>CM076854.1:57567052-58167052 GCA_039519185.1 Astragalus membranaceus | reverse complement strand
GGAAATGCAAAAGAGGTTCACTCACATAGTGAATCAACTAAGCTTATTAGGAAAGTCATTCCCTGCTGAAGATCTAATCAACAAAGTTCTGAGATGTTTGAATAGAGAATGGCAACCCAAAGTAACAGCTATAGCTGAATCAAGAAATTTAGCTACCATGTCACTTGCCACTCTATTTGGTAAACTGCAAGAGCATGAACTATAGCTCACCCGTTTCGTTGAGCACGAAAATACAGACAAGAAAAAGAAAAGCTTGGCTCTGAAAGAGTCTAGTTCAAGTCGACTTGGTGAGAGTGACGATTCAGAAAATGAGGATGATGAAAATGAGGAAAACATGGCTCTTATGGTTCGAAGGTTCAAACGGTTCATGCAACAGAGAAATTATGCTAAGAAGAACTTCAACCCCAAAAGGAAAGAAAGCTCATCCGGTCCCCTTACTTGCTATGAATGTGGGAAACCCGGGCATATGAAGATGGAATGTCCTAATCTACAGAGAAACGAATCAAAGGCATTCAAGGAAAACAAAGGTAGAAAAGCCTACATTTCATGGGAAGACAATGACATGGATTCATCAGACGAGTCAGAAAATGAAGAAGCTCAAGTCGCACTTATGGCAGATCATGAAAGCGAAAGCGAAAATGAGGTAAGCTCTAAACCTGAAACTTTACAAGATTCTTATGATGAATTATATGAAGCATTTACTGAATTGCATGATGATTCCGCAAAACTAGCTAAAGCATTAAGTAAATCTAAGAAAGTCATCTCTCATCTACAAAATGAAGTTATTGCTTTAACTAAAGAAAAACTAGAGCTTAGAAAAGAAAATGATAGTCTTACATGTTCTAAGGCCAATTATGTGTGTGATAAATGTGTTGAATTTGAAAAGAAAGTTTATGAACTTGAATGGACAGTAGGAAAGATGTCTAAACTACAACATGTGCACCCTAGGTCTCCTAGAAACAATCCCATAAAAAGGCATGTGCATCATAAACCAAAATTTACTACTAGACCATACATTAAATGTTATTATTGTGCTAAACCTGGACATACTACTTCCGTTTGCATGGCAAGAGGCAGACAAAATGTGAAAAAGGTATGGGTTCCCAAAAAGACCATACCAAGCACTAACCCACAAGGGCCCAAAGAGATTTGGGTACCTAAAACCTTGTTTTAAATTACTGCAGGTATGCTTTAAGGTACGGGGGTCAGATTGGTACCTTGACAGCAGATGCTCAAAGCACATGACTGGAGATATAACAAAGTTCTTAACTCTTACCCCCAGATCAAGCGGTCATGTGACTTATAGTGACAACAACAGAGGAAGAATCCTCGGTGAAGGTAAAGTTGGTAAAGATTTATCTACTGCTATTGATAATGTGCTTTATGTTAAAGGTCTTAAACATAACTTACTAAGCATTAGCCAACTATGTGATAAAGGAAATAGGGTAATATTTGATTCAGGTTCATGCATCATTGAGGATAAACAAAGCAAACAAGTTGGAATGATAGGAAACAGTAGAAAATATATACATGACGAGTCTTGATAGTGTTTCATCTCATAATGCATGTTGTCTCATTAGTAAGGAAGAAAATTCTTGGTTATGGCATCGTAGAACAGCTCATATTCATATGGACCATCTTAACAAGTTAGTGTCTAAGGATCTAGTTAGTGGTCTTCCTAAAATCAAGTTTGAAAAGGATAAACTGTGTGATGCATGCCAAAAAGGCAAACAGGTCAAAGTGTCTTTTAAATCGAAGAATATTGTGTCTACTAACAAACCATTGCAGCTGTTACACATGGATCTATTTGGTCCCTCAAGGACAAAAAGTTATGGTGGAAATTACTATGCTCTCGTTATAGTAGATGACTATTCAAGGTCACCTGGACACTCTTTCTCGCAAATAAGAGCGAGGCATTCAGAGCATTCAAGAAGCTTGCTCATAGCATTCAAAATGAGAAAGAATTGAAAATCATCTCCATTCGATCCGATCACGGTGGAGAATTTGAAAATGAAAGGTTTAAAAGCTTCTATGAAGAACTTGGTATCAATCACAACTTCTCAACACCTAGAACTCCTCAACAAAATGGAGTCGTTGAAAGGAAAAACCGATCATTGGAAGAATTTGCCAGAACAATGCTAAATGATCACGACATCCCAAAATACTTTTGGGCGGATGCTGTAAGTACTGCTTGTTATGTTATGAATAGAGTTTTGAATAGGCCTATCTTAAAGAAAACCCCCTATGAACTTTACAAGGGGGGGGAAACCAAACATTGCACACTTACACACATTTGGATGCAAATGTTTTGTTTTAAATAATGGAAATGGTAACTTAGAAAAATTCAATGCTAAGGCTGATGAAGGAATTTTTCTCGGTTACTCTTTATCTAGCAAGGCCTTTAGAATTTTCAATAAAAGAAATAAAGTAATTGAGGAATCTGTACATGTTACATTTGATGAGACTAACCCCAAAAGGCTGGGAAAGGTTATTGATGATGTTGCAGATGAATTTGAAGATTTACAGTTAGATGAAAAGAAGAAAGATAAAGAGGAAGGGACAAAATCCACTCCTCAAGAGAAGATTGAAGAAGGATCAAGCAGTGAGCTACCCAAGGAATGGAGAATCCCAAGGGACCACTCGCTTGAAAATGTTATAGGTGATGTAACAAAAGGGATAACTACTCGAAACACTCTTAGAAAGCATGTGATCATATGGCTTTTGTATCTCAAATTGAACCTAGGAATCTAGATGAAGCCATATGTAACATCCCCTAATTTTGCTATTTAATTATAGTAGCATAATTTTAATTATTAGTGATTTATTGAATTGATTGAAATTATTTAAATTGAAAATGACTTGTTTGATTTATTAAGTATGAAATTGTGTGTGGTTGGGAATTTAATTATGCTAAGTTAGGGTGATTAGGGTTGAGGGAGTCATAGGGAATGAAATGTTTAAGTAAAGGGTATTTTAGCCTTTTTCCATGCCCCTTATATGCCCCCCTCAGCTGGACCAAGTGAAGAAAAACACACTTCATTACCAAGAAAAAGAAAACAGCAAGATTGAGAGGGAGAGGAGAGGAGAGCGTGAGGTAGGAGAATAAGAGGGGAGGGTTCCTCATAAATTCCATGCATGTCCTGTTTCTCACCACCATCCTTCATCATTTCCCTTCCTCTTCCCATTGATACCACTTTTGCAAGCTGCAACCCATCCATCTCCAATTCACCATTGATGAACCTCAATCTCAAAATGGAAGTGAAGAGTGTTGCATGTGAGGTTTGAGCTTCACACTTTGATCTAGAAACCATAGCAAGCATTAGGGAGATCATTTGATAGCTAGATTCAAAGTGGGGAGAAGCTAGGTTCGATCAGCCCATCCTTGCAGCTTTGGAGCGATTCCAGAGAAAGTTCGTGAGTCGGTGTTGTGATCGAGTCCGAGGAGAGTTCGTGGTTCTCGGGAACGGTTGAATCATTGAAGTCTCGGCAAATAGGTGAGTTCTATACTCACTAGGATGTTATGGTCATGTGTGTTGTGTTTCGAGTTTTGGTCTCGTAAGTTATGAAAACCGGTATTGAACCGTTTTATGAAAACTTGGATGAAAATTATGTGTTTGGTTACGTTAAATCGTTGATTGTTGTTATGTTGTTGACTGGTTGATGATGATTGATTGGTTTCCATGACTGTTTTGATGTATTATTAAGTTCGGATGTGAATCGGAATGGATACGGGAACGATCGGAATGAACAAGAAAACACGAAAACTGACTTTTCTGAAATACTGGTAGCCACGCACGGATCGTGCGCCCCTGGGCACGGATCGTGCGTGAGGTTCTGGTACTCACGATGGATTTGCTGAAAATTGAGCACGGATCGTGCGCCAAGGCGCACGGGTTGTGTGTCTCTTGCTGGTACCCAATTTCAAACTATGTCCTAAGTCATTCCGATTGGTTCTAAGTCCCTTCTAATCCACTCCTCAAGGTTTCCCAAGGATGGAAACATATTAGTATCATGAAATCAAGTGCGATCGAAGTAGTTTTATGTTATGTTCATGTCCTTGCTTATGTGATGGCCAATGTGGTATTTATGAGACCGATTATGACTAAGTTAGATTATCATAATGTTGAGTATGGGCGAATACATTATGATGCGGACTAGGTAATGGATAGTTAAAAACTAAGTTAACAACGTTAGTAATTCCGTGTGAGATCACCTAATGATAAGATCATGCTAAGTATAAAATTAGGTTAAGATTAAGATCATGTTAAGTATAAGCTCACTGTCATGTTTACAGATCATTGTTCACTGCTCATTGTTCAAGGTATATCAATATATATACATCAGGTTAGGGTGACGACCCTATTTCAATTTAGTGTGCTAGGGGAGGGGAAGTCATGAGCCCTATGAACCTAGGCCCCTTGAGGTTTGCCCACTAGTGATTAGTGGATTGGGTTCACCGGAAGCTTATTTTGCCAAGTGACCGGTGACACGCTCATAATCATTGTTAGGCTCAGTGAATGAGCATAGTTCATGGTTAGGCTCAGTGATTGAGCATAGTTCATTGTTAGGCTCAGTGATTGAGATTAGTTCAGCCACATAGTCAACTTTGAGGACTATGAGTTTTGAGTTTTGAATAATGAATCAAGCATAATTGAATCGAGAGAATTAGTAAGGGGTCTCGATAGAACTCACTGAGACAAGTTGTCTCACCCAATCCATGTTGTTGTTTTTCAGAATTGCAGGCTAAGTTGAAGATGATGAGGCATGGTCATGGAGATGCTTGAGGAGCAACCGCTATCTTTATTTCTTTATGTCTTGTATTTCAGTTTCCTTTGTACTTGTATTCAGATCCCCAGTATGTACGATTGTACGACTTATGTTATAAAGTTGTAAATCGCTTCCGCGCACTTTCTATTTTGGTACTGAACACTAGTTGAGTGGTGTAAGAACGATTTATGCATTTTCATGTTAAGTTATGTAACGCGCTTGATGGTTTTTAGCATCAAGTATTAGTAGGTGTTCAGTATTTAAAACAGGAGGTACTCTGATGTATGCCAGTAGTGCATTTCGGTAATTTCTACAAGTTAGAATTTAACGGGGTGTTACACCATAGAAGATGAACATTGGACTATCGCTATTTAAGAAGAGTTAAATCAATTTGAAAGAAACAAAGTGTGGGATCTTGTTCCCAGGCCTGATAAGCATCAAATAATAGGCACAAAATGGGTGTTTAGAAACAAACTAGATGAATCGGGTATAATTGTTAGAAACAAAGCTAGACTAGTTGCTAAAGGTTATATAATCAAGAAGAAGGAATAGACTATGATGAAACATATGCTCCCGTAGCTAGATTAGAGGCTATTCGCATGCTCCTTGCTTTTGCATCTATCATGGATTTTAAATTATATCAAATGGATGTCAAAAGTGCATTATTAAATGGTTTCATTCAAGAAGAAGTGTATGTTGATCAACCACCTGGCTTTGAAAGTTATGAAAAACCTGATCATGTTTTCAAACTCAAAAAGGCTCTTTATGGCCTGAAGCAAGCTCCAAGAGCTTGGTAAGAAAGACTAAGTAAATTTCTACTTGAACATGATTTTCAAAGAGGGAAAGTTGACACTACACTATTTATAAAGAAGTCCAAAAATGATATATTACTCGTACAAATCTATGTGGACGATATTATTTTCGGTGCTACTAATGAATTGCTTTGCAAAGAATTTTCTAGTATTATGCAGAATGAGTTTGAAATGTCAATGATGGGAGAACTCAACTTCTTTCTCGGACTTCAAATAAAACAAACCAAGAACGGCATTTTCATCTCTCAAGCAAAAGAAATGGCCACTCCCATGAACACCTCATGCTACTTAGATAAGGATGAAGAAGGTAAACCGGTAGAATTGAGCAAATATCGAGGTATGATTGGTTCAATACTTAACTGCTAGTAGACCAGATATCATGTTTAGTGTCTGCATGTGTGCTAGATATCAAGCAAATCCAAAAGAGTCACATCTAGTGGCAGTCAAGAGAATAATGAGATATCTTGTAGGTACACAAAATGTTGGTCTGTGGTACCCCAAAGGCGCCACATGTAGTCTTATCGGATATTCTGACTCTGATTTTGCAGGTTGTAAACTGGATAGAAAAAGTACTAGTGGAACATGTCATATCTTAGGTAGTGCTATAGTGTCATGGCATAGTAAGAAACAAGTCAGTGTCGCGCTGTCAACTGCTAAAGCAGAATATGTTGCAGCAGGAAGTTGTTGTGCACAAATCCTTTGGATGAAACAACAACTTCTTGACTACGGTGTAGAACTAGATCATATCCCGTTAAAATGCGACAACACCAGCGCTATCAATCTTACAAAGAAACTCGTTCAACACTCTAGAACCAAGCATATAGAAATTAGACATCATTTCCTTAGAGAACATGTCCAAAAAGGCGATTGTGTGATTGAATTTGTTGAATCGTCAAAACAGCTAGCTGATATTTTCACGAAACCTTTACAAAAAGAAAGCTTCTTTTTCATTCGAAGAGAACTTGGAATCATTGACTCCTCTTCTATTTGAATGAAACATATGCTGTTTAGATTCGCAAACTTTATCATAGGTCGACCCTTTTGATCATGACAAAAAGGGGGAGAAATATAGTGTCACATTAACCATTTAAAATTGTTAGTGTTATAGCATTGTCACTTTTCATCTAGTCAATAAAACAGGGGGAGCATCAAGTAAGGGGGAGTATACAGTCATATATATATATATATATATATATATATATATATGCTTTATTTGTTTGATGCACTAACCTCCCACCTAAAGATGAGTCAAGTTTTGTCATCATCAAAAAGGGGGAGAATCTGGATATCTTGTACTGCAGGATACTTGCATTGTAGGTGAGGTTTTGATGATGAAAGTGACCGAAGCCAAAGTGACAAATTATCTAAGTCACAATAACTTATCCAAGGCAATCAAAGACTCAAGAATTAAGGGTAGTCTCTAGGTCTTTGGGGATTGTCTTAGGAAACATTGTAAGCCGCTTCTGTGGGTCAGCTCATCTCACAGTCTCATGCCTTCACCATTTTCAAAATGCATTCATGCACACGTAAACATAAAAACTAGTTTGAGAAAGAAAGAAATCGATTCATACTATTTTATCTCAACATCAAAATCGATTTTCAACTCACAATGAAAGAGAGTAATCGTTTCATCAACTATTTTCTAAAGCACAGAATCGATTACCAAGTTGTTTCAAAAAGAAAGAAATCGACTCCAACTATTTTTAACTTAATACATAATCGATTTCCCTCCTGCACTAAAGCCATAAATTGATTCTCATCTCCTTTCAAACAAGCAAAGAATCGATTACCATCTTAGGATATTTCAGGCACATAATCGATTGTCTCCTTAGTTTATTCAGACACATAATCGATCATCATCCTAGATCTATTCAGGCATAAAATCGATTATCATCTTTAGGCAATTCAGGCATACAATCGATTTCATCATTTCCATAAATGTATTCAACGGTCATATTTTTATGCGCCTATAAATAGAGGCTTCACAATTCATTTTCAACACAACCCATTTCACGATAAACGCATCAAACAAAAACAACCCTTTTACATTTTCACTTCTACTCTTCACGCACTGTTCGTCCGTCAGAGCTGATCTCTTGCAAGGGTTAGTCGGGTTGGGGAAATTTCAAGTTGTAATATCTGCCTACACAAGAGGTATTTTGGTCTTTATATTTGTAATTGTTTTATTGTTGTGTCTTGCACTAGGGAGTGGGGTATCTCTCTAGGGTAGCTGTTTGTACTAGGAAGTGGGGTATCTTTCTGGGGCAGCTGGTTGTAACAGGGGAGGGATATCTCTTGTTATTGTTATAATAGATTTGAGGGCTCTTCATGGGTGGGGTATCCTAGGAGAAGAGTGCCTGAGTCTGTAAAGGTTTCCAAGACACCCGTAAGCCTTGTTGTGTTAGTGGAAAATCTCACAAAGGCGTGAGGACTGGACGTAGGTCACTGGGAGGTGACTGAACCAGTATAAATCAGATCTGTTCTTTATTGCTTTATTTTCTTTATCCTTCGCTTCCATTAACCTGCGCGAAAATTAGTCTAAGTCGTTAAAAAGGGGAGAAGTTTTTAAAATCTCAATTCACCCCCCCTCTTGAGACTGAAGCCAGTTGGTAACATTTGATTCCTCTGTTCTTTGAGTGATTGTGTTGAGGAGGGAACTCTGCTCCCTAACTGTGGGTTTCCTAACTCCTCCAAAGAGTGTCAAGTTGGGTAGAGAGGACGCAAGGATTGGATTATCTATTGGCTAATGCATAAAAGTAAAATAAAGTAAAGTGCGATGAAGATAAATTGTGAGAGAAAAATAAGTTTTGTATCGATTGATTGTGTGTCTGTACAAGTTACTTTTCTATATATATATATACATAGGCCCTTGTCGGCCACTAAGCGAGCCAACATTTGCCTACCGTTGGATCTATTGAAGATCAACGCCTAATCTCGTTCCTAGCCCTAAGAAATCGGAGCCACTACCCACGATCCCACTAGCACGGTTAGTGGGGTGCCAAAACCTCTTCGCTACACTCCTCAAGGCTTCTCTCATTCGCTTAACCTTCAACTGCTCCCACGTTCTATCCACGTGCCCTTCTTTGCCTCGCAAGCAAGTCCTCTTTGCCTCGATCATATACCCTATCGGATGATCCATGTCCTCGGCCTGCAGCCATCAAACTTAGGCTAACCGAGCTATTGTGGCCGAGGCACTCTATACGTTGAGACTTGCTTCAACTCTATTTGATGTCTCTCGAGCTTAATCCCTCCTCGGGGCGTTTACATTGTATCTTGCCTCGAGCTTCATCCATTATCCCTTGGGCTCAATCTCTTTCCTCGGGGCATTTATACTGTCTTTTACCTTGAGCCCCTCTTTTGAGATTGTCCCTTTGGCAAATATCTTCTATAAATTGTCAGGTGACTCGCCTCGGTGTCCTGGTCTCCCCTGAATTCTATTTCTCAGCCCTCGGCCTACGACTTAATTTATTTCTGGGTGTTAACAATTGCCCCCCTTTTTGTGCTGTCGTGGGGACGCGACTGATGGTACAAAAACCCTTGTTATGACCTGATGTGACGGTTGCAATGACATTTTGCCATTATATGACATTTGGCGTTTCGAAAACTGATAAGGTGGCTAAAACGGTTCCCAATGCTCTGCAAACCAACTCCCCATAGCTATAACTAGGCTTCACAATTGCTGTGCACGGTTGCTTGCATTTCAAAATTTCTTAGAGTCTCGCCATCTTCTTCCGGTGAACAAAACTCCTCTCCCTTGACCATAACTGTGTTTCCACCATTATATCTTCGAATTCTGATTCGCAAAACCGAGACCACAGCTATGATGACGCCCACCAGGTGCGTCCTTCTTCCTCTGATTCATCGTCGGTAAGTCCTCCTCTCCGCGTTACTAAATATGACCTTCTCGTCGCAGTTCCTGGTGGTGTCACGGTGCAACTCACCACCTCTGAGGTTCGTGAGGGCTTCAACGCCTTCCAACAGAATTTTAAAGCTTCGACGCGGCCAGGTCTTCCAGTTACTCAAGATTGGTTCACCGTTGATGCCAAAGTATCAGAAACCAGAGGTTGGGCTAAACCTACTGATGACTATTGAGCCTGGTTTGACTGGGTGCATTCTGCCAAGAAAGATACATGGAGAGTCTGGGGCTTGCGTGACATGATCGCTCTGTCTTCCTTTGCCATCCCTCACAACTTTGATGTTCTGTTACCCATTTTGGGTTTCTGGTCTTCCAATGTTAATGTTTTTATCTTACCTTGGGGTAAAGTGACCCCTACGGTTCTTGATGTGGCTGCCATTACAGGTTTGCCTTCTTTTGGTGTCACTGTTCACCCTTCCCGGCTACCCAAGAAGGTAAACTTCAACCACATTCATGCCGGAGGCGTCTATTCCAAGTCTCTTGTCAAGAACTCAAGAACCGAGGCGGAAATCAGTGAAACAGAACATACGACTTTCCTCATGTACTTCTTCTGCAAGAAACCTCTGTCCAAACTCACTCTCGCTGACCGCAATGCTGCTCGTGATCATGGGCGTTCTGCCTTAGTGGCACGAGATCTGCTTGTTGGTTACCATGGTTTTTCCCGTTACAGCAAGGTCGTAGCAGAATTTTACTATCCCAAATTTGTTTGCAGGCAATTTGGGCTCATGCAGCATGTGCCTCTGCCGATGGTGACGTGTGTAAGATTGTGACCAACAATTACTACAAAGTTACTGAAAGTGTGTGGGCACACTACGAGGTTTGCCCAGGGGAGATCAATGCCTTCACCAATTGGTGGCTTGGTGTTAAAGACTTGGTCTTTCCTCGGGCGCGCTTGGTGAATATTTGACCCAGTACCTCGGTCGTCTCTACACAGCTCCACCACTTTCTACAGTGTTAGCTAGTACTGGCATGACCCCTCCTACAATCAAGAAGACACCCGGATCTGCTGTCCTTGCTCGGTCTCATCCGGGTGAGTCTCTTTTCAGCACGCTTGCCCTCTATTTTATATGCCTGTCTCCTTCCTCGTCTTACTCCTGTTATAGTTGTAGAATCTTTGGGTCATCGTGATGAGGACGAGGAAGAAGGTCCCATTATCTTCCGTAGACCACCCAGAAAGACTCCAGCTGAAACCCCCTTGTTGCCAACGGCCAAGGACACTGTTGTGGCATCAGAAGAAACTCCTCGTCCATCCAAGAGACCGAAGGTATGACACCCCCTTTTGTGTTTCTCTTTTCTGTTCTACGCTTCGTTCTTCTTACCCTTTGTCCGTCATAACAGGTGGCCATCCCTGCAGTGATAAATGAATTTTCTACTCCTATTCCAATTCCTCAATTACCAACAAGTTCATCTTCAGTGCCTCCCCTTCAATTATCAATCAGTTCGTCTCCAGTTTCTCCTCCTCAAATGAGTCTGAAGCAGGTGACCGAGGCCGAGGTGGCTCGGTACTTTGCCTCTCAAGATCTGTCTCAAATAGTTCTTCCTTCAGCAGATGAACTGAGAAAGCTGGAGGTAGCTCTCCAGGGAGGCATAGTTACGGATCCTACCCAGCACTTGGGGTTAAGGTCATTGGCTTTCAGATTGGCATCTTCTAGGGATTTTTCGGAGCAGCGAAGAAGTGCTCTAAAATAAGTAGCCTATCAGCTCCCAGAAATTTCCCAGTGTTATTCCACGGCCAAGATTGCCCAAGACAATGCCCAACAAGCATTAGACCACCTGAACACCCTCCAGTCCGAGAAGAAGAAGCACCTTACGTCTTATAGCGAAAAGGAAGTAGAGAGAAAGCTAGCCCTTGCTGAGGAAGAGGAAACCAGACGTCGCATCAAGGAGATCGAGACCACCTTGGCCGAACTACGACAAGAGCTGGAAACCCCGCAGCCTCAGCAAGAAGAGGCGGTGCGCAAGCTCGGCGGGATTGTCCAAGAACAGAGCCAGTTGTATCTTCTGAGTACACCTTTGGACCAACGTATTAAGCAACTGGAATTTCAAAAGGGGGTCTTTGTATATGACCTAGAGCGTGGCCAGAGCAACATTCAGACTGCGGTTTCCTCTTGGGGCAGGCAGTATTCTCTTTTGGTAGGTCCCTCTGTTATTCCTCCAATCACTGATTCCTCGACGGTAGCAGCTTCGGGCTCTACAGTTTCTTCTTCTGTTGACACGCTACCGAACCCAGAGATGCCCGGATAGGTGGAGAGGGAGATCGACTTCTGCAGCGGAGAGGTAAGTATTCTCCTTTGACAATCTTTTGGTTTCCACTAGGCTGCCAGTGGGTGGCGTGCCGTTCTGACAATTGAAATTTTCTTACTAGGCCGCTGGTATGTGGCGTGCCACTCTGACAATTCTGGTTTATCTACCAATTCTCCTTTCCTTGCATACTCTCCCATAGAGTATGATGATATGCTTTGAGATATTTGCCAGTAATTTTTGTTTCAAATTCTTCTCCGTCTAACGTAATAAGACGGTACGCCCCACCATTGAATACTTCGCTTATAATATAGGGTGAATCCCAATTTGGGGACCACTGGCCAAACTTGGGATCTTTCTACCCTAGTGGCAGAATGGTTTTCCAAACAAGGTCGCCTTCAACAAACTTTTTTGCCTTGAGATGCTTGTTGTAGGCGCAGGCCGTTTTGGCTTTATGTACCTCTATCCTGCTGAGGGCAGCCAGTCTATCGTTATCAACCGAGTCCAACTCCATCAGCATGGCCTGTTGATACTCATCCATGCTAAGAGAGTGCTGTCGAGCCACTCGTAGCGAGGCTACACTAATCTCAAGTGGTAGCACGACATCCTGACCATATACCAAACGATAGGGAGTTGCCTGTATGGCCCAGAGGAGCTCATTAAGGGTTTCATTCCACCGTCGAGGCTTATCCTCTATGTTTTTCTTGATGAGCTCAATGATGATTTTATTAGTAGCCTCAGCTTGTCCATTAGCCTGGGCATAATAAGGAGACGAGTGTCTCATCTTGATGCCATACTCTTGGGCAAAGGCCACCACTTGCTCTCCTGTGAACATTGTGCCTTGATCGGTAGTGATAGTCTCGGGGATTCCAAACCTATATATGATTTGGTTCTCTATAAATTTGATCACCCGACCTGATTAACATTCCCCAGGGGTACGACTTCCACCCATTTAGTGAAATAATCGGTAGCTACAATATTGAAGTTATGGCCCTTCGAGCTCGGAGGGTATATCTTGCCAATAAGGTCAATGGCCCATCCTCTGAACGGCCAAGGTTTGACAATGGGATGGAGCTCGTCCGCAGGTACTCTTTGGATCGACCCATGCAGCTGACATGCTTCACAACTTTTCGGGAATTGGAAACAACCGGCTGTGATCGTCGACCAATAGTATTCGTGTCTATAGATAAGCCACTTCTTGATGGGACCAGACCTGTGGGAACCACATATCCCCTCTTGCACTTGAGCCATCACCATATAAGCATCATTCCTCTTGAGGCATCACAACAATACCCCATTGGCGCTTCTCTTGTAAAGCTCATTCCTTATCATGATGTATTTGAGGACGCTCTGCTTGACCTTGAAGTCAACGTTAGCCATTGGGTTACGGAGGTATTCTAACAACACCCCGATCCAAGCATCAGCGAGATCAGCCTCAGCTGGTACCACGACATCTTGTTGCAGCACCTCGGTCACCAACTCCTTATACCCCGAGGCGTGTTGGGCCAAGTCATTTGCTTCTTGATTCTCGTTTCTAGGGACATATATGAACACGACATTAGCAAACAACTTTAACAAGTTATGAGCCGAGGACGGTAGCTGCCCGAGATTTGCGTTGTAACACTTGTATTCCCCAATAATTTGTTTGATCACCAGTTGGGAGTCCCCTTTTATCTCCACATAATGGGCCTTCATGGCGGCCAAGATATCAAGACCCATAATCAAGGCTTCATATTCAACCTGATTATTAGAAGCTTGATCTCCTATCCTGCACATGAACCCTAAGTAGTTGATAGGTTCGGTGGGTAATTCACACACCTCCATGCATGGGTGTTGGGCTAGAAAGTCAGCCAAGGCTTGACCCTTGATGGCCCTTAGAGGTACGTAAGTTAAAGCAAATGCATTCAATTTAATGGCCCACTTTACTAGTCTTCCTTGCAAGACAGGCCAATTAAGAAGGTATAGAATGATGGGACCAGCTGATAGCTCGCTCCACTCCAAAACTTCCTTAGGTAATAGGTAATATTCAAGTTTAGTACAAGCATTGAACAGCGATAAACAAATTACTGAGATAATATATAGCTCGCTCAACTCCATTATCATCATCTTGAGCCAACAAGCAGCTGATAGCTTGTTCTTCGGCCTCAATGTACAGCTTAAGAGGCTTGCCTGGCTGCGGAGGTACCAAGACAGGGGGTTTAGTCAAGGCAGCTTTGATTTGATTAAAGGCCTTCTGTTGCTTAGTTCCCCAGACCATTTCTTCCGTGTTCTTTATCCTTAATAGGGGTGAGAAAGCCTTCATCTTCCCAGCCGAGTTGGCGATAAATCTCCTTAGGAAGTTGATCTTGCCAAGCAAGCTCTGCAACTACTTCTTTGTTCTAGGAGGTCTAGCCTCTAAGATGGCTCAAGCCTTGTTTTTGTCTACTTCAATGCTTTGACTGTGCACTAAAAAGCCCTGAAAATTTCCTGCAGATACGCCAAAAGCACATTTAGCGGGTTCATTTTAAGATTGTGGAGTCTCATCCGCTTGAGAGCCTGCTCAAGCTCCACGAGATGGGTCTCGAAGCTCTTGGATTTGACTACCACGTCATCAATATATACTTCCATGCTTTTACCAATCAGGTCATGGAAAATGGCGTTCACCGCCCTTTGATATGTGGCCTCTGCATTTTTAAGGTTGAAGGGCATTATACCAACCACTCATAGATGCCTAAGGCACCGGGGCACCTGAAGGCAGTCTTATGGGTGTCAGCCTCGGCCACATATATCTGGTTATAGCCAGAATAGCCGTTGATAAATGTCAAGATGGCAATGTTAGCCGCGACATCGACCAACATGTCAGCCACATGCATACCATACTCATCTTTCAGAGTGGCTAAGTTCAGGTCTCTGTAATCAATACATACCCTCACTTGGCCATTCTTCTTGATCACGGGGACTATATTAGACAGCCATTCTACGTACCTGTGCTTTCAGTAATCTCTCCACCTCTGCTTTGATCTGGGGCATCAACTGAGGGTTGAATCTCCTCGGTGATTGCTTATGGGGCTTGCAACCTTCCTTAATGGGCATTTTGGGAGCCCATCCTCTTCGTGTATTGCACCAAACATAGCCTCCTCAATGCTGGATTCAACCTGAAACAAGTGCAATTGATCCAACAGGCTCTGTTCTTCTGGAGGGAGACTAATCATTACCATCAAAGTTCAGTGGACAGAAGGGGTTTTCTTCTTCTTCACCCAAGAGATCATCTTCTGCAATTTCTTCCCCAGTCATTATCCCATCGCCAGGGAGAGTACTGATTGGCTGAGGTCGTCCAGGGCTGTGAGGGCCATACAGACATTCCCTTACTGCTTCAGTGAGAGGGCTGCCAATTGTATCCACCGCCCCTATCATGGTGTCAGGATCTTCTTCCCTATCAGTGAATGTGGCGGGATCAACTAACTTAGTGTCCCGTTGCTCTAGAGATCTATCCTCGGCAGGTTTTGGGAAAGCCTGTTCTAGCACCGTGGCTACTGAGGCGGTAGGAATAGCCTGCATATTTCCCTCCCTGACTGAGGTGAGCATCTGCAACGTTTCCTTCATTCTGTGGAATGCCCTTGCCCTCTGCAGCCTCCTCTCCTGCGAGTGAGATTTGGAGGCCGCCTTATCAACTCACGATCATTCAACACTGTGATGTCCACTAACGTCGAGTGTTGCGCTGTAATGACCTGTGCATCCCTCCTTTCTCCCTTTGAGTGCGGCGTCTCCCCTGGACCTGGCACAGCGACTTGCTTGATAGCTTTATCAACTGACCGACCGTGCCCCCCACGCGGAAGGTGTTGGGGTCTCAGATCTTTGGGTCGAGGTGCTTGCCTATCAGGATTGAGTTTGGATAAGTGTAGCTCCCTAAGATCGTGGACCAGCCTTCCTGGCTTGGGAAGTCTCTTATGGGGTTCTTTACATTGGCTTGACTCCCCTACCTGCAATCTGTCTTGCAAGAGAGTTACATGCTGGGGAAGGGGTCGCTCTCTGAGAAGGAGACCATGTTGATGTTCATGCTGGTGAAGGGGTCGGTGTCAATGGTCATTTTCTGATACTCCTTTATCTGGCTCGGCGAAAGATAATGCAATTGGCGGTGGCATGATTGAATGAATTGTGCCACTTGCAGTATTTCTTTCCTTTTATTTCTTCGGGCGGAGGTATCTTATGGCCGTTGAGGAGCTTGATTTGTTTATCCTTTAACAGGTAGTCGAAGATCTGGTCCGCCTTAGAGATATCAAAGGAGTACTTAGTAGGCTTAAGATCAGGACATAGGTAAGCCTTCCCTTTCACTATCTCGACCATCATGATGTCTGCCGCGTAATTAGTTGACTCATCATAGTCAGAATCTTCTTCAATGTCAACTACTGACACCAGTTGAGGTCCTCAACCCCTAATGGCCCTCTTCCTCTCTTTCTGATGTATGAATTGTTCAATTTAGATAGCCCTGGAGGCAAGGCCACTGATGTCACTGCAAGCTTGTCCCACAAGCTTTTCCTTCAATTGAGGGTGCATTCCAGAGTTGACCATGGAAGTGAGTTGTGATTCTGGAAAAGGTATTGGGCATTTTCCGGCCGTCTTTCGGAATCTTTCAATGAAGTCAGTCACAGCCTCATCTACCTTCTGCCTTAAATTCATGAGGTCGGCTGCGGTGACCTCGGGTTGTGGCCAATAAAATCTGTCATGGAAGCACCTTTCCATGTCTGCTCAGGTTTGAATAGAATCAGGCGGGAGTGAAGAGTACCATGAGAATGCAGTCCTTGTCAATGACAAGGGGAACAGCTGTTGTAACACCCTTTTTTCACCCATCGTTTATTCATAATTTATCAGAGTTTTTCGCGCCAAAAGAGTGTCGCATTTTTCAACGTAAAACAAAACCTCGTAGTTTTCTCAAAACATGCAGCGGAAATATTCAACATCGTCAAAACATCAACAACCGACAAAGTGCAAAGTGTACCAATTGCTAAAAGATTCAACATCAACTGAAATATAAGTAAACACAGTAATCGACCCTTCCCCAAGTGCTACCTATTAGAGCAGACGACACCAGACGAAAGGAAGACTACAATCTTCACTCGGGCTCACCTATAAAAGTAACAACCACAAAAGGGGTGAGATATCACATCGTATAAAGGATCATATGAAAGATTGTATGCACAAGTCAGAATATCAGGGAATCATCACGCTTAGTTGTAGCCACAACAGTCAGCATACGACAACAATCGGTTAATCTACAACAACGACAATCAACTTACAACAACATAATGGTCATTACATGATCACAACAATAGGTATACAACAAGGACATGTCACCACCGTCGGTGACTTCAATCATGCAGTGCAAATGCAAATGCGACTCAACAGAGGGCCAACTACCCTATAATGCATGTGGTACCGGGTCCAGCCAAATGAGGCTTCCACCTTAATCCATGCCAAATGAGGCAATCCAACGTGTCGGGGCCAACTATCCCCATATGCAAATGATGTGCATGCGACGCAATGACAACAACAACCTGGCAAACAACAACATGACAACAACAACAACGACGCGACAACAACAACAACAACAACAACATAGACCATGCCCGTAAATGGGGCAATCCAACGTGTGCAGCAATAATAACAACATATCAACAACAATATAACTTGGGCCATTCGGCGGTACCCAAGACAACAACAACAACGTCAATATAATCCATGCCCGTAAATGGGCAACCCAACGTGGTGTATTAACAACAATATAGACACGACAACACAATTCACATCCTAGGCAACAACGAGGCAACGACGACAACTTGACAACGGAATAACAAAACAACGACATTAGGCACTAGGAGACATTCCACAAATTGGGGCGACTACAACACTAGGGATGACTCGCAATCATTTAGTAATAATCCACAACTAGGCTTGGTTTCGTAAAGAGAAGGATTTTTCCACAAAAATAGGATTGCTTCATTTAATTAGGGATTTTCCTCAAAATAGGGTCACATCTTAAAGATAGGGATTTTTCCACATAAAAAGGATTGCTTCATTTAATTAGGGATTTTCCTCAAAATAGGGTCACATCTTAAAGATAGGGATTTTCCATAAGGATTGGAACGGTGCATAAAATTAGGGACAACCATAGTGATTTTCGGAATCAGTTTTGGAATACGGTTTTCGGAAACAGTTTTGGAATAGCAACACAGTTTTCGGAAACAGTTTTGGAACATTTAGCATCTTTAGAAACGGTTTCTGGGTGGCAACAGCATTTTTGAAAACAGTTTTCAGCATCTCATGAAAACACATACGATTCCTTATCTTTTTAGATCATGGTGAGGCATATTCTAATTTTAGGACTTGTTCATGTTAATCACACAAAACATCATTTAGTACATGGCAAATACACAAGACTACATATCAAATCAATTCGCATAAGGGTGCTCACCTAGGCCTGAAATCACATAGGGTCACATAGGGAATCAATCATCATAAATCTCACAGCGCATAGGCATATGTCAACAATTACATATTGAAAAATCGATCAACTAAGGGGATGATGGATCAAACATAACATTTAGCATAGGGTATCAATCATGTGATAGGAGAAATCAATGGATCATCAAGGTAAATCGTCAAAGTAAATCATCAAAGGCATAGTATGCATGTTCATATCACTCAAATCAAATCATCAAATATCCAATAGACATGCAACACACATGATGACTACCCACAACCCTAACTCTCATACAACCCTTCCTATGAAACATTATCAAACATGAATCTCACCCTTACCTTAGCTTGGAGAAAACGAAACCTTAGATTAGGAGATGTGCGAAACCCTAGCTTTCCTTCTCTCTCATTGGTTGTAGATCACGCCTCTCTCTCTCTTCTAGCTTGTGGATCACGCCTTCCCTCTCCTCTTCTCACTTCTCTAATCCTTATTTTTCTTTTTCCTTCTAATGACAACAAAACCCTAACCTAGCCCTTTTATAAACTCACTTAACCTCATGGGCTTTTTCTTATCTTATGTGACCTAATCACGGGCCTCCACTTAACACTTCTAATTTACTAATACTAACACTAATAATTAGGTCCACATATACTAATAAATAATTATTTCTATTATTTCTACCACATAAATCTTAAATAATTAATTAAATAAATAAATTAATCAATTATTTTGGGCTGTTACAACTCTCCCCCACATAAAAGAATTTCGTCCTCGAAATTTACCCGCCTAAGCTAACATTCTTCCACTAACAAACTACATACAAGTTCACACAACAGGAAGGTTAAGAATAAAACCAAAAACAAAAGAGAGTTCACACGGAAACACAATAAAGCACACAATACCAGTAGGATCATCTCCCCCACTAGTTCTCTTACCATCGACGGTTTTTTTTTCGGTTTACTTTTACCTGCAGGAGCATCACTACAACACAAACAATGACTGCAACACCAACGATAATTAGAGTAAAAGACAACAGTTGGTCGTACACCGACACAACGACTCGACGACTTGGCCGGACGGACCAACCATTGCTCTGATACCACTAATGTAACACCCTTTTCTACCCATCGTTTTATTCATAATTTATCAGAGTTTTTCGCGCCAAAAGAGTGTCGCATTTTTCAACGTAAAACAAAACCTCGTAGTTTTTTCAAAACATGCAGCGGAAATATTCAACATCGTCAAAACATCAACAACCGACAAAGTGCAAAGTGTACCAATTACTAAAAGATTCAACATCAACTGAAATATAAGTAAACACAGTAATCGACCCTTCCCCAAGTGCTACCTATTAGAGCAGACGACACCAGACGAAAGGAAGACTACAATCTTCACTCGGGCTCACCTATAAAAGTAACAACCACAAAAGGGGTGAGATATCACATCGTATAAAGGATCATATGAAAGATTGTATGCACAAGTCAGAATATCAGGGAATCATCACGCTTAGTTGTAGCCACAACAGTCAGCATACGACAACAATCGGTTAATCTACAACAACGACAATTAACTTACAACAACATAATGGTCATTACATGATCACAACAATAGGTATACAACAAGGACATGTCACCACCGTCGGTGACTTCAATCATGCAGTGCAAATGCAAATGCGACTCAACAGAGGGCCAACTACCCTATAATGCATGTGGTACCGGGTCCAGCCAAATGAGGCTTCCAACTTAATCCATGCCAAATGAGGCAATCCAACGTGTCGGGGCCAACTATCCCCATATGCAAATGATGTGCATGCGACGCAATGACAACAACAACCTGGCAAACAACAACATGACAACAACAACAACGACGCGACAACAACAACAACAACAACAACATAGACCATGCCCGTAAATGGGGCAATCCAACGTGTGCAGCAATAATAACAACATATCAACAACAGTATAACTTGGGCCATTCGGCGGTACCCAAGACAACAACAACAACGTCAATATAATCCATGCCCGTAAATGGGCAACCCAACGTGGTGTATTAACAACAATATAGACACGACAACACAATTCACATCCTAGGCAACAACGAGGCAACGACGACAACTTGACAACGGAATAACAAAACAACGACATTAGGCACTAAGGCACTAGGAGACATTCCACAAATTGGGGCGACTACAACACTAGGGATGACTCGCAATCATTTAGTAATAATCCACAACTAGGCTTGGTTTCGTAAAGAGAGGGATTTTTCCACAAAAATATGATTGCTTCATTTAATTAGGGATTTTCCTCAAAATAGGGTCACATCTTAAAGATAGGGATTTTCCATAAGGATTGGAACGGTGCATAAAATTAGGGACAACCATAGTGATTTTCGGAATCAGTTTTGGAATACGGTTTTCGGAAACAGTTTTGGAATAGCAACACAGTTTTCGGAAACAGTTTTGGAATAGCAACACAGTTTTCGGAAACAGTTTTGGAACATTCAGCATCTTTAGAAACGGTTTCTGGGTGGCAACAGCATTTTTGAAAATAGTTTTCAGCATCTCATGAAAACACATACGATTCCTTATCTTTTTAGATCATGGTGAGGCATATTCTAATTTTAGGACTTGTTCATGTTAATCACACAAAACATCATTTAGTACATGGCAAATACACAAGACTACATATCAAATCAATTCGCATAAGGGTGCTCACCTAGGCCTGAAATCACATAGGGTCACATAGGGAATCAATCATCATAAATCTCACAGCGCATAGGCATATGTCAACAATTACATATTGAAAAATCGATCAACTAAGGGGATGATGGATTAAACATAACATTTAGCATAGGGTATCAATCATGTGATAGGAGACATCAATGGATCATCAAGGTAATTCGTCAAAGTAAATCATCAAAGGCATAGTATGCATGTTCATATCACTCAAATCAAATCATCAAATATCCAATAGACATGCAACACACATGATGACTACCCACAACCCTAACTCTCATACAACCCTTCCTATGAAACATTATCAAACATGAATCTCACCCTTACCTTAGCTTGGAGAAAACGAAACCTTAGATTAGGAGATGTGCGAAACCCTAGCTTTCCTTCTCTCTCATTGGTTGTAGATCACGCCTCTCTCTCTCTCTTCTAGCTTGTGGATCACGCCTTCCCTCTCCTCTTCTCACTTCTCTAATCCTTATTTTTCTTTTTCCTTCTAATGACAACAAAACCCTAACCTAGCCCTTTTATAAACTCACTTAACCTCATGGGCTTTTTCTTATCTTATGTGACCTAATCACGGGCCTCCACTTAACACTTCTAATTTACTAATACTAACACTAATAATTAGGTCCACATATACTAATAAATAATTATTTCTATTATTTCTACCACATAAATCCTAAATAATTAATTAAATAAATAAATTAATCAATTATTTTGG
This sequence comes from Astragalus membranaceus, assembly GCA_039519185.1. Classification (NCBI taxonomy): domain Eukaryota; kingdom Viridiplantae; phylum Streptophyta; class Magnoliopsida; order Fabales; family Fabaceae; genus Astragalus; species Astragalus membranaceus. The sequence continues at coordinate 58,145,407 of CM076854.1, read as the reverse complement.
GCTGTTACAACTCTCCCCCACTTAAAAGAATTTCGTCCTCGAAATTTACCCGCCTAAGCTAACATTCTTCCACTAACAAACTACATACAAGTTCACACAACAGGAAGGTTAAGAATAAAACCAAAAACAAAAGAGAGTTCACACGGAAACACAATAAAGCACACAATACCAGTAGGATCATCTCCCCCACTAGTTCTCTTACCATCGGCGGTTTTTTTTCGGTTTACTTTTACCTGCAGGAGCATCACTACAACACAAACAATGACTGCAACACCAACGATAGTTAGAATAAAAGACAACAGTTGGTCGTACACCGACACAACGACTCGACGACTTGGCCGGACGGACCAACCATTGCTCTGATACCACTAATGTAACACCCTTTTCTACCCATCGTTTTATTCATAATTTATCAGAGTTTTTCGCGCCAAAAGAGTGTCGCATTTTTCAACGTAAAACAAAACCTCGTAGTTTTCTCAAAACATGCAGCGGAAATATTCAACATCGTCAAAACATCAACAACCGACAAAGTGCAAAGTGTACCGATTACTAAAAGATTCAACATCAACTGAAATATAAGTAAACACAGTAATCGACCCTTCCCCAAGTGCTACCTATTAGAGCAGACGACACCAGACGAAAGAAAGACTACAATCTTCACTCGGGCTCACCTATAAAAGTAACAACCACAAAAGGGGTGAGATATCACATCGTATAAAGGATCATATGAAAGATTGTATGCACAAGTCAGAATATCAGGGAATCATCACGCTTAGTTGTAGCCACAACAGTCAGCATACGACAACAATCGGTTAATCTACAACAACGACAATCAACTTACAACAACATAATGGTCATTACATGATCACAACAATAGGTATACAACAAGGACATGTCACCACCGTCGGTGACTTCAATCATGCAGTGCAAATGCAAATGCGACTCAACAGAGGGCCAACTACCCTATAATGCATGTGGTACCGGGTCCAGCCAAATGAGGCTTCCAACTTAATCCATGCCAAATGAGGCAATCCAACGTGTCGGGGCCAACTATCCCCATATGCAAATGATGTGCATGCGACGCAATGACAACAACAACCTGGCAAACAACAACATGACAACAACAACAACAACGACGCGACAACAACAACAACAACATAGACCATGCCCGTAAATGGGGCAATCCAACGTGTGCAGCAATAATAACAACATATCAACAACAGTATAACTTGGGCCATTCGGCGGTACCCAAGACAACAACAACAACGTCAATATAATCCATGCCCGTAAATGGGCAACCCAACGTGGTGTATTAACAACAATATAGACACGACAACACAATTCACATCCTAGGCAACAACGAGGCAACGACGACAACTTGACAACGGAATAACAAAACAACGACATTAGGCACTAAGGCACTAGGAGACATTCCACAAATTGGGGCGACTACAACACTAGGGATGACTCGCAATCATTTAGTAATAATCCACAACTAGGCTTGGTTTCGTAAAGAGAGGGATTTTTCCACAAAAATAGGATTGCTTCATTTAATTAGGGATTTTCCTCAAAATAGGGTCACATCTTAAAGATAGGGATTTTTCCACAAAAATAGGATTGCTTCATTTAATTAGGGATTTTCCTCAAAATAGGGTCACATCTTAAAGATAGGGATTTTCCATAAGGATTGGAACGGTGCATAAAATTAGGGACAACCATAGTGATTTTCGGAATCAGTTTTGGAATACGGTTTTCGGAAACAGTTTTGGAATAGCAACACAGTTTTCGGAAACAGTTTTGGAATAGCAACACAGTTTTCGGAAACAGTTTTGGAACATTCAGCATCTTTAGAAACGGTTTCTGGGTGGCAACAGCATTTTTGAAAACAGTTTTCAGCATCTCATGAAAACACATACGATTCCTTATCTTTTTAGATCATGGTGAGGCATATTCTAATTTTAGGACTTGTTCATGTTAATCACACAAAACATCATTTTGTACATGGCAAATACACAAGACTACATATCAAATCAATTCGCATAAGGGTGCTCACCTAGGCCTGAAATCACATAGGGTCACATAGGGAATCAATCATCATAAATCTCACAGCGCATAGGCATATGTCAACAATTACATATTGAAAAATCGATCAACTAAGGGGATGATGGATTAAACATAACATTTAGCATAGGGTATCAATCATGTGATAGGAGACATCAATGGATCATCAAGGTAATTCGTCAAAGTAAATCATCAAAGGCATAGTATGCATGTTCATATCACTCAAATCAAATCATCAAATATCCAATAGACATGCAACACACATGATGACTACCCACAACCCTAACTCTCATACAACCCTTCCTATGAAACATTATCAAACATGAATCTCACCCTTACCTTAGCTTGGAGAAAACGAAACCTTAGATTAGGAGATGTGCGAAACCCTAGCTTTCCTTCTCTCTCATTGGTTGTAGATCACGCCTCTCTCTCTCTCTTCTAGCTTGTGGATCACGCCTTCCCTCTCCTCTTCTCACTTCTCTAATCCTTATTTTTCCTTCTAATGACAACAAAACCCTAACCTAGCCCTTTTATAAACTCACTTAACCTCATGGGCTTTTTCTTATCTTATGTAACCTAATCACGGGCCTCCACTTAACACTTCTAATTTACTAATACTAACACTAATAATTAGGTCCACATATACTAATAAATAATTATTTCTATTATTTCTACCACATAAATCCTAAATAATTAATTAAATAAATAAATTAATCAATTATTTTTGGCTGTTACAACTCTCCCCCACTTAAAAGAATTTCGTCCTCGAAATTTACCCGCCTAAGCTAACATTCTTCCACTAACAAACTACATACAAGTTCACACAACAGGAAGGTTAAGAATAAAACCAAAAACAAAAGAGAGTTCACACGGAAACACAATAAAGCACACAATACCAATAGGATCATCTCCCCCACTAGTTCTCTTACCATCGGCGGTTTTTTTTCGGTTTACTTTTACCTGCAGGAGCATCACTACAACACAAACAATGACTGCAACACCAACGATAGTTAGAATAAAAGACAACAGTTGGTCGTACACCGACACAACGACTCGACGACTTGGCCGGACGGACCAACCATTGCTCTGATACCACTAATGTAACACCCTTTTCTACCCATCGTTTTATTCATAATTTATCAGAGTTTTTCGCGCCAAAAGAGTGTCGCATTTTTCAACGTAAAACAAAACCTCGTAGTTTTCTCAAAACATGCAGCGGAAATATTCAACATCGTCAAAACATCAACAACCGACAAAGTGCAAAGTGTACCAATTACTAAAAGATTCAACATCAACTGAAATATAAGTAAACACAGTAATCGACCCTTCCCCAAGTGCTAGATATTAGAGCAGACGACACCAGACGAAAGGAAGACTACAATCTTCACTCGGGCTCACCTATAAAAGTAACAACCACAAAAGGGGTGAGATATCACATCGTATAAAGGATCATATGAAAGATTGTATGCACAAGTCAGAATATCAGGGAATCATCACGCTTAGTTGTAGCCACAACAGTCAGCATACGACAACAATCGGTCAATCTACAACAACGACAATCAACTTACAACAACATAATGGTCATTACATGATCACAACAATAGGTATACAACAAGGACATGTCACCACCGTCGGTGACTTCAATCATGCAGTGCAAATGCAAATGCGACTCAACAGAGGGCCAACTACTACCCTATAATGCATGTGGTACCGGGTCCAGCCAAATGAGGCTTCCAACTTAATCCATGCCAAATGAGGCAATCCAACGTGTCGGGGCCAACTATCCCCATATGCAAATGATGTGCACGCGACGCAATGACAACAACAACCTGGCAAACAACAACATGACAACAACAACAACAACGACGCGACAACAACAACAACATAGACCATGCCCGTAAATGGGGCAATCCAACGTGTGCAGCAAAAATAACAACATATCAACAACAGTATAACTTGGGCCATTCGGCGGTACCCAAGACAACAACAACAACGTCAATATAATCCATGCCCGTAAATGGGCAACCCAACGTGGTGTATTAACAACAATATAGACACGACAACATAATTCACATCCTAGGCAACAACGAGGCAACGACGACAACTTAACAACGGAATAACAAAACAACGACATTAGGCATTAAGGCACTAGGAGACATTCCACAAATTGGGGCGACTACAACACTAGGGATGACTCGCAATCATTTAGTAATAATCCACAACTAGGCTTGGTTTCGTAAAGAGAGGGATTTTTCCACAAAAATAGGATTGCTTCATTTAATTAGGGATTTTCCTCAAAATAGGGTCACATCTTAAAGATAGGGATTTTTCCACAAAAATAGGATTGCTTCATTTAATTAGGGATTTTCCTCAAAATAGGGTCACATCTTAAAGATAGGGATTTTCCATAAGGATTGGAACGGTGCATAAAATTAGGGACAACCATAGTGATTTTCGGAATCAGTTTTGGAATACGGTTTTCGGAAACAGTTTTGGAATAGCAACACAGTTTTCGGAAACAGTTTTGGAACATTCAGCATCTTTAGAAACGGTTTCTGGGTGGCAACAGCATTTTTGAAAACAGTTTTCAGCATCTCATGAAAACACATACGATTCCTTATCTTTTTAGATCATGGTGAGGCATATTCTAATTTTAGGACTTGTTCATGTTAATCACACAAAACATCATTTTGTACATGGCAAATACACAAGACTACATATCAAATCAATTCGCATAAGGGTGCTCACCTAGGCCTGAAATCACATAGGGTCACATAGGGAATCAATCATCATAAATCTCACAGCGCATAGGCATATGTCAACAATTACATATTGAAAAATCGATCAACTAAGGGGATGATGGATTAAACATAACATTTAGCATAGGGTATCAATCATGTGATAGGAGACATCAATGGATCATCAAGGTAATTCGTCAAAGTAAATCATCAAAGGCATAGTATGCATGTTCATATCACTCAAATCAAATCATCAAATATCCAATAGACATGCAACACACATGATGACTACCCACAACCCTAACTCTCATACAACCCTTCCTATGAAACATTATCAAACATGAATCTCACCCTTACCTTAGCTTGGAGAAAACGAAACCTTAGATTAGGAGATGTGCGAAACCCTAGCTTTCCTTCTCTCTCATTGGTTGTAGATCACGCCTCTCTCTCTCTCTTCTAGCTTGTGGATCACGCCTTCCCTCTCCTCTTCTCACTTCTCTAATCCTTATTTTTCCTTCTAATGACAACAAAACCCTAACCTAGCCCTTTTATAAACTCACTTAACCTCATGGGCTTTTTCTTATCTTATGTAACCTAATCACGGGCCTCCACTTAACACTTCTAATTTACTAATACTAACACTAATAATTAGGTCCACATATACTAATAAATAATTATTTCTATTATTTCTACCACATAAATCCTAAATAATTAATTAAATAAATAAATTAATCAATTATTTTTGGCTGTTACAACTCTCCCCCACTTAAAAGAATTTCGTCCTCGAAATTTACCCGCCTAAGCTAACATTCTTCCACTAACAAACTACATACAAGTTCACACAACAGGAAGGTTAAGAATAAAACCAAAAACAAAAGAGAGTTCACACGGAAACACAATAAAGCACACAATACCAGTAGGATCATCTCCCCCACTAGTTCTCTTACCATCGGCGGTTTTTTTTCGGTTTACTTTTACCTGCAGGAGCATCACTACAACACAAACAATGACTGCAACACCAACGATAGTTAGAATAAAAGACAACAGTTGGTCGTACACCGACACAACGACTCGACGACTTGGCCGGACGGACCAACCATTGCTCTGATACCACTAATGTAACACCCTTTTCTACCCATCGTTTTATTCATAATTTATCAGAGTTTTTCGCGCCAAAAGAGTGTCGCATTTTTCAACGTAAAACAAAACCTCGTAGTTTTCTCAAAACATGCAGCGGAAATATTCAACATTGTCAAAACATCAACAACCGACAAAGTGCAAAGTGTACCAATTACTAAAAGATTCAACATCAACTGAAATATAAGTAAACACAGTAATCGACCCTTCCCCAAGTGCTACCTATTAGAGCAGACGACACCAGACGAAAGGAAGACTACAATCTTCACTCGGGCTCACCTATAAAAGTAACAACCACAAAAGGGGTGAGATATCACATCGTATAAAGGATCATATGAAAGATTGTATGCACAAGTCAGAATATCAGGGAATCATCACGCTTAGTTGTGGCCACAACAGTCAGCATACGACAACAATCGGTTAATCTACAACAACGACAATCAACTTACAACAACATAATGGTCATTACATGATCACAACAATAGGTATACAACAAGGACATGTCACCACCGTCGGTGACTTCAATCATGCAGTGCAAATGCAAATGCGACTCAACAGAGGGCCAACTACTACCCTATAATGCATGTGGTACCGGGTCCAGCCAAATGAGGCTTCCAACTTAATCCATGCCAAATGAGGCAATCCAACGTGTCGGGGCCAACTATCCCCATATGCAAATGATGTGCATGCGACGCAATGACAACAACAACCTGGCAAACAACAACATGACAACAACAACAACAACGACGCGACAACAACAACAACATAGACCATGCCCGTAAATGGGGCAATCCAACGTGTGCAGCAATAATAACAACATATCAACAACAGTATAACTTGGGCCATTCGGCGGTACCCAAGACAACAACAACAACGTCAATATAATCCATGCCCGTAAATGGGCAACCCAACGTGGTGTATTAACAACAATATAGACACGACAACACAATTCACATCCTAGGCAACAACGAGGCAACGACGACAACTTGACAACGGAATAACGAAACAACGACATTAGGCACTAAGGCACTAGGAGACATTCCACAAATTGGGGCGACTACAACACTAGGGATGACTCGCAATCATTTAGTAATAATCCACAACTAGGCTTGGTTTCGTAAAGAGGGGGATTTTTCCACAAAAATAGGATTGCTTCATTTAATTAGGGATTTTCCTCAAAATAGGGTCACATCTTAAAGATAGGGATTTTTCCACAAAAATAGGATTGCTTCATTTAATTAGGGATTTTCCTCAAAATAGGGTCACATCTTAAAGATAGGGATTTTCCATAAGGATTGGAACGGTGCATAAAATTAGGGACAACCATAGTGATTTTCGGAATCAGTTTTGGAATACGGTTTTCGGAAACAGTTTTGGAATAGCAACACAGTTTTCGGAATCGTTTTGGAATAGCAACACAGTTTTCGGAAACAGTTTTGGAACATTCAGCATCTTTAGAAACGGTTTCTGGGTGGCAACAGCATTTTTGAAAACAGTTTTCAGCATCTCATGAAAACACATACGATTCCTTATCTTTTTAGATCATGGTGAGGCATATTCTAATTTTAGGACTTGTTCATGTTAATCACACAAAACATCATTTAGTACATGGCAAATACACAAGACTACATATCAAATCAATTCGCATAAGGGTGCTCACCTAGGCCTGAAATCACATAGGGTCACATAGGGAATCAATCATCATAAATCTCACAGCGCATAGGCATATGTCAACAATTACATATTGAAAAATCGATCAACTAAGGGGATGATGGATCAAACATAACATTTAGCATAGGGTATCAATCATGTGATAGGAGAAATCAATGGATCATCAAGGTAAATCGTCAAAGTAAATCATCAAAGGCATAGTATGCATGTTCATATCACTCAAATCAAATCATCAAATAACCAATAGACATGCAACACACATGATGACTACCCACAACCCTAACTCTCATACAACCCTTCCTAAGAAACATTATCAAACATGAATCTCACCCTTACCTTAGCTTGGAGAAAACGAAACCTTAGATTAGGAGATGTGCGAAACCCTAGCTTTCCTTCTCTCTCTCATTGGTTGTAGATCACGCCTCTCTCTCTCTTCTAGCTTGTGGATCACGCCTTCCCTCTCCTCTTCTCACTTCTCTAATCCTTATTTTTCTTTTTCCTTCTAATGACAACAAAACCCTAACCTAGCCCTTTTATAAACTCACTTAACCTCATGGGCTTTTTCTTATCTTATGTGACCTAATCATGGGCCTCCACTTAACACTTCTAATTTACTAATACTAACACTAATAATTAGGTCCACATATACTAATAAATAATTATTTCTATTATTTCTACCACATAAATCCTAAATAATTAATTAAATAAATAAATTAATCAATTATTTTGGGCTGTTACAACTCTCCCCCACTTAAAAGAATTTCGTCCTCGAAATTTACCCGCCTAAGCTAACGTTCTTCCACTAACAAACTACATACAAGTTCACACAACAGGAAGGTTAAGAATAAAACCAAAAACAAAAGAGAGTTCACACGGAAACACAATAAAGCACACAATACCAGTAGGATCATCTCCCCCACTAGTTCTCTTACCATCGGCGGTTTTTTTTCGGTTTACTTTTACCTGCAGGAGATCAACTACAACACAAACAATGACTGCAACACAAACGATAGTTAGAATAAAAGACAACAGTTGGTCGTACACCGACACAACGACTCGACTACTTGGCCGGACGGACCAACCATTGCTCTGATACCACTAATGTAACACCCTTTTTCTACCCATCGTTTTATTCATAATTTATCAGAGTTTTTCGCGCCAAAAGAGTGTCGCATTTTTCAACGTAAAACAAAACCTCGTAGTTTTCTCAAAACATGCAGCGAAAATATTCAACATCGTCAAAACATCAACAACCGACAAAGTGCAAAGTGTACCAATTACTAAAAGATTCAACATCAACTGAAATATAAGTAAACACAGTAATCGACCCTTCCCCAAGTGCTACCTATTAGAGCATACGACACCAGACGAAAGGAAGACTACAATCTTCACTCGGGCTCATACAACCCTTCCTATGAAACATTATCAAACATGAATCTCACCCTTACCTTAGCTTGGAGAAAATGAAACCTTAGATTAGGAGATGTGCGAAACCCTAGCTTTCCTTCTCTCTCTCATTGGTTGTAGATCACGCCTCTCTCTCTCTTCTAGCTTGTGGATCACGCCTTCCCTCTCCTCTTCTCACTTCTCTAACCCTTATTTTTCTTTTTCCTTCTAATGACAACATAACCCTAACCTAGCCCTTTTATAAACTCACTTAACCTCATGGGCTTTTTCTTATCTTATGTGACCTAATCATGGGCCTCCACTTAACACTTCTAATATACTAATACTAACACTAATAATTAGGTCCACATATACTAATAAATAATTATTTCTATTATTTCTACCACATAACTCCTAAATAATTAATTAAATAAATTAATCAATTATTTTGGGCTGTTACAGCTGTAGCTAGTGATATTCATTATGGTTCCCTTCTCCACATTGGGTCGTGAATCGGCCAATGTGTTCCATTATAGACTTGCCAATGTGTTCCCTTCTCCTTGGCTTGTTGCACCTCGTTGTGCATCACAGGTTTCACTATGTCAACCAATTGTTGGGACACTTGGTACATTATGTCATGTATCCCCATGTCGATTTGTTGTCGAATGAGTGATGTGGTCATGACCATGGGCTCCTCATCTTGGAAGGGTTGTTCATTCGAATCAGCTGTAACAGTTAAAGTGGTATTCCCCGAGACACTTACTGGCTCAGTGATCTTAGCCTTGGAGGCAGTTCCCGTTTTTCACGCCGAAGTTGGCTCCGTACTTAGGTTTCTGCCGGAGCGCAAGTGCTTACGCCAACAATAATCCAGTCTAGGCGAATCAAACGTGATAGTTTGTCCACCCGTGCATGTCCCACCGGGCGTGCCAATTTTTTGTTGTCGTCAAACTCTTAGGTCCTAGTCGTGGTTTCGGCCAGGGGTTTGGACAGACTTTGATTCCTCTGTTCATCGAGCGATTGCGTTGAGGAGAGAACTCTGCTCCTCAACTGTGGGTTTCCTAACTCCTCCAAAAGAGTGTCAGGTTGGGTAGAGGGGACGCAAGGATTCGATTATCTATTAGCTAATGCATAAAAGTAAAATAAAGTAAAGTGCGATGAAGATAAATTGAAAGAGAAAAATTAGTTTTGTATTGATTGATTGTGTGTCTGTACAAGTTACTCTTCTCTATATATATACATAGGCCCTCATCGGCCACTAAGCAAGCCAACATTTTCCTACCGTTGGATCAATTGAAAATCAACGCCTAATCTCGCTCCTAGCCCTAAGAAATCAGAGCCACTACCCACAATCCCACTAGCACGGTTAGTCGGGTGCCAAAACCTCTTCGCTACACTCCTCAAGACTTCTCTCCTTCGCTTAACCTTCAACTACTCCCACGTTCTATCCACGTGCCCTTCCTTGCCTCGCAAGCAAGTCCTCTTTGCCTCGGTCATATACCCCCTCAGCTGATCCTTGTCCTCGGCTTGCAGCCATCAAACTTAGGCTAACCGAACTATTGTGGCCGAGGCACAGACTTGCTTCAACTCTATCTGATGTCCCTCGAGCTCAATCCCTCCTCGGGGCGTTTGCATTGTATCTTGCCTCGAGCTTCATCCATTATCCCTTGGGCTCAATCTCTTTCTTCGGGGCATTTATACTGTCTTTTACCTCGAGCCCCTCTTTTGAGATTGTCCCTTCGGCAAATATCTTCTATAAATTGTCAGGTGACTCGCCTCAGTGTCCTGGTCTCCCTTGAATTCTATTTCTCAGCCCTCGGCCTACGACTTAATTTATTTTTGGGTGTTAACAGGGTGTGTAGCCTCTCCTAGTGCACATGGCCTCACCCCAACAAAAAATTATGGGTTGCATTTTTTGTACCTCCGCTTCTATACACCATACCCCCCACACCCCTTTGTGAAAAACCCAAAATACCCTCCAGCCTTAACAAAAACCTAAATTCTTTTGTCATTTCTCACTTACTTTCGTTTTTGAGAGAAAGTAAGTTCATTTTTTTTCCCTCACGAAACTACATACTTCCGTCTACACGGAATTACCTACTTTTGTTTGCTTTTTTTTTTCAAAACGAATTTACTTAAATTCCTATGTTTATTGTACAAATTCATACAAATTTACCCTAAATCTGCAGTTATACTGTTTCATAAAGTAGCCTACGGATTTAAGGTAAATCTGTAGTTTGAATATTTTCAAAAAACTCAACTACGGATTTAGCTTAAATCCGTAGGCTATTTTTTGCAACATTATAACTGCGGATTTAGGGTAAATCCCAAGATGGTTTGATTTTATTTTTTTTTAAGTTAAAAAACTAAAATTCAAAGAGACTAGGTAAAAGCTATACAAATAGTTAAATAAATTTATTTACATAGTCTTGTTATATAAATTTACTCTAATAGTTATTTTATTTTTAATTTATTCAGTTTAGGGATAAATTGAAAATATCTGCACATGGGAACAAAATCCATAAATACTTGGCTCCTCTAGCACATTCCCAGAGCTTTTATCAGTTTATTAATCAGTCCGATTTGAAGCCCTTGTCATTTCAAATCTCACCACTGTTGATCATGAGCTCATATCTGCTTTTATTGAGAGATGGCATCCAGAGACGTTCATTTCACTTACCATTTGGTGAAATGACTATCACTTTGGATGATGTGTCATGTTTGCTTCATTTACCATTGATGGGAAGGTTTTACAGATCCCCCGCCAATCCTGTGACTGTTGACACAGCCATTCAGCTAGCTGTGGATTTTCTGGGGGGTTACTGCAGTTCAAGATACAGAGGAGACTATAGCTAGCAGGGGGCATATTTTCGGTTTGAATGACTAGTTGCTGTCTGCCGGGGCCACATAGAGCAGGGCCAACAAATTTTTGCTGCTAGGGCATTCTTATTGAATTTATTGGGGATGTCCATCTTTTGCAGCAAGACCGGTAACAAAGTGGAGGCAAAGTGGTTGTATCTACTGGAGGACATCATCCAAGTTAGTTCATGGTCGCGGGGTTCAACTTGCTTGCATATTTATATGACCAGTTGAACTTTACGTGTTTTTCGTATAGCTGCCAGTTAGGGGGGTATGCCACACTGATCATGGTATAATTTACTATTTTTTATGTTGTTTTTAATGAGTTTTTTTTATTTATTTTTTATTTTTATGTGTTATTTTTAACGAGATTGTTGATTTGTTCATTTCAGACATGGATTTTCGAATACTTCCCCAACATATGTGTGCGGGCTACCACTGAGGTAGATGAGGGTCCACGTGCTGGTAGGTGGAAGACGAGGAAGACCGATGCAGTAAAGCTAGAAGAGTACCGTAGGAGGTTGGATGCATTGACACCTGATGACGTTATATGGAGACCCTTTCAGGATCATCGGGACGCTAGACCGGAGGATGCTTTCTCCTTATATAGGGGCTTTATTAGATGGGAGGACATCGTTGTCCCCTGTTGAACCAAGGACAAACGCTCTTTGTTTTGTATGATAACAAATTACATCTTGTCTACTAATGGTTGCAGTTGAATGAAAGTACAGGGATTAAATCAAAGAGCAGGGACTAAAGTGCAATGGCTTGCAGAAGAAGCAACAATGAAGTTGAAGACCTAATTGTTTATCTGCTTTTGATAGGACTCAAATGTAAGATCCTATCCCTTCAGCTTTATGACATTTAGTAGCTGAGAGATGATTTTTCAAAACATGCATGTTGCATCAAAACAAGCTTTGAAAAATATTTTATAAAATTGCATGCATGCATAGGGTGGCACCTAAACCTAAAAACAATTTTGTGGAAAGCTTGAAATGTATTTCCTAATCTATTATAAAGCTTGAAATCGATTTCCTAATCTATTGTTGAAGCTTGAAATCGATTTCAATACACAATGTTTTAAGCATGAAATCGATTTCAATACACAATGTTTTAAGCATGAAATCGATTTCAATACACAATGTTTCAAAGCAAAGAATCGATTACAACCCAATGTATTAAGCAAAGAATCGATTCCTTACTTTCCTTTTTTGAAACAATCGATTACATGTCTTAGTTATTCAGGCAAGGAATCGATTATGTGCCTGAAAGTTTCAGAGCACATAATCGATTTCACACTCCTTGTTTTAAGCAAAGAATCGATTTCAATATATACCTTTTCAAGCAAATAATCGATTATGCCATTTACACTATCAGAGCACATAATCGATTCTTGTTTCTTGTGTTTTAGTCCAACGGTCAATTTTTTACATTCTCTATAAATAGGGACATTGGTTCTCAAATGAAACACACACCACTCCACTTCTCTTCTACACAATTTCAAATCAAAATCAAAGAGAAAAAAATAAGAGCTTTCATTTTCAGATCTATATTTCAAAGTTCTTCATTTTCAAAAACCAATCATCTCTCACTCTACTATATTGTTACTATACTGCTGAAGTGATTGGTTCGTAGATCTCATATTGTATTCATTTTCTAAGTGGTTATTTTGAAATCCTGGGAGGTGTTCTTGGGTCGTTCAATCAGTGAGATTGAAGCGGTGTTGAAATCTTGGGAGGTGTTCTTGGGTCGTTCAATCGGGGAGATTGAAGCGGTGTTGAAATCCTTAGCGGGGAGCTCAGGTTCTCGATTTGGGAAAATTGGGATTGGCTATTTTGAAGTTGCCTGTTTGTCAAACATTCTTCATATAGTGGTTGTCAGCAAGTCCAAAGGTTGCAAAGCCTGAGGCCGAGGACGTAGGGCTTTTATCCCGAACCTCGTAAAAATCCTGGTGTATCTCTATCCCTCTCTCTTTACTTTCTTTACAGTTTATATTTGTCTATTATTATCATTGCGCTGCATATCTTTCTATCCTAAATTCTGATAATAGCATAATATTACGCTGTGCCTGATCTGTCTGCTTAGGTGCATCATATTAGGTGCATCATACAGTTTAAATCACAGTTTCCGCATTTGATTTAAACGAACACTGTTAATGCTTTAAATCTTAGTTTCTGCATCTGTTTTAAACAAGCATTGTAAAAGTTTTGAAAATCGAAAAGAATTCAAGTTTTGCACATAACCTTATTCACCCCCCCCCCCTCTAAGGTTATCCTATAGTCCAACATCCCCTACATGTCAGATAGGGTCCTCCAGCAATTTGGATACGTTCAGGGCATTCCTCGTGGACCTCTTCAGGGTCTCCCAGGCTATAGAGATGTGATGACGAGTTTGTCCGAGTGGGCTAGATCTGTTGCCTATACTATGACCACGACTATTCCTGCCAGGGAGGTGGGTGAGGTTCATCCGACTCACTTGCCCTGGTACTTTTGGGTATCAGTTCCCTGTCTCCTTCCACCATGAGAAGGACCAACAGCAAGACCAACAGCACCAGCATTACCCGGAGTTACGGATGGTGTAACACCCCGGTATTTTTATTTATTAAAAATACCCAAGTGCACCATCCCTAAAACATCAGAGATATAAAATTCCTTCATAGATACTGAACACTGCAATATAGTTCTCGCTGAGTTACAACAAAACAGCCTTAAATACAAATAAGACCCAAAAGTTTCCCTGACCATAACCTTCAGCAAACTACAGTGCTCAATATCATACAAGAAAGCGGAATAAAGTCATAACATTAATACATAGAGTTGTAGTACACAGACAACAAAAGGAAATATAAACTTTAGCATAACGCTAAGTCTTCAGCCACCATCCGAGTACCACCTACTCGTGCCTCTTGGATTTCCGCTGTCCCTGTTTCTCTGTAAAACAACAACATATAAACAATGAGATACAATCTCAGTGAGTTCTACCGAGACCCCTACTAACACTCTCGGTCCAATTATGAATCCCTTTAATCTAACCCGACACCGCCCGCGCGAACGCTAAAACCCGGTAAACCGTATTATAGGACTTTCTTTCATTCGTGGTTCAATTCATAACCACGTACATTAACAAGTAACACGACACCGCCTGCGCGAACGCTAAACCCCGATGAACGTGTTATAATCCAGTACGACACCGACTGCGCGAACGCTAACTCTGGTATATCGCACAACAAACTTTTAACATGACACCGCCTGCGCGAACGCTAAAACCCGGTGTACATGTTATGACTCAGTACGACACCGACTGCGCGAACGCTAACCCCGGTGTATCGCACAACAACTTTTTAACATAACACCGCCTGCGCGAACGCTGAAACCCGGTGAACCCCCTTACCAATAGTACTTTCCCTAATGGCACAGGGCCTAGGGTAAGGGATCATGACTGCCCCGCCTAGTATGTTAACATGGGTCGTCACCCAACTCGATATATGTTAAATATATCTACACTCGATGACCTGTTAGTTCACCTATACTCAATGAACGTTTAGTCCATCTACATTTGACCGTTAATCCAACATAATACCCGCATTGGGCCGTTCCCTATAGTCGATATAATATATATATATCGTGAATCGTAGACCGGTTTATTATTAATAAAACATATCCGCACACGAGTACTATTATTTCGGTTTATGGAAACAATTTAAAACTTCAAAGCATTTTATAAACCCCTTTTTAATTATACTCAAAACAGAATCGATCGGGATCATTTTGGGCTATTTTGGAAAACAGAATCAGAACACAGCGCACGGTCCGTGCTCCCATACGCACAGGTCGTGCGCCCTGTTACGCATTTTTGAGGAATGGAAACCGAATGGGACGCACGGTTCGTGCGCCAGGGGCGCACGGATCGTGCGCATTTGACCGCATTCTGTTTTCATTTCGTTTTAAGTTTTTCTTTGTTCCGATCACTTCCGGTACCTGTTCCAGTCCAGTCCCTACACAAAAACAGTACGAACACATATCCAAAAATATTCATCAATCAATCAAACATATCAATCCATAACACTGAAACATCAATTTCCTCAAAATCCGTTAATCGTCGATCTAACGGTTTTTTGACCAAAACGATATTTTACACGCAATTCAAGTCGAAACAATCACATCAAGCAAACAGTCGAATCAATTAACATAAAATTCGTTTCAATCAATCAATTCAAAACATAAATCCTAAACGTGAGTAAAACTCACCTATCGTGATGAAAATCACGAAGCACAGAGACTTTCCGCGAGAACGCTTTTCTGACATAACCACACGAACGCTCCCCGAATCAACTCCACGTTCCGGAGACATCCGAATCCGCTCCTAAAGCTTTCCACTCGATCACGAGACCTCTTTTTGACCAAAATACCGAATTCCTCGAAATCCACTATGAACACTATTCATCATCCCTAACCTCCAAAAGCAACTATTCACAAAAACCCCAATTTTTTTTTACAAACCCTAACTCTATCAAACTTTGATTCCTCCATTCCAAGCTAGTAATCAACCTCTTGCTTGAACTACCCAACCTTCAATTTGTGGAAAGGAAGAATGAAACCCAAACAAAATCCCTCATTTACCTCACATTTTCGAAAATGGCAAGATGAGAGTGAGTGAGTTGATGATGATGATTTTGGTACCAAATCGAAGAGGAAGTAACGCTGAACATTTTTCGTGTTGGAAGGAAGTCGTTTCGGTGAAGTCTTCTCTCTCCCTCTTCTCTTCTCCCTCACGCCAATCTCTCTCTTTTCTCTCCTTTTCTCTCTTTTTCTCCTCTGCTTCTTCTCTGTCTCTCGCTTCCTTCTTTCTTTTCTTTCTTTCTTTTTAATTCTTTCTTTTTATAACACACACACACACATATATATATTTATTAATATATAAGTGGTAACGTGGTAAAATTACCATATTGCTCTAAATCTCTTATTTCGAATCCAAAACTTCCTTGACCCGTATTATCCGGTTAACGATCCGATGACAACCAATAAATAATTTTAGCACTCAATAATTTTACCTGTCAAGTACTAAATTAGTTTAATTGGGTTAACATCCAAATAATTCTATTAATTATTTTGCGGATGTTACATTCTCCCCAACTTGAAAGAATTTTGTCCTCAAAATTTCGTCAAGTCTTACGGTTGACTAACTGAGAACAGACATTCTCAGAAAGGTCCAAATTTGCTAGAAAACATTCTTTAATTAACGAAATGAGTGTAGAACTCTCTGGTTAAGAATCTACACGAGAAACTCATCATTCGCCTACATAGGCTCGGCAGCGCGTTTGAAAACACTTCTGAAGCTTCATTCCAATTATCCTCGCTTGCGCCCCAACTTTGCTTAATCTAAATCAAAGGGTCTAATACAAGACGCTTGATAGAAATATATGTTGAAAACGAGATCCACAACTGGTACTCCTCGGTAGAGGTAAAAACAAACACGATTTCCTCGAAGGGTGTAAACACGTTCTCAACAAACCTTCTAAAATCCATAACAGTTCTCATACACATTGAAGAATGTGACGGAAAAGTCATTTGTGAAACTTCCTGACTCGCCCTTGAGATTTCGAGATAAAACTTTTCAAAAAGATGGAATGAGGGTTTTTACCAAGGACGCACCCGATCCCTTTCCAAATTAGCCAGTAGCGTTGAGTTTCCCCTCGACCTAAGTACGCCTCCTATGATTTTCCTCAATCAGGTCCTATTAGCCTCTTGATTCGTTCCCAAAATTAACTTTAGCATGCGGGTTTTCACAAAAATGATTTTTCAAAACTACCATACCGCACGTCAAGCTTCATTTCGGAAATTTCAGTCACTTGCAAGCAGATCCATTAATTAATCCTTTGGTGGTTAATTGCAATGTGAAAAACAGTCAACAATCACCTCACTTTCATATTCGTATTCATGTTCGACTCGTCAAATGGAATCTCGTAAGACAACCTCATTGTTAACCTTCACCAAGGAGAGGTTAACAAACTAATAGCTCGCCACCAATACATCTGCTTTACATCTCTGTACATCTTGGTGGATCCGAGGTGTACAGAATATAAACTTCGGTGTGCTTCCTCTAACACTTGCCTTCTATTGTTCTCATCATCGGGCACACAGATTCTACCGTTGAAACAACTGACTCCATCACTATCCATGGTAAAATCTGGAAATACCTTTTGTGATTGTAGCTTCACATTAACTTCCTGTGCTAAGCGTATAGAATCCCTTAGTGAGCTAGAGATCCTCACATGGCTCGATACTAACCGGTTCTTTCTTGATTTTGCATTCAAATTTAAGTCTCTAAAGGACTCCAACAATTTCATTTCATGCATCATAATCTCTGCTATGTGAATGGAGCTACAACCTTAGTTTTTCCCGGATGATACTTCAATTCGAAGTCATAATCCCTCAGCAATTCCACCCACCTTCTCTGTCTGTTATTCAGTTCCTTCTGATCAAACAGATACTTTAAACTTTTGTGATCACTAAAGACTTCGAAACGAGACCCACCTAGGTAATGTCTCCAAATCGTCAGTGCGTACACAATAGCTGCCAACTCCCAAATTATGAGTCGGATAATTCCCTTCACGAGTCTCCAATGGCCTGGATGCACAAGCTACCACTTGTTGATTCTGCATGAGAACACATCCCAAACCCTTTCCAGAAGCCTCGCTGAAAATTTGAAATTCCAATGACAGATCTGGAAGAATCAGGATTGGAGCAGAAGTCAACCAAACCTTCAATTCTTGAAAACATTCTTCACAATCGGCATCCCACGTAAACGGTTGACCCTTTCGAGTTAACCGAGTAAGTGGAGGAACTAATTGTGAGAACCCTTGAATAACCTCCTGTAGTAACCAGCTAGACCCAAGAAACTTCTTATTTCAGTGACTGATGTTGGTCGTTCCCAATTCAACACCGCTTCTACCTTACTGGGATCCACCG
Organism: Astragalus membranaceus; assembly: GCA_039519185.1. Taxonomy (NCBI): domain Eukaryota; kingdom Viridiplantae; phylum Streptophyta; class Magnoliopsida; order Fabales; family Fabaceae; genus Astragalus; species Astragalus membranaceus. The sequence continues at coordinate 58,126,590 of CM076854.1, read as the reverse complement.
CAACTCCCGCTTGGGAAATCACGTGTCCCAAAAATTTCACTTCCGGCATCCAGAAGTCACACTTCGACGGCTTGGCATTCAATTTCTTCTCTCGGAGTACGCTCATAACAATGTGGAGATGTTGGACATGCTCCTCAATGGTCTTCGAACACATCAAGATACCATCAATGAAAACGACTACAAATTGATCTAGGTAATTGAGGAAAAACTCGGTTCAGGTAATCTATGAATACCGCTGGAGCAATAGTCAACCCGAAGGGCATCACTACAAACAGAAAATGTCCATACCTAGTACGGAAAGCTGGCTTCGGAAAATCTGAGGCTCTAACTTTTATTGGATGATAACCCGACCCTAGATCAATTTTAGAAAACACAGCAGCACCTCGAAGTTGATCCAGTAATTCGTGTTTCCTTGGCAAAGGATATTTGTTCTTGATCGTCACTTTGTTGAGTTGTCGATAATCAATACACAATCTCCTACTTCTCGCTCTGGAGGTTCAGAAGAAACTTCATCGTGAAAACATCCTGAAAGTCATTCACAACCTGAATGTTCGTCACATCTAAACTAGTTCCAGTGGATGCAGATAACATACTAACATGTCATTCCGCACCTTGGAATGAAGATTGACCGTCTAAGGTGAACTAGGTAACCGCTTCAGAATTTGTCCTGTCCACACTTCTCATAGGCAAACAATAAATTCTACAACGAAATTTCTGCCTCCTATAACAAGTAGACAATTCTATTCAAAGATTAGGTCGGGACACGACCCTTAGCAGCAGTTAAGATGGTTATCGGCTCGGATAGCGGAGATAAGGTTAATCCCAACTGATCTACTCACGATTGAGCTATTATACAATGGGTTGCACCCGAATTGTGTAATATACTAACGGAGTTATTGAAAACTGATCTCATACCCCTCAGTAGATTGTCTGCAGTCGTAACTGGCTAAACATCCAGAATGTTAACTCGTCCTTGCCTTAGAGCTGCTTGTAACTCCTCCTTGGAACTCTTCCTTGGAACTCTTCCTTGCAGGGCACTTATTTGTATAGCGACCTTCTTCATTACAATAATAGCACCGATTGATCTGTGCTGACGATCACCCTGGTGATGTCTTCCATAGTTAGAACATCTTCTGTCCTTTGAAGAATCGAAGAATTGTACCTGCTTTTCCTTTGATGAAATTATCTTAGGACCTTGCATTCGGAGTTGATAATTCAACTACCTTCTTTCCTTTCCAGTATTCCCCATGAAATCATCCTTGGTGACATAGGCTGATTTCACTAAGGCAACATAATTGGTAATAGTATAAGAACTGGGACCCCAAGTCATAAAAGCACTAAGGCCCCTCTTATACTTCTGCATTCTCCATTTGTCATCCGGAGCTTACTTTACCACTTGGTAAAACTGAGACAACTTCTCAAACTTAGCGGTGTATTCTTCCACCGTCATGTCACCTTTCCTGAGGATGCACCGGTTGGAGATTCCGGTTTTGGTCGAGGACTGCGTCTTGATCATCCAGTCATAATTCCGCTTATGATGTACTAAGTATTAAGTTGATCAGGCTCAATGTCTCTTAGCATCACAAGTGTAATTACAAAAAGGACTAGCAAGGAATCGACTCAACCCTAAACTAAGTCCGACTAGGTCGAACTGCTCTGATACCAACTCTAACACCCCGGTATTTTTATTTATTAAAAATACCCAAGTGCACCATCCCTAAAACATCGGAGATATAAAATTCCTGCATAGATACTGAACACTGCAATATAGTTCTCGCTGAATTACAACAAAACAGCCTTAAACACAAATAAGACCCAAAAGGTTCCCTGACCATAACCTTCAGCAAACTACAGTGCTCAATATCATACAAGAAAGAGGAATAAAGTCATAACATTAATACATAGAGTTGTAGTACACAGACAACAAAAGGAAATATAAACTTTAGCATAACGCTAAGTCTTCAGCCACCATCCGAGTACCATCTACTCGTGCCTCTTGGATTTCCGCTATCCCTGTTTCTCTGTAAAACAACAACATATAAACAATGAGATACAATCTCAGTGAGTTCTACCGAGACCCATACTAACACTCTCGGTCCAATTATGAATCCCTTTAATCTAACCCGGCACCGCCCGCGCGAACGCTAAAACCCGGTAAACCGTATTATAGGACTTTCTTTCATTCATGGTTCAATTCATAACCACGTACATTAACAAGTAACACGACACCGCCTGCGCGAACGCTAAACCCCGATGAACGTGTTATAATCCAGTATGACACCGACTGCACGAACGCTAACTCCGGTATATCGCACAACAACTTTTTAACATAACACCGCCTGCGCGAACGCTGAAACCCGATGAACCCCCTTACCAATAGTACTTTCCCTAATGGCACAGGGCCTAGGGTAAGGGATCATGACTGCCCCGCCTAGTATGTTAACATGGGTCGTCACCCAACTCGATATATGTTAAATATATCTACACTCGATAACCTGTTAGTTCACCTATACTCAAAGAACGCTTAGTCCATCTACATTTGACCGTTAATCGAACGTAATACCCGCATTGGGCCGTTCCCTATAGTCGATATAATATATATATCGTGAATCGTAGACCGATTTATTATTAATAAAACATATCCGCACACGAGTACTATTATTTCGGTTTATGGAATCAATTTATAACTTCAAAGCATTTTATAAACCCCTTTTTAATTATACTCAAAATCATGGCATTACAAGCCTAATATCATTGGAAAAGGGTTAGGAAAAGATTAGAAGAGGAATGGAATCGATCGGGATCATTTTGGGCTATTTTGGAAAACAGAATCAGAACACAGCGCACGGTCCGTGCTCCCATACGCACGGGTCGTGCGCCCTGTAACGCATTTTTGAGGAATGGAAACCGAATGGGACGTGTAACACCCTAAATATTTAATTAATTTATTTAATTAAGTATTTAGGAATTTAAATTAATTAATTGAATATAATTTAATTATTAGAAATTATATTAATATGTGTAGGTGGTATTAGAAGATGGAGGCACAAAAGTAGATGGACTTGGGCTTAAGTGAGAAGCCCAAGCCCATGAATCTAGTCATATGCGAAGAGGCGCCTAGAGGGGTTAGGGTTTTTGGTTGGCTTTTGCGAAATTGAGAGAAAGAGCATAGAGAGAAGAGAAGCGCGCCGTTGGAGAGGAGAAGAAGAGAAGAGAGGTCGCGCCACCAAGAGAGGAAAGGATCGTGGATTGTTGCTGTGGTTCCGTTCGTGATCGTCTCGAGGGCTCCTACTCTTCGAATACGAGGTAAGGGGAGTTCTATCAATTTTTATAACGATTCCTATGATAGATCCTAAGTAGTGATGGCCTAGAGTTAACTATAATCATGATGATGTTTGGCAAATTCATGTCTTGTTGTTGTATATGCGTGATCTATGTTGTGCTTAGGATGTGTGAATTTCGATTGTTTGATAGGTGGCTTTGATGATTTTACATGTGATTAGGAGTGGTTGTAATATGGGTATGATGGATTATGTGAAAATTTTGAAGAAAATAATGTGTAGGTGAATTTGTGCAAAAATTTGTGTTGCTGAAAGTGCCTGGGCGCTGGGCGCCCACGGGTGCTGTGCGCTGTGCAGCGGTGGGCGCTGGGTGCTAGCGCTGGGCGCTGAGCGCCCGTGTGTGTGTGTGTGTGCGTGTGTAGCGCTGGGCGCTGGGTGCCAGCGCTGGGCGCTGAGCGCCCGTGTGCGTGAGTTATGTGTTGCGCCAAGGCGCTGGGCGCCAGGCGCTGAGCGCCCGGGTGTGTGTGTGCGTGTGTTGCATTGTGTTAGGCGCTGGGCGCCAGGTGCCTGGGCGCTGGGTGCCCATGGCGCCAGTTTTTCAGGATGTCCCAAAATGTTTTCGAAAACTGTTTTCGCTATATCTTTTGACTCGGACATCCGTTTTGAACGTTTCAAAAAGCGTTGTGAAGCATTTTCAGTTGTCTATCTGCGTGTCCCATTTTTAAAAATAAAAACTTATTATTTCTGAAGGTTGCTGGGGCGCCCCAAGTGGCTGTTCCCGGTGATCGCTGCTGTGACAATGAAAAGATGTTTTGGGTGTCTTTAAAAATTCTCTTTTGCGTATGACCAGTGGTTTTAACGATTTAGTGTCAAAAATGATGATTTTGACGATGATGCCCCTAGTGGCTAGTTAAATGATTGTTTTGCCCTTGGTGGCTAATATTATTTATAATGACGTGTAAATGACTGTTTTGCCCTTGGTGGCTAATATTATTTATAATGACGTGTAAATGACTGTTTTGCCCTTGGTGGCTAATATTATTTATAATGATGTGTAAGTGACGATGAAACCCAGTGATGTTTGAGGCCTGAATGGCTAAGTGATGTTAAGGCCTAAATGGCTAAGTGACGTTGTTGTGTAAGTTGTGAATTGACAGGTGCTGTGTTTCTTGTGAACAAACGGGTAAGTGACGGGTCACAAGGTTGACCGTGATTGTGTGATTTGTGCGTGGTGCATGTTATAGTGTCTCATGCATCCCATGTGCATAAACCCAGTGACGTTTTGAGGCCCAAAAGGCTAAGTGACGATGAGGCCATAATGGCTAAGCGACGTTTGTGAAAAGGTACCTCATGCATATGCCCGCGAGTGGGTTGCATTTCATATGCCTGTATGACATAATGATGAGTTTATGTAGTGATGTCACTGATGATTGTGATGTGATTAATTTAGAGCTGTGACTTGACTTATTATTTATCATATGATTTGTTATATGGATTGAATTGGACTCACCATTGAATGTTACCCCCATGCGGTAACGTGCAGGTGATTGCGAGTGAAGGACTAGGTACCTTCACTAATTCGAGTCAAGTCGTCACGCTCTGATACGTAGCACTCAGGGGGGACGAACTTAATATTATAAATGATTTTGGTTGTTATGTTTTGTTGACAATTTTATTTTATTTGTTATTCCGCTGCGTAGTTGATTTGAAGTAAGTGTAACATCCTTTGAAATGAAAAGAAATTTTGAAAACTCTGATATTTTCCAATTAAATTAACGGGTAGAAAAGGGGTGTTACATTAGTGGTATCAGAGCAGTTCGGTCTGTCCGGCCAATGTTGTCCTGTCATAGTGTCTTATGACAATAGATTAGTACTAAATTCTTGGTTTGTGCTGCAGTGATAGTTCGGAATGGCTGGAAGAAACGACGCTGCTCTTGCTGCTGCATTGCAAGCTATGGCTCAGGCCGTGCAGAATCAGCAGAATGCTGGGGAGAACGCTGGTTTTCGAAGTCTGACTACCTTCCAGAGGGAGAACCCGCGCACCTTTCAGGGAAAATATGATCCAGATGGTGCTATGGCCTGGTTGAAAGAGATCGAGAGGATTTTCAGGGTGATGGACTGCACTGTTGAGCAGAAGGTCTGTTTTGGTACCCACATGTTAGCCGAGGAGGCTGACGACTGGTGGTTGGCTACTAGGAAGAGGTTAGAGGCTGTGCAGGAAGAGATTAATTGGGAGGTATTCAGCAGAGAATTTCTGAGAAAATATTTTCCTGAAGACGTCCGAGGGAAGAAAGAGATAGAGTTCTTGGAACTGAAGCAGGGTGGTATGTCTGTGACTGCCTATGCGGCGAAATTTGTGGAACTAGCAAAATTCTATCCACATTACAGTGAGGCTACAGCTGAATTTTCTAAATGCATCAAGTTCGAGAATGGGTTGAGGCCTGATATCAAAAAGGCCATTGGTTATCAGAAGATTCGTGTGTTCGCTGATCTGGTTGACAGTTGTAGAATCTTCGAGGAGGACAGTACTGCTCATTATAAAGCTACGTCTGAGAAAAAGGGTAAGTTTCAGAGTCGAAGCAAGCCGTATGAGGTTCCTGCGGGTAAGAGTTATCAGAAGGCTGCTGGAGGTAAGAATTCTAGTGGGGGAGATGCTCCTGCTAGCATTGTCTGTTATAAGTGTGGCAAGCCTGGCCACAAGAGTACTACATGCAGGTCTGATGAGAGAGTTTGTTATCGTTGTGGTAAAAAGGGTCATATGGCGGCCGAGTGTAAGGTTAAGGATGTGGTGTGCTTCAACTGTGGTGAGTCTGGGCATATCAGTACAAAGTGTACAAAGCCGAAGAAGGAAAGGTCTACTGGGAAGGTGTTCGCATTGGCAGGAGAGGAGCCTGATGATAAGGATGGTCTGATTAGAGGTACGTGTTTTATTAATGGTACTTCTCTGAAATCTCTTATTGATACTGGTGCTACCCATTGTTTTATATCTGTTAATTGTTGTAAAAGATTGGGTCTTGTTTTATCTGCTATGTGTGGGGATATGGTTGTCGATACTCCTGCGAAGGGGTCGGTGATTACGTCCCAGGTGTGTTCTCAGTGTCCTGTGTCGATCTTCGGCAGGGACTTTATTGTGAATTTTGTTTGCTTGCCGTTGAGAGGTCTGGATGTAATCTTAGGCATGGACTGGTTAGAGAATAATCACGTTCATATCAACTGTCGTAGCAAGTCGGTTAGTTTCGGGGAAGAAGATTCTGTTTTGGTATCTGCTGGTCAGTTGAAGAAGTTGAAGAAAGAAGGAGTTCAGCTATTTGCGTTGATGGCATCGTTGTCTGCTGAGAGTCAGGCTGTTATTGAAGATCTGCAAATGGTACGCGAGTTTCCTAAGGTTTTTCCTGATGAAATTCCGGGGGTGCCACCGGAAAGAGAAGTTGAGTTTTCGATTGATCTTGCACCTGGTATGAGGCCTGTGTCTATGGCACCGTACAGGATGTCGGCGTCGGAATTGTCTGAGTTGAAGACGCAACTTGAAGAATTGCTTGAGAAAAAGTTTGTGAGACCGAGTGTATCACCGTGGGGAGCTCCGGTATTGTTAGTGAAGAAGAAAGATGGGAGCATGAGGTTGTGTGTGGACTATCGTCAGCTGAATAAGGTAACTATCAAGAATAAGTATCCGCTTCCGAGGATCGACGATTTGATGGATCAGTTAGTGGGTGCTCGTGTTTTCAGCAAAATTGATTTGAGGTCCGGATATCACCAGATTAAAGTAAAGGATGAAGATGTTCAGAAGACAGCATTCAGGACGAGGTATGGGCATTATGAATATTCAGTGATGCCGTTCGGTGTAACCAATGCTCCTGGTGTATTTATGGAATATATGAATCGTATTTTCCATAATTACCTAGACCGGTTTGTGGTGATCTTCATAGATGACATTCTAGTTTATTCTAAGTCAGAGGAAGAGCATGCTGAGCACCTGAAAACAGTGTTAGAAGTTCTGAAAGAGAAAAAGTTGTATGCCAAGTTATCAAAGTGTGAATTCTGGCTGAAAGAGGTGAGTTTCCTTGGGCACGTGATTTCTGGTATTGGTATTGCGGTTGATCCGGCAAAAGTAGAAGCAGTGTTGGAGTGGGAGGCTCCGAAGTCCGCAACAGAAATTAGAAGCTTTTTGGGTTTGGCTGGGTACTACAGGAGGTTCATCGAGGGTTTTTCCAAGTTGGCCCTTCCGTTGACTCAGTTGACTTGTAAGGGTAAGGTTTTTGTTTGGGATGCTCGCTGTGAGGAAAGTTTTATGGAACTGAAAAAGAGATTGACAACGTCGCCTATTTTGACGTTGCCTAATCCGGAGGAACCGTTTGTCGTATATTGTGACGCTTCGAAGATGGGTCTTGGGGGTGTGCTGATGCAAGATGGGAAAGTCGTTGCGTATGCATCGAGGCAGTTGCGAGTTCATGAGAAAAATTACCCTACGCATGATTTGGAATTGGCTGCGGTGGTATTTGTGCTTAAGATTTGGAGGCACTACCTTTATGGTTCGAGATTCGAAGTGTTCAGTGATCACAAGAGTCTGAAGTATCTGTTTGATCAGAAAGAGCTGAATATGAGACAACGTCGGTGGTTAGAGCTCTTGAAGGATTATGACTTTGGTTTGAATTATCATCCCGGAAAAGCTAATGTCGTGGCCGATGCTTTAAGCAGAAAGTCTTTGCATATGTCGGCAATGATGGTGAAAGAATTAGAGTTGATTGAGGAATTCAGAGATTTGAGTTTGGTTTGTAAAATGACACCTCGCAGTGTCAAGCTGGGAATGTTAAAGATCGATAATGATTTCCTGGGCAGCATCAGAGAGGCTCAGAAGTCAGATGTCAAGTTAGTAGATTTAATTAATGGGGTTGGTCAACCTGAAAATGAAGATTTCAAATTGGATTCTAGTGGTGTGTTGAGGTTCCGAGGTAGGATCTGTGTTCCGGATGATGAGGACATGAGAAAGGCAATTTTAGAGGAGGGTCACCGTAGCAAGTTGAGTATACATCCTGGAGCGACGAAAATGTATCAAGATCTGAAAAAAGATGTTTTGGTGGTATGGTATGAAGAGAGATGTAGCACAGTTCGTGTATGCCTGTTTGACCTGTCAGAAATCTAAGGTCGAGCATCAGAAGCCTGCAGGGTTAATGCAACCGTTGGAGGTTCCAGAGTGGAAGTGGGATAGCATTGCGATGGACTTTGTGACGGGATTGCCGAATACGGTTAGGGGTCATGACGCTATTTGGGTGATCGTTGATAGGTTAACGAAGTCTGCTCACTTTATTCCTATTAATATCACTTATCCGGTGTTGAGGTTGGCAGAGGTCTATGTCAAAGAAATCGTGAAGTTGCTCGGTGTTCCGAAGAGTATTGTGTCAGATAGGGATCCGAGGTTCACTTCTGAGTTTTGGACGAGTTTGCAGAAGGAATTGGGTTCAAAGCTGAAAATGAGTTCAGCATATCATCCTCAGACAGATGGTCAGTCAGAGAGGACAATTCAGTCGTTAGAAGATTTGTTGAGGGCTTGTGTATTGGAACAACGGGGTTCATGGGATTCCTACCTTGCGTTGGTTGAGTTTACCTATAACAACAGTTACCATTCCAGTATCGGGATGGCACCATTCGAAGCATTGTATGGTCGAAAGTGTAGGACGCCATTGTGTTGGTATGAGTCGGGAGAGAGTGTAGTGTTGGGACCGGAGATTGTCCGGGAGACTACAGAGAAGATCAAGATGATCCGTGAAAAGATGAAGGCTTCGCAGAGTCGTCAGAAGAGTTATCATGACAAGCGGAGGAAGGATTTAGAATTTCAGGAGGGTGAGCATGTGTTCTTGAGGGTTTCTCCTATTACCGGTGTTGGTCGAGCGTTGAAATCGAAGAAGCTCACTCCTCGCTTTGTTGGTCCTTATCAGATTTCTGAAAGAATCGGAAATGTGGCTTATAGAGTGGCTTTACCGCCAAATCTTTCGAATTTGCATGACGTGTTTCATGTGTCGCAACTTCGGAAGTATGTTTCGGATCCATCTCATGTGATCCATATGGATGATGTAGAAGTGCGGGATAATCTCACTGTAGAGACGACGCCCGTACGGATTGAGGATCGTGAAGTGAAAGCGCTTAGAGGCAAAGAGATTGCATTAGTGAAAGTGGTTTGGCTAGGAGCTGCCGGCGAGAGTATGACTTGGGAGCTAGAGAGCAAGATGCGAGAGTCCTACCCAGAGTTGTTTGATCAGGTAAATTTCGAGGACGAAATATTCTAAGTGGGGGAGAGTTGTAACACCCTAAATATTTAATTAATTTATTTAATTAAGTATTTAGGAATTTAAATTAATTAATTGAATATAATTTAATTATTAGAAATTATATTAATATGTGTAGGTGGTATTAGAAGATGGAGGCACAAAAGTAGATGGACTTGGGCTTAAGTGAGAAGCCCAAGCCCATGAATCTAGTCATATGCGAAGAGGCGCCTAGAGGGGTTAGGGTTTTTGGTTGGCTTTTGCGAAATTGAGAGAAAGAGCATAGAGAGAAGAGAGGCGCGCCGTTGGAGAGGAGAAGAAGAGAAGAGAGGTCGCGCCACCAAGAGAGGAAAGGATCGTGGATTGTTGCCGTGGTTCCGTTCGTGATCGTCTCGAGGGCTCCTACTCTTCGAATACGAGGTAAGAGGAGTTCTATCAATTTTTATAACGATTCCTATGATAGATCCTAAGTAGTGATGGCCTAGAGTTAACTATAATCATGATGATGTTTGGCAAATTCATGTCTTGTTGTTGTATATGCGTGATCTATGTTGTGCTTAGGATGTGTGAATTTCGATTGTTTGATAGGTGGCTTTGATGATTTTACATGTGATTAGGAGTGGTTGTAATATGGGTATGATGGATTATGTGAAAATTTTGAAGAAAATAATGAGTAGGTGAATTTGTGCAAAAATTTGTGTTGCTGAAAGTGCCTGGGCGCTGGGCGCCCATGGGTGCTGTGCGCTGTGCAGCGTTGCGCCAGGCGGTGGGCGCTGGGTGCTAGCGCTGGGCGCTGAGCGCCCGTGTGTGTGTGTGTGCGTGTGTAGCGCTGGGCGCTGGGTGCCAGCGCTGGGCGCTGGGTGCCAGCGCTGGTTGCCAGCGCTGGGCGCTGAGCGCCCGTGTGCGTGAGTTATGTGTTGCACCAAGGCGCTGGGCGCCAGGCGCTGAGCGCCCGGGTGTGTGTGTGTGCGTGTGTTGCATTGTGCTAGGCGCTGGGCGCCAGGTGCCTGGGCGCTGGGTGCCCATGGCGCCAGTTTTTCAGGATGTCCCAAAATGTTTTCGAAAACTGTTTTCGCTATATCTTTTGACTCGGACATCTGTTTTGAACGTTTCAAAAAGCGTTGTGAAGCATTTTCAGTTGTCTATCTGCGTGTCCCATTTTTAAAAATAAAAATTTATTATTTCTGAAGGTTGCTGGGGCGCCCCAAGTGGCTGTTCCCGGTGATCGCTGCTGTGACAATGAAAAGATGTTTTGGGTGTCTCTAAAAATTCTCTTTTGCGTATGACCAGTGGTTTTAACGATTTAGTGTCAAAAATGATGATTTTGACGATGATGCCCCTAGTGGCTAGTTAAATGACTGTTTTGCCCTTGGTGGCTAATATTATTTATAATGACGTGTAAATGACTGTTTTGCCCTTGGTGGCTAATATTATTTATAATGACGTGTAAATGACTGTTTTGCCCTTGGTGGCTAATATTATTTATAATGATGTGTAAGTGACGATGAAACCCAGTGATGTTTGAGGCCTGAATGGCTAAGTGATGTTAAGGCCTAAATGGCTAAGTGACGTTGTTGTGTAAGTTGTGAATTGACAGGTGCTGTGTTTCTTGTGAACAAACGGGTAAGTGACGGGTCACAAGGTTGACCGTGATTGTGTGATTTGTGCGTGGTGCATGTTATAGTGTCTCATGCATCCCATGTGCATAAACCCAGTGACGTTTTGAGGCCCAAAAGGCTAAGTGACGATGAGGCCATAATGGCTAACCGACGTTTGTGAAAAGGTACCTCATGCATATGCCCGCGAGTGGGTTGCATTTCATATGCCCGCATGACATAATGATGAGTTTATGTTGTGATGTGACTGATGATTGTGATGTGATTAATTTAGAGCTGTGACTTGACTTATTATTTATCATATGATTTGTTATATGGATTGAATTGGACTCACCCTTCTGTTTGAATGTTACCCCCATGCGGTAACGTGCAGGTGATTGCGAGTGAAGGACTAGGTACCTTCACTAATTCGAGTCAAGTCGTCACGCTCTGATACGTAGCACTCAGGGGGGGACGAACTTAATATTTTAAATGGTTTTGGTTGTTATGTTTTGTTGACAATTCTATTTTATTTGTTATTCCGCTGCGTAGTTGATTTTGTTGACGTTAAGTTTTATTGTGATGATAACTGTGGTGTTGAGATTCGCCTTTTGGTGATGTGCTACGTAATACATAGTTATTATGTTTTTGAGCTGTTCTATTGAGAAGTGTGGTTTTATTGAAGTAAGTGTAACATCCTTTGAAATGAAAAGAAATTTTGAAAACTCTGATATTTTCCAATTAAATTAACGGGTAGAAAAGGGGTGTTACAGGACGCATGGTGTAACGCCCCAAAATAATTTAATTATTTATTTAATTAAATTATTTAAGGCTTACAATATTTATTTAATTTAATTAAATAATTCGAGTTTAAGTATTTTATTTTATTTTATTAGGAGGTGCTGTTACTATTTAAGTGGTGCGAGCAAGGGCCCGTGATCCACAAGTAGGCCCGTGACCCATTTCTTTGGCATTGGAGTCGAATTACTTGGGGTCTAGGGAGTTAGTGGCAAATTCACCCAAGTGAGAAAAGAAAGAAGAAAGTAACGTAGGAAGGAGAAAAGAAGAGAGTTGCGAAGAGAAGAAGGAGAAAGGGGCGAAGCTCATAGAGAAGAGGAGGAGGCTCATTGGTGGTGCGCAATCTTCACTTAGAGCTTGGCTATCAAATTCGACTTCCATAAGGTTAGGGGGTCCTCTTTTTGTTCTTAATACTTATGCGAATTGGGAATTGCTTAGGGTTAGGGTCCTAGGTTAGTTTCCATGATTGAATTGTGTTGTTGTTGAGAAATTATAATATTGTGATGTTGTTGTTGAATTAATATGTTAAGAATTCTATGATTGATGTTGGAATTGGGGCAATATGCGAATTGTAGACCAATTGTTTGAGTATATGATTGTTTGGTGATCATGTGGTGAAATTGGGAATTATGGTGACATTTTGATTATATTTATATATAGGAGTGTTTTGGTGATTTTAATTGATAATTAGAAGTGGAAAATTCTGTTTGGGAGCCCCTAGGCGCCTTGGGCGCCAATTTCATGTTGCTGAAAAATTCTGTGTTGCGCCTAGTCATGGGCGCCAGGTGCCCAGCAGTGTGCTGCGCCTGTTTCCAAAAATTCTGTTGCCCTGTGTTGCACTTCTGTGTTGCCATTCTGTGTTGCTGTCTCTGTTGCCTGTGTTGCCATCCAGTGTTCCTGTGCTGCCAGTTTTGGCGCACGTTGCTTGTGTCATGGGCGCCAAGGGCTCCAAAGTTCTGGTGATAGTTTTGTGAAAATTGTTTTCAGGTTTTTATACTTGGGTAAAATGGCTCATGAAAACTGATTTTGGTCAAGAAAGGAGTTGAGTTGCGTAATTTCACTAGGTGCCTAGTGCATGGGCGCCAAAATTAAAGTTCAGCTTTTGATAAAATTTTTATTGAGTTTTCATGTCCTGAGCATTTGGCTCGTGTAAAATGAATTTCGAAGCAAAATGAGTTGTGTAGCATGTTGGCCTTAGGCGCCTAGTGCTTGGGCGCCATGTTGCTGCTGTTCCCTGGGTGTTGCTTCTGGGCGCCAGCGCCTATGTGCGCGTGTTGCCTCTTGGGCGCCTAGCGCCTGTGCGCTGTTGCGCGCTTGTTCCCCTGGGCGCCTAGCGCCTGTGCGCTGTTGCGCGTGTTGCTCCTGGGCGCCAAGCGCCTATGCGCCTGTGCGCTGTTGCGTGTTGCCTCTCCTGGGTGCCAAGCGCCCATGCGCCAAGCGCTGTGTTGCCCCTGGGCGCCCAGCGCCCATGCGCCTGTTTCCAGAATGTCTAACATTTTTCCTAAACTGTTTTTAATATAACTTTTGACTCGGTTATCCAAATCCAACGGTTCAAAATGCGTTTTGAAGCTAATTTCAGTGCCTATCCAATAGTCTCAATTTTATGCAAAAATAATTTATTTTCACTGGTGTTTCTGGCTGAGGGTGTTCAAGTGTCCAAATGGCTATTTTTACCCACTTTCCCTATGTTGTGTCAATGTCCTAAGCTGGTCTATTTGAATTGGTGTTGGTGTGAGTGGTGAGCTGAATAGGTGAGTGTGATAGGGTGAGATTGGTGAGCAGAGGCTACGGCCTAATTTTAATATGGTGAGCTGATTAATATACAATGGTGAGATCATGAATTTTAAATGATGAATTGTTTGGACTTGGTGTGTTGTAATGCATTCCCATAGCATCTCATGGACATATGCATTATTGGTGAGCAGAGGCTACGGCCTAATTTTGATTTGGTGAGCAGAGGCTACGGCCTATTTGTATTGGTGACGGATCCGACATGCATGTACCCGTGGAGTTTGGGTTGCATTTACATACATATTCATATATTATATAGTGCTGTTTGGAATTTAGTATGCTGATGCGAATGTTTCCTATTGTTATGAATTGGTGTGCCTGGTTTCCTTTTCCTATGCAGTGCTTAATTCTCATATGTTATTAATTATGAAAAGAGACTCACCCTACTGCTTTTATGTTGCTTCTTATGTCGGCAACGTGCAGGTAATAGCGAGTGAAGGATTTCTTATGCCTTCGTCTGGTAGGAAGTGTCACGCTCTGATACGTAGCACCAGGGGGGGGTGTCCTTATGTTTATGCTTTATTTTCCTAAAACTGTTAGTTTTCATTGGTGATGTATTGGCTTTAATTTTGAACTGATTATTATTCCGCTGCTGATGGTGATTGAATTTAGTTGATGCGAACTAAACCTTTTCCTTATGGTGTTATGTATCTTGATTTTTATGAAGTAAGTGTAGCACTCACTTTAATTGTTTTCAAAAAAAAAAAAAGAGACTCTGATTTTATTAAAAGTAAAGTTATTAGAAAAGGGGTGTTACATTAGTGGTATCAGAGCAGTTCGGTCTGTCCGGCCAAGTCGTCTTGTCATAGTGTCTTATGACAAATAGAATTGTTAGATTAGTTCTAAATTTCTGTTTGTGCTGCAGTGATAGTTTGAAATGGCCAGACGGGACGATGCTGCACTTGCTGCTGCCTTGCAGGCTATAGCCGGGGCGATGGGTAATATACCCGGTGCTGTTAATGATGGGACGCGCAATTTGGCTACGTTCCAGAGAGAGAATCCACCTGTCTTTAAGGGCAAGTATAATCCAGATGGTGCTTTGGCATGGCTGAAAGAGATTGAAAGAATATTCCGGGTCATGGATTGTGATGATGCGCAGAAGGTCAGGTATGGTACCCATACGCTGGCAGAGGAAGCTGATGATTGGTGGATGGAGGTGAGGCAGAGGTTAGAAGCTGCTAATGAAGAGATAACTTGGGCTGTTTTCCGTAGAGAGTTCTTGCGGAAGTATTTTCCTGAAGATGTGAGAGGTAAGAAAGAAATAGAATTCCTTGAGCTGAAGCAAGGAAGCATGTCAGTGACAGAGTATGCTGCCAAGTTCACTGAATTGGCTAAGTTTTATCCCCATTATACTGATGCTGATTCTGAGTTCTCAAAGTGTATTAAGTTTGAGAATGGGCTGAGGGCTGATATTAAGAAAGCTGTAGGGTACCAGAAGATTCGGGTATTCGCTGATTTGATCGACAGTTGCAGGATATATGAGGATGATAGTAATGCTCACTCCAGGGTCATGAGGGATCTGAGGGGTAAGTTTCAGAACCGGGGTAAACCGTATGAGGCTCCAGCTGGTAAGGGTAAGCAGAGGTATGCTGACAATAAGAAAGCAAGTGGGGGAGATGCCCCTGCGAAGGTTGTGTGCTACAGGTGTGGCAAGCCGGGTCACAAGAGTTTTGACTGCTCAGATAATAAATGTTTCAAGTGCGGTAAGGAAGGTCACGTGGCTGCAAAATGTGAGAAAAGGGATGTGGTGTGTTACAATTGCGGGGAATCAGGTCATATTAGTACTAAGTGTACTAAGCCGAAGAAAGAGAAGTCCCATGGAAAAGTGTTTGCTCTCGCAGGATCAGAGGATACTAATGAGATTAGAGGTACATGTTTTATTAATGGTATTCCTTTGATTGCTATTATTGATACTGGTGCTACGCATTCGTTTATTGCTGCTTTGTGTGCTGAGAAATTGGACCTTGTTTTATCTTCTATGATGAGAGAGATGGTTATTGACACTCCAGCTAAGGGTTCAGTAACTACCTCTCTTGTGTGTGCTAAGTGCCCTCTGTCAATCTTCGGCAGAGATTTTCTTGTTGATCTTATTTGTTTGCCGTTGGGAGGGTTGGATGTCATTCTTGGTATGGACTGGTTAGTGCATAACCATGTGCATATTAATTGTTTCCGGAGGTCTGTGAGTTTCTTTCCTCCTGAAGAGGAAGAATCGGTGTTGTTGCCTGCTGGTCATTTGCATAAGGTGATGAAGGAGGGAGTTCATCTGTTTGCTTTGATGGCGTCATTGTCTGCTGAGAATCAGGCAATCATTGAAAGGGTTCAAGTGGTGTGTGAGTTCCCTGAAGTGTTCCCAGATGAAATTCCAAGTGTTCCGCCAGAGAGGGAGGTTGAGTTTGCCATTGACCTTATACCTGGTACTAGGCCTGTGTCTATGGCACCGTACCGAATGTCAGCCTCAGAGTTGTCTGAATTGAAAAAGCAATTAGAAGATCTGCTTGAGAAGAAATTTGTAAGGCCAAGTGTGTCACCGTGGGGTGCTCCGGTATTGTTAGTGAAAAAGAAGGACGGGAGCATGAGACTTTGTGTCGATTATAGGCAATTGAACAAAGTGACAATAAAGAACAGGTATCCGCTTCCCAGAATTGATGATCTGATGGACCAGTTGGTAGGTGCTAAGGTGTTTAGTAAAATCGATTTGAGGTCAGGTTATCACCAGATCAAGGTAAAGGATGAAGACATTCAGAAAACCGCTTTCAGAACGAGATATGGGCACTATGAGTATTCTGTGATGCCGTTTGGTGTTACCAACGCGCCGGGTGTGTTTATGGAGTACATGAATCGTACTTTCCATAGTTACTTGGATCGGTTTGTCGTTGTGTTTATTGACGACATTCTGGTGTATTCTAAGACAGAAGAGGAGCATGCAGAACATTTGAGGTTAGTGCTAGAAGTGCTGAAAGAAAAGAAATTGTATGCAAAATTGTCTAAGTGTGAGTTCTGGCTGAATGAAGTAGGTTTCCTTGGTCATATTATCTCTGGTAATGGTATAGCTGTGGACCCAGCCAAGGTTGATGCTGTGTCTCAATGGGAGAGCCCGAAGTCAGTTACAGAAATCAGAAGCTTCTTGGGATTAGCTGGTTATTATAGGAGATTTATTGAAGGTTTCTCGAAGTTGGCACTTCCGTTGACTCAATTGACGTGTAAGGGAAAAGTTTTTGTGTGGGATGCACGCTGTGAGGAGAGCTTCAATGAGTTGAAGAAGAGGTTGACTACGTCGCCCGTTTTGACTTTGCCTGTTCCTGATCGACCGTTTGTAGTATATTGCGATGCTTCCAAGATGGGTTTGGGAGGTGTTTTGATGCAAGAGGGTAAGGTAGTAGCTTATGCGTCCAGACAGTTGAGGACCCATGAGAAGAACTACCCTACTCATGATTTGGAACTAGCTGCAATTGTGTTTGTGCTGAAAATTTGGAGGCACTATCTGTATGGTACCAGATTTGAAGTGTTTAGTGACCACAAGAGTCTGAAATACTTGTTTGATCAGAAGGAGCTAAATATGAGACAGAGACGTTGGTTAGAGTTGCTGAAGGATTATGATTTCGGCTTGAACTATCACCCCGGCAAAGCTAATGTCGTGGCTGATGCTTTAAGTCGGAAGAGTTTGCATATGTCGGCTATGATGGTGAAAGAGTTAGAGTTGATTGAGCAGTTTCGGGACATGAGTCTGGTTTGTGAAGTGACACCGCAGAGTGTCAGATTGGGGATGTTGAAGATCGGCAATGAATTTTTGGTTAGTGTCCGAGAAGCACAAAAGTCAGATGTAAAGTTGGTAGACCTGTTGGTTGTGAATGATCGAGATGTGGATGGAGATTTCAAGTTAGATTCCCAAGGTGTATTGAGATTCAGAGATAGGATCTGCATTCCTGACGATGCTGAGATGAAGAGAATGATTCTTGAGGAGAGCCATAGAAGTAAGTTGAGTATTCATCCCGGGGCTACGAAAATGTACCAAGATTTGAAGAAACTGTTCTGGTGGCCTGGTATGAAGAAGGATGTGGCACAGTTTGTGTATTCTTGTCTGACTTGTCAGAAGTCTAAGATTGAGCATCAGAAGCCTGCGGGGTTGATGCAACCATTGGAGATTCCGGAATGGAAATGGGATAGCATTTCCATGGATTTTGTAACTGGTTTGCCAAATACAGTGAGGGGGTTTGATGCTATATGGGTGATTGTAGACAGGTTGACTAAGTCTGCTCATTTCTTACCAATTAATATGACTTATCCAGTTCCAAAGTTGGCAGAAATCTACATCAAGACTATTGTGAAGTTGCATGGCGTTCCGCTTAGTATTGTGTCTGATAGAGATCCAAGATTCACCTCTGAATTTTGGAAGAGTTTGCAGGAAGCTTTGGGTTCTAAGTTGAGGTTGAGCTCCGCTTATCATCCGCAGACAGATGGTCAGACGGAGAGGACTATTCAGTCGTTAGAGGACTTGTTGAGGGCATGTGTTCTTGAGCAGGGGGGTTCATGGGATTCTCATCTTTCGTTGATAGAATTCACCTATAACAACAGTTTTCACTCTAGTATTGGTATGGCACCGTTTGAGGCATTGTATGGTCGGAGATGTAGGACTCCGTTGTGTTGGTATGAATCTGGGGAGAGTGCAGTGTTGGGGCCTGAGATTGTGCGAGAAACAACTGAGAAGGTAAAATTAATCCGTGAGAAGATGAAAGCGTCGCAGAGTCGACAAAAGAGCTATCATGATAAGAGAAGGAAGGATTTAGAGTTTCAGGCCGGTGATCATGTGTTTCTGAGAGTCACTCCGGTGACTGGTGTTGGGCGTGCCTTGAAATCTAAGAAGTTAACTCCCCGTTTCATTGGTCCGTATCAGATTACGGAGAGGGTGGGAAGTGTTGCATATAGGGTGGCTTTGCCGCCTAATCTTTCGAACTTGCATGACGTGTTTCACGTGTCACAACTTCGAAAGTATGTTCCGGACCCGTCTCATGTGATTCAGATGGACGAAGTAGAGGTACGGGATAATCTCACGGTTGAGACTATGCCTGTGCGGATTGAAGATAGAGAAGTAAAGATTCTGAGAGGGAAGGAAATTCCGTTGGTGAAGGTGGTGTGGTTGGGAGCTGCTGGTGAGAGTATGACTTGGGAGCTGGAGAGCAGGATGCGGGAAGCATATCCGGAGTTGTTTGATTCAGGTAATTTCGAGGACGAAATATTCTAAGTGGGGGAGAGTTGTAACGCCCCAAAATAATTTAATTATTTATTTAATTAAATTATTTAAGGCTTACAATATTTATTTAATTTAATTAAATAATTCGAGTTTAAGTATTTAATTTTATTTTATTAGGAGGTGTTGTTACTATTTAAGTGGTGCGAGCAAGGGCCCGTGATCCACAAGTAGGCCCGTGACCCATTTCTTTGGCATTGGAGTCGAATTACTTGGGGTCTAGGGAGTTAGTGGCAAATTCACCCAAGTGAGAAAAGAAAGAAGAAAGTAACGTAGGAAGGAGAAAAGAAGAGAGTTGCGAAGAGAAGAAGGAGAAAGGGGCGAAGCTCATAGAGAAGAGGAGGAGGCTCATTGGTGGTGCGCAATCTTCACTTAGAGCTTGGCTATCAAATTCGACTTCCATAAGGTTAGGGGGTCCTCTTTTTGTTCTTAATACTTATGCGAATTGGGAATTGCTTAGGGTTAGGGTCCTAGGTTAGTTTCCATGATTGAATTGTGTTGTTGTTGAGAAATTATAATATTGTGATGTTGTTGTTGAATTAATATGTTAAGAATTCTATGATTGATGTTGGAATTGGGGCAATATGCGAATTGTAGACCAATTGTTTGAGTATATGATTGTTTGGTGATCATGTGGTGAAATTGGGAATTATGGTGACATTTTGATTATATTTATATATAGGAGTGTTTTGGTGATTTTAATTGATAATTAGAAGTGGAAAATTCTGTTTGGGAGCCCCTAGGCGCCTTGGGCGCCAATTTCATGTTGCTGAAAAATTCTGTGTTGCGCCTAGTCATGGGCGCCAGGTGCCCAGCAGTGTGCTGCGCCTGTTTCCAAAAATTCTGTTGCCCTGTGTTGCACTTCTGTGTTGCCATTCTGTGTTGCTGTCTCTGTTGCCTGTGTTGCCATCCAGTGTTCCTGTGCTGCCAGTTTTGGCGCACGTTGCTTGTGTCATGGGCGCCAAGGGACTCCAAAGTTCTGGTGATAGTTTTGTGAAAATTGTTTTCAGGTTTTTATACTTGGGTAAAATGGCTCATGAAAACTGATTTTGGTCAAGAAAGGAGTTGAGTTGCGTAATTTCACTAGGTGCCTAGTGCATGGGCGCCAAAATTAAAGTTCAGCTTTTGATAAAATTTTTATTGAGTTTTCATGTCCTGAGCATTTGGCTCGTGTAAAATGAATTTCGAAGCAAAATGAGTTGTGTAGCATGTTGGCCTTAGGCGCCTAGTGCTTGGGCGCCATGTTGCTGCTGTTCCCTGGGTGTTGCTTCTGGGCGCCAGCGCCTATGTGCGCGTGTTGCCTCTTGGGCGCCTAGCGCCTGTGCGCTGTTGCGCGCTTGTTCCCCTGGGCGCCTAGCGCCTGTGCGCTGTTGCGCGTGTTGCTCCTGGGCGCCAAGCGCCTATGCGCCTGTGCGCTGTTGCGTGTTGCCTCTCCTGGGCGCCAAGCGCCCATGCGCCAAGCGCTGTGTTGCCCCTGGGCGCCCAGCGCCCATGCGCCTGTTTCCAGAATGTCTAACATTTTTCCTAAACTGTTTTTAATATAACTTTTGACTCGGTTATCCAAATCCAACGGTTCAAAATGCGTTTTGAAGCTAATTTCAGTGCCTATCCAATAGTCTCAATTTTATGCAAAAATAATTTATTTTCACTGGTGTTTCTGGCTGAGGGTGTTCAAGTGTCCAAATGGCTATTTTTACCCACTTTCCCTATGTTGTGTCAATGTCCTAAGCTGGTCTATTTGAATTGGTGTTGGTGTGAGTGGTGAGCTGAATAGGTGAGTGTGATAGGGTGAGATTGGTGAGCAGAGGCTACGGCCTAATTTTAATATGGTGAGCTGATTAATATACAATGGTGAGATCATGAATTTTAAATGATGAATTGTTTGGACTTGGTGTGTTGTAATGCATTCCCATAGCATCTCATGGACATATGCATTATTGGTGAGCAGAGGCTACGGCCTAATTTTGATTTGGTGAGCAGAGGCTACGGCCTATTTGTATTGGTGACGGATCCGACATGCATGTACCCGTGGAGTTTGGGTTGCATTTACATACATATTCATATATTATATAGTGCTGTTTGGAATTTAGTATGCTGATGCGAATGTTTCCTATTGTTATGAATTGGTGTGCCTGGTTTCCTTTTCCTATGCAGTGCTTAATTCTCATATGTTATTAATTATGAAAAGAGACTCACCCTACTGCTTTTATGTTGCTTCTTATGTCGGCAACGTGCAGGTAATAGCGAGTGAAGGATTTCTTATGCCTTCGTCTGGTAGGAAGTGTCACGCTCTGATACGTAGCACCAGGGGGGGGTGTCCTTATGTTTATGCTTTATTTTCCTAAAACTGTTAGTTTTCATTGGTGATGTATTGGCTTTAATTTTGAACTGATTATTATTCCGCTGCTGATGGTGATTGAATTTAGTTGATGCGAACTAAACCTTTTCCTTATGGTGTTATGTATCTTGATTTTTATGAAGTAAGTGTAGCACTCACTTTAATTGTTTTCACAAAAAAAAAAAAAGAGACTCTGATTTTATTAAAAGTAAAGTTATTAGAAAAGGGGTGTTACACATGGTTCGTGCGCCAGGGGCGCACGGATCGTGCGCATTTGACAGCATTCCGTTTTCATTCTGTTTTAAGTTTTTCTTTGTTCCGATCAATTCCGATCACTTCCGGTACCTGTTCCAGTCCAGTCCCAACACAAAAACAGTACGAGCACATATCCAATAATATTCATCAATCAATCAAACATATCAATCCATAACACTCAAACATCAATTTCCTCAAAATCCGTTAATCGTCGATCTAACGGTTTTTCGACCAAAACGATATTTTACACGCAATTCAAGTCGAAACAATCACATCAAACAAACAGTCGAATCAATTAACCTAAAATTCGTTTCAATCAATCAATTCAAAACATAAATCCTAAACGTGAGTAAAACTCACCTATCGTGATGAAAATCACGAAGCACAGAGACTTTCCGCGAGAACGCTTTTCTGACATAACCACACGAACGCTCCCCGAATCAACTCCACGTTCCGGAGACATCCGAATCCGCTCCTAAAGCTTTCCACTCGATCACGAGACCTCTTTTTGACCAAAATACCGAATTCCTCGAAATCCACTATGAACACTATTCATCATCCCTAACCTCCAAAAGCTACTATTCACAAAAACCCCAATTTTTTTTTACAAACCCTAACTCTATTAAACTTTGATTCCTCCATTCCAAGCTAGTAATCAACCTCTTGCTTGAACTACCCAACCTTCAATTTGTGGAAAGGAAGAATGAAACCCAAACAAAATCCCTCATTTACCTCATATTTTCGAAAATGGCAAGATGAGAGTGAGTGAGTTGATGATGATGATTTTGGTACCAAATCGAAGAGGAAGTAACGCTGAACATTTTTCGTGTTGGAAGGAAGTCGTTTCGGTGAAGTCTTCTCTCTCCCTCTTCTCTTCTCCCTCACGCCAATCTCTCTCTTTTCCCTCCTTTTCTCTCTTTTTCTCCTCTGCTTCTTCTCTGTCTCTCGCTTCCTTCTTTCTTTTCTCTCTTTCTTTCTTTTTAATTCTTTCTTTTTATAACACACACACACATATATATATATATATTTATAAATATATAAGTGGTAACGTGGTAAAATTACCATATTGCTCTAAATATCTTATTTCGAATCTAAAACTTCCCTGACCCGTATTATCCGGTTAACGATCCGATGACAACCAATAAATAATTTTAGCACTCAATAATTTTACCTGTCAAGTACTAAATTAGTTTAATTGGGTTAACATCCAAATAATTCTATTAATTATTTTGCGGATGTTACAGATGGGGAGAGACTGATTGTAACACCCCTTTTCTACCCTTATATTACGCGTCATTTATCAGAGTAATTCCTTTCAAAAATATTATTTTCATTGATAGAAAAGAAATGCTACAACTTCATTAAAAACAAACTCATCAATTGCACTCTTCAAATTCGTGCAACAAAACATCCTTCATGGAAAATCAAATCCTCAAAATTCACATCACAACGGAATAAACAACAACTCACCAATAACTCTCAAACACGTCTCAAATATATCAATAAAATCGTTAAAACAACTAATTAAATCGTTTATCAAAATTCACCCACGCCCCCTAGGTGTTACAGTATCAGAGAGTGACACAAGGTACATCCCAAGAGCTAAAAGGAAGGTAGCAGATCCTTCACTCGCGATTACCTGCAGCGTTGCCACAATAGAGCAACATTCCAAGCAGAAGGGGTGAGAATTTTAACAAAACATAATCCAGCATATGATAGAGTAATGGAGACCAACAATTCTACAACATCATTATTAACATCACATCATCATCACCAAACACCAATTCACAACACAGTTTGGCAACAAGCCACAATCATGATCACACATGTAAATGCAACCCCCACCAGGGCATATGCATGATGGTACCATATTCATCACAATTAAGAGGCCGAAGCCTATTCTTCACAGAAGGCCAAAGCCTATTCTTCACGATATGCACATGCCATGAGACTCTATATACACATGTGCATTTCATCAAAAACACTCACCTGGAGTACTCATCATCATCGTCATCAAACACTCATAGTGTATTCGTCACAATTCATCCCAATCACATTACATCATTATTAAAGCCATACTCATAGAGTATATTCTTCACAATTCATCATAAATCATATTACGTCATTATCACACATCATTTTTGAAATTTGGGTAGCCACACATTTGGAGTTTGGAAAAACGTCCCGTTTTAATTTAGTAAACACCACATCTTATTTGAAAGGACATCACATTTTAAATTCGGTAAACACCACATTTATGAAGCTTGGGAAACACTATATTTGGATTGAGAAAACGTCACATTTTTGCTAGTAGAAACGTCACCATTCTATGGAGGAATATCACTTTTGAATTTAAGGAAAACACCGCATTTTTAATTGGGAAAAACTTCACATTTTGTGGAGAAACATCACATCTACGTTGGAGAAAAACTTCACATTTAATAGTGAAAACATCATATTTTTATTGGGAAAATATCACATTTTTAATTGGAGAAAACGGTGTGAAAACAGCAAGAAAAACAATGGAAAAACAGTGAACAACAGTGGGAAACAATGGCTCGCACTTGGGGCGCGAGCAGGGCGCGAAACAACAGCAACAACAGGCCCCAGCGCATCACGCTTGCGCTTGAGGCGCGACCCGAGCACGACCGAGGCGCAAAAGGCCAGGAACAGCTCGCTTGCGGAATGTTCAGATTTTCAAAATTTTCATCCAGACATCATCCAATCATCAAAACACAATTTCATCACTCATTGTTCATTGCCCAATTCAACACAATTTCATCAAGACATCATCAAATTCATCAAGAAAAATCATCAAGAATTCATCAAGTAATCCCTCAAAATGTTCATCAAAGCAAACATTGAAATTCCCCGAAGGGAAACGTCAACAACTCATCAAACAAAACCTCAACATTTCAATTACGCTACTACACCCAAAAATCCCACAAAACCCCAATCACATACTCGATTTTGTTGAATTAAAACGCTCACCCTTACCTCGAATATGAATGATCTGAAGAAGACGAGTGGAGGCACGAACAAAATCACAGCAACACGACGAACGAAACTTCTCCTTCTCCCTTCGAAACCGTATCCACGCCCACTTCTTTGATCTATGAGGAATCAACACAACGGAGATTAAGGCTCGAAGGCTACAACGTTAGGAAAGGAAGAAAACGACGTGGAAAGGATTAAGAACTCTTACCTAACAAAACTCGAGAAAATTCCCTTCCTTCCTCTCTCCTCAGCGCCGTACGATGTTCTCTCTCTCTTCTCACTCTCTAAAATTTCGTTTTCTTTCTCTGATGCAAGGAGTGATGCGCAAAACCCTAACCCCTTAGCTTCAAGAGCCTCAGGAGCGCCTAAGCTATTGGGCTTGGCTTCCTGGGCCATTTTTCACCACCCCTGAGTTGCCAACATCACCCCCAATACTCGTTCCACTTCCTGAACCACACCCATCATTTTAATTAAATTAATCACGCCTCCGACTAAAATTTAATAATTCAACTAATCAAATTAATTAAATTAATTAAATTATTTTTCGGGGTGTTACACTGATGGCTATCAGTCAACGCTTACGGATGTTGATATAGTCTGGAGACATTCTTCGAGGCTCTCCGTTGTATTACTCGATCTGGGGCGTGATTGACTTGGCATAGGGAGGAGACCCTTGAGTTATCATGTGTGGATTTATCTATTTCTTTTTTAATATATTTGCAGTATTTGTTCCGTTTGAACTCATGTTTTATTTTTGTGTACTCGTTATATTTTCAGTACGCGTTATATTTTTGCCCCATATTATAATCATTACGACCTACATTGAAACAACAACGACTATTTTTATTGATGCAAAAGCTAGGCATGGCAACAAAACCCGTACCCGTGGGTACCAACCCAAACCCGCCCCGATTTGATGGGTTTTCCCCGCTTTGACTGGGTTTGGGTTTGGATTTTCCCCGATCTCAAAATACGGGTACAGGACAGGTAATGGGGATATAGTTCCCCACTCAGAACCCGCCCCCGAATGTACAAAGTTACAATATTTCCCCTATTATATTAGAAGCCCTCCACATCTCAACTAAACCCTAAATTTCTTTGTTAGCGCCCCGGAATGTTTTTGTTTTAAATTTCGTTTTAATTAATTTTATTTTTTTTTGCTTTTTTAGTGACAACGAGAACAGGAAACATAGAGCGAGGCGAGCATTCAGGAGCAGGACGAGCAGATGAGTAGAGTCCTTCTGGTAGTAGGAGCAGGTTCAGATTGAGGACTAGACAGGCCGGACACGTGTCTGAGCGTCAGAGGCGTGTCTGAGAGCGAGAGCAGCAGCAGGAGCAGGAGCATTATTATTATCACGAGCCTGCTGAGCCAAACGCCATGCATGTAGATCACCAGGCTGAGGGTGAGGTTGCTCAGCATGATAATGAGGCTGCTGAGCAGGTTTTATTACACTGGTTGCATGTCCACTTCGTTCACAGACTAGCAGACGGGAGAGGTAATACTTTTTATAATTTGTTTATTTTTTAACAATTAATTACTTTTAATAATTTATTAATTACTTTTATTTTTTATAGGACCGGGGTAAGATTAAAGTTGCTTTTCATGCGGGGGGGAAGATACTGAAGATGAGACCTCAGCAGCACCACCCACATATAGCAGGATGGTTGCAGCAGGCGCATCTGTTTGAGCTGGACATCACACCTCTCGGCAACATCAACCACGAGCTCATATCAGCTTTGGTGGAAAGGTGACATTCTGATACCAGCTCATTCCACATGCCGTGGGGGGAGATGATAGTGACGTTGGACGATGTTGGCGCATCAGCCACATTTTGACACTGCCGATGCTATTCGGGATGGAGTTGACCTGCTGGGCATAGACCACACAGCCTGCTGGGCAGAGTGTCAGTTCAACAGGGGACCGGCATTTCAATTTTCTTTCTTGACGGCCGCATACACACAGAACATGGAGCGCGACCTTCTTGATCAGGCGGCACGGTGCTATCTGCTACACTCGTTGGGCAGCACCATTTTTGCCGACAAGAGTCACACATCTGTCCCTGTCAACTGGGTGACTCTTATTTCTGACTTTGACCTGTGTGGCTAGTGGGCTTGGGGTCCAGCTGCTCTAGCCATTCTCTACGAGCAGCTGAATGATGCTTGTTACTGGGAGACGTCACAGATTGGCGGATACGCTTCTCTGCTGCAGGTAATTAACTAATTAATTATTTTTATTTCTTTTTAATTACTTTTATTTATATAATTACTTATTTATTTTTTTAATTATTTTAGTGCTGGATATTTGAGTATTTCCCCACCATCGTAGTGCGGAAGGACTTCGATGCCAGTGAACTTCCACGTTGCAGTAGGTGAGCGAACAAGAAGTGCGATAGTATCAAGCTTTCGGAGTTTCGGCAGCTGCTGGATGACTTGCAGAGGGGAGCAGGTCATATGGAGCCCCTGGGACGACCACAGACAGTACCTCCGGTTTCACAACATTTCATTATTCAGAGGTTGGCTATTGTGGGGAGATGTGGTCGTGCCTTATATGCCAGACAGGGTTTGTTGGCAGTTTGGATATGTCCAGCAGATTCCTGATTCACCTATTTCGGGCCCACGTCCATCTACCGAGTTCATAGTACATCAGCTGATGTTCTATCAGTCCCCAGCGCGGGCTTTTAGGGACAACGGTCGACAGACACCCGTCTAGGGTGCTTGTGATGACGAGTACCTACCATGGTACTTGCAGGTGTAACACCCCTTTTCTAATACTTAGCTTTTAAATAAAAATCAGAGTCTTTTTTTTTTTTTTTTTGAAAACATTTTCAAGCGAGTGCTACATTTACTCCATAAATATCAAGATACATAACACCGTAAGGAAGGTTCAGTTCGCATCACTAAAATCAATCACCACCAGCAGCGGAATAATAAAGAGTTCAAAAATTAATACCAATACATCACCAACAAAGTCTAGCAGTTTTAAGAAAATAAAGCATAAACCTAAGACACCCCCCCCTGGTGCTACGTATCAGAGCGTGACACTTCCTACCAGACGAAGGCATACAGGAAACCTTCACTCATCATTACCTGCACGTTGCCGACATAAGAAGCAACATAAAAGCAGTAGGGTGAGTCTCTTTTCATAATTAATAACATATGAGAATTAAGCAATGCATAGGAAAAAGGAAGCCAGGCACACCAATTCACAACAATGGAACAATCCCATCAACAATCTATTTCCAAGAGCATTACACAATATATGATTATGCATGTAATGCAACCCAAACTCCACGGGTACATGCATGTCGGATCCGTCACCAAATACAAACAGGCCGTAGCCTCTGCTCACCAAATAAAATTAGGCCGTAGCCTCTGCTCACCAATAATGCACATGCTTCATGAGGTGTTATGGAGAATGCATCACAACACACCACCAATCAATCAATTCGCATTTTAAATTCTAATCTCACCATAGTGCATTAATTAACTCACCAAATTATAATTAGGCCGAAGCCTCTGCTCACCAATCTCACCTCATCATCACTCACCAATTCAGCTCACCACCCATAACAACACCAATTCAAATAGACCAACTCGGGACATTGACACGACATAGGGAAAATGGAGGAAAACAGTCATTTAGACACTTGAACACCATCAGCCAGAAACACCAGTAAAAATAATTTATTTTTGCATAAAATTGAGACTATTGGATAGGCACTGAAATTAGCTTCAAAACGCATTTTGAACCGTTGAATTTGGATAACCGAGTCAAAAGTTACATTAAAAACAATTTAGGAAAAATGTTAGACATCCTGGAAACTGGCGCATGGGCGCTGGGCGCCCAGGGGCAACACAGCGCTTGGCGCATGGGCGCTTGGCGCCCAGGAGAAGCAACACGCACAGGCGCATGGGCGCTGGCGCCCAGGAACAACACGCGCAACAGCGCACAGGCGCTAGGCGCCCAGGGGAACAACACGCGCAACAGCGCATAGGCGCTAGGCGCCCAGGGGAACAACACGCGCAACAGCGCATAGGCGCTAGGCGCCCAGGGGAACAACACGCACACAGGCGCATTGCGCCCAGCACAGCAACATGGCGCCCAGGCACTAGGCGCCTAAGACCCACTTGCAACAAAACTCATTTTTCCTCGAAATTAATTTTACACGAGCCAAATGCTCAGGACATGAAAACCCAATAAAAATTTTATCAAAAACTGAACATTATTTTTGGCGCCCATGCACTAGGCACCTAGTGAAAATACGCAACTCAACTCCTTTGTTGCCCAAAATCAGTTTTCATGAGCCATTTTACCTGAGTATAAAAACCTGAAAACAATTTTCACAAAACTATCACCAGGACTTTGGGGCCCTTGGCGCCCATGACTCAAGCAACGAGTGCCAAAACTAGCAGCACAGGAACACAGGGTGGCAACACAGGCAGCAGGGACAGCAACACAGAATGGCAACACAGTGACACAGAATTTTTGGAAAACTGGCGCAGCACACTGCTGGGCGCCTGGCGCCCATGACTAGGCGCAACACTGAAAATTTCAGCAACATGCTTATGGCGCCCAAGGCGCCTAGGGAATTCTAAACAGAATTTTTCTCACTTTCATTCACCAAATTAAATTCATCAAAACGCCCAATTATATATATTACTAAAATGTCACCATGATTCTCAATTTCACCACAAAATCACCAAATAATCATATACTCAAACATATAGTCTACAATTCGCATTTAGCAACAATTCATCATCAATCATGCGAATTCCAACATAACAATTCAATCATCAAGCATCACAATATTATGAATCAATCATTAACATCTCAAATCATTCATAGGACTAACCTAGAACCCTAACCCTAAACAATTCTCAATTCGCATAAGTATTAAGAACAAAAAGAGGACCCCCTAACCTTATGGAAGTCGAATTTGCTAGCCAAGCTCCAAGGGAAGAATTGCGAACCACCAATGAGCCTCCTCCTCTTCTCTATGTGCTTCGCCCCTTTCTTCTTCTCCTCTTCGCAACTCTCCTCTTCTCACCCTCTCTTACGTTTCTTTTTCTTTCTTTTTTCCCACTTGAGTCAAAATGAAAACTAGCTTCTAAGACCCCTTGAGAGTCGAATTACTTGACTAAGCAATGGGCCACGGGCCTAATTGTGGATCACGGGCCCTTGCTCGCACCACTTAAATAGTAACAGCACCTCCTAATAAAATAAAATAAAATACTTAAACTCGAATTATTTAATTAAATTAAATAAATATTGTAAGCCTTAAATAACTTAATTAAATAAATAATTAAATTATTTTGGGGCGTTACAACTCTCCCCCACTTAGAATATTTCGTCCTCGAAATTACCTGAATCAAACAACTCCGGATATGCTTCCCGCATCTTACTCTCCAGCTCCCAAGTCACACTCTCACCAGCAGCTCCTAACCAAACCACTTTCACCAAAAGAATTTCTTTCCCTCTCAGAGTCTTCACTTCTCTATCCTCAATCCGCACAGGCATAGTCTCCACGGTGAGATTATCCCGCACCTCTACTTCATCCATCTGAATCACATGGGACGGGTCTGGAACATACTTTCGAAGTTGTGACACGTGAAACACGTCATGCAAGTTCGAAAGATTAGGTGGCAAAGCCACCCTATAGGCAACACTTCCCACCCTCTCCGTAATCTGATACGGACCAATGAAACGGGGAGTTAACTTCTTAGATTTCAAGGCACGCCCAACACCAGTCACCGGAGTGACTCTCAGGAACACATGATCACCAGCCTGAAACTCTAAATCCTTCCTTCTCTTATCATGATAGCTCTTTTGTCGACTCTGCGACGCTTTCATCTTCTCACGGATCAGTTTTACCTTCTCAGTTGTTTCTCGCACAATCTCAGGCCCCAACACTGCACTCTCCCCCGATTCATACCAACACAACGGAGTCCTACATCTCCGACCATACAACGCCTTGAACGGTGCCATACCGATACTAGAATGAAAACTGTTGTTATAGGTGAACTCTATCAACGAAAGATGAGAATCCCATGAACCTCCCTGCTCAAGAACACATGCTCTCAACATGTCCTCTAACGACTGAATAGTCCTCTCCGTCTGACCATCTGTCTGCGGATGATAAGCGGAGCTCAACCTCAACTTAGAACCCAAAGCTTCCTGCAAACTTTTCCAAAACTCAGATGTGAATCTTGGATCTCTATCAGACACAATACTAAGCGGAACGCCATGCAACTTCACAATAGTCTTGATATAGATTTCTGCCAACTTTGGAACTGGATAAGTCATATTAATTGGTAAGAAATGAGCAGACTTAGACAACCTGTCCACAACCACCCATATAGCATCAAACCCTCTCACTGTATTTGGCAAACCAGTTACAAAATCCATGGAAATGCTATCCCATTTCCATTCCGGAATCTCCAATGGTTGCATCAACCCCGCAGGCTTCTGATGCTCAATCTTAGACTTCTGACAAGTCAGACACGAATACACAAACTGCGCCACATCCTTCTTCATACCAGGCCACCAGAACATTTTCTTCAAATCTTGGTACATTTTCGTAGCCCCGGGATGAATACTCAACTTGCTCCTATGGCTCTCCTCAAGAATCATTCTCTTCATCTCAGCATCGTCAGGAAT
Source organism: Astragalus membranaceus (assembly GCA_039519185.1). Classification (NCBI taxonomy): domain Eukaryota; kingdom Viridiplantae; phylum Streptophyta; class Magnoliopsida; order Fabales; family Fabaceae; genus Astragalus; species Astragalus membranaceus. The sequence goes on along the minus strand of CM076854.1, from coordinate 58,095,372 downwards.
GCAGATCCTATCTCTGAATCGTAATACACCTTGGGAATCTAACTTGAAATCTCCACCCACATCTTGATCATTCTCAACTAACAGGTCTACCAACTTTACATCTAACTTTTGGGCTTCTCGGACACTAACCAAAAATTCATTGCCGATCTTCAACATCCCCAATCTGACACTCTGCGGTGTCACATCACAAACCAGACTCATGTCCCGAAACTGCTCAATCAATTCTAACTCTTTCACCATCATAGCCGACATATGCAAACTCTTCCGACTTAAAGCATCAGCCACGACATTAGCTTTGCCGGGGTGATAGTTCAAGCCGAAATCATAATCCTTCAGCAGTTCTAGCCAACGTCTCTGCCTCATATTTAGCTCCTTCTGATCAAACAAGTATTTTAAACTCTTATGGTCGCTAAACACTTCAAATCTGGTACCATACAGATAGTGCCTCCAAATTTTCAGCACAAACACAATTGCAGCTAGCTCCAAATCATGAGTAGGGTAGTTCTTCTCATGGGTCCTCAACTGTCTGGACGCATAAGCTACTACCTTACCCTCTTGCATCAATACACCTCCCAAACCCATCTTGGAAGCATCACAATATACTACAAACGGTCGATCAGGAACAGGCAAAGTCAAAACGGGCGACGTAGTCAACCTCTTCTTCAACTCAGTGAAGCTCTCCTCACAGCGTGCATCCCACACAAAGGCTTCTCCCTTACATGTCAATTGAGTCAATGGAAGTGCCAATTTGGAGAAACCTTCAATAAATCTCCTGTAATAACCAGCTAATCCCAAGAAGCTTCTGATTTCTGTAACTGACTTCGGGCTCTCCCATTGAGACACAGCATCAACCTTGGCTGGGTCCACAGCTATACCATTACCAGAGATAATATGACCAAGGAAACCTACCTCATTCAGCCAGAACTCACACTTAGACAATTTTGCATACAATTTCTTTTCTTTCAATACTTCCAGCACTAACCTCAAATGTTCTGCGTGCTCCTCTTCTGTCTTAGAATACACCAGAATGTCGTCAATAAACACAACTACAAACCGATCCAAGTAACTATGGAAGGTACGATTCATGTACTCCATAAACACACCCGGCGCATTGGTAACACCAAATGGCATAACAGAATACTCATAGTGCCCATATCTCGTTCTGAAAGCGGTTTTCTGAATGTCTTCATCCTTTACCTTGATCTGGTGATAACCCGACCTCAAATCAATTTTACTAAACACCTTGGCACCTACCAACTGGTCCATCAGATCATCAATTCTGGGAAGCGGATACCGGTTCTTTATTGTCACTTTGTTCAATTGCCTATAATCGACACAAAGTCTCATACTCCCGTCCTTCTTTTTCACTAATAATACCGGAGCACCCCACGGTGACACACTTGGCCTTACAAATTTCTTCTCAAGCAGATCTTCTAATTGCTTTTTCAATTCAGACAACTCTGAGGCTGACATTCGGTATGGTGCCATAGACACAGGCCTAGTACCAGGTATAAGATCAATGGCAAACTCAACCTCCCTCTCTGGCGGGACACTTGGAATTTCATCCGGGAACACTTCAGGGAACTCACACACTACTTGAACCCTGTCAATGATCGCCTGATTCTCAGCAGACAATGACGCCATCAAGGCAAACAGATGAACTCCTTCCCTCATTACCTTATGCAAATGACCAGCAGGCAACAACACTGATTCTTCCTCTTCGGGAGGAAAGAAACTCACAGATCTCCGGAAACAATTAATATGCACATGGTTAAATACTAACCAGTCCATACCAAGAATGACATCCAACCCTCCCAACGGTAAACAAATTAGATCAACAAGAAAGTCTCTGCCGAAGATTGACAGAGGGCACTTAGCACACACAAGAGAGGTAGTTACTGAACCCTTAGCTGGAGTGTCAATAACCATCTCCCTCATCATAGAAGATAAAACAAGGTCCAATTTCTCAGCACACAAAGCAGCAATAAATGAATGCGTAGCACCAGTATCAATAATAGCAATCAAAGGAATACCATTAATAAAACATGTACCTCTAATCTCATTAGTATCCTCTGATCCTGCGAGAGCAAACACTTTTCCATGGGACTTCTCTTTCTTCGGCTTAGTACACTTAGTACTAATATGACCTGATTCCCCGCAATTGTAGCACACCACATCCTTTTTCTCACATTTCGCAGCCACATGACCCTCTTTACCGCATTTGAAACATTTATTATCTGAGCAGTCAAAACTCTTGTGACCCGGTTTGCCACACCTGTAGCACACAACCTTCGCAGGGGCATCTCCCCCACTTGTTTTCTTATTATCAGCATACCTCTGCTTACCTTTTCCAGCTGGAACCTCATATGGCTTACCCCGATTCTGAAACTTACCTCTCAGATTCCTCATGACCTTAGAATGAGCATTACTATCATCCTCATATATCCTGCAACTGTCGATCAAATCAGCGAATACCCGAATCTTCTGGTACCCTACAGCTTTCTTGATATCAGCCCTCAGTCCATTCTCAAACTTAATACACTTTGAGAACTCAGAATCAGCATCAGCATAATGGGGATAAAACTTAGCCAATTCAGTGAACTTGGCAGCATACTCTGTCACTGACATGCTTCCTTGCTTCAGCTCAAGGAATTCTATTTCTTTCTTACCTCTCACATCTTCAGGAAAATACTTCCGCAAGAACTCTCTACGGAAAACAGCCCAAGTTATCTCTTCATTAGCAGTTTCTAATCTCTGCCTCACCTCCATCCACCAATCATCAGCTTCCTCTGCCAGTGTATGGGTACCATACCTGACCTTCTGCGCATCATCACAATCCATGACCCGGAATATTCTTTCAATCTCTTTCAGCCATGCCAAAGCACCATCTGGATTATACTTGCCCTTAAAGACAGGTGGATTCTCTCTCTGGAACGTAGCCAAATTGCGCGTTCCATCATTAACAGCACCGGGTATATTACCCATCGCCCCGGCTATTGCCTGCAAGGCAGCAGCAAGTGCAGCATCGTCCCGTCTGGCCATTCTAGCACTGCAACAGAAAACAGAATTCAGAAACGAGTAACAAACTCAATGTTACTCAACACGACGACTCGACTACCGGCCGGACAGACCGAACTGCTCTGATACCACTAATGTAACACCCCTTTTCTAATACTTAGCTTTTAAATAAAAATCAGAGTCTTTTTTTTTTTTTTGAAAACATTTTCAAGCGAGTGCTACATTTACTCCATAAATATCAAGATACATAACACCGTAAGGAAGGTTCAGTTCGCATCACTAAAATCAATCACCACCAGCAGCGGAATAATAAAGAGTTCAAAAATTAAAACCAATACATCACCAACAAAGTCTAGCAGTTTTAAGAAAATAAAGCATAAACCTAAGACACCCCCCCTGGTGCTACGTATCAGAGCGTGACACTTCCTACCAGACGAAGGCATACAGGAAACCTTCACTCATCATTACCTGCACGTTGCCGACATAAGAAGCAACATAAAAGCAGTAGGGTGAGTCTCTTTTCATAATTAATAACATATGAGAATTAAGCAATGCATAGGAAAAAGGAAGCCAGGCACACCAATTCACAACAATGGAACAATCCCATCAACAATCTATTTCCAAGAGCATTACACAATATATGATTATGCATGTAATGCAACCCAAACTCCACGGGTACATGCATGTCGGATCCGTCACCAAATACAAACAGGCCGTAGCCTCTGCTCACCAAATAAAATTAGGCCGTAGCCTCTGCTCACCAATAATGCACATGCTTCATGAGGTGTTATGGAGAATGCATCACAACACACCACCAATCAATCAATTCGCATTTTAAATTCTAATCTCACCATAGTGCATTAATTAACTCACCAAATTATAATTAGGCCGAAGCCTCTGCTCACCAATCTCACCTCATCATCACTCACCAATTCAGCTCACCACCCATAACAACACCAATTCAAATAGACCAACTCGGGACAGTGACACGACATAGGGAAAATGGAGGAAAACAGTCATTTAGACACTTGAACACCATCAGCCAGAAACACCAGTAAAAATAATTTATTTTTGCATAAAATTGAGACTATTGGATAGGCACTGAAATTAGCTTCAAAACGCATTTTGAACCGTTGAATTTGGATAACCGAGTCAAAAGTTACATTAAAAACAATTTAGGAAAAATGTTAGACATCCTGGAAACTGGCGCATGGGCGCTGGGCGCCCAGGGGCAACACAGCGCTTGGCGCCCAGGAGAAGCAACACGCACAGGCGCATGGGCGCTGGCGCCCAGGAACAACACGCGCAACAGCGCACAGGCGCTAGGCGCCCAGGGGAACAACACGCGCAACAGCGCATAGGCGCTAGGCGCCCAGGGGAACAACACGCGCAACAGCGCATAGGCGCTAGGCGCCCAGGGGAACAACACGCACACAGGCGCATTGCGCCCAGCACAGCAACATGGCGCCCAGGCACTAGGCGCCTAAGACCCACTTGCAACAAAACTCATTTTTCCTCGAAATTAATTTTACACGAGCCAAATGCTCAGGACATGAAAACCCAATAAAAATTTTATCAAAAACTGAACATTATTTTTGGCGCCCATGCACTAGGCACCTAGTGAAAATACGCAACTCAACTCCTTTGTTGCCCAAAATCAGTTTTCATGAGCCATTTTACCTGAGTATAAAAACCTGAAAACAATTTTCACAAAACTATCACCAGGACTTTGGGGCCCTTGGCGCCCATGACTCAAGCAACGAGTGCCAAAACTAGCAGCACAGGAACACAGGGTGGCAACACAGGCAGCAGGGACAGCAACACAGAATGGCAACACAGTGACACAGAATTTTTGGAAAACTGGCTCAGCACACTGCTGGGCGCCTGGCGCCCATGACTAGGCGCAACACTGAAAATTTCAGCAACATGCTTATGGCGCCCAAGGCGCCTAGGGAATTCTAAACAGAATTTTTCTCACTTTCATTCACCAAATTAAATTCATCAAAACGCCCAATTATATATATTACTAAAATGTCACCATGATTCTCAATTTCACCACAAAATCACCAAATAATCATATACTCAAACATATAGTCTACAATTCGCATTTAGCAACAATTCATCATCAATCATGCGAATTCCAACATAACAATTCAATCATCACGCATCACAATATTATGAATCAATCATTAACATCTCAAATCATTCATAGGACTAACCTAGAACCCTAACCCTAAACAATTCTCAATTCGCATAAGTATTAAGAACAAAAAGAGGACCCCCTAACCTTATGGAAGTCGAATTTGCTAGCCAAGCTCCAAGGGAAGAATTGCGAACCACCAATGAGCCTCCTCCTCTTCTCTATGTGCTTCGCCCCTTTCTTCTTCTCCTCTTCGCAACTCTCCTCTTCTCACCCTCTCTTACGTTTCTTTTTCTTTCTTTTTTCCCACTTGAGTCAAAATGAAAACTAGCTTCTAAGACCCCTTGAGAGTCGAATTACTTGACTAAGCAATGGGCCACGGGCCTAATTGTGGATCACGGGCCCTTGCTCGCACCACTTAAATAGTAACAGCACCTCCTAATAAAATAAAATAAAATACTTAAACTCGAATTATTTAATTAAATTAAATAAATATTGTAAGCCTTAAATAACTTAATTAAATAAATAATTAAATTATTTTGGGGCGTTACAACTCTCCCCCACTTAGAATATTTCGTCCTCGAAATTACCTGAATCAAACAACTCCGAATATGCTTCCCGCATCTTACTCTCCAGCTCCCAAGTCACACTCTCACCAGCAGCTCCTAACCAAACCACTTTCACCAAAAGAATTTCTTTCCCTCTCAGAGTCTTCACTTCTCTATCCTCAATCCGCACAGGCATAGTCTCCACGGTGAGATTATCCCGCACCTCTACTTCATCCATCTGAATCACATGGGACGGGTCTGGAACATACTTTCGAAGTTGTGACACGTGAAACACGTCATGCAAGTTCGAAAGATTAGGTGGCAAAGCCACCCTATAGGCAACACTTCCCACCCTCTCCGTAATCTGATACGGACCAATGAAACGGGGAGTTAACTTCTTAGATTTCAAGGCACGCCCAACACCAGTCACCGGAGTGACTCTCAGGAACACATGATCACCAGCCTGAAACTCTAAATCCTTCCTTCTCTTATCATGATAGCTCTTTTGTCGACTCTGCGACGCTTTCATCTTCTCACGGATCAGTTTTACCTTCTCAGTTGTTTCTCGCACAATCTCAGGCCCCAACACTGCACTCTCCCCCGATTCATACCAACACAACGGAGTCCTACATCTCCGACCATACAACGCCTTGAACGGTGCCATACCGATACTAGAATGAAAACTGTTGTTATAGGTGAACTCTATCAACGAAAGATGAGAATCCCATGAACCTCCCTGCTCAAGAACACATGCTCTCAACATGTCCTCTAACGACTGAATAGTCCTCTCCGTCTGACCATCTGTCTGCGGATGATAAGCGGAGCTCAACCTCAACTTAGAACCCAAAGCTTCCTGCAAACTTTTCCAAAACTCAGATGTGAATCTTGGATCTCTATCAGACACAATACTAAGCGGAACGCCATGCAACTTCACAATAGTCTTGATATAGATTTCTGCCAACTTTGGAACTGGATAAGTCATATTAATTGGTAAGAAATGAGCAGACTTATGGGGTGTGTATTTCCGGAAATACACATATTTACGGAAAGCAGAAATATGTGTATTTCCGGAAATTTTAAAAAAGTATTTTTTTTAACAAAAAATTAGGGGTATTTTGATGATTTATGGTAAAATGGGGGTATGGGGTCTAATGAGGGGTAAAAAAAAACTGCCCAAAATTTATTAGGGCCCCAAAATATTTGGGTTTTGCTTTTCCCACACCCCCTCCTACTCTTTCACACCCCTTAACAAATTTTATTCCAAAAATAACCTCGCGTGAGACGCTGCGAGGACGTGTTTTATGACTGTTCGAACGACCTTGTTCGAACAGGTTCGCATGACCTCATGCGAACAGTTTAAAAACGCCCAAAAGGGTGTGAAGTCAAAATTTAACACACTCGAACGATGTCGTTCGAATGTGTTCGAACGAGGTCATGCGAACAGGTGAAAAACGCCCAAAAGGGTGTGAAGTCAAAATTTAACACACTCGAACGATGTCATTCGAACATGTTCGAATGCCCGTGTTCGAACAGGTGAAAATTCGTGAAAAAAAAGAGGTTTGGCCTGGCCTTTTGGTCTTTTCACACCCTTATGGGGTGTGTTTCGAGTAGGAGGGGGTGTGGGAAAAGCAATACCCAAATATTTTTTCGGCCCATTCCCTTCCTCTAGTCGCAGGCTCGCAGCACACACACCCTGCAGAAACCCAAACCAGCAAACCCTCCGACGCGCGCGACGACCAGTCCACCCCCGGCGGCCACCACCATCTGCACTGCAACCCTCACCCTCCCTCCGTCTGTCCGAGTCATTCCTTGCGATTGCGACGGCGACCACCACTGGCCCACCACCATCTGCACCGCTGCCCACCATTTGAGTCGCTTCCTCAGTTCCTCTGTATGTTGATTTCTACTTGTTTAGTTCTCACTTCTATGGTTCTGAGTTTTTCCTTGGCCATGTCTCTGTAACAGTACCAACAAAGATGACCCCTTGTTTCTTCTTCTCTTCATCAGAAACCATATTTGCACTCACTCACTCTCACCTTGATACTTCCTTTCCTTGCAGTGACAGTGAAGGAAGCCTGTTGTCGGTCCTTGAGTTTTGAGGCTTTGAGCATCGCAATTTGCAAATTCAAATTTTCGGTAGGTGAAACTCTTCAATTCATTAATTTAATCTCTATATTTTTTATTGAGCATGGCAAATGTATTTGTTTCAACTTAATTTTGTTCCTCTGAATGGTGATTAATTTAATCACTTCATTTTCTCAATTTTCCCAATTTCCCCATTTTTCTTTCAATTTCCCAATTTCCCCATTTTTGTTTGTCTTTCGATTAATGTAGCAAGCGGTTGTGAAATTTGCTTGCAAGTTATTTACAATTGAAGATTAGGTAGTATATGGAGTGACTCTTACTGTGCTTGTAAGCTCTGTAATTTCTGTGTCTCCTGGTAAACTATTTGGGCTTATTGATGATATATAACTATATGGATTTGAGGACAGTGTTTTCCTAAGAAGAGATCCGGAAACGAATGGACAAAATATATGGCCAGCTAAGAATGTTTGTGGCCAAAGTTTATGATGAAGAATCTGAGGCTTAGACAGTTAGACTAAACTATCACCAACTTCACTTATTAGTTGTTATTTTAACTTGATTTAATTTCCACTTTTCCAGGCTTTATGATAAACAAGTTAGATAACTCTATTAAATTCCAGTATTTATTTAATCGCATTGCCTATTTTCACTCTTTTGTTAAAAACTGAACTTCTTCTAGAAGTAACTTTCTGCAACAAATAAATAACATTGTTGTCTGTAAGTAACAAATTGTTGTAGAACTTTATTGAAGGGAAGCTGAGAGGGATACATAGACATGTGGATGTGGCATTATGGTTAGAAAAGGCTGCCATATATTGATCAGTGTTTTAAATCCCGGATAGCGGAGCGTAGCGGCCGGCCCAAAAAACGCTATAGCGGTATAGCGGATAGCGGGATGACTGCTATTTTGAAATATAATTCACAAATATAGGATAAATACTATATGCATGAAAATTCTCAAAAACAAATAAAAATACTCAAAATCCATGACATTCAAACTTTACATAAAAAGTCATAAGTGTCTCAAAGTCTGGTTCTTTATCACTACTAAAGACAAAATCTATGACATTCAAACTTAACAAATAAAGACTAAATCTAAGCATCATCCAAAGTGTAATCATAGTCTGGTCCTTTATCACTACTACCAGAGCTGGAGATTTCGTTCTCCTCTTCCTCATCAACTTCATTAATCTCTTCATCATCTTCTTCCACCAATATGTCTTTTCCCCTAGAGCTTGAAGCAGATGCAACAGGTGTTTTCTTTCTTGCTCCTTGCTGCCTAGTGTATGCTAAAGGCTCATCTACACCAGCTACATTTGCCACATCTCCCCAAGTCAAGTTGTCATCACCAAAAACCAAATCTTCTTCGGCCGTCTCACCATCTCTTCCCATAAGTAACCATTCATTGCTTTCATCTATATCATTTAGAAGGATCGGATCAATCACATCACGACTATCAAATCGTAGCTTAAGAGCTTGGTTATATTTAATATAAACCAAGTCTTGCAACCTTTGATGATCAAGCCTACTTCTCTTCTTCGAATGAATCTATATTATGATATAAACAAGATGTCAAGCTCACTTTCACAATCACTATAAGAATAACAAAAACTCTATACTTCGAATGAACTTACATGCTCAAAAACACTCCAATTTCGCTCACATCCAGATGAGCTACAAGTCAAGCTCAATACTTTAATAGCAAGTTGTTGAACATTTGGAGTTTGAGATCCATAATTCCTCCACCACTCAGCTGAATTGTAATGCAATTAGCCACTTAGCCACTTATTAATAATCTAATTTACATAAATTTAAATTCATAAAAAAGAAAATGCACTTAGCCACTTACCAGGTGATATTGTAGTCCTTTGTTTTTTTGCAATGTTCAAACCAAAAATTCCTTCTGCCCTCTTATAGGATTGTAACTCAATAGAAATCTTCTCTTCCATTTCTAAACTTCCACTAAGCTTCTCAATGCACTTATAAAGCCCATTCATGACTTCAGGATCATTGTCCATTCTTGGATTCTTGTAGAAGAACTCGGGGTTTAGAAAATGTCCTGCTGCATGCAATGGATGATGGAGTTGACCATCCCATCTATCATCAATGATTTTAAATAATTCTTTGTATTTTTCTTCTTTTCCGTTGAAAGCATTCTGAATTGCCTCTTTGGCTCTATCCATTGCTTCATAAATATAACCCATTGCTGGCTTTTTCTCATTATCAACCAGCCTAAGCACTTTCACAAGAGGCCCCATGGCCTTAAGAGTGTAATGAACATCATTCCAAAAGCTAGGCATAAGAACAATGTTAACTGCCTTCTTTGCCTTACAGTCTTTAGCAGTGTTTGTTTTATTCCATTCCTCCGAAGTAAACATATTCCTAAGGTTGTTTTTTTGTTGATGCAACCTTTGCAAAGTAAGAAAGGAAGTAGCAAACCTTGTCACTCCATGCCTAACCAATTCCATTTTGCTTGTGAACTTCCTCATCATGTTCAAAGCCAATGTGTGGTTATAGATAAAACCAACAACTCCTATGCCTCTTTGAATTGCCCTTTTAACTATAGGCAATTTCCCAATGTCCTCCAAAATTAAGTCTATGCAATGGGCAGCACATGGAGTCCAAAACAGACGACTCCTCTTTGCTTCTAATAATCTACCAGCCATCTTATAGTTACTTCCATTGTCAGAAATAACTTGGACAACATTGCTCTCTCCAATCTCTTCCACAAAACTATCCAACAACTCAAAAATCCTTTCCCCAGTCTTCATATATCCAGAAGCATCGACACTTCTCACAAACATCGACCCTTTTGGACAATTCACCAAAAAATTAATCAATGTTCTATTCTTTCTTTCTGTCCATCCATCTGACATAATAGAACATCCATACAATGTTCGTTCTTCTTCATGGCCTTTCATCAATTCCTTTGTGTATTGCAAGTCACTTTTAAGGAGAGGAACTCTACACTCATGATAGGTGGGACCCTTTAGATGATGACCATAATTCCCAACAGCAGCAAGCATCAAATGAAAGCTTTTTGAATTCACAACATTAAAAGGAATCATGTTGGTAATCAAAAATCTCTCTATATATTGTATTGTTCTTGTCCTAGCTTCCTTGTCGAAACCGTCCTTTATGTTTGTTTGCTTGGTAGCTTTACCCAATTTGATGGTTGTTTCAGGGTCCCTAAATAAAAGAGCATCCAATGGACCTTTGACATTACTCTTCTTCTTAGCAATAGAATCTATAGAATTTTCGTTTTGTGGTCTTTTTCCTCCTTTTAGAATACTCATAATTTCTTGCAAGTCAGCCATCTGATCTTGTTCCTCTATTAGCTCAGCAATGGCTGCATCATCCTTTAACCCCTTTTTCCTCTCAAAGTCTTCCTTTAACAATGCTTTCACTTCTGGTGGTATTTTTCTGCAAGCTCCAACATCTCCTGTTATTCCCATTTGATGTCTTTTGGCCCTAGTAATTCCTCCAGTAGTTGTTTTATGACAAAAGTCACAAGTTACAGATTTCCTATCTTTAATATCTTTCAAGCTATTCCACTTCCAAGCAATGTCAAGGTTATCTCCGGTGGGCTTCACTAACCCACAAGTTGCAGGTTGCGGTTGAGAGGAGGATGCCATGACTGAAACTGAAATAAAAAAAGCAACAAACGAACAAAGAGAAGAAATTGGAAGAAAGGAATAGAGGAAAAAAGAAGAACAGAGCAGTCACAGTCACAGTCACAGTCACGTAAAGCAGAGCAGAAGAAAGGAATGGAACAGCAATGGAACAGCTTCGCGTAGAGAAAGGAATGAAGAAGAGAAGACGGGAAGACGTGAATGGAAGAGAAGACGTGAGTCGGTGAAGAAGAGAAGACGTGAATGGAAGTGAAACAGAAACAGAGTGTGCTGTGTAGTGTGTGCGTTATATAGGCGTGAAAGAAGAGTGAGTCGGTGAAGAAGAGAAGACATATTTTTTTTTATTGAATTAACCTAAAAGCATAATTACAGAAATACCCTTAATGAAAGAACTGAAAAATAAAAAAACGAAGGGGTATTTTCGTCATTCCCCTTCTTTCTTCAACCTAGCGGATCTGTGTGTTGATCCAGAACCCGATTTGGCGTAAATCAGACCCGCGAACTCGCCGCCAAGACGCCCGCGACACAGAAGGGCTCCGCTACGCCGTCGCCGTCGCGGCCAATGGCCGCTCCGCTTCGCCGCTATAGCGCCGCTATAGCGCGCGATTTAAAACACTGATATTGATGACTTTGAGTCTTTGACAAATGTGTAACTAGGGAGCTGATGTCAGAATCCATGTATCAAAGTTTTTTGAGATTGAGATAGCAATATGACACAATATCGATTAGTAGATAGCACTTTAGTAATTTATTTTAGTAGATAGCACTTTAGTAAAAGTTTTTAGAAAAGCGTTTTTGGTAATTTATTTGACAACAGTATAATTAGGGCCCAATTATTAAGATTTGAACAGGGCCTCCAAATTGTTTGGGACGTGGTTTTATGTGGATTATGACTTTGAGTATGGAGACTATATGTGGATTCTTCTCTGGCCCTTTTATTTATGTTCTAATTTCTTATTTTACACATTTTATTCTTATTTCTATTGACTCTAGCATTTGATTTTTTCATAGGTTTTACATCCTCCAATTTTTACAAGTCGATAAACCTATGTTTATGTATTAAGTAGAGCTTTCAAAGCGTCCAAGGGCACTAGTATTTTGTACATTTTAAGGATTAAATTGGCGGTTTTCGAGAAAAAAATAAATGAAGAGTAAAATAGAGAAAATGTTGTGTTTACTTTTCCATCGCTACTTCCACAAAGAGCCACCTCCATTTCTTTTACCCCAAGGTACACTGCCGCGTTTAAGCTGAGCACCGCCACCCATCGCCGGAGCTAACCGTTTTTCTGTCACCAACAGCCGCCTCTTCCGCCACAGTATTCTTTTATCCCTCTTGGTAAGTATTTTCCTCAATTTCATCTGAGATTCGATTTCCCCTAAGTTCTCCCCCAAAACCCTAACCCTGTGTAAACCTTTAGCCAAATCTATTCCTGTTTCGGGTAAACAAACAAATAATCTATACTTACTACTATATTGGTTTGTTATATTGTTGAGGATACCCCATGGTGATGTCGTTCCTGAATCATGAATGGGAAGAGAGGAAATTTGTTCTAATCTTCTAAATTTTGTTTGTGTAGTTGAGTAATCTTAGTGCTAATTAAACACAATCATGTTAATTTAGTTTAGAGAGATAAGAGAGAAATGACTAACATTTGGTAAATGTCTTGTTGGATCCTATTATTTGTGATCCTTACATTTCATTTAATTGATTTCATCTTCTTTTGTCCAAGTTGGTGTTGCTATTGCGTGTATCTTTTTGTAATGTGTTCCACATTGAGTAGATAAGAAAGTACAGTGGTACTTAACTTAGGCCATCGAGCTCTCTCACCTAAATGATAGTCTTTTGGGTTGGGCTCTTGTCATGGGCCTAGGCAGTCATAACACTTTTAGTGTTAAAATGATGCTTCTGTTGGTATTTTCTTAAAATAGTTTCGGAACAAGAGAAATTGTAAAACTGGTTGATTGTTTTTGCTAGATATTGAGTTTAGTGTAGTTTCATTTTCAAATGAATTTTCAAAAGTCATTTCGAACTCACAATGTTTATTTTCTGGAAATTCTGCATTCCAGTTATGTTGCAAAAATTTACAATGTTTATCTATGATCATTTTTGACAAAATAAAACTTCTTATGTGCTCCCACGTTTATATTTCATTGGATTCTGATGAGGTTTGATATTTTAACCATATCTGGGAAGTCATATTGTGCAAATGGTATGTTGCTGAATAGTTCTAGACTGAAACAACTGGTGATGTGAGAATTTCTGATCAGGAATCAAAAATTGTTTGAGCTGTCTGAGTAGTGACTGGGTTATACAGTTGCATAGTATATTTGCATTCGAGAGAGTTTCTGCTTTGAACTCTGTTGTTTGAACTCTGCACGATGTATGTGATATGTATACACCATGGCCAAGTCCTATACTTTCTTTTAATCTTTTGTGGGGAAACATATCTCTTTATGCTATTATCTTTACTCAGGGGCTGCCTCTTTTATTATAGCGGGGATAGGCAGCCTTGTAAAGGAAAAATATTGTGTGACATAATCTTCATAACATGTCTGTTACAAATTTATCTTCCTTTCTAATAGTTTGGACTTATGAAAGTTTATCTAACAGGTGCAGATCAATGTGTACTATTTTTTATAATTGCTTATGTATGATGTTTAGACTTTAGACAAAAGCTTTACTATAAGAATTATCACCCTTTCATAATATATGAATTAATGAAATACAATTTATGGTCTCTTTAATACTTGGACAAAAATGGATACTGGAATCCATAATCTTTAAACTTTTTGTTGCTTCATAGGGTTGGTGTCACCTTGGGTCTTGAAAACAACAAGGATCAAATCAGCATGGGCCTTGGTGAAAGTTACTCAATGTTTTATTCCATTGGAAACAGGGTGTTATGCTTAATAGTTTCACGAGTGTTTGCAGTAGGAAGGAGTGAAGTCCCACACCAAGTCCTGAATGTGTGATTCATAAATGTTAAATTTAATGATCGAATAGTCAAGTAATTGAAGAGATTTCAGATAAATTTATTTTCCATTTCATTTTTCATCCAACCGTCGGATTCACTATGAATTACAATGATTAGATAGATGCATTGATAGGCCTCTAGTTAGTAAAGTGTACTATAGGCAAAGAAGAAATAGGAACTGACCCTTAGTAAGGGTAGAATTGTAATTTCCTAATTGTAACTAGATACTACTATAAATAGCTCACTGCATAACTGTCACAGTATGCAGAAAAATAGAATTCAGTTACATTCATTCAGTTCTACTGAACTCAACTCTCTCTTGTAATTCTTGAAACCTTCAATGCAATTCCCCTAAATTCAGTTGAATCCTTTCAACTGGTATTCAGAGCAATCGATTCTGTGACTGTTCATGCCGAAGAAGAAAACAAAGTCATCGACTATGGATCCACGAATTGAGGAATTGGAACGACGTATGCAAGAATCGGAGACGCTCAGCGAACAACGCCATCAAGAAACGTTGACGCGATTCAAGGAGATCATGGAAGCGTTACGCACAAAGAGTTCGGGTCCATCAGGACCCGGTGACCCGAGAACGAAAGAAAAACCAAATAGCGCGGGAAACAACGGCGATAATGAAAGAAGGCTTCGCAAGGTGGATTTACCGGTCTTCAACGGCGACGATGCACCAGGATGGCTCACGAAGATCGAACGTTTCTTTAAGGTGCGGAAGATCGACGAAGATGAGAAGCTCGATGCTGCGTTAATGGCGATGGAAGGCGAGGCACTGTCGTGGATGCAGTGGTGGGAAGCTAACAGTGAAGTGCAAACGTGGAACGGTCTGAAAGAGGCGATTCTCCGTCGTTTCCAACCGACGGTAATCACCAACGCGTTTGAGATGTTAATGAACATGAAGCAAGAAGGAACAGTACGCGAGTATCGTAAGAAGTTTGAAGCAGTTGCAAGCCACATCAAGATCCAAGATCACGAGTTATTCTCAGGCATGTTCTCTAATGGTCTGAGAGAGGATGTGAGAGCAGAGGTACGATTGCAGAGGCCCAAGAATCTCGCAGAAATGATGGAAATTGCTTTACTGGCAGAGGAAAAAATCGGTGCTACGGGGAGGTACGGTGGAAGGAATCTGGGAAACTTCAAGAATGCGAGTAAGACAAGCATAGATGCAACCACTACATCTAAATCCACTGAACCTGCAAAAACAGGGCAACTGCCCAATACCAAGTTTGTAGGAGGGAAGGAGATTGAAGAAAGAAGGAAAAAGGGGCTCTGTTTTACGTGTGAGGAGAAGTATGTACCAGGGCACGTTTGTAAGAACAAAGTACTGCGAATTCTGTATATGGAAGGAAATGAGGAAAGAACAGAGGAGAAGGAAACAGAGGAAGAAGATGAGGAGCAGATAGTTTGGGAAGCCACTATGAAGAGCTTGCATCTTGCCAGCATGGCTGGGCTGTCTTCCAACTATTCATTCATGATCAAGGGGCTGATAGGAATAGTGGAAATACTGATATTGTTGGATTGTGGAGCCACCCACAACTTCATATCAAGGAAACTGGTTGAGTTACAAGGCTTGTTGGTGACTCCAATTCCACCTTGTTGGGTGAAAATTGGAAATGGAGAGAGAATCAAGATATGTGGAGTTTGTAAGGATGTTGAGATACAACTACAGGGTCTAAGAGTAAAGGTAGATTGCTTTGTATTTCCTCTCGATGGAGAAGATGTTGTCTTAGGTATTGCTTGGTTGGAGAAATTGGGAAACATCAAGGCAAACTTCAAAGAATTAACAATGAAGATTAAGGTGGGAAATGAGACCATTCTACTCCAGGGGGACCCTACACTCTCAAGGAGGGAAACTTCGATGAAGGAGATACTGAAGGAGGGGAATACACAAGAAGAATTACTGCTGGTTGACTGCAGAAGCTTGGAGGCCAAGGAGACTACACCAGCTGCCACTCATGAGGTAATACAAGCTGTAATTCATAAGTTTGAGCCCTTATTTCATGAGAATGGAGAATTACCACCTAGTAGAGTTGTTGACCATGCCATAGTCTTAAGAGAAGGTGCTGGTATCCCCAACTTAAGACCCTATAGATACCCTCATTTCCAAAAGAATGAAATTGAAAGATTGGTGGCTGATATGTTAAGAACTGGTATTATTAGACCGAGCACAAGCCCATACTCTAGCCCAATTATCCTTGTGAAAAAGAAGGATGGAAGTTGGAGATTTTGCGTAGACTACCGAGCCCTAAATAAGATAACAATACCTAACAAATTTCCAATACCACTGATAGATGAATTGCTGGATGAATTAAATGGAGCCATTATTTTCACTAAGCTGGACTTGAAATCTGGTTATCACCAGATTAGAATGAAACCAGAGGACATTCCAAAAACGGCATTTAGAACACATGAGGGACACTACGAGTATTTGGTTATGCCCTTTGGATTGACCAATGCCCCGTCCACCTTCCAGGCATTGATGAATGAAGTTCTAAGGCCCTTTCTTAGGAAATTTGCTTTGGTATTTTTTGATGACATATTGATATATAGTAACTCAGTGGAGGAGCATGCAGTACACATTGAGAAGATTTTTTTGGCACTAGAGGAGAATAAATTGATTGTGAACAAGAAGAAATGTGACTTTTGGGGTGGATTCAGTGGGTTACCTTGGACATGTAGTCACTGGAAAAGGGGTAGCTGCTGACCCTGACAAGATAAATGCTATGGTGGAATGGCCAGTTCCTAAGGATTTCAAGGGATTGAGAGGATTCCTAGGATTAACCGGTTACTACAGGAGATTTGTAAAGAATTATGGCATCACTGCCAAGCCCCTAACAGAATTACTCAAGCTGGATAAGTGGAAGTGGAATGAAGAAGCAGAAAATGCTTTTAATCTGCTCAAGAAATTGATGACAACTCTGCCAATTTTGAGAATGCCAGACTTTAACAAACAATTTGTGATAGAAACTGATGCATCCAGCCAGGGAATAGGTGCTGTTCTCATGCAAGAAGAGCAACCAATTGCGTACTTCAGCCAGAAACTCTCTATCAGAGCTCAACAAAGGTCTACTTATGAAAGAGAACTCATGGCAATCGTGCTGGCAATGCAGAAATGGCGCCATTATCTTCTAGGACAGCAGTTTGTGGTGAGAACCGATCAACAGAGTCTTCAATTTATCAATGACCAGAAACTGTTGGGGGGTGAGCAAGTCAAATGGACTTCAAAACTCCTTGGTTTTGACTTTATAATTCAGTACAAGGCAGGCAGTGCTAATAAGGTAGCTGATGGGTTGTCAAGACAAATGATGTTTGCTGCAATTTCCAGTGTAACACTGTCTGATTGGGAGAATTGGGAGGAGGAAATTCGTAGCTGTCCTAAGATACAACAAACTGTGCAGCAGGTGGTATTGAAGTCTGCAGGTTATCAGAAATTTAGCATCAAACAGGGTTTTTTGTACAAAGGGAGCAGTCTGGTTTTGCCTAAATCATTCTCCAAATTACCAACTATCTTAAAGGAGTTCCACACTTCATTGCAAGGAGGCCACTCAGGCTACTTTAGAACATACAAGAGAATATTGGGGGTATTTTATTGGCAAGGAATGAAGAAGGATATCAAGGAATACATCATGCACTGTCAACAATGTCAGCAGAACAAAGTTCAAACATTATCACCAGCAGGTCTACTTCAACCTCTCCCCATTCCATCTAAGAGCTGGTCGGATATTTCCATGGACTTTGTAGGTGGACTTCCTAGAGTAGGCAGGCAAGATACTATTCTAGTGGTCATTGACAGGCTAACAAAATATGCTCACTTCCTATTACTGAGACACCCTTTCACTGCTAAGGAGGTAGCAGCATCCTTCATCTCTGGCATAATCAAGCTCCATGGATTTCCAGAGACAATTGTCACGGATAGAGACAAAATCTTTTTGAGTCAGTTTTGGAGAGAATTATGGAGGCAATCAGGTACTAAGCTCCACTATAGTACAGCTTTTCACCCCCAATCGGATGGTCAAACTGAAGTGACCAATAGATGCCTAGAAGTCTACTTGAGGTGCTTTGTTGGTGATAATCCTAAGTCTTGGACTAAATGGATTGATTGGGCTGAGTTGTGGTTCAACACTAACTACAACATTTCTATAGCCATGACCCCCTATAAGGCTCTCTATGGCAGGGACCCTAGCCCTATCATAAAAGGACCTGCTATACCTTCTAATGTTGAGGAAGTTAACCAGCTGTATGATGCTAGAGACACGCTGTTGGATCAGTTGAGACAGAATCTAACCGTAGCACAACAAAGGATGAAAAAGCAAGCTGATAAGAAGAGAAGAGATATCACACTAGAGGTGGGTGATTGTGTTTACTTGAAAGCTATTCCATATAGATGGAAGTCATTGGCAGAAAGAAGGAATGAGAAGTTAAGCCCGAGGTTCTATGGTCCCTACAAGGTATTGGAGAAGATTGGTCAAGTAGCATATAGACTGGAATTACCTCCTGATTGTCGGATACATCCAGTTTTTCATATAAGCAAGTTGAAGAAGACCATCTCAGGCAACTATCAGCCTCAAAACATACCTGCAGCCATGACTGAGGAGGGAGTATTGCAGCCAGAAGTCGAAGAATTGTTGGAACTGCGCTACAGTGCCACTGGAGATGCTGAGGTCTTGGTCAAGTGGAAAGATCTGCCTGCTTGTGACAATTCCTGGGAGAAGACAGAAAAGCTGCTGCAGCTGTTTCCTAATCAACACCTTGAGGACAAGGTGAAAGCTTTAGGGGGGGGGGGGGTATTGATAGGCCTCTAGTTAGTAAAGTGTACTATAGGCAAAGAAGAAATAGGAACTGACCCTTAGTAAGGGTAGAATTGTAATTTCCTAATTGTAACTAGATACTACTATAAATAGCTCACTGCATAACTGTCACAGTATGCAGAAAAATAGAATTCAGTTACATTCATTCAGTTCTACTGAACTCAACTCTCTCTTGTAATTCTTGAAACCTTCAATGCAATTCCCCTAAATTCAGTTGAATCCTTTCATGCATAGAGGAACAAAATAAATAGGATAGAAGTCTTGTTTTGGCTTCACAAATATGAACTATATAATTGCACGTTATTTATTCGTTTAATCTGAGGTTTTGTCATAGAGGAACAAAATAAACAGGAGAGTCTACTGTTGAGTATTTTGTCATTCTTTGACTGTTTATTCGTTTAATCTGAGATTTGTAAATGTTATTTATTTCCAATTATATTAGTTTCAGGTCCAGATCTTGCTATGTTGTGCAGTGCAGACTGAAAAATGGAGGCATTACAAGCATGTTATGGGGATGGATCTTCTGACTCAGATTCTGAATCTATCCCTTCCATGCCAACCTTAGCCTACAGCAAAGCACTCACACCCTTGCCACCACCTCCTATTACACTCCTCGATCCTCCGAAATTTCATGGTATGCTAGGTTTTAAGCTGATTTAGCTGATTTTACTCACTCATTACAAAAAGGACACGAGAGAATGAAAATACGTCTTTTTATTAGGTTCAAGCAAACCGTTAGAAAATCATATTATTCTCACACATCACGAATCTCATAATTTTCAGAATTCATAAGCTCATATTTCTTATCTTTGAAGTTCCTTTCAAATCAAATCAATATCTAGTTGGTATTACATATGGTATGTGCATATGATAAGTTCCTCTTGATGACAAATATTCTTTGCTGAGATGGCAAAGGGCCTCAAGATATGTGGATAGGTTGGACAACTAGAGTTAGAAGCTTCCCACATGATGTTGGCAACATGCCTTACATGTATACATAGCAAGCTATTAAGTATGAGGTACGAACACCTCTTCAGAATGTTGTCAGACACGTTAAAACCCCCGACACTTCTCGGACATGCCTTAGCAATTAGTTAGACACCCCTCTACGGTAGCATAATTAATAAATAATTTCTTTCAGCTCGAATCTTGTCTAGAGACTTCTCAAAAGTCAACTTGTATTATTTTATAATTATTTAAAAATATTTAAAAATGTTTTGGACATATAATTTGAACATTAGCATGTCGTTGTATCCGTGTCGGAGTCGGCAACATCTTTTGATTCAGATTTATAACCTGCCACTTCAATTACAACCTTAGCCTACACTGAAGCAGTCATGCCCTTACCACCACCTCCTATTACACTCGCTGGTCCTCCAAAGTTTCTTAGTATGCCAGGTTTTAAGCTGATTTGACATATTACAAAAAAGACAGAAGAGAATGAAAATACGTTTCTTTTGGATAGGTTTAGGCATCTATTAGAAAGTTATAATATTCTCTCATTTCACTTACCTCATAATTTTTAGAATTCACAAGCTCATGTTTCTTATATTTGAAGTTCCTTAACAATTAAATGAATATCCTGGTACTTTTATTTATATGCGGTATGTGTTTATGATAAGTTCCTCTTGATGACAATATTTGATGTTTCGATGTTGAAGGGCCTCAAGATATGCAGGTAGATCAGACAACTAGAGTTAGGAGCTTCCCTCATGTTGATGGAAACTATGCCTTACATGTATACATACCAAGTAAGTTAATTATAATACGCAAAGCAAGTTATCTTAGTTAGATTAGAATACACTTTTCTATGTTTTCCATACAGTGGTTATGTTGTTGTAGAGATTTAATTTAATTTATCATGTATTTTTGTATATCTATATGATATGATAGTGTGATGCATTTGGATTTACTTGGCATGCATATAAATGAGTCAGGAAACTAACCCCCATAGTTTTCTTAATAATATGGGTTTTATCGTGTCTTGCTTTATATTCTACAATATTTTCTTGTTTCTCCTTTATTGCAATCCCCTTATATTCTACAATATTTTCTTGATTCCTTTCTTCCCACCGATGATCATCTCAATGGTGACTCTTTTTCCATGATGAATCATTAATGGCGACTGATAGGATCTTCAAGAAATGGAATGTAGGGAAATTAAATAAATGAGATGTATGGGATAATGGCTTAGGGAGGGAAATGGTTGTAACCAACTTGCTGATGTGGCAATTTGGAGGGAAAGAGAGTGAGTTAGTTGAGTACTATAAATAGTAGTGGGAGGAAATTGAGAAGGTAAGCAAGAATTAAGAATAGACCTAGGGTCTTTGGGAGAGATTAGGCCTCTATAGTGCCTAGAATTATTATCTTTGTATTTCCACCATTACAGTAGCTCTATGAGCTTTCATTGCCATTGTATCTGTTTCATTTCCTTATAATACAGCAGTTGTCATTTTATTAATTTCACTATGTATTCTGGTACCTATTGATTGGTATCAGAGCATTCGATTCCGGGTAATCACAGAAATCCAGCACGCAAGGAAATGGAGGTTAGAGCAAAAAGTTTAGAGAATCGTATGGATGCTGCGGAACAGAGGATCGGAGGTTTGGAGGTTACGATGGCGAAGGTACTGGAGCAATTGGAGGCGATGAGTGCGGAACTCAAGGATCTAGTTGAAATTGGTGGTGACCTAGATCCACCGTGGAAGCCAACGCCAATGGAAGAACAGATAGAGGAGGGATGGAATGAGACAGATGTAGATTTGAAATCGCAGAACTCAAACTTACTCTGAGTTGTCGAATCCAGAATTGATGCTGGAGGCTATGGATTCTCACATCAGGAGAACGAAGGAAGACGCAGAGACGAAGAATGATGGCACCAGAAATGGAAGAACATCTGGAAAACTCGTAACTAATGTTCCACAACCAGAAGGAGTTAAAACATATGTTGAAAATGACTACGGTGATCGAAGTAGAGTGGCGGTGGTGATGACACGAGATGGTGAGGTTAATGGAGGATGCGACGGACGCTACGACAGAGTCAGCGACGATCGCTGTGAAGGTGGTGGCAGTAGCACCGTGATGTTGAACGACGATGAAAAGGAACCTCCGTCGGAGACGACGGGAGGTGGAGCGACCGTGGAGGAGGTAGGGAGAGCTCGCGAGTTGGGGAAGATCTCACTCTCTCTCACGACTGATCTGTGCGACAGAGGGAAAGAGGAGGAGGAGCGGAGTCATGGTGATGACCAAGCGCCGGCGACGGCGACGGAAAACGACGCCGCGGCGGTGGAAGAAGAGTGGCTGGCTCGCGAAGAGGGAGAGTAGCTTCTCTCTCGGTCGGTGAAAGGGTGCGACGGGTTTGGGAAAGAGAAGGAAACTAGCGTGGGATGGTGCTCCAGGCCATTGGATCTGAAGTTTAACTCATTGGGCCAGGCCCAATAGCTGGTACTCACACCTCCCAAATTATCAAATAATAGGGTGTTACAACTTGCAAGAAAAAAATGAAATGGACCAGGAGAATATGGTGGGGTCTAAAAGGAGTTCGAAGGAGGTGGACTTTGTTTCTTACCTAATGGGCTAGGCTCAAGTCAAGGTTAGTAATTCTGATTTATTTCATATAGAGAGGGGGGTGTTAACAGTAGTGACTGAAAAGGAAAAGAAGCTTGTTGGGTTTGATTGGGCTCAAAATGAAATGGACCTCACTTTTGATTCTAGAGCAACTGTTGGTAAGTCAACCCATAAATGTCCAAATGTTTTAATTAATTCAGCCCAATTTAATAAAAAGGGAAGGGTGTTTCAAGAAGAAAAGGGAGTGAAGAATAGAATGGATTTCAAGTCATATCTATTGGGCCAAGCCCAAACTCCTGTCATTAATTTTACTCAATTGACTAGTAAAGCGGGGGTGTTACAAGCTCTGTAGTCAATAGCGGCCGCTATCGCCGCGGTGCGTGGCGGAGCGGAGGTTTAGTGCTATGCAAAACGTCGTAGCGTGGCAGTTTAGTGTAGCGGCAGTAGCGCTGCTTGTTGCGGCAGAATTGCGGAGAAATGGCGGAGAAAAACGAAGAAGAAGAGCGCTACAGAGAAGATGAGGGGAAAAGACACGAATGCCCTCTTTTTTAATTGCGAAAGGACAAGGATGCCCTCATTTTTAATTGCGAAAGGACAAGAATGCCCAAATTTTTTAATTGCAAAAAGACAATACATCCCCTAGATTTTAACCGGGTTTAGGGTTATTTTTTGTACCTTGCGAAAAGACAAGACAGCCCCTAGTCTTCTTCTCTGGTGACCGCAACTTCTCATCTTCTCATCTTCTCTTCCACCTTCGGTGTTGTGAGACTCCGGCGAGCCTAGTTCCGACTCTGGCGCGACTGTTGAAGACTTCGGTGTGACCTTATGTCACTTCTCTCTGCACGAGTTGGTCGCATCTTCTCCCCTGTTTTTCTCTTCCATGACTTCGGACCGCAAAAAACACAAAAAATTGAGTCAGAGAGACGTTCCCTTTTCTCCCTCTTTTCTTCAAGGTTCGTCTTTTTCTTTTTTCCGCGTCCAACCATATGAAATGCATCCCTCTCCGGCCTCAGTAACAAGTTCTCATTTTTTTTTTCAACAGTCTGCTTCCTCTATTTTTATTCAGTGTTTAATCCTTTGTTTTTGGTATTTTACAGAACCTTTTACTATTTTGTTGATTTGTTCTTGTTTAAATGTTTTAGATGTGCTATTTTGAGCCTTGGAGGCTAGAACTTGCTTACTATTTTGGTTTATGTTATGTCTAAGTATTCGTAGCAATGAACTTTGATGATTACCTTTGAATATGTGTTCATTTTTGAGTATTATTATGTTTTTTAGCCTTTATATGTGTATGGTATAAATCCGGTATATTGTTTGCCTAGACTTCGGCGTAGCGGTCGTAGCGCTACCCGCTTCACCGCAATAGCCCTTTAGGGGTTGGCCGCTACGCTACGGTATTTGCTATTAACTACAGAGGTTACAAGAGGAAATGGAAATAGACAAAACACTCCTTGCTAGTAGTGGGCTAGTTTAAAAGTTTGTGATGCCCCATTTTATCAAAAATGTTAGTAGTTCTGGGGAAGCAAAACACGTTGCTGTGTTTCTTGTATCCAATTGTTGTTCCACCTTTGTTATTAAGTTTGCCCAATTTCATAATAAAGGGAGGAAAAATCAAGAAGAAAGGGAAATAAAGGATAGAAGGGGTTCATTTCTCCAGAATCTCAAACACTGGGACACTAATTTGTTTGACATAGGTGATGTAAAAGAAGTGGGGGATGATATGATTTGTGGAATTGTTTTACAATTGATGTTCAAAGGAATTGTTAAAATGATCAACTCACTAGTGGGGGTTGGTGGGAACTACTATAACAATGGTTCAATTAAATAAACAAATATTTCAATGGATTGGAGAAACCTCCACTTGTCCATCAATGGGAATTGGGTGGCCTTAAAAAGTATGGGTGGGATCCAGGTGGCGGTAAACAAGATGAGAACCTACAAGAAGGTGCCCCCACGTATGCATGCTATGGAATTCAACAAAATCAACATCACCAAGATTGTGTAGCAAGTACGCTTCACGAGTCTCCGAGAATTTCAGGGGTGAGCAATGAGTTAGACTTAAAGTGGCCAAACTTGAAACTATTTGGTGAGCAAAGATTTATACCTTGTTTGCTAGAGATGTCATCTGTAGGTAGTGAATGGAAAGAGATATCATTGTCAACTAAGATCAAACTATCAGGAGGTTTTAGCAAGAACAGAATGGCTGCAGCAAATAGAGATTTCTTCACTGTTGGAGAACGACAACAACTCAAGTTAAATTTCACTTTCACCAATTTTTTAACCTTGCTGCAGCCGTGTAACTCAGCTCGATTTTTCTGTACGTCTGCAATATGCACTCTTTTGGAAACTCGCAAGTTCGAGGCTGGATGTGTCCAGAATACAACAGGTTTGATGCCCAAGGGTGAGGTAAAGGAGAAGGTAAAATGGGGGCTGAAAGAGAAGGTTTGGACTCATGTGATGTCAGTGTTGTCAAATGGTGGTTATGGCGGCGCCATGGCGGTATGGCGTGGCGGAATTTGAGCAAGCCGCCATACAAAAACGGAGATATGGCGGAATTCCAATGGCGGCGCCACAAGGCTAACGGCCGTGGCGGCGTGGCGGTGAAAAGCGGAAGAACGAGAGATATGTGTGTTGTTTGACCGTTATGTATGGTTTCTCAGATGCCATTTATGGCTTCTCTTATTTAGCGCATTGGCTGCGCAACCCACGAGCGAAAACACGGGTCAAGAAGACCCAGTTTGTGACCCATTTATATTTAGGGTTAATAAAATTTTAAAGTCCAGTTATTTTATTAGGGTAAAAGTTTGTTTTACTGTGAGTAAAAACGTTTCACTTATTTTATTAGGGTTTATTTTATTTTTTAAACGTTTCAGTCTCCTGTTTACCAAAAAAAACGTTTCAGTCTCCTCTCACGCTAACAAACATCTCTTTCTCTCTCTCACGCTTCTGGTTCGTTTGCGTTTCCTTTCCCTCCCACCCTCCTTGTTCTTTCGCCCTGTTCGTTTGCGTTTCCTTTCCCTCCCACCCTCCTGTTCTTTCGCGACGGCGTCTCCCATCCTCCTGTTCGTTCGCGACGGCGCCCTCTGGTCTAGGGTCGCCCTCTGCTCTGCTTTCTACTCACGATCTTCCTCAACTCTCTGCTCACGCGTTTTGGCTCTGCTTCTCTACTTCTTTGCTCTCTATTCTCTGCGTTTCTGGTCTTCCATCTGCCTCTGTTTCTATTCTTTTGTATACTTATATCTCTTAAAAAAATTCTATTCTTTTAAGAGAATATTGTGTTTTCTTTGTTTTTTATAATTTTGTTGTTATTTTAATGTCTTAAATTTAATTAGAAGTAGTACTTAGTTGTTTATGACAATTTGATGGAGGCAAGTCATCTTTTCTAATCAATTAAGTGTAAGATTTTTGACATTTATTTATAGGTTATTGGATTATTTTTTGTTTTTTTTCAGTTTTTGAAATGTGTATTAGTATATATTTTTTAATTTTTTTTAAAAAATTGGTCCGCCATGGCGTCCGCCATATGCCGTTACGCCATCCGCTATATGTTTATGGCGGATTTTTGCCTTGCCGCCATAAACCGCCATTGACAACACTGTGATGTCTTGATTCCTTAGTGTGCAGAAGATCCATCGATTCAAGAAGTGAAGGATTCTAGTGTTATTCATGTTATTATGCATCAGATTTCAGTTGTGGAACCAAGTGCACCCCACAAGAACTATTCTTCAAGAAAGGATTTTAAGGGAGTCAAAGGTGTGCAATTTTCATTTACTGGCTTCATATCTAGTGACACTGTCCAGCCAACACATCACAAGCAATGGTATCCTGGAGAATACGACTATGTTTTGTGCATTGTTGGAACATCATGCTTCAAGCTATGGGATCCTGGTGGAAGAGTTAATTGGAAGAGTATTAATTGTTTGTTTTGGTATCTTCACCTTGAGGACAAGGTGAATGTTTAGGGGGGAGTATTGATAGGATCTTAAAGAAATGGAATGTAGGGAAATTAAAAAAATGAGATGTATGGGATAATGGCTTAGGGAGGGAAATGGTTGTAACCAACTTGCTGATGTGGCATTTTGTAGGGAAAGAGAGCGAGTTAGTTGAGTACTATAAATAGTAGTGGGAGGAAATTGAGAAGGTAACCAAGAATTAAGAATAGACCTAGGGTCTTTGGGAGATATTAGGCCTCTATAGTGCCTAGAATTGTTATCTTTCTTTGTATTTCCACCATTACAGTAGCTCTATGAGCTTTCATTGCCATTGTATTTGTTTCATTTCCTTATAATTAAGCAGATGTCATTTTATTAATTTCACTATGTATTCTGGTACCTATCAGCCACTTCTCTTCGCATTGATTTCTTGATAGTGACTTACGTTGGTCATGACACAATATCCAAATCGTTTTCAAACTTAATTTCAAGGTTTGTTGGACAATGCTTTGTTTTACTGTAATAAGCTTTAGCTATAATTAGTTTAATTGTAATTGATTCCTATTTACATTATAAATACACATGAGTGTGCTATATTACTGAGACACAAACACACAAATGCAACAGCAGAAAACTGCAATGTAGGTGGAAAGAATAAATGAAACCGCAAAGACGACAACTAGGATTTAAGCAGAAGCAAGAACCCCAAAATTGGGAGCTTGTGATACAATAATATTTCTTTTTTTTTGACACATACTGATAGGTCTCTTATGGTTAGTTGTTATAGTTAGTTATAACTAGTTGTTATTAGTTATAGCTGGTTGTTACAATTAGTTAGTTGGTTATTGTTAGTTGGGGGTTGTTATATTTGTTAGGGTAGTTATTAGTTGGTTAGGTGTTTCCCTTCTACCCCATTGTATTGGAAGCCTATAAATAAAGGCTTCCACCCCCATCTAGAGGAGCTTGAAATGTATTGTGTTTGAGTTTTAGAATTCATCCGGGTTATGCCGGAGTTCTAGTAGGTGGGTTACGCCACCACCCAATATTCAATAAAATTCCCATAATCTTCTACTTGATTTCTATTCTTTAGTCCTTTAATCCGCTTTTGTAAATCATCGTTAGGCTAGGTGCCTAACAATTGGTCCGACCTGCCGGATTCCGGGAACAACCATGGGGATGCCAAGATTTGATGGTAGTGGCGATGCAGATCAGTGGCTGCTCCAAGTCTGTGAATACCTTGAATCTACGAGGTTACCAGAGAAAAGTTGGCTGTTATTCGTTGATATGGGACTTCGTGGCGAAGCTCGTGAGTGGTTCGTTTCTTGGAGCAAAGTCAATCATAATGTTGAGTTCTTGAAGTTTGTTTTGAATTTGGTAGGTATCTCCAAGATGTTGAGGAAGAAACTGTGGCATCAACAGAAACGGCTATGGAACCAGAAGTTACTGTTGCAAAAGGTGAAGGAAATATTCTTGGTATTTACCAGGCTTCAATTCGAGAAACCAAGAAAGGTGACTGTAAAAAGAGTTGTGGGGTAAAGACCAGAAGGTACAACCCACAAATATGGTCCAAAGAAAATATTGAACAAGCCATGAAGATGAAGGGGATCGTAATCAAGAAAAGGAGTCATCGCACGTTGAAGGAAAAGCGCCGACCAAGCGAACCAAAGGAGGTGGAGCTCCACAAGAGTCCTCTTTCGGTTCATAAGGGACACTACCATCGGTGCTCTATAGGTGGAGGCATCATCAATAGAAGGGCCGCGTTGAATAAACGAAAACAAAAGAATTTTGCATCTGCCAGAACAGTCAGAATGCCAAGGTCAAGCTTCTTCACGGAAGCAGAAATAGGTTCTTCTTGTCAAGATTGGGTTAGAAACAAGCACCCAAAACCACCATGGTCAAAAAACAGTGAAGCTAAAGGAACGGTAAAATGGAAGATGAAGGCAATCAGGGAAGGATCACCGACCAACTCAAGGCCGCCGGAGCTAGAGCCGCTGGACCTTGCTCCGAGC
Source organism: Astragalus membranaceus (assembly GCA_039519185.1). Lineage (NCBI taxonomy): Eukaryota > Viridiplantae > Streptophyta > Magnoliopsida > Fabales > Fabaceae > Astragalus > Astragalus membranaceus. Next base: position 58,066,646 of record CM076854.1, on the reverse strand, counting down.
GCAGGGTCGCTGCTGATGAGAAAGAAAGGAGGTGACGATTTGCTTGGAGTCAATTGCGTTTGGGAATGCACTATTCGAAACCAAAGGGGTTTGGTCCAAAACCGAGTGGATCAAGCCCAAGATTCGTGGAGCAAAATTCAAATACGGGGCACACAAGAACGACGTTTACGTAACCCGACCCGGATCAGAATCAGAAGAGAATTCGACGGAAAGGCAGCAGCAAGAAACACAAGGCGGTTCTTAGCAAACCCGACCCGAAACCAGCAAGAACCCGGCGTGAATGTGCAGGGGAGATACGCTTTGTTGTCACCGTTCTTGGTGCACGCGTCGTTTTTGTTGATGCAGCCTCCGAAGTGGGCATCATTGTTCTCGCCGTCTGTCGATTCCCTCACGCTAATGATGGAGTGGTCATTGACATAGCCATCAGGGAAAAGTAACATACCATGGAGTCGTGTCGCGAAGGCGATTACAGTGAAGAAACAAATGGGAAATAGAGTGGAGTGGGAATGGAAGGTTTGGGCCAAGCTTTTGCCTTAGTGAGTCAGGCCCGTGTGAGGGAAAAATGGCTCAAGTCCAACAAAATGAATATTATTTTCTCTCTCTTCGATGTGCGATGTTTTCAACTTGTCCACAAGAAATGAACACGTTAGTCAATTGGGTGGCAGTGGAAGCAATTGTATAAAGTGAATCTTTGTCCTTCCTTCAATGGGTACTAGGTGCCAATACTCTAAAAGGTACAATGTTGTATAATGGTCCAACACTATTGTCTTAAGTAAGTGGGATCCAGATGGCACTAATATTAAAACTAAAATGCTGAAGAATTATGTCAATGCTTGTCTCTTACATGAGTGGAATCCAAGTGATTATAATCAAAATGGGGATATGCTGAATAATAGTGCCAACAGTGTAAATTTGATGCATGTAAAAGAGGTGGTGGCAGCTGGACATCACTACTGTTTCCTTGGGTGCCAATGCAGTGCAGTAGCTGATTTTAATTGCTTTCCCCTTCAAAATTCTCTCCTATGTGCGGTTAGGACATGTGTTGTTACTTGTACTTGGTGGCCATTACCACACTCTACTGAACATTGTGGCCATGTTTTAAGGTTGACGGACCTTAAATTCTTTGGTGGCCATTTGAAGATTATCATGTTACTGTTTAGCTCAATTCCAAATTAATGGGATGAAGATTCGTACCTTGGGTGTCATGGTTGACCTGAAGCATCAAAGCCATAATGATTGTGGAAATTGGGCTCAAGCTCGTAGTGGGTTACAGGGGCAACTCCAGCCCAAAATAGTTGAAATCCATAGCAGTGTTAATTGTTTTGGTGAAGCCTCAACAACTCGGGCTATTTGTGAAGATTTTTGGAGGGGGTTTCCTCAACCTATTGTGTGCTTAGTTTCGTATATGATGGAGGAGAAATTTGGCCCGTTTGCAATTGGGCACAGCTTCAGTCCAATTTGAATGTTAGAGCTTGTGCAGTGATACAGCTGGAAAGCACCATTACTTCAATAATTCTGTGGTCAACAATGATTTCTCCTTTGGATTTGTTGTGTACTTATCGTAGCTTTTCCCTTTCCTAGTCACCTTGAGGACAAGGTGAATGTCTAAGGGGGGAGTATTGATAGGTCTCTTATGGTTAGTTGTTATAGTTAGTTATAGCTGGTTGTTACAATTAGTTAGTTGGGGGTTGTTATATTTGTTAGGGTAGTTATTAGTTGGTTAGGTCTTTCCCTTCTACCACCTTGTATTGGAAGCCTATAAATAAAGGCTTCCACCCCCATCTAGAGGAGCTTGAAATGTAGTGTTTGAGTTTTAGAATTCATCCGGGTTATGCCGGAGTTCTAATAGGTGGGTTACGCCACCACCCAATATTCAATAAAATTCCCTTAATCTTCTACTTCATTTCTATTCTTTAGTCCTTTAATCCGCTTTTGTAAATCATCGTTAGGCTAGGTGCCTAACAGATACCATAATATTTCGATTACCCGCCTATTACACCGACGACTAATAAATACAAAATCATTATTTTTTACATCACCTCCTAACCTTTACTTTTCTCTTTTTTAAGTGTACACTCCATATTTTCTTCTTCATCTCATTATTTCCTTCCCTATACCTTCTAAGTCAAGGATAAATGAGTTGGGTGCTTACTACTTGGTTCTGTCAATACTTATGTTAGGAACCAGAAAATTGAATATAGAAAAGAATATCGTTTTATTGAAAAGAATAGGAAAAGAAAGGAAAAAAATAGGAGAGATTTTCTCCTCCAAGGGTTTCCCCCTCCACAATAGAGCCAATGCTCTATTTTCTAAACAATTACAATTCTGAATAATACCTCCCTCAATGCTAGAGTCCTCTTATTTATACATGTTAGGACCTAGCACTCTAACTAGTCCCTTTTCCTTACCAACTAACTGGCCATATTACTAACAGCTCATTAACAACCCTTATTACTAAGAGCCCATAACCATTCCCAATATTACTAACAACCCTCACTCCAAGTCCTAACAACTTACATGTGGAGTTTTATCCATTGAACCCTGGAACATTCAATTGGATAGTCTGGGTCACCTTCACGATCTAGAAATATGTAACTTGATATTCTTGAAATTTAGTAACGTCTTAAGATTGACATGTGATGGATTTGTTAATATATAATGTGATGTTGTTGAAGTTTCTTGATTAAAAAGATCTTGTCCCTTGATAGGCCTTTGAAGTATGTGTACATGACAAAGGGCAAAAAGGGAAGAGGAGCAACGGAGGGGAAGCTGCGTGAGGAGAGCAATGACGGGTTTAGGAGAGAAGTAACCAATTGGACAGGCGGCAAGACAGGATTGGAGAGTGAGGATCTAGGAATTAGTGGAGAGAGAGACAGGAGAATATGCATAAGGAGGGAGTAATGGAAAAGGGGAGGGCAGATTATGCGTGGGGTGCAATTTGGGGACTGAGTGATGAGGTTTGTTTCACCTTAGGGAGTATTTCCTTAGGGAGTATTGTTTGTTAAGAAAAACTGGGCTTGGGTCGTTGTAAAAATCGTAAAATCGTAAAATCGTAGATCTATGGCTTCACTTGTTCAGCGCCTTTGCTGTGCAACCCGCAAGCAAAAACGCGGGTCAAGAAGACCAAGTTTGTGACCCATTTGTTTTTAGGGTTAGTAAAATTTTAAAGTTCAGTTATTTTATTAGGGTAAAAGTTTGTTTTACTATGAGTAAAAATGTTTCTGTTATTACTTTAAAAAATAAATCAAAAATAAACGTTTCAGTCTCCTTCTCCCAGAGGCTAACAAACATCTCCTTCTCTCTCACGCTTCTGGTTCTTCTCTCACCCTCTTCGTTCCCGTTTCCCTTCCCTCCCACCTCCTGTTCGTTCGCGCTTGCTTCCTAACCTGCTCGCGATAGTGTTCCATTCCTTCCTCCCTGATTGTTTGCCCGGTTGTGCTCTGCTTTTCTCGTGAACAAAGGCAGAACTGTGCTCTTCCTTAACCTAACCTGGTTGCTGTGCTCTGCTTTGTTCATGTCTTTGCTCACTATTCAATGCGTTTATGCTCTTCTATCTGCCCCTGTTCCAATTCTTTTCTATGCTTCATATCTCTTAATTTTTTTTCTATTCTTTTAGTTCTTCATAATGACTTGGAGAATGATTAGGTTGGGGTTGACGAAGAGGATTAGAGAAAATTATTGTGTTTTCTTTGTTTTTTATAATTTTGTTTTTATTTTGATGTCTTAAATTTAATTAGAAGTGGTTCTTAGTTGTTTATGACAATTTGATGGAGACAAATCATATTTTCTATCAATTAAGTCTAAGGTTTTTGACATTTATATGTTGGTATTTGGATTATTTTTTGTTTTTTTTTGCAGTTTTTGAAATGTATATTAGTATATATTTTTTTATTTTTTATTTTTAATGGTCCGCCATGGCGTCCGCCTTATGCTGTTACACCATCCGCCATTGACAACACTGGCAGTAATTTCACTTAGGGTGTGTTTGATTTGCTAAAAAGTATGGGAATGGACTGGACAACTCCAGTTGTACCCTGTTTGATTTGGAAATTGTTCATGGTACTAGACAAAAGTGGCGGCAAGAGACCGGACAAAAACCCAAATTCTTGTCCTTCACAAAACCACAGTACAACTTTCTGATCACCTCAAGAAAATACCAATATGTTATATCTTCTGTCTCTCCTATCTCATTTTTCTCTCTCCTTTCTCTCTCCCTTTCACCCCTTACCTCTCTTATATCTTTTCATCTCATGACCTCTGTCCCTCATCTCTCTGTTTCTCTCTCCCTCTCTCTACCTCTTTCCTCCATTCTCTTTTATATCTTCTCATCTCATGACCTCACTTCCTCATCTCTCTCTCTTTCTTTCTCCTCTCTCTTTCTCTCTCTCTCTCACTCTTCTGTCTTCTCCTTCGCACATTTTTCTGTATAACTTTGTAATTATATTATAACTATATTATGTTATATACAACCATTATAGACATTAGAAAAAGAGTTATAGTAAATTTTACATATTTTTCTTGTGCTGTCAATTGTTCACTAAACAATGTACGAGACTTTCCAGTACTGGACTATCCAGTGCAGTACTTACCTGTTTGCAAATCAAACGGACTCTTTGTAATTTCACTTTTTAATAGTTGTCTGTTCTATTGTCCCTCAAAGCTTTAAGGTAAAGTTTATTCACTGCCTGCAAGGCTATTTATCATTTTCTGTCTTACTGGTATTTCCATGTTTCTTTATAATAGATTCCACAATGCTATTCAATTTGTTCAAACTTTTTCATTCTTTAAGAAGCAGTGAATTTAGACTCAGACTGCAATTTTTTCGTTTCAGTTCATATTTCATCTCCATCGAAAAAAGAAGTAGCTGCTTTCTTGAAGAAGATCTCATCTCGGGAACCAAGTCTTTATGTTGTTGATGTTGATGTCCCGCTTAACATCCTCTGCAAAAATGATGAGAAGCTTGAACAAGTTGCCTTAGGAAGAGAATTTCACATAAGTTTGGGAAGAACTGTTCCATTACGAGTCCATCAGATTGATTCAATGGTCTCAATGCTAAGACAGAAGCTACAAACTCAACACCAGTCAGTTTTTTTCTTGTATTGTTCAGTTATTGAAAATGGAATAGCATATTTTTGTCCACATGTTTAACCGTTTATTGCCTTTTACTTCTCGTTTTGATGTAGGTACTGGATCGACTTTAACAAATGGGAGGTTTTTCTCAATGATGACAACACACGCACCTTTCTCTCAGTAGAAGTTGTTCAAGGAGGGTTAGTAGAGGTATGATTTTTAGCCCTTTCTTTCCCAACTTTTATGCCCTTTCAGATCAAGAAATCAAATGAAAATATTTCAGTTTCCCTCTCAAATTCTCTCAACTCTTTTTAGCATTTACACCTTATTGGTAATAGAACTGAGAAGTTTGGAAAGTTGCGTTTGGAAGTTGAACATACACGTTTGTACAATGTTTATTATTTTAGTTGCCATTCATCATTAGAGTACCTTTACAAAATTGAATGAAACCAAGGTTCTGAAAGTAGTTTTTTTTTTCAGAAGCCTGACACATGAAATCCTTTGACATAAGGTATTAGTTTTCTAGCACAAATCACACCTAAATTATTTTTCCATTGAGTTGTGTTATTTGGACACCCAAAATTTCAGACACTTGTCTAATGCAGTTCGCACTTGTGGTTTATTCAGTTTAGTATGTGGTTAATAGGTGGGTAACTCATCAACCATCATCTAAACTAAATTAACCACAAATTTGAACGTGATTGACCTCGATTTTCTAGGCATCTAAATCATCATGTAGTTAAAAACCTACAAGTAACGCGCTTCCAAGAGACTTGCCTATATGTCCCTAACTTTACATTTTATTTTTTCTCTGATACTCTAACTAATATCTCCGTATTTTATCTAGAAACTTAGTTCTCTCTTTTTGTTTGCCATATATATGATATTTGTTGTTATTTTCAATTGATTTCAGATAAGGAAGCAAATTGAAGTAGTCAATGCAATTTACAAGCTTCACAACCTTCCTGAATTTTACGAGGTCAGTTTATTGAGTATGCCGAGGTCGTTAATTTTGTTATAAAAAAGAAAATTAATTGAAAATAGAACAGTTTAGTATTAATTTTGTCATCCCTGCTATCATATTCGTTTTTCTATTTGTACTAAACTTGAAGTTCTCTTTACAGGATCCACGCCCTCACATATCCTTGGCATGGGCACTGGGCGACATCAACCATTCCCTGAAGAAAGTCGTGGATGAGGAAATGAGGAAGTTTGTTACTGGGAAATCTTTGAAGAAGTGTATTTTTAGCTGTAAGTTCAAAGGTATTGAGTGTAAGATTGGTAAGAAAACCTATACAGTATGTAAAATTTTAGATTGACAATAGTGTGTAATTTAAAGAGTAGAGGATCTCTCGAATAAACAATTCCATTTTATTAAATGCTGGGTTTCTTGGCTTGTGAATAAACAAACTAACGTAGGTACATAAAGACCAGCACAATTGGCAAGGCTGGTGTTCTTAGACAGGACATTTTCTGCGGTTATCAGGGTTTGAATTCGAAATCTCTATTTTGTTTGTGAATTTACATGTGGTGTTTTGTCACTCCGTCTGTGTAGATAAAAAAACAGACTACCGTAGTGGGATGAATCATTTGTGTATTTTTTAATCATGCTTTGTAGAGTGTACATGATGAGTTTATTAAAAGCTTCTTAAATAAACTCATCTTAATTTTGTAGTGTTTTTACTATTTTTTTTTTATTATTATTATTATTATTATTATTATTATTATTATTATTATTATTATTTTTATTATTATTATTATTATTATTATTATTATTATTATTATTATTAATTTTATCCTCAAGGTGCTGAGTTCGAATTCCCTCGGGGACAATTGTAAAATGGCCATTAGTGCCACTTTGATTTAATAAAATTTCCCCCTTCCCCATTTTAAAAAAAAAACATTTGTGAATTTGACTCTTAATTATTTCTTGCAATAATTTTTTCTTTAATGTTTCTTTTGGAAAATGATACATTACTTTTTGTTAGTAGTCTAATTGTAAACGTAGTCTTGCTAATGATCTTTACTCATTTATTAATAAGACTTTAATCCTTCTGTTATTGTCAATATGTGATTTTGATGCATTTTTCTTTTTAGTTTCAGACTTTTGGTCCCTTAATTTAAAATTCTGTGATCTTGGTCTTCACATCAGCTAACCATTTAACATTTTTTTGGAAGAAAAAATTAATTATTTAATATTTAATGGGGAAGTTGTTGTTGCATCTAAAGTGTTGATGTCATAGGTGTAAACGAAGGTTTAGAGAACCTAATAGAGCAGGCCTATTCAATCGGAAAAATCGGCCTGTCCCAAAACCAGTGGGAATATGTCAAAAACTGTCCGAACAGGCCAAAAATCGGACTTGGGAACTGGTTTGAACTGCTAGTTTTTAACAAAATTAAAATTTCAAGTTTTAAATTAATTTTTTTTACTTAAATAATCAGTGCCTTAATATACAATATAATTTAGTTACGCTTAAAATTTATCACTTAATATATCATATAATCAGGATCTTCATCAGTTAAATGACTCGTTTGGTTCAAGCATAGCTGAACTATTAAACCTCGAGCTAGTAGTGCCTTCAATGATTAAATGACCGGTTTGATTTTCAAAAGAATGGTGTAAACGCCTTCCTAGGTGTACCAAAAATGGCTACATTTTAGTGTCTAGATAATTATTGTAATATTACATTTAAAGATATGTCGGATAAATTTTTAGAAAATCTTTATTTAAAACCTTTCTAAAAAGTTACTCGATGAGTATGTATAGAAAATCTAATACTATTCTATTGCAAAACTTTCACAATAAAATTAAAAGAATTTTAGAATTCCTATGCGAACTTTATCTATATAAACAAAAGTGAATCTTGCCATATGGTATTTATAGATACGATCATGTAAATTGGTTTATTTAGAACTAAGTTTATTCGTCTTGATTATTAGTCGGACACAATGTTATGGATCTAGTTGATTCCATGTTGGACTCCAACCGGCCCACATAGACGGATCCCTTTTTGGGCCGTTACTGAGGCCCAAAGCCGATAATCGGCGTTACACATCTAACGGCCATGATTCGTCACTTATAATCGGACGGTTCTGCATTGTTGAGTTGACCTTACCCTGACACCTATAAATAGGCATCAACACTATACATCAAGTACACACATTCCAACTCTACCTCATATTGACTTCCAATTCGTCATGGCAGATACCACCCCACCTTGGACTCCCATGGAGCACTACCTACCTCAGAGTCATCTCGGATTCACCTCGGATACGCCGCCGTGAGGTATCTTTCTCTCTCTCTCTCGAGTTCCATTCGAAACATTGGCGACCACAGTGAGAGGTCCTCCTTTCACTCTATTACTCATGGCGGTACCAAATCTGAGTTCCGATCTTGCGTTATGCCGCTGGAATAAAAACGGCGATGAATTCTTTTTCGGCAACATCGGTTCAATTAGAAAAAAGTGAGATCTTCTTTTTGAATAATCTTGGACGATCTTTTTTCGGAGATCTGCTTCAATTTTCAATTTAAAATGAGCAATGTTGGCTTACGATCGAAGATCATTCACTCTCAATTCTTGGATTTTCTCATCTGCAACTGTGAATCAGAATATGAAAGAACAAAGGAAACCAGATCTGGATTTTCCTTTGCTCCACCGCCATCACCGCACTAGTATGATTCTCTCCAGAATTCAGATTTCAGTTTTATCATCATTGATCAAACGACCATCGCTGTCCGGATCTGCGAGAACCAATTTCTGTTCCAGTTCCAACTTTCCAAAAGGATTAAAGACCTCACTTCCAGATTTGATTCACAGTGTGAATTAGTACATCATAAGAAGAAGGATTGAGCCTTAGAAGATATTTGGTAGGATATAATTTAAGTTGGGAAATGGATAGGGTAGGATTTTTTTGTATATGTTCCAAACTGCTTATCTGTGCTATAAAGAGCACTTTTTTTGCGAAGCTAAAGCTTCCTAAGTAATAGTTGTACTGTTTTAATTTCTGTTTTATGCTCCAGAATAGTTGAGTCGAAACTGTATCATTTTGCTTCATCATTAATGAAATCTATTCTGGTCCAAAATGTCTACATGCTGTATTAACTGTGCTTAAAAGAAAAATCCATGGCATGAATTAAGGGGGAGCATATCAACTATTTCTATATAACTGTTATGTATCAGAAAACCTTAGAAACTTGTCAAACGGTTTTGTCATCATCAAAAAGGGGGAGATTGTTAAGGTAAAATCCCTAAGTCTTGTATTGATGAGAACAAACAGCTTTGACAAGCTTCTTAATCTTTCTGATTCACTAAAGTGATCTAATGAGTTCTCTTGAGTGATCTTATAGACAGGAACAAATTACTACATCTCAAGAAGAACATGTACTATGAATTAGTACATCATAAGAAGAAGGATTGAGCCTTAGAAGATACTTGGTAAGCTCAAAGAGGTGCTCAGAAGATAACAAGCAAAGAATTAACACTATGTGACCTAACATGATGCAAAGCAATACAAAGCAACATAAGGCAATCAAGATATTCCTCTAGACAACATGCACACAAGTTGATAATTACTTAGAAGATACTTCAGAAGGCATTCTGACTGTATCTTAGAAGATATTGAGAAAACAACGCTCGGAAGCTTCTGAACAGGCTTCTGGAGCATGAAGGAAAGTTATCAGGCTTCTCTCAACGGATAAACTGCCACATCAACAATGGTTCTATGCTAGGAGGAATGGAGTCAAATTATAGAAGCCATCGCTAGAAGCATTCATGTGTTGACGAGCTCAGAAGCTCCCAACGGTCACTTGCAGCAGCAGTGTACGGCGCCTGCTGTAGGGTACCCGTCAAGGCACAAAAGGACTCAACGACTATATTCTCTTTGCTAAAGCATTTCTACGGATCGTTCAAGGCAAATGGCCTATAAATAAAGCATTGAGCCCTCAGAACTTCTTTACGGGAGACTGCACAAAATTGGTCAAGACATCAAAAGCTTCTCAGTATCTTCTGAGTAAGTCTACACTCTCTCCTAAACACACTCACTGCAAATCAACATATCTGGGACTCTATTGAGTGTGTTCATAGCTTGGTGTCAACAGTCAAATGTAATTTTCTTAAGCTATTTTATATCATCCCAGTTTAGAACCCAAACATATTTTCTTATATGTGTGTACCTTCTAAGCAATAAGCATAGGATGCTGTATTGTGAGGGAAGAGGGCTAAGAAAGTGTTTCTTAAAGGTTTAAGTTGCTAGATTTGTAAAGACTTGGAAAAAAGTAGTGGGATAGTTGATAGAGTTGTGTTAAGAAAACTACTAGGGATTAGCCATTGGTTGGCTTGTGTACTATTTGTGAAATAGTGGAAAATCTCACTAGGTGTGTGGAGTGGACGTAGCCCTTGGTTTGGGTGAACCACTATAAATCTATGTGTCTTCTTTACATGCTTTCTTTACTGTTTCTCACTAACTGTTTTCTAAACTAAACAAGTTAAACACATTCCTTAAGAACAAAACTAGATTTTCTAAACAATACATATCTACAAAGGTCATCTTTTTACTAAGTACCAGACTAGCTTCTAAATGAACTTGAGTCTATAAAAGGAATTCAAAATGTGTCACAATTCAAACCTCTCTTTCTTGTGATTTATATTTTATTTCAGGATTCTCCTCCAACTGATGGCTCTTCTAACTCTGGTCCGGATAAACGACCATAAGCGAGGAACCGAGATCCTTCCCTAGCTTACACCGACACGGACCCTACTGCTTGTCACATGTTCATTCCCACTGGATATGAAGGGACCGATGCTCCCAGATGCAATGCTTGCAACTGCCACTGCAATTTTCACAGTAGAAATTTTATTAGAAAACACTATATTTACTTTTAGTTAATTAACCTAACCATAGTTAGTTGATTGTAGATTAGATCAGTTAATTGTTTGTTAGGGAGGTTAGCACATTTAGTTAGCTTGGTAGCAGTGTTGTATATAACTTTACCAAAAGCAGATTGTATGTACAGAGTTTTGCATTCGTGCACTTTAATCAGAAAGATGAGTTCCTCTTTCATTTCTTGCTCTGCAATTTCTCAGTTCTAACATGGTATCAGAAGAGTCCCTTCGTTTTCATCGCGTTTCTTCTTCTGCGGTGAATTCGTTTCCGCGTTGATTCCATCTGATCTCGTTTCTTCTCATCAATTTCCAGTGAATCGTTATTCGTTCACCTCAATCTTGTTCGATTCTTGTTGAAGCGATCTTCAATTTCACCTCTTTTCACCTCACGATTTTTAGGGTTTCAGCGTCTTTCCCCAAATCATGGCCAATCCACCTGCAAATCACGATGATGCCTACTATCTTCACCCTTCCGATAATCCCAGTCTCGTTCTTGTTTCACAACCTCTCAATGAAGAGAATTTCAGTTCTTGGCGGCACGCCAAGATGATGGCTCTCGATGGAAAGAACAAAATCGGTTTCATAGATGGCTCTCTCAAGAAACCTACTGAGATTGATCCCAAGTATCGTGCCTGGATCCATAACAACAACATTGTATCTTCCTGGCTCCTAAACTCCATCAGCAAAGAAATCGCCGCAAGCGTGATATATTCGGATAGTGCTCCGCTATATGGAAAGATCTCAATGTTCGCTTCAAGCAACAGAATGGCCCTCGTGTCCATCAGTTAAAGGAAGACCTGATGAACTGCACTCAAGGTAATTCTTCTGTTAGTGCTTATTACACCAAGTTTAAGGGCATGTGGGAACAATTGGGTGAATATCGACCTGTTCATAGCTGTACCTGTGAGGGTTCAACCGCTTCTTGATCACCTACAGAGTGAGTGTGTTCACTCCTTTCTGATGGTGCTTAATGAGCAGTATACCTCTGTGCGTGGCCAAATTCTGCTTATGGACTGATAAGTCCTATTTATAAGAGTTATTTATGCATTCTTAAGCATAAATCATTGTATGTTATCAATTAATTAGTTGTTTTATGCTTGTAAATATCATGTTTTGATTAGTGAAGGTTGCATCCCGGAGTTATAAATATTTGGCACTCTGGTGCCCAATTGTGTGCTTTGAATTGTGTGTTCTATTGCTGCAGCAATAGTTGCCACACCAATGCATTCCTGCGCAAGATGAGAGAGAATTCTGGAAGCGCTGATTTTAGCGCATTCCAACTGTCAAGCAAGGACGGGCGTACTACCTAGGATGCCAACTCCTGGTCAGAGAATATTCCACCTTTTTGATGGGCACATGTACTTTTGGGCACGCAATAGGACAAAGGGCACCTCCAAATTAGGGTTTTCTTGGATCATGCACCCTAGTACTATATAAGGACTACCTTCCTCTTCATTTGGTGTGCTGGTTCCGAGGAGGAAAAGGATAGAAATAGCTTTTCCTCCATTTTTGTATCAAGCTACTTTAAATCATAAAAAGTGGAAACACCATTGATGAGAGTGATGCTGCAGCAATACAGGAGCTTAATTACTTGATGATTTTCGTGGATTTGGGGGTTGATCTGAACCTCCATGCTACTGTTCTTGGAGTCAATCTTCAGTATAACACTTCTTACTATATTTCTTCTTTGTATTTTTGCATTTATGGCTTTAAACATTATTTTTAAGTTGTATTTCTTGTGTTGTTTGCTCATCATGAGCTAAATACTCTTAGTTGGGATGCGTTGATCTACGTAATGAAGTCTTAGTGTGATACTATTTCCAAACTTATTTTGGACTTGATCACCTAAATATAAGTACCATTTATAGATTCAGACACGGTTTATAAATTGATCTCAAAGGATAATATGGATAATGGTTATTAAAGGACACTTTATTGATCCTTGCTTAAAACCTAGACATAGGAGGGAAAAATCCATAAGATGAATACTGTGGGTGCGTAAGTAGCCTAGGGTGTACCTATTTAGGGCCTAGACATAGGCTCTTGTAGCGAAACCCTAGTGAAAGTATTTGACAAAATAGCATGTTGTGACAGCATCTCATGCTGCAACATCAGATACAACATTAGACCATTATTATGAATTTGCATAGTGAAGGAATTCCCAACTTACTCTCATTCTGGATTTCTACTAATCTTTTATCTTACTTGCTGTTTGTTGATAAAATAGGGTTCTACAACTTGTTATTTTACTTTGCTTTTACTCACTTGTTATTCTACTTACTCTTCATTAGTTGTTGCGACTGTGTATACTTGCACATATTGTTTTCACACAACAAGTTTTTGGCGCCGTTGCCGGGACCCTTTCTATTTTTGTGGTTTAGTTGTTTATGTTTTGTTAGTTGTTTTTAATAGTTTTTTCTTTTTAGTAATGTTTCTTTTTAATAGAATCCAGCAGCTGTTTAGGATTTAAAATATGTTTTGTGTTAAATGTTTCCAATTCAGTTCTGTTGTGTCTAAGGTCTCTCCCATTAGAATTCCCTTCTCGATTCCTCTTCTTCACCGGGCATTCGTTAGCATAATGCCCTTCTTCCTTGCAGTAGTAACACACAGTGGATCCCAAACGGCACTCTCCGGTGTGAGGCCTCCCGCAGTTCGGACACTTACCGGACCTTAGTAGTTCGGATGCTGTAGGTTGCTTTCCTTTGTTATAGATACTCCTCGGTTCATCACTTGGGGTTGGCAATTCCAATGCTTTCTTCTTCTCTTTCTGATACGCTTTCCTTTCCTCATACATCCTGTTGAGATCTGCCTCTGCAACATAAGCTTGCTGCACCAATCCAGCATAACTGGTCATAGTATAAGAGCTAAGACCTTGGGCCACATCTGCACGAAGACCTGCCTTGTACATCTGCATCTTCCACTCATCATTCGGAGCATGTTTTGCCAACTGATAAAACTGCGACAACCTTTCGAACTTGGCGGTGAACTCACCCACCGACATCTCTCCTTGCCTCAGATTGATAAACTCGGCTTACTTGCTTAACTTCATCACCGGAGGGAAAAAGTGACCAATAAACATCTCCTTGAAGTTAACCCAAGTAACAGGAGTTCCCTGGTTCACCATCAAATCATGAACATTGGTCCACCAGGTTTGAGCATCTTCCTCGAGCATATGGGCGGCAAAGAGAACCTTCTCTTCTTCGCTGCATTGAAGAGTCCTAAAAATCTTCTCCATCGAATCCAACCAGAAATGTGATACCATTACCTCAGGTCCTCCTTTGAAACTTTGAGGATTCATCTTCTGAAAGCGAAAGTAAGCCCTATTCGGATCTTTCAGAGGAGGTTGTTGAACATTCGGTTGTTGCTGATTCATCCTCTCATGATGCATCTGGGCCATTTGAGCCATCTGCTGCTGCTGCATTTGCATCATGTCATTCATCATCTTTTGTTGCGTCTCGATGACATTCTGCATCCATTCGGTATTTGGATCAACAGGGACGCTTCTCCTACTTCCACCAGCCAAGATTCTGCAAAATATGCACAAAGTGTTTAGTTGATCAGGCTAAACGTCTAATAGCATACTAAGAGGAATCACACTTAGAGGACTTAAGAGACTCATGATTCTAAGTCCGACTAGGTCGAACTGCTCTGATACCAATTGTAACACCCCGTTAATTTCTATCTTGTAGAAATTACCGAAGCGCACTACTGGCATACATCAGAGTGACTTCCTTTTTAAATACTGAACACATACTAATACTCGATGCTAAAAACCCATCAAGTTCGCTTACATAACTTAATATAAAATACATAAAGTCGGTCCTTACACCACTCAACTAGTGTTCAGTACCAAAACCGAAAGTCTGCGGAAGCGATTTACAACTTAAAAACATAAGTCGTACCATCGTACATCTTAAGAAACTGAATAACAATACCGAAATACAAATGAAACTGAATAACAAGACATAATGAAATAAAGATAGCGGCAGCTCCTCAAGCGTCTCCATAGCCATGCCTTACTGTCTTCAACTTTCCCTGCTTAACTGAAAAACAACAACAATGAATTGGGTGAGACAACTTGTCTCAGTGAGTTCTATCGCGACCCCTTACTAATCCTCTCGGTTCAATTATGCTTGATTCATTATTCTGATTCTAACTCATAGTCCTCTAAATTGACTATGTGGCTAACTAACTGAAGTTGTCCCTATAACCCATAAGCCGGTTACAAGACGCAACTCATAAACTGAACTAAACGTTGTCCTCATAACCCTTAAGCCGGTTACAAGAAACAACACATAAACTGAACTGATATTTTAGCGTGTCACCGGTCACTTGGCATAATAAGCTTCCGGTGAACCCGTCCCCACTAATCGGCTGGGTCCCTGATGGGGCCTAGGTTCATAGGGCTCATGACTTCCCCTCCCCTAGCACACTAAACTGAAATAGGGTCGTCACCCTAACAATGATGTATATATTTTAATATACCTAACAATGAAAAATGACATACTCAATCGCTGAGCTTAAACAATGAACAATGAACTATAACATATACCCAGTCACTGGGCTTAAACAATGAACAATGAACCATTACTTATGCCCATTCACTGAGCCTAACATACCCTAATCTTGTACTTAGGTTGATCTTTGTTATTAGGTGATCTCTCATGGACTACTAAAGTTTTATAACCTAACTTATCATGACACCAATTCAATCAGTCCAGCACAATACATCAATCTCATTAAGTAGTATCCATGGCATAAACAATTCTCATAACATTCACACAATCTCGGAACAACGACCACAATCAATCACAATCTCAATTACATACAAACAGAACATAGTACAACTTGATTACATATTCAGTTACGTCTTTTCATTATCTTTCCAACGCATTTTAGAACACTTGAATCGGACCACTGCATGGCCACTGCCGTTAAAAGTTATGGTTAAAACAAGTTTAGGGACTTTTTAGTGAAAACTGCATGGCCACTGCCAATTGGCGCGCCGTTCGCGCGTAAGTCGCGCGCGACTCTGGGCTGTCTTTCTGCCATCCCGCGCGTCACTCGCGCGCAAGTCGCGCGCCGCGCGCCACTGATGACCTTTCCTAATAAATTGATTTTTACCCCAACTTGTGATGCTCATATCTTGAGCTACACAAGTCCAAATGCAACCAAATCAGGACCAAAATGACGAGCATTAAGTATAGTTTCTGAAACAATTTACCACATAATTTTTGGATACCTACATCATCCCCAGATTCCCAGAAACTGAACCTATCCTCAGATTGTCTCCAGGATTCTACCCTAACTTGTGATGCTCATATCTTGAGCTACACAAGTCCAAATGCAACCATTCCAAAGCCAAAATGACATTCCGTCAGTCTAGTTTCTAAAATGCTGAGTTTTATAATTTTTCAACTAGCAACACATTCCCAGTTACCAGGAAACCGAACCTATCCAGAATGACTCTACGCAGTGAACTTAGCAAGGATTTAAGTATCCAAACAGCAACCAATTCAGCCATTAACACATAATTTCATCAAGGAACAACAGTCCAAAACAATCACAATTCAGTCCAGCAATTCAATTATAAATCAGTCCAGCAGTTTTAACCGTTCCATGACTTAAACGGCATTTTCGCAATACGGTTTTGTACCAGAATTTCACAAATTCGCGACTCAATTAAAATGAAAAGGCTGAAAACAATCCTAGTGAGTATTAGAACTCACCTCAATTATGACGAACTTGGAAAATCAGCAAAACAAGCACCGAGACTTTGTGACCGAGTAACTCAGCAACTCTCGAACTCTCCAAACTTGCTCCAAAGCCCCAAATCGAAAATACCCAGCAACAACAGTGGATGAACTCAGAACCCAAATACCCAAAATAATTCAAGCTGCTCCAAAACGAAATGTAGTTGCTGAAGTATGTTCTAGCACCCTCTAATTGGACATGCAAGGACAGATTTTCTGGTTTGGCTAGATGGAGCTTTTATGGTCATCCATGGCGATTTTGAAAGGAGGAGGAGGATGATTACAAGTTTGGTATGAATGGAAAGGTGGTGAAGAGCTGATTCAGAATATGCTATAAGATTAAGCATACATGGGAAAAATAGCAAACCCTCTTCTTCCATTGTTCCTTCACTCTAGCGCCCCACTCTCCTCTCAAACTCTCTGGTTCAGTTAATTTTCTGGAAATGAAATGGAATGGAGTGTTTTTCTCTTGGGTCCAGCTGAGGAGACATTTATATGTAGGTGATGTGAAAGGACCACTATACCCTCCACTTAACAAATCTATTCCCAATGACTCCTACCAGCTCTAATACTTTAACTTCACTCACTTGATGTTAATTAATTTTTATTAAACACATGATGCTCATAATAATTCAATCAAGCAATTCACTTTCAAATCAATGTATTTCCTACTGAGTCAATAAATCACTAAACAATAATTCACGCCAAATAATTTAAATAGCGAAAATTGGGGGTATTACACTTAACCAAGCCATTTGTTGTGATTTGAAGCCCCACTTTCTTATGCTGAAGTTGTTAGTCTACCTTTCTTTTTGAAAAAATCTTGGCATAGGCAAAAGAAAACCATTGTTAGTCACACACACACACACCCACACACACACACACACACTTTGAGCAGCTGGCAATTCTAGAAATCTTGAAAAACTTAAAGTGTATGTTGTAACACCCCAAAAATGATTAGATATTTATTTAGTCATTTGTTTAATTAATTAATTAATGGATTTAATTAATTGGGGA
Organism: Astragalus membranaceus; assembly: GCA_039519185.1. Lineage (NCBI taxonomy): Eukaryota > Viridiplantae > Streptophyta > Magnoliopsida > Fabales > Fabaceae > Astragalus > Astragalus membranaceus. Next base: position 58,048,924 of record CM076854.1, on the reverse strand, counting down.
ATAAGTGTAGAAAATAATATTGGAATGAAAATATATTATTTTATGGACCTATCCTAATGTTGGAATTAATAGGAATAATAATATTAGAGAGGGGTGTGGAGAATAGTAATAGGGCTTAAGTTGGGGGAGAGCCCATGACCCATGTCCATGGGTTAGGCGCCTAGACTAGATGGGAGTTAGGCTTGGCTTGTCATTAGCACAAACCCTAAGGCAAAAATAGAAGGGAGTTGCGAATAGAGAGAAGAGAAAAGAGGGAAGAAGTCAGCGCCTCCCAAGAGGAAAAAGAGAAGAAGGTTCGCGAGTTCAAGAGGAGGGAGGAGCCTTGTTGCTGAATTTTGTTGGTGACTTGCTCAAGGGGGCGTTGGTGTTAATCAAAATTTAAGGTAAGGGTGGGTTTGGTTGGATTATTTGCGATGTTGGATTAAAATTGATGATGGTGCGATGTTGCTATTGTTGTTATTTTGCATGATGTGTTGTTATTGAGTCTTCAATGGTGTTTGTCTTTATGTGATGATTGATTTTGATGATATATGATGTTGATGATGATTCTTGATAATGGCGGGTGGGTTGTGGTTGTCGATCATATCGTGATGTGGATTCGTTAAAAATCTAGTTTCTAGTGGTTGTTGTGCAAAGAGGGAATTGATGTGCTGAAATTTCGTTTTGAAGCCGTTTTGATAGGTGTCCAGTATTTCTGTGATTGTGACTTCATTATTGGCCCGAATTGCGTGGGGCTTGTTTCATTGGGAAGTAGACACGATTTCCTTCACTTTAGGCACTGGTTTCGCTAAATTTGAGTCAGTATAACTGGAGAAAACATTTTTTACAAAATGGGTAAAAGAATATGAAAAACTGCATGAAACCGTATGGGTATAGGTTCAATGTTTTGTTCATAACTCTTTCCACCGAACTCGGTTTTGGATGATTTTTATCTCATTGTAAACCAGACTCACGGGGCTTCAATTTAGACACGGATTTCGTTTCATTTGGTTGAAAATTCAAAGAGAAAACTGGGAGGTATTTTGCTAACAGAAGCTGTCGAACTTCTTTACCCTGAGAGGTATTTTGCAAAACTGTACTATTTGGGTACCTAAACAAATAAATAAAAATTATTTCACGAAACTAGACATCTCAAGCTTTCCAGAGGATATTCGTTTGAAAAATTCCGACATCGTTTGATATGCTAAATTAGTTGTCGGAGTTCGTTCACAGTTGCTGAGAAATACTGCACCTTAGCTGTTTAGTAAAATGGTCGAACGAATAGGATGTTGTGCTGGTTATTGTCGCTGCCCTTGTGTCCTGTGTGTGGGCGCGCCTAGTGCGTAAGTTCAGGCATTGTCTAGTGGTGCTGTGCACCAATTTGTGGTGTTGCGTGTGTCTGTCGTGCTGGTGTTGTCCGGTGGTGCTGTGCGCCAATTTCTGTGCTGTGTGTGTGTTTTGGTTGTGCGCGCTGTTTGGCGTGATGTGTACAGGTGATATGTGGCAGCTGTGATGCTGTAAACAGGTGAGAGTTACGAGTTAGCTGTGATGCTACGACACGTGGTATTTCTGTGTGATAATAATTTTGGTGGTACGGTATTTATTAATTAAATGCTCCGAGTATGTGTATCTATGCATGAATCATGAGTCGCATTGTCATATGCATCTTCGAGGTAGCTGTGATGCTACAACACGTGATTATTTTGGTGGTATGCCCGTCGTGGCCTTTTACGAGATCGGTACCGCATGCATATGCCCAGAGGGGTTGCATTGTTGCATAGTCCATATATATATATATATATGTAACGTGTTTTGGTGTTCCGTTCTGATGGAATTTGTGTCTTGTGTGGTGCTATGATGTATTGATTTTCGAGGTAGCTGTGATGCTACAACACGTGGTATATTTATGAAATGATTTGTAATGAGATATGATGGTATAGCTATGATGTGTTGACTTTCTGTGTTCCCGTGATTTACCCGCTGCTTATATATTGCTATCATTAACTTATTATTTCTATTAAGCTCACCCCTTCTGCTTGGAATGTTGCTCTTATGTGGCAACGCTGCAGGTGATCGTTAGCACTCGTGGAGGATTGCTAGGTGTAGTTTCCTTCTCGTTGGGTCTGTGTCAGCTCTGATGCGTAGCACCGGGGAGGGTCTTAGTTACCGTTGTCAAACTATTATTATTTATTTTTGGAGTTTTGGTTTAATGTTTAATTATTTTTGAAGATGTTAAATGAGTTTATGATTCCGCTGCTTAGAGATTTATTAACTATATTTTTGAGGATTTGATTTAAATCAATTTGGAGTTTTTATGTGGTGAAAAATGTAGCGCCCTCGTGGTGACTCTGATAATTGCGTGTTTATTTATAATTAGTAAAAGGGGGTGTTACATTAGTGGTATCAGAGCAATGGTTGGTCCGTCCGGCCAAGTCGTCGAGTCGTTGTGTCAGTGTACGACCAACTGTTGTCTTTTCGTGCTGACCATTGTTTGCGTTGCAGGTAAACCAAGAGTTGCCAATGGTAAGTGGACTAGTGGGGGAGATGTCCCTACTAGCATGGTGTGCCTTATTGTATTTTCTGTGTGTTTCTTTTGTTAGTAGTCCTTATTGTTGATGTGCTAGGACATATTTTCTTGCTGTGTGAACTTGTGTGTAGCTTGCTAGTGGGAAGGTGTTAGAATTGGTGGGTAAAATTTCGAGGGCGAAATTCTTTTAAGGGGGGGAGAGTTGTAACACCCCAAAAATGATTAGATATTTATTTAGTCATTTGTTTAATTAATTAATTAATGGATTTAATTAATTGGGGAATAAGTGTAGAAAATAATATTGGAATGAAAATATATTATTTTATGGACCTATCCTAATGTTGGAATTAATAGGAATAATAATATTAGAGAGGGGTGTGGAGAATAGTAATAGGGCTTAAGTTGGAGGAGAGCCCATGACCCATGTCCATGGGTTAGGCACCTAGACTATGTCATACCCCAATTTTGTCCGGCTTAGGTCAAAACCCTAATTTTCCACAAAAATAATAAATAAATAAATTGAAGAATGAAGAGCATCATGCATTTCATTTTGGGGTCCTAGAAGTCATTCCAAGGTCTTTAAAATGATTTTTAGGATTGGAATGCACTTTTTAGGCAAATTAGGGTTTTAGGGTCAAAAAGGGCATTTTGGTCATTTTTCGCAAAAAGATGATTTTCTCGCCAAAAATGCACATCCTCAAAAAGTACATTTTTATTCTATCAAGGATAATTTTTGTACAATTTTTTAGAAAGAAAACCCTAGTCAAAATAATTAAAAATGTATTTTTCCATTTTTTTTGCATAGAAAAATAAAAAAGGGACCATTAAATATTCCTCAATTCTTAAGTGACAATTTTTATTGTCATGGGTGACTAGAGAGAATATTTTATGGTGCCCAAAAAAACATGTAACACATTTTCAATAGTTGCATTCCCATTATTTTCCCATGCCCAAAAATTTCAATTTCAAAAAAACTCAAAAAAAGGAAGTGTCCTCAATAAGACAAAAGACCAAAAAAACAAGTTTTTTTTCTCTCTTCCTCCCCCCACCTACGAATTCTCTCTCTCTCTCTCTCTCTCCAATTTCTTCCACACTCTTCCATTATACCCTCTTTGGTAAATTACTCCACTCACCTACACTAACCCCTTCATAAGAAAACCCAAATTTCCCTCTTTGGTAACAATTCTTCTCTAAAATGCCCTTAACCCTACCTCATATAAAATATCTCTTCCAAAATAAGAAATTCATTTTTTCTTTTCTTTTTTTTTCGCCCTAACTTTCGCCCCCACTCTCTCACTCTCACATTTTGTGTTTTCTCTCCACCCTCAATCCTTGTGATGAGTGATCTCAACCCTCCATTCAAAATCAAAGCTCAATCCTAGAGCACATCAAAATCACAAAGACTAAACTACCCTTAGACCTAGTTTCATCCTATAAATACTCCTTCATTCCCACACCTAAGGATACTCTCTTTTTGCTTCTCATAAGCCTCTCATTCTCCTACACAAAACCCTAGCACACCTCCTCTCCCTCTCCTCACCAAAATCGTAGCCCCTCCTCCCCTCTTCCATATATTTTCTTCAAAAATCAACCACCAAATCCTCCATTTCTTGTTAGATCACCATCTTTCCTTCCATTCTCCTCAAGGTTGCATCATCAAATTGCTAGCAGCTAGTAATTTTTGAGTTTATCATCTCCTTCTTCATTTCATTGTAGTTTTGAGGTAATCCTTGAAGCTTTGCACCTCACATTTAATTTTCTTGCATAATCTCTCCTCTACTCCAAACTCCTTCTTGATTGTTGTTTGCTTTGAGGATCCATTTCAAACATTTTGACAAAGACTTAGGGAGCTTTGGGTGTTTGAGATGGGTCCTTGGCCTTGAAGGAGTCATTCTTCTACTTGAATAATTTCCCTTGCATCTTTACATATTTTGCACTAGATTTCATAAATAAAGTTGTTGTTTATAGGCTTTAGTATTTCGCATATCATAAAAAATTAGGGTTGATATGATTTTGTTGCGCTTCCTTGCTTAATCATATAAATCCTTGCAAAAAATAGATCTATGTTGCTTAGTGTTAATTTTGGTGTTTTCTTTATTAAATAAAATGTGGATCTATGCTTCCTTTGGTTCACATGCTTATAGATCTAAAAATATTTCCAAGTTGATTTTGTTGTTGTTCTTTGTTTAGTGATGTTTAATCTTGTTATTAGTATTTCATTTTAGTGTTAAATGTTACTTTTGTTGTTTGATGATTTAGCAACATGATTCCCACTAGTGCCTAGTGCACCTTGACCTAAGTGGTGAAGATTGCTAGAAATGACTCAATTTAGTTTATGTGTCCATTCATTTTTGTGTCTTAGTTTGCTTGTTGTAAATTGTTGATGATAGGCAAGTTGATTCCCACTAGTGCCTAGTGCACTTTGCTCAAAGTGGGAGGATTGCTCTAGGTGATTCTACTTATTTGTGTGTTTAGTTAATCTTTGCATTTTAATTGGCTTATTGTTCATTGTTGATGATAGGCAAGTTGATTCTCACTAGTGCCTAGTGCACTTTCCTCAAAGTGAGAGGATTGCTCTATGTGATTCAACTTGGTTTTAGTGTTTATTTATTTTTTTCCTTTTTACTTTACCATTCATTAACTTTTTACCAAAAACATAAAAATATTTTACTACTTTGGTTTTTACTACTTCATTAATTTTTTACTAAAACATAAAAAGATTTTACCACTCCCCATTTACCTCATGCATTTTTACTTTACCATCTCGTTAAATAATTACCATTTACTTCATGCATTTTTACTTTACTTTTCACTAACTTCTTACTTAAAGTTTTACAACTTTTCAACTTGCAAAAATACCCAAAACATTTTCACATTCATGCATCTTCATTCATACTTAGTTTATGTGACACTCTCATGCATCCTCATATGCTTATATCCCTTGCATCCTTGTATGCCATCCATTCATAATTAAAGTGCTATGCATCCATTCCTTGTACACTCATGCACTTACATGCTTACCTAATCATGCATCCTTGCTTACATATTTAATCATTTAACTTAGAATACTCTATGTTTACAATCAATTGTATTCACTTGTTCTTGATGCCATGTAAATGTCTTGACTTGATTGTGTACCCTCCTCTCCACTTGTATGACCTCCTAATGGAGACGTAAGTCTACATGCATGTTGTAGCATATAGCCATTAGGGTAAATACAATCCATCTTGCACACACACAATTACTTTGAGAACTTTGTTTTGCATCTTTAATAATTGAATCCTTTGATTGTATGAGCATGTTTAATCTTGGTTAATGAATGATATGTTCATGTTTGCTTGAGTATTATTCATTCATTTGCATTTGGTTATGGATTTAGAATTGACTTGAAATGTTCTACTCCTTTTCTAAAACCCATTTCCTAAAATCATTTCAAACAAAAAGAAACTTTTACTTTCAAAACAAAAATAAATCAATCGTCATTAAACACCAATCGCGCCGTTGCCGATTAGGTCGTTAATGATGATTTTGTTTTCAAAAGAGTTAGTAGCGAGACCATTCTAACCGTTGTTGTTCGGTCTTCGCAAAAGCTCTATCCCATTTTCGAAAACTTATTCATTTCTCAAAAATAAACCAATTGTCATTAAACACGAATCGTGCCGTTGCCGATTAGGTCATTAATGATGATTTCATTTTCAAAAGAGTTAGTAGTGAGGCCATTCTAACCGTTGTTGTTCGGTCTTCACAAACGCTCACCCAATTGCGAAAAGCTCAAGCCGTTTCCAAAACCAAACCCGAGAACTACGTAGCTTTGATCCCTCTTCCAGTGAGGGTACGTAGGAGCGGGGTCTTGTCCTGTCAAGCACACTCTTAAAAAATCTTTGTTTTGTCCTGATTTTCAAAGATACCAAAAATATCCCTTTCCCCCTCGTTTTCAATAAAACAAACTCCTAAAGAAAAGAAAAGAAGTAGAACAAACCGCTTTCAAACTCAAACTTTTGTCCAAGCCACACATCAAGTTAATGGTTCCCTTTCGGTAGAAAGGAGGTGCGGGGTGCTAATACCTTCCCCGTACCTAACCGACCCCCGAACCTACATCTCTGCATTTTCAAAAGACCATCCGCCTTGTTTAAAAGACCTTTTTTCAATGTTTTGGTCTTAAAATTAAAATATTGGTGGCGGCTCCAAACTTTTTCCACGTTGTCAAACGAAAAGTCCCAAACCAGATTTTTCGGGCGCAACAGCTGGCGACTCTGCTGGGGATCATTTTTTTTTTAAAAAAAAAAGACGAGGGTCAAGCCTAGTTAACTTGATGTGTGGTTTAAAATTAATTGAGTTGAAAGCTTTGTTTTACTCCTTTTCTATTTGTTCACAATGCCGTGTTCATGCATTCCTCAATTCCCATGTCCCCTATTCTCTGCTCCCGTTCTTAAGGTAAAAACATGCATTTCCTCCCATTCTATTATGATCCCTTCTTCTCCGCTCCCTTTCTTGAGGTAAGCAGTGCATATGACTGTTGCTGAAACCTAGGTTGGATTATTGGTATTGTGATATTGAACCCTAGGGTAGACGACATATTATTGTCTGCTTCTGTCTGGACTGTTCTGGGTTTTCCTTTGCAGGTGGGGTATATGTGGGTAGTTTTAGGCGGTATGCCCTTGCTGCACACACTCACACCTTATGCTTACTATGCTTTGAGAGGGGCCTAAAACCCAAGGTCTGACAAAACTTAGGAGAGTGGAAACGAGTAGTGACTGGCAATTGGACTGTTGTCCTTCTGACTCTCACAAAAGTTTCAGCCAGAGTATGCTCTTTCATGATGCCTCACACCAGATGGCGTTCCATCGTTGTGGGTGCTATTGTGAAAGAGAATTAGCTCTGGTAACCCGGTGAGGAAGTGACTAGAACCCGCATGGGAGGAACATTTGAGTTGTCCTTGAACTTAGGTCCCCACCTTCGTAGGACACAAGGGGCATACCAAATTGTGTGTTGCATGGTAATATAGACATGTTTTCAAAAAAGAGTAGGAGGTTTTTTAAATAAAAAATAGAGAAAGAGTTGCCGTTGTAGCCTTTCTTCTGCCGGTCCGTACGAAGTGACATATGGCCCACTCTTTTCAAAAAAAAGGAGAGAAAGAGTTGCCGTTGTAGCCTTTCTCTTACTTGGTCCATATGAAACCACGTACGGCCCGCATTTTTCAAAAAAAAAAAAAACAAACTTGAACTAATGCCAATAAAGGTTTTGCCCTAATCTGAATACGCATAAAACATCATCATCATTTTGCATGCATCCTCGCATTGCATCCAACATAAGCTTTTACAGCTCATGCATGCATCCTTGCATTTCATCAAAGTTTGTTTGCTGAGAATCCCAAAGTGACAAAGAATCTTGCCATAGGCACGGTGTGGAATCAAAAGTGAAACAGCGTACACACCGAGGTGTTTGTTTAAGTTTGAATGCATGGAATGTGCTTTGTTTCGCTTATTGATTCTAACCTTGTTGTGTTTCAAAGAAAAATATAATCAAAATTCACTGTTAAATCTATGGCAAGATATGACACGTTGGGGTTCACGGCATAAGACAAACTAAAACTAACACTCATCTGCATTGCACGCATTGCATTCATTAATTTGCTCCTTCACTTAATAAAAATGTTCTACCAACAGAAACGAGAGGCAAGCTGGTTCTCCGCCACCGATACTTCACCCGATTACAAGCAAAGCTGATGGCTGATCCTCAAGGGCATCCAGAGATTGAAACTGAAAGTAATCTAGAGCATGAAGATTTGGGCGTACAAATTCTGAATCCTGAGCAGCTGGCTCAGGAGAACCAAGTGCTTAAGGATAAGGTTGGGGCAATGGAGGCCCAGGTGCATGAGATGATGGTCATGCTGCAAAGTTTAAAGAGTGGGACAGCTGTTGAAGGTGTCGCCGTCGTGGGTCCAGATGGTGTCACTTCTTTCGTTCCTCCTCCAATATCAGCCACAGTTCCTTCGGGATCCGGGGTCAGTCATCCCGTATTTGCTTCAGGAATGAATGGGCCGAATCAATACACTTCACAAAGATATCCTTGGGGTATGCCTGCTGGGTACATGCTGCGAACTGTCGGACCTATCCCCGTCAGTATGGTTGTGCCTAATCAGGTCACTGCCGCCGTGTCCGGGGGAGCTGCCGGAGGACCGCAGATCCAAGCTCCTAGTCCTCATGCTGTGCTCAGTCCTACTCCAGGGCTTGCAGCACACCCTCACAATGTTCCTCAGCCTGGAGGGTATTATTACAGTATGGGGAGTCACCCCCAAGGACATATGTTTGAGGGATCACAGCCAAGTGACCCGATTCGTGCACTTGAAGAAAGAGTAAAGGCAATGGAGGGTGTTGGTGTCAGAGCCAAGGAAGCTTGTGAGCTGTGCTTAGTCCCAGATTTGGTTCTGCCACCAAAGTTCAAAGCTCCCGAAGTGGACAAATACAGAGGAACAGGCTGTCCGAAGAGCCATGTTACGATGTTTGTCTGAAAAATGGGTCCTTACGCCAATGATGACAAACTGCTGATTTACTGCTTTCAAAACAGTTTGGCTGGAGCTCCTCTAGATTGGTACATGAAACTGCAATCCTCTGAAATTCGTTGTTGGAAAGATTTGTGCGAAGCATTCATGAGACAATATAAGTATAACATGGACATGGCTCCAGAAAGGTCGCAATTGCAACACATGAGTAAGGGCGAAAGGGAGACTTTCAAAGAATATGCCCAGAAATGACGAAGCCTAGCCGCCCAGGTCCAACCGCCTTTGACTGAAAAAGAAATGGTGTACACGTTCTTGGAAACTCTGCCAGCAATTTACTGTGACCGGCTGATTACAAGTGTTTCAACTAGCTTCTCCGATATGATAGTCTTCGGGGAAAGACTTGAGCATGGTCTCCGAAGTGGGAGGATTTCGAATCACCTCAGTAATGAAGGAAGCTCTGGTGGTTCAAGCAATCAGAAGAAGCCTCACTCCCATTTCCCGAGGAAGAAGGAAGGGGAAACAAATGTAATCTCGGGAGGAAGTTCATCCTTTGGTACCCCTCCACCACAAACTGTTCCATTTTCTGCTCCTGTGCCATCCCAGCAAAGCAGTGACAGTCACAGGGCTCAGGGTTATCAGTACAAGAAACGGACCAGTTTTGATCCAATACCAATGACATACACTGAATGGGAGGAAATAAAAGAGTCGTATCGCGTAATAAAAGAGTTATCGATCCACAGGGAGAGCCTAGGTGATTACCAATTTAATTTTCCAAAGTTGATTAGCTAGAAGGAATGGTTTTTAGGAGTTTTAAAATTTAGAAATAAAAACAAACAATCTCAGGTTTATAGTTTTATCACAACAATGAGAAACCAAAATAATTTCTTCAGACTATTCAACAAATTATAAGAGTAATATATTTCAAAGACAAGGCAGCGAATATAACTAATGTCTCCTTTCGGAGTACAAGAGCGTGTTTTGAACTAACAATCAAGCCTATTCTCATGGTTGATTGTCACCAAAACCCATTAATCATAACACCTTTATAATGTCTCAAGAGTTTCAAAACTATTCTCATGTGTTGATTCCCTTGTCTAATTTCATAGATCCAACATCAATACTTCACCTTTCGGTTCTTCGTTTGATGTTTAAAATAAGATTTGAAGGACAACAAAATTAGATTGAAATATATAACAATTTGGAGTGGAGAATAGTCTTGGGAATTATTAGGGACCTATCATTGGATTACTTCCAATAACCCAATACTTTGTATCTACTCACTCATATTAAATATAAGAGAAGAAGAAGAAGAAGAAGAAAAGACATGAAATTAAATAGCGAGAAATAAAAGAAAGCGGTAAACTGCAAAATCATAAATAGCGGAATTGTAAATGACAAGAAAATAAAAGTGCAAGAAAGTAAATAGCAAGGAAAGTAAATGACTTGGAAAATAAAAGGGCAAGAAAGTAAATAGCAAGGAAAATAAATGACTTGGAAAATAAAAGGGCGAGAAAGTAAATAGCGAGAAAATAAAAGAGCGAGAAAATAAAAGAGCGAGAAAGTAAAAGAGCGAGAAAGTAAAAGGGCAAGAAAATAAATAGCAAGCAAAGTAAATGACTTGAAAAATAAAAGGGCAAGAAAGTAAATAGCAAGGAAAATAAATGACTTGGAAAATAAAAGGTGAGAAAGTAAAAAGCGAGAAAGTAAAAAGCGAGAAATTAAAGTGAAGTCATGAATCTTAGAGGAAACCTTGTCATGGATTTTTCTCACAAAATTTAAGCTTCGTTACAAGTGAGGATCAAGCCTCTATTTATAGGAAAATATGAGGGCCAATGCACTTGAGTGGAGGGGCAAAATGGTCCAAAAAAAAGTGGCAAATCAAGTTGGCAAGGAAAGCCATCAGCAAGTGGGTGCAGCCAAAATTGACTTGTCTGGTGCCAGGGTCGTGCGCCCATGTGCCTGGGTCGTGCGCCCTGGCCAGTCAATTTTGGCTGCTCTGCGCCAGTTTTGCACTAGGGTCGTGCGCCTATGGAGCCAGGGTCGTGCGCCTTGTGCTGGCAACAGCTGTTCTGTGTTGCTGGCAAGCATGGGTCGTGCGCCTATGTGCCAGGGTCGTGCGCCTTGTTCTGCCAAAATGGGCCATTTTCAGTTGAAAACACGCACGGGTCGTGCCTGGTATAGCGCGGGTCGTGCGCAGGCTCTGCGCCAGTTTTGCACCAGGGTCGTGCGCCTATGTGCCAGGGTCGTGCGCCTATGTGCCAGGGTCGTGCGCAGGCTCTGCGCCAGTTTTCTCCTGTGTTGCGTTTTTGGCGCCCATGGCGCCCATGGGTCCCTGTCTTGCGCCAGTTTGGCCAGTTTTCTCCTGTTTTGGGTTTTTGGGGCCCTTGGCGCCCTGAGGGGTGTCTAGTGCCTTAAAAATTGCTCCTCCTCAAATATTTCCTTTTTTCTTCATGTTAGCTCATATTTTCTCTTTTGCTCCAAAATAAAACCTGAAAATAAAAAGCAAACATTTGTAGTAAAATAGCTCAAAGATATAAAATATAATTAAAATACCTAAAAAAACTTAATGAAATTAACTATTAAAAAGACTCTAAAAAAAGACTTATCACCCCTCCACCACAAACTGTTCCATTTTCTGCTCCTGTGCCATCCCAGCAAAGCAGTGACAGTCACAGGGCTCAGGGTTATCAGTACAAGAAACGGACCAGTTTTGATCTAATACCAATGACATACACTGAATTGTTTGATCACTTGACTTCCAAGAACTTAATCAACACCCGGCCAATGAAGGCCCTGCAGCCACCATTTCCCAGAGGTTACAACGCTAATGCTACCTGCAGTTTCCACGAAAACACGGTCGGTCATACTGTGGAGGAATGTAAAGCCTTCAAGCATGTGGTGCAAGACCTAGTAGATGCTGGGTGGATCTCGTTCAATCAGAGCATCCCGAATACAACAACTAATCCATTGCCAGGTCATCAGAGGCCAGCTACCAATGCTATAGAAAGTTCCGTTGGGCAATTGGTAAAGGATGTCCAGAAGATCAAGACCCCGTTGGGTGTTATCTACTCTGAGTTATGCCATGTCGGGGTGGTTAAGAAGGGGTGTTGCCATGAAGAGGGGTGTGCTGACTCCACATGCGTGGGGAATTGTGAAAGCTTTGAGATGATCCTGCAGGACCTGATGGATCGGTGTGTGGTCCAGATAGGAACCCATGATGTTAAAGAAGAAGTGTTGACTCTACATTCTGATAAAAGTAGAGGACCCAGAAGACCTGTCGAAATTCCTTACAATTACAATCCCAGATTGGTGCGGGCAAACGCCCAACCAATAGTGATTGAAGTTCCGGCTCCTTTTCCCTATAAGTCGGACAAGGCAGTTCCATGGAAGTACACTGCACTATCTACAGTCGAATGCTCCCCAAGTGCTCCTATCGTAACCAACATAGGGGGATCAAGTGGGATCACAAGAAGCGGAAGAGTATATGCTCCTGAGACTCTCCGAGCTGAAACTTCCAAGGAGGCCGAACAGAGGGGCCGTAAGGAAAAAGGAAAAGAGCCAGAGGTTGCTCAAGAGAAAGTGACGAAAAAAGAAGGAAATGAATTCTTGAAGATCGTCTGGCAGAGTGATTATCGAGTGGTTGATCAGTTAAAGCAAACTCCATCCAAGATATCCATGCTATCATTGTTGCTTAGCTCGGAAGCACACAGAACAGCTTTGATGAAAGTGCTCAACGAGGCTCATGTTGCAGAGGATATCTCAGTGAATCAGTTTGATGGGGTTGTGGGGAATATAGTGGCTGCAAATCACTTAACATTTGCCGATGATGAGTTGCCTACAAGCGGAAAAGAACACAATCAAGCTCTGCACATCTCGGTAAAGTGTGGAGACTATGTGCTGGCCAGAGTACTAATTGACAATGGGTCTTCATTGAACGTGATGCCGAAGTCAACTATGGATAAGTTAGACGTTGATTGCTCCTACATGAAGCCGAGTTCGACACTGGTGCGGGCCTTTGATGGATCCAAAAAGGAAGTTCTGGGGGAAATGGAATTTCCCGTCCAGATTGGTCCCGAAGTTTTCCACATCAATTTCCAAATCATGGATATTACGTCCTCATACAGTTGTTTGCTGGGCCGACCATGGATCCATATGGCTGGAGCAATCCCTTCTTCTTTGCACCAGCGGGTCAAATTCGTGGTTGACGGCCAGGTCGTGGTAGTATTTGGTGAGGAAGAGACTCTGGTTAATAAGCCATCAGAGTTCATATATTGCCGAAGAGTCTTTGGAAACAGCCTTTCAGTCTTTGGAGATCGCCAATGTAGTATTTGAGAGGACCAAGGAGGAGGAGATGGTTGCTAAGATCATGTTAGCCCAAGGATATAAGGTTGGTTCTGGCTTGGGAAGGTTTGGTCAGGGAATTCTAGCTCCCATTCAACTACAGGAAAACAAGGACCGTTACGGGCTGGGATACACCCCAGGTGAGGAAGAAAGAAGAAAAATGGCAGATGAACGAATGGGCAGGTGGTTGGCCAAGTCCAAAGGCCAGGATCCATGGCCCCAGAGGATTCCAATTTGTGACATCAGTCAAAGTTTTGTGAGTGCTGGTTTGTTGGATCCCACTCAAGTTGCTGTCATCAAGGATGGTTCTGAGTCTGAAGAGGGTGGTGCAAGTTTGGTTCGACGCTGCGGTGCCGGTGAAAAATTAAAGAATTGGAAGGCTGCTGATCTTCCTGTGACTTTTAATTTAAAGCAATCATTTGTAATGCAACCCTGTGGCTCTGCCCAAGGCCATAGGACAAGTTGTTAGGGGCGAGCATGTTTTTATTTTCAGAATCATCATCATTAATAAAAACGTTGTTTTTGAATTTCAATCAATAAAAATCAATCCTTTTTATTTCATGTGTCTTTTCCTCGCTTTATTATTGTCTGCTTGCTTGTCTCGCCTTTCATTCTGCTTTTTCGCTTCGGCAAAATGCAGATCCACAGCAATTGTCTCCCAAAATAACAGTGCCAACAGTCCATATTTTGACTTTGATCACCCTATTAATCAAGCTGAGGAGAATGTTGAGGAAGACTGGGAAGCTCCTCCAGAACTCATGAGGTTAATGAAACAGGAAGAAAGGGTAATTCAGCCACACGGAGAATGTAACACCCTAAATATTTAATTAATTTATTTAATTAAGTATTTAGGAATTTATTTAATTTATTGGGTATAATTTAATTAATTAAAATTATATTTAAATGGTGTAGGTGGTATTAGGGGAGGAGGGCGCCAATTAGCTAGACTTGGGCTTAAGTGGAAAGCCCAAGCCCATGATCCAAGATCATATGCGAAGGGGGCAAGCCAAAGTGAGGTTAGGGTTTTTGTGAGCAATTGAGAAATTGAGAGGAGAGAAAGGAGAGGAGAAGGAGCGCCGTAGAGAAAGAGGAAAAGAGGAGAAGAAAGTCGCGCCACCAAGGAGAAAAGAAGAACGTGATTCCGTTGTCGTGGTTCCGTTCGTGACTGTCTCTAGGGCTCCTACTCTTCGAATTCGAGGTAAGGGGATGTCCTATCAATTCTTATAATGATTCCTATGATAGATCCTAAGTAGCGATGGCCTAGATTTTAACGATGATTATGATGATGTTTGCGAAATCATGTCTTGTTGTTGTTATATGCATGATTCTATGTTGTGCTTGGGATGTGTTGAAATTCGATGTTTGATAGGTGGTTTTGATGGTTTTATACGTGATTGTGAAAGGTTGTAATATGGGTTGTGTTGGTCATGTGAAAAATTTGGAGAACAAAATAGTTTGTGCTGAAAATTGTGTAAAATTTGGGTGCTGGAAGTGTGGCAGGCGCTGCGCGCCAGTGTGCTGTGTGTGCGTGTAGGCGCTGGGCGCCCGTGTGCGCGTGTCCTGTGTTGCGTCAAGGCGCTGGGCGCTGGGCGCCAGTGGGTGTGCGTGTTGCGTTTGCTGGGCGCTGGGCGCCCGTGTGTGAGTGCGTGTGGGGAGCGCTGGGCGCTGGGTGACAGCGCTGGGCGCTGCGCGCCCGTGTGTGTGTTGCTTGTTGCGCCAAGGCGCTGGGTGCCAGGCGCTGGGCGCTGGGCGCCCATGTGTGCGTGTTGCGTTTTTGCTGGGCGCTGGGCGCCAGGTGCAGCGCCCAGGGCGCCAGTCTTTCAGGATGTCCCAAAATGTTTTCGAAAACTGTTTTCGCTATATCTTTTGACTTGGACATCTGTTTTGAACGTTTCAAAAAGCGTTGTGAAGCATTTTCAGTTGTCTATCTGCGTGTCCAATTTTTAAAAAATGAAAACTTATTTTATCTGAAGGTTGCTGGGGCGCCCCAAGTGGCTGTTCCCGGCGATCGTTGCTGTGACAATGAAAAGACGTTTTGGTGTCTTTAAAAATTCTCTTTTGCGTATGACCAGTGGGTTTAACGATTTAGTGTCAAAAATGATGATTTTGACGATGATGCCCCTAGTGGCTAGTTAAATGACTGTTTTGCCCTTAGTGGCTAATATTAATTATAATGACGTGTAAATGACTGTTTTGCCCTTGGTGGCTATTATTAATTATAATGACGTGTAAATGACTGTTTTGCCCTTGGTGGCTAATATTAATTATAATGACGTGTAAATGACGATGATGCCCTTGGTGGCTAGTAAATGACGTTTTTGCCCTCAGTGGCTATTGTTTGAGCTGATGATGTTTATGTATAAGTGACGATGAAACCCAGTGACGTTTTGAGGCCTAAATGGCTAAGTGAGGTTAAGGCCTAAATGGCTAAGTGATGTCGTTGTGTAAATTGTGGATTGACAGGTGCTGTGCCTCTGAATTCGCTATTCGGTAAGTGACGGGTCACATAGTTGACCGTGATTTGTGTGTTTGTGAGTGGTGCATGTCATAGTGTCTCATGCCCCATATGCATAAACCCAGTGACGTTTTTGAGGCCCAAAAGGCTAAGTGACGATGAGGCCATAATGGCTAAGCGACGTTTGTGAAAAGGTACCTCATGCATATGCCCGCGAGTGGGTTGCATTTCATATGCCCACATGACATAATGATGAGTTTGTGTAGTGATGTGATTGATGATTGTGATGTGATTATTTTAGAGCTGTGACTTGACTTATTACTTATCATATGATTTATTATATGAATTGAATTGGACTCACCCTTCTGTTTGAATGTTACCCCCATGCGGTAACGTGCAGGTGATTGCGAGTGAAGGACTAGGTACCTTCACTAATTCGAGTCGAGTCGCCACGCTCTGATACGTAGCACTCAGGGGGGGACGAACTTAATTGTTATGAATGATTTTGGTTGTTATGTTTTGTTGACAATTCTGTTTTATTTTGTTATTCCGCTGCATAGTTGATTTTGTTGACATTAAGTTTTATGGTGATGATAACTGTGGTGTTGAGATTCGCCTTTAGTGATGTGCTACGTAATACCTGGTTATTATGTTTTTGAGCTGTTCTATTGAGAAGTGCGGTTTTATTGAAGTAAGTGTAACATCCTTTGAAATGAAAATAAATTTTGAAAACTCTGATATTTTTTCCAATTAAATTAACGGGTAGAAAATGGGTGTTACATTAGTGGTATCAAAGCAGTTCGGTCTGTCCGTCCAATGTTGTCCTGTCATAGTGTCTTATGACAATAGATTAGTACTAAATTCTTTGTTTGTGCTGCAGTGATAGTTTGAAATGGCTGGGAGAAACGACGCTGCTCTTGCTGCTGCATTGCAGACTATGGCGCAGGCTGTGCAGGGTCAGCAGAATGCTGGTTTTCGGAGTCTGACTACTTTCCAGAGAGAGAATCCGCCCACCTTTAAGGGCAAATATGATCCAGATGGTGCTATGGCTTGGTTGAAGGAGATCGAGAGGATATTCAGGGTGATGGACTGCACTGTTGAGCAGAAGGTCCGTTTTGGTACCCACATGTTAGCCGAGGAGGCCGACGACTGGTGGTTGGCTACTAGGCAGAGATTGGTGGCTGTGCAGGAAGAGATTACTTGGGAGGTATTCAGCAGGGAATTTCTGAGAAAATATTTTCCTGAAGACGTCCGAGGGAAGAAAGAGATAGAGTTCCTGGAACTAAAGCAGGGTGGTATGTCTGTGACTGCATATGCGGCGAAGTTTGTGGAACTGGCAAAATTTTATCCACATTACAGTGAGGCTACAGCTGAATTTTCTAAATGCATCAAGTTCGAGAATGGGTTGAGGCCTGATATCAAAAAGGCCATTGGTTATCAGAAGATTCGTGTGTTCGCTGATCTGGTTGACAGTTGTAGAATCTTTGAGGAGGACAGTACTGCTCATTATAAAGCTACGTCTGAGAAAAAGGGTAAGTTTCAGAGTCGGAACAAGCCGTATGAGGTTCCTGCGGGTAAGAGTTATCAGAAAGCTACCGGAGGTAAGAATTCTAGTGGGGGAGATGCTCCTGCTAGCATTGTCTGTTATAAGTGTGGCAAGCCTGGCCACAAGAGTACTACATGCAGGTCTGATGAGAGAGTTTGCTATCGTTGCGGTAAAAAGGGTCATATGGCGGCCGAGTGTAAGGTCAAGGATGTGGTGTGCTTCAATTGTGGTGAGTCAGGGCATATCAGTACAAAGTGTATTAAGCCGAAGAAGGAAAGGTCTACTGGGAAGGTGTTTGCATTGGCAGGAGAGGAGCCTGATGAGAAGGATGGTCTGATTAGAGGTACGTGTTTTATTAATGGTACTTCTCTGAAATCTCTTATTGATACTGGTGCTACCCATTGCTTTATATCTGTTGATTGTTGTAAAAGATTGGGTCTTGTTTTATCTGCTATGTGTGGGGATATGGTTGTCGATACTCCTGCGAAGGGGTCGGTGATTACGTCCCAGGTGTGTTCCCAGTGTCCCGTGTCGATCTTCGACAGGGACTTTATTGTGAATTTTGTTTGCTTGCCGTTGAGAGGTCTGGATGTAATCTTAGGCATGGACTGGTTAGAGAATAATCACGTTCATATCAATTGTCGTAGCAAGTCGGTCAGTTTCGGGGAAGAAGATTCTATTTTGGTATCTGCTGGTCAGTTGAAGAAGTTGAAGAAAGAAGGAGTTCAGCTTTTTGCATTGATGGCATCGTTGTCTGCTGAGAGTCAGGCTGTTATTGAAGAACTGCAAGTGGTACGCGAATTCCCTGAGGTTTTTCCTGATGAAATTCCGGGTGTGCCGCCGGAGAGAGAAGTTGAGTTTTCGATTGATCTTGTACCTGGTACGAGGCCTGTGTCTATGGCACCGTACAGGATGTCGGCGTCTGAATTGTCTGAGTTGAAGACGCAACTTGAAGAATTGCTTGAAAAGAAGTTTGTGAGACCGAGTGTGTCACCGTGGGGAGCTCCGGTATTGTTAGTGAAGAAGAAAGATGGGAGCATGAGGTTATGCGTAGACTATCGTCAGTTGAATAAGGTAACTATCAAGAATAAGTATCCGCTTCCGAGGATCGACGATCTGATGGATCAGTTAGTGGGTGCCCGTGTTTTCAGCAAAATTGATTTAAGGTCCGGATATCATCAGATTAAAGTGAAGGATGAGGATGTTCAGAAGACAGCGTTGAGGACAAGGTATGGGCATTATGAATATTCAGTGATGCCGTTCGGTGTGACCAATGCTCCTGGTGTATTTATGGAATATATGAATCGTATTTTCCATAATTACCTAGATCGGTTTGTGGTGATCTTCATAGATGACATTCTAGTTTATTCTAAGTCGGAAGAAGAGCATGCTGAGCACCTGAAGGCAGTGTTAGAAGTTTTAAAAGAGAAAAAGTTGTATGCTAAGTTATCAAAGTGAGAGTTCTGGCTGAAAGAGGTGAGTTTCCTTGGGCACGTGATTTCTGGTAATGGTATTGCGGTTGATCCGGCAAAAGTGGAGGCAGTATTGGAGTGGGAGGCTCTGAAGTCCGCACCAGAGATTAGAAGCTTTTTGGGTTTGGCTGGGTACTACAGGAGGTTCATCGAGGGTTTTTCCAAGTTAGCCCTTCCGTTGACTCAGTTGACTTGTAAGGGTAAAGTTTTTGTTTGGGATGCTCGGTGTGAGGAAAGTTTTATGGAACTGAAAAAGAGATTGACGACGTCGCCTGTTTTAACGTTGCCTAATCCGGAGGAACCGTTTGTTGTATATTGTGACGCTTCGAAAATGGGTCTTGGGGGTGTGCTGATGCAAGATGGGAAAGTCGTTGCGTATGCGTCGAGGCAATTGCGGGTTCATGAGAAAAACTACCCTACGCATGATTTGGAATTGGTTGCTGTGGTATTTGCGCTTAAGATTTGGAGGCACTACCTTTATGGTTCGAGGTTCGAAGTGTTCAGTGATCATAAGAGTCTAAAGTACCTGTTCGATCAGAAAGAGTTGAATATGAGACAGCGTCGGTGGTTGGAGCTCTTGAAAGATTATGACTTTGGTTTGAATTATCATCCCGTCAAGGCTAATGTCGTGGCTGATGCTTTAAGCAGAAAGTCTCTGCATATGTCGGCAATGATGGTGAAAGAATTAGAGTTGATTGAGGAATTCAGAGATTTGAGTTTGGTTTGTAAAATGACACCTCGCAGTGTCAAGCTGGGAATGTTAAAGATCGATAATGATTTCCTGGGCAGCATCAGAGAGGCTCAGAAGTCAGATGTCAAGTTAGTAGATTTAATTAATGGGGTTGGTCAATCTGAAAATGAAGATTTCAAATTGGATTCTAGTGGTGTGTTGAGGTTCCGAGGTAGGATCTGTGTTCCGGATGATGAGGAGATGAGAAAGGCAATTTTAGAGGAGGGTCACCGTAGCAAGTTGAGTATACATCCTGGAGCGACGAAAATGTATCAAGATCTGAAAAAGATGTTTTGGTGGTATGGTATGAAGAGAGATGTGGCGCAGTTTGTGTATGCCTGTTTGACCTGTCAGAAATCTAAGGTTGAGCATCAGAAGCCTGCAGGGTTAATGCAACCGTTGGAGGTTCCAGAGTGGAAGTGGGATAGCATTGCGATGGACTTTGTGACTGGATTACCGAATACAGTTAGGGGCCATAACGCTATTTGGGTGATCGTTGATAGGTTAACGAAGTCTGCTCACTTTATTCCTATTAATATCACTTATCCGGTGTCGAGGTTGGCAGAGGTCTATGTCAAAGAAATTGTGAAGTGGCACGGTGTTCCGAAGAGTATTGTGTCAGATAGGGATCCGAGGTTCACTTCTGAGTTTTGGACGAGTTTGCAGAAGGAATTGGGTTCGAAGCTGAAAATGAGTTCAGCATATCATCCTCAGACAGATGGTCAGTCAGAGAGAACAATTCAGTCGTTAGAAGATTTGCTGAGGGCTTGTGTATTGGAACAACGGGGTTCATGGGATTCCTACCTTGCGTTGATTGAGTTTACCTATACCAACAGTTACCATTCCAGTATCGGGATGGCACCATTTGAAGCATTGTATGGTCGAAAGTGTAGAACGCCATTGTGTTGGTATGAGTCGGGGGAGAGTGTAGTCTTGGGACCGAAGATTGTCCGGGAGACTACAGAGAAGATCAAGATGATCCGTGAAAAGATGAAGGCTTCGCAGAGTCGTCAGAAGAGTTACCATGACAAGCGGAGGAAAGATTTAGAGTTTCAGGAGGGTGAACATGTGTTCTTGAGGGTTTCTCCTGTTACCGGTGTTGGTCGGGCGTTGAAATCGAAGAAGCTCACTCCTCGATTTGTTGGTCCTTATCAGATTTCTGAAAGAATCGGAAATGTGGCTTATAGAGTGGCTTTACCGCCAAATCTTTCGAATTTGCATGACGTGTTTCATGTGTCGCAACTTCGGAAGTATGTTTCGGATCCATCTCATGTGATCCATTTGGATGATGTAGAGGTGCGGGATAATCTCACTGTGGAGACGATGCCCATACGGATTGCGGATCGTGAAGTGAAAGCGCTTAGAGGCAAAGAGATTCCATTAGTGAAAGTGGTTTGGCTAGGAGCTGCCGGCGAGAGCATGACTTGGGAGCTAGAGAGCAAGATGCGAGAGTCCTACCCAGAGTTGTTTGATCAGGTAAATTTCGAGGACGAAATATTCTAAGTGGGGGAGAGTTGTAACACCCTAAATATTTAATTAAGTATTTAGGAATTTATTTAATTTATTGGGTATAATTTAATTAATTAAAATTATATTTTAATGGTGTAGGTGGTATTAGGGGAGGAGGGCGCCAATTAGCTAGACTTGGGCTTAAGTGGAAAGCCCAAGCCCATGATCCAAGATCATATGCGAAGGGGGCAAGCCAAAGTGAGGTTAGGGTTTTTGTGAGCAATTGCGAAATTGAGAGGAGAGAAAGGAGAGGAGAAGGAGTGCCGTAGAGAAAGAGGAAAAGAGGAGAAGAAAGTCGCGCCACCAAGGAGAAAAGAAGAACGTGATTCCGTTGCCGTGGTTCCGTTCGTGACCGTCTCTAGGGCTCCTACTCTTCGAATTCGAGGTAAGGGGATGTCCTATCAATTCTTATAATGATTCCTATGATAGATCCTAAGTAGCGATGGCCTAGATTTTAACGATGATTATGATGATGTTTGCGAAATCATGTCTTGTTGTTGTTATATGCATGATTCTATGTTGTGCTTGGGATGTGTTGAAATTCGATGTTTGATAGGTGGTTTTGATGGTTTTATACGTGATTGTGAAAGGTTGTAATATGGGTTGTGTTGGTCATGTGAAAAATTTGGAGAACAAAATAGTTTGTGCTGAAAATTGTGTAAAATTTGGGTGCTGGAAGTGTGGCAGGCGCTGGGCGCCCATGGGCGCTGCGCGCCAGTGTGCTGTGTGTGCGTGTAGGCGCTGGGTGCCAGCGCTGGGCGCTAGGCGCCCGTGTGCGCGTGTCCTGTGTTGCGCCAAGGCGCTGGGTGTAACGCCCCAAAAATAATTTGGGTGTATAACTAATTAATTAATTAATTAAGTGGCGTTTGGTGGGGTTTGTTAAAACAATAATTGGATAATTAATTATTTAAGAGGTGGTGTATTAATTAAAGAAGGGAGTGGAGGTTAGTAAATAAAAGAGGGAGTGGTGGAAGCGATTTGAGGTGGTGCAAATAGGAGTGGGCTTAGGGTAAAAAGGAAGAAAAAAGGAGTGAAAGAGAGAGATGGGTCGGGTTGTATTGCTGAGGGCGTGGAATTGAGAAATAAGAAAAGAAGGGAAAATAAGAATAGGGAATGCGTGAAATAGAGAAGAAGAAGGAAACCGTGAAACAGAGAGAGAGAGGAATTGCGAAATAGGGAGGGAAAGAAAGAAGAGGAAAGAAATCCGTGAAGCAGAGAGGAAGAAAGAATTTCGATCAGAGAGAGGAACAAAGCGTGTGGCTGAGGAAGAAGAATTGCGATCAGCGAGGAACAGAGTGTGTGGCTGAGGAAGAAAGAATTGCGAATAAGCAGGGGAAGAAAGAACAAAGAAACCGTGAGAGAGAGTAGAGTGAGGCGCGCAGCAATAAAGAAAGAAGGGAGAAGCTTGCTACCTTGAGTGATTCTGGTGTTGTTTGGAGTCCTTCAATTCAAGGTAAGGGGGCTCTCTAGACCTTGTAGTTGGGAATTATGATGGGTTTTTATGTTTGGGTAAGGTTCTAAGTTAATTGTTAAATTGATTGTGTAATTAATTTCATGATTGTTGTGATAATATTTTGAATTGGGTGATTTATGGTGTCTTGGTGTCAAAAAAATTGATTATGTGACTATGTTTGCCTCTAGAATGTTTGATATGTTGACTCAATGAGAAAGTATGTGAATTATGATGAATAATTGATGTTTGTTGATATGTGTGATTGAGACATGAATTTAATTGGTGATTGGTGACAATGATTATTCATGAATTGGTGTTGAATTGGTGATTTGAACATAAGGTGTCTATGTCTCAATGTCATAATTGTTGTGGTCATTGGCGTGGCATGACGTGGCCTTAAACCCGAATCGGGACGCCTTATATTTTGGAGTTTGTGTTGGTATTCGCGTGGCATGACGTGGCCTTAAACCCGAATTGGGAGCGTGACAAGTTTCGGGGTCAAAAATTGATGTGTCGTGTTGTGTATTTTCTGAACACTGTTTCGTGTTCTCGTAAACTGGCACTGTTTGGTCGACTCAAAAAATTGGTGGCTGATTGCGTTAGAAAGTAGACTTAACGCCGGTCGTTTTGGCACTGGTTTCGTTTAAATCGGAGTTGTGTAGCTCAAGTTATTAGTCTCCAAAGTCGGGTCACAAAATTCTGTCCGAATTGGTACCTCTCTGTAGTAATTTGAAAAACTGTACCAGTTGGATACTTATTTTGAAAAATGAAAATCACAGGCTGAAACTACACTCAAAGAGCTTTCCAATGACTGGTCTTTTGTTGAAATCCGTTATCGTTTACTATTTTAATTAATTCGCCGAAGTAGGCGCACTGCTGCAGGAAAAATCTGCACAGTTGCTGTGTGTTGCTTGCTGTGTTGCTGTTCTGCTGCAGTGTTGCTGGCAGAACAGTGACAAATGTGTTTTTCGTCAAAAACTCGATTTTCTAACCACTTTTTCCCTAGCCAAATTTTGTATTGACCGAGCAACTTTTTATTGTGAACGTTTTGGCTCGAGCGGATTTTCTGTAGCACTCACCATTTGGGAGATGTGCGCAAGTTTTGGTTTATGTGTGTGTTGCACAGTGACAGTGTTGCTGCCACTGTGCAGTGTTGCTGTCAAGACTGTTAAAAAATGGTTTTTTGTGGAAAACTCGATTTTCTGAGCACTTTTTCCCTAGCCAAATTTTGTATTGACCGAGCAACTTTTTATTGTGAACGTTTTGGCTAGAGCGATTTCATTTTATCCCGTGTCGTTTGTGAGTTGTCCCGATGATGTCTAGGTGCGTCTAGGTGCGCGTCTAAGCCTGTGACTCAATCCTGCCTTAGCCGGTGTCTAGGATATTATTGCCTAGTTTTGGTGCTGTTTGGTCCTTATGGTGAAGTTTTGGCCCTTGGTGTGTTTTTAGTCTTTACGGTGCGGCGTAGTCCTCATAATATGATTGGTGAGCTGAATAAATATTTGTGAGTTGTTATAATATGATTGGTGAGCTGAATAAGTATTGGTGAGTTAATATAATATTACTGGTGAGCGGAGATATAATTGGAGAGTTAATATGATATTTTGGGTGAGCAGAAGGTTTCGACCTTATTATGAATTATTGGCGAGCAGAAGACTTCGGTCTTGTTAGTGATGTGCCCACAAGGTTTAATTGTTGAGTATGTTAATTATGGGGTGTGTTTACATGTGTTGGTGTGTATGGTGCATGGTCATGGCGTCACATTATCATGTGCATATTTTGGTGAGCAGAGGCTTCGGCCTATTTTGGTGAGCAGAGGCTTCGGCCTATCTTGGTGAGTGCCCTCAAGGCAAGTTTTTGGTGTTGATGGATCCACATGCATACGTCTAGGAGTTGGGTCGCATTGCATACATGTCACATACCCTCGTTGTTGCCTGTGAATAAATAAAGTGACGGTGTGCTATTAGAGCTGTGTGTGTGGGTGTTGTGTCTCAGTGATGTGAAATGATGGTGTGCTATTATTAATGTGAAGTGGTGCTATTCGTTGCCTGATCTATATATTGTTGATCTTATATGTTATTACTTATGAAATGAGACTCACCCTACTGCTTTTATGTTGCTTCTCATGTCGGCAACGTGCAGGTGATAGCGGGTGAAGGTGATCTAGTACCTTCTCTCCAGTGGGTCGAGTCAGCTCTGATACGTAGCACCGGGGTGGGGCGTTTTTAGCTTACTGGTTTATTTTAATTGATGTTGAACTCTATTTTCGGGATGTAATTTGATATGGTGAATTTTGGTGATTATTCCGCCGCGATGTTTTTTTTAAATTTTATATTGACTGTGGTGCTATGTATTACGCACCCCATGACCTTATATATTATTTTCAGAGATATAATACGTTGGTGTTTTAAATGTGGCACCCTCTCGTGGTTGCATTAAAACGGTTTTTGCGAACTCTGATTTTTAACTTAACTAAATAATAGTTATTAGTAAAGGGGGTGTTACAAGTTGGTATCAGAGCAGTTCGGTCTGTCCGGCCGGTAGTTGAGTCGTCGTGTTGAGTAACATTGAGTTTGTTACTCGTGTCTGAATTCTGTTTTCTGTTGCAGTGCTAGAATGGCCAGACGGGACGATGCTGCACTTGCTGCTGCCTTGCAGGCTATAGCCGGGGCGATGGGTAATATACCCGGTGTTGTTAATGACGGGGCGCGCAATTTGGCTACATTCCAGAGAGAGAACCCACCCACCTTTAAGGGTCGGTACAACCCGGATGGAGCGTTGTCATGGCTGAAGGAGATAGAGCGGGTCTTTCGTGTCATGGAGTGTACTCCAGCTCAGAAAGTGAAGTTTGGGACTCATATGTTAACGGAGGAAGCTGAAGACTGGTGGATGGGAATGTTGCGAAGGTTAAGTGATGCTGGTGAGGAAGTGACCTGGGAGGTTTTCACAAGAGAGTTCAAGAGAAAGTACTACCCTGAGGATGTGCGAGCCAAGAAAGAAGTGGAGTTTTTAGAGCTGAAGCAGGGAGACAAGACTGTGGCTGATTATGCCGCCAAGTTTGAGGAGCTGGCCCAATTTTGTCCTTATTATGCTAATGATGCCAATTCTGAATTTTCAAAATGTGTCAAGTTTGAGAGTGGTCTACGTCCTGATATAAAGAAAGCAATTGGATATCAAGAGGTTCGGGTCTTCGCTAGATTGGTTGATAAGTGTAGGATTTTCGAGGAGGATAGTAATGCTGCTTACAAGATTGTAAAGGAGAAGAGGAGTGCTCAGTATCGTGAGAAGCCCTACGATGTTTCTGGAGGTAAGGGCAAAGGGAAAGCTGATGATTCAGGCAAGAAGTCAAGTGGGGGAGAGGCCCCTGCGAATGTTGTGTGCTACAAGTGTGGGAAGCCCGGTCATAAGAGTTTTGGTTGTCCAGATAACAAGTGCTTTAAATGTGGTAAGGGAGGCCACATAGCTGCCAAGTGTGAGAAGAAAGAGGTCGTCTGCTACAGCTGCGGAGAGGTGGGGCATATTAGTACCAATTGCTCCAAGCCAAAGAAGGAGGGGTCTAGTGGGAGGGTGTTTGTTTTAGCAGGTGCTGAGTCTGCGGAGGAGTGATGATAGTATCAGAGGTACGTATCCCGTTAAGGGTACTCCGCTAGAATCTACTGTTAATATCGATGCTACTTGTTGTTTTGTTATTGTTGCATGCGGTGAATGTTTAAGTGCTGTGATAACTGTTGTAACTGTAATGTGTTGCCTGGTGTGTTTCTCTGTGTCCCTTGTCGACCTTCGACAGAGACTTGTTGTGAATCCTTGTTGTTGCCGTTGCGTGGGTTAATCGTAATCTTGAGTATGAACTGGTTAGAACATAACCATGTTCCTAGTAGTTGAATTTTCGAGGGCGAAAATATTTTTTTTAGTGGGGGAGAGTTGTAACGCCCCAAAAATAATTTGGGTGTATAATTAATTAATTAATTAATTAAGTGGCGTTTGGTGGGGTTTGTTAAAACAATAATTGGATAATTAATTATTTAAGAGGTGGTGTATTAATTAAAGAAGGGAGTGGAGGTTAGTAAATAAAAGAGGGAGTGGTGGAAGCGATTTGAGGTGGTGCAAATAGGAGTGGGCTTAGGGTAAAAAGGAAGAAAAAAGGAGTGAAAGAGAGAGATGGGTCGGGTTGTATTGCTGAGGGCGTGGAATTGAGAAATAAGAAAAGAAGGGAAAATAAGAATAGGGAATGCGTGAAATAGAGAAGAAGAAGGAAACCGTGAAACAGAGAGAGAGAGGAATTGCGAAATAGGGAGGGAAAGAAAGAAGAGGAAAGAAATCCGTGAAGCAGAGAGGAAGAAAGAATTTCGATCAGAGAGAGGAACAAAGCGTGTGGCTGAGGAAGAAGAATTGCGATCAGCGAGGAACAGAGTGTGTGGCTGAGGAAGAAAGAATTGCGAATAAGCAGGGGAAGAAAGAACAAAGAAACCGTGAGAGAGAGTAGAGTGAGGCGCGCAGCAATAAAGAAAGAAGGGAGAAGCTTGCTACCTTGAGTGATTCTGGTGTTGTTTGGAGTCCTTCAATTCAAGGTAAGGGGGCTCTCTAGACCTTGTAGTTGGGAATTATGATGGGTTTTTATGTTTGGGTAAGGTTCTAAGTTAATTGTTAAATTGATTGTGTAATTAATTTCATGATTGTTGTGATAATATTTTGAATTGGGTGATTTATGGTGTCTTGGTGTCAAAAAAATTGATTATGTGACTATGTTTGCCTCTAGAATGTTTGATATGTTGACTCAATGAGAAAGTATGTGAATTATGATGAATAATTGATGTTTGTTGATATGTGTGATTGAGACATGAATTTAATTGGTGATTGGTGACAATGATTATTCATGAATTGGTGTTGAATTGGTGATTTGAACATAAGGTGTCTATGTCTCAATGTCATAATTGTTGTGGTCATTGGCGTGGCATGACGTGGCCTTAAACCCGAATCGGGACGCCTTATATTTTGGAGTTTGTGTTGGTATTCGCGTGGCATGACGTGGCCTTAAACCCGAATTGGGAGCGTGACAAGTTTCGGGGTCAAAAATTGATGTGTCGTGTTGTGTATTTTCTGAACACTGTTTCGTGTTCTCGTAAACTGGCACTGTTTGGTCGACTCAAAAAATTGGTGGCTGATTGCGTTAGAAAGTAGACTTAACGCCGGTCGTTTTGGCACTGGTTTCGTTTAAATCGGAGTTGTGTAGCTCAAGTTATTAGTCTCCAAAGTCGGGTCACAAAATTCTGTCCGAATTGGTACCTCTCTGTAGTAATTTGAAAAACTGTACCAGTTGGATACTTATTTTGAAAAATGAAAATCACAGGCTGAAACTACACTCAAAGAGCTTTCCAATGACTGGTCTTTTGTTGAAATCCGTTATCGTTTACTATTTTAATTAATTCGCCGAAGTAGGCGCACTGCTGCAGGAAAAATCTGCACAGTTGCTGTGTGTTGCTTGCTGTGTTGCTGTTCTGCTGCAGTGTTGCTGGCAGAACAGTGACAAATGTGTTTTTCGTCAAAAACTCGATTTTCTAACCACTTTTTCCCTAGCCAAATTTTGTATTGACCGAGCAACTTTTTATTGTGAACGTTTTGGCTCGAGCGGATTTTCTGTAGCACTCACCATTTGGGAGATGTGCGCAAGTTTTGGTTTATGTGTGTGTTGCACAGTGACAGTGTTGCTGCCACTGTGCAGTGTTGCTGTCAAGACTGTTAAAAAATGGTTTTTTGTGGAAAACTCGATTTTCTGAGCACTTTTTCCCTAGCCAAATTTTGTATTGACCGAGCAACTTTTTATTGTGAACGTTTTGGCTAGAGCGATTTCATTTTATCCCGTGTCGTTTGTGAGTTGTCCCGATGATGTCTAGGTGCGTCTAGGTGCGCGTCTAAGCCTGTGACTCAATCCTGCCTTAGCCGGTGTCTAGGATATTATTGCCTAGTTTTGGTGCTGTTTGGTCCTTATGGTGAAGTTTTGGCCCTTGGTGTGTTTTTAGTCTTTACGGTGCGGCGTAGTCCTCATAATATGATTGGTGAGCTGAATAAATATTTGTGAGTTGTTATAATATGATTGGTGAGCTGAATAAGTATTGGTGAGTTAATATAATATTACTGGTGAGCGGAGATATAATTGGAGAGTTAATATGATATTTTGGGTGAGCAGAAGGTTTCGACCTTATTATGAATTATTGGCGAGCAGAAGACTTCGGTCTTGTTAGTGATGTGCCCACAAGGTTTAATTGTTGAGTATGTTAATTATGGGGTGTGTTTACATGTGTTGGTGTGTATGGTGCATGGTCATGGCGTCACATTATCATGTGCATATTTTGGTGAGCAGAGGCTTCGGCCTATCTTGGTGAGTGCCCTCAAGGCAAGTTTTTGGTGTTGATGGATCCACATGCATACGTCTAGGAGTTGGGTCGCATTGCATACATGTCACATACCCTCGTTGTTGCCTGTGAATAAATAAAGTGACGGTGTGCTATTAGAGCTGTGTGTGTGGGTGTTGTGTCTCAGTGATGTGAAATGATGGTGTGCTATTATTAATGTGAAGTGGTGCTATTCGTTGCCTGATCTATATATTGTTGATCTTATATGTTATTACTTATGAAATGAGACTCACCCTACTGCTTTTATGTTGCTTCTCATGTCGGCAACGTGCAGGTGATAGCGGGTGAAGGTGATCTAGTACCTTCTCTCCAGTGGGTCGAGTCAGCTCTGATACGTAGCACCGGGGTGGGGCGTTTTTAGCTTACTGGTTTATTTTAATTGATGTTGAACTCTATTTTCGGGATGTAATTTGATATGGTGAATTTTGGTGATTATTCCGCCGCGATGTTTTTTTAAATTTTATATTGACTGTGGTGCTATGTATTACGCACCCCATGACCTTATATATTATTTTCAGAGATATAATACGTTGGTGTTTTAAATGTGGCACTCTCTCGTGGTTGCATTAAAACGGTTTTTGCGAACTCTGATTTTTAACTTAACTAAATAATAGTTATTAGTAAAGGGGGTGTTACAAGTTGGTATCAGAGCAGTTCGGTCTGTCCGGCCGGTAGTTGAGTCGTCGTGTTGAGTAACATTGAATTTGTTACTCGTGTCTGAATTCTGTTTTCTGTTGCAGTGCTAGAATGGCCAGACGGGACGATGCTGCACTTGCTGCTGCCTTGCAGGCTATAGCCGGGGCGATGGGTAATATACCCGGTGTTGTTAATGACGGGGCGCGCAATTTGGCTACATTCCAGAGAGAGAACCCACCCACCTTTAAGGGTCGGTACAACCCGGATGGAGCGTTGTCATGGCTGAAGGAGATAGAGCGGGTCTTTCGTGTCATGGAGTGTACTCCAGCTCAGAAAGTGAAGTTTGGGACTCATATGTTAACGGAGGAAGCTGAAGACTGGTGGATGGGAATGTTGCGAAGGTTAAGTGATGCTGGTGAGGAAGTGACCTGGGAGGTTTTCACAAGAGAGTTCAAGAGAAAGTACTACCCTGAGGATGTGCGAGCCAAGAAAGAAGTGGAGTTTTTAGAGCTGAAGCAGGGAGACAAGACTGTGGCTGATTATGCCGCCAAGTTTGAGGAGCTGGCCCAATTTTGTCCTTATTATGCTAATGATGCCAATTCTGAATTTTCAAAATGTGTCAAGTTCGAGAGTGGTCTACGTCCTGATATAAAGAAAGCAATTGGATATCAAGAGGTTCGGGTCTTCGCTAGATTGGTTGATAAGTGTAGGATTTTCGAGGAGGATAGTAATGCTGCTTACAAGATTGTAAAGGAGAAGAGGAGTGCTCAGTATCGTGAGAAGCCCTACGATGTTTCTGGAGGTAAGGGCAAAGGGAAAGCTGATGATTCAGGCAAGAAGTCAAGTGGGGCAGATGCAATTATCAGAATACGATATCCTGTATGTCACACAAAAACAGTTAAAGGTAGTGCACTTTGTAACACCCCGATTTTCGTGTGTTGTGATTAGTTAGTATGTGCTTGTTTATGAATTATTTTATATATTTATGTGTGTTTAACTTATTAAAATATGGTGAAATTATATTAAACCATAATTTTATATACTATATTGGTACTATATTATTGTTATTCTTTAACTCTGTTATCAATATAATAGTTATACTTAAAATATTATAGTTTTAATTGATTAAGTTATTATATAAAATATTAGTGTTCAAAGTATATTTTATTCAGAGAACATATTTTGGGTTATAATAATGGTGTTAGATTAATATGTATATTAAAGTGGACTCTAAAAATAAATTAAAACGGATACTGACTTTTTTTAGTTAGTGGACCTCCTTACTAATAAAGCTTTGAGTGTTGCTTCCTACACCATTGTAAATAACCCAGCCGAGCGACCCATGAAACTAGCGCACAACTCAATTCCCTCTGCTCCTTGTGTGCGCAGCTCCCACATGGAAAAGCCTAGCCGCTGCCATAAACCTCATTCACAACTCTCTTCCCCTTCTAATTGAAAGACAACAACGCTGCCAAACTTAATCGCCTCCACGCGTTTTAATCCCCAGCACCACAATTTCCTCTCAAACCTTTTCCAGCGAAACAATTTTTTAGTGGATCCAACAACAAGATGCCTTCTTACAACTTTGGCTAGGATATACTGAAAAATTAAAAGCTGGATCATAGATGCAAGATACCTTCAGGTGAGCTTCTTAATCTGCAATATTGTCAGTCCGACATTTGTCTTATTTATCTCATGTTCCTCACCCCACATTAGGATATGTCGGTTTGCTATTTTAGAGGATTAGAGTACTCATATACCATACTTCACGTTTCATTGCAAGTTCAAAAGAAAATATAAGTTTAAGAGATTTATATCTAGTTTTATGTATTGATTAACATGCTTATATATACGTGTGTATATATATATATATATATATATATATATATATATATATATATATATATATATATATATATATATATGCATATTAGATTTATCCAATCTTATTCAAAGAATTATATTATTAAAACTGTGACTTTGTTTTATTAGAATGACTTGCCTAAGTATATGAATTTGACGGTGGACAATGATTTCAATTATTTAATATTCTAGTTTCAGAATTATTTTAATATAAATTTAGTACCAATATTTTTAGTATATTTTTGCAGTAGCTAGTCCCTTATGCTAACATTATATATATACACACACACACATATATATATATATATATATATATATATATATATATATATATATATATATATATATATATATATGAATTTAAAGAAGGACTATGATTTCGAATAATTTAATAATGTTAGTATCTTATTTTTAGATTGTCGTTGTTGTCACATAATGGTACGCATTCGAGTCAAACATTGTCCTGCTGGAATTGATTCACGCTTAAGAACTCGTAATTTGTCTCTGTAGAGATTTGCCCTTGGAAGACGCTTCGATATCAGGTAAGGGTGGGTCTTGTCTTCTCTATAATAGGGTTTTATGATGGGGACTAAGTAAGGGTAGGCTCTATGTATGTCGTTGTACGTATTTTTAGTAATTATTGATGAACCCTAGGCATATGATAACTTGCTGTTGAGAAATTGTGATTGATGATGATTTTGAGATAAATGTGATGTTATTTTACGGATGATATGCGATTTAAAGTTGTTTTGTATGAGTTGTATGTGATTTGAGGAATTTTTGTTGCTCGAATTCGTTGTTGTTGGTGTCATAGGCGCATAGGGCGCCATTTTTGTGTTTATGATGTTGCTGGATTTTTGTTGTCTAGGTGCAGAATTAGGCGCCCTGGAGTGGGGCGCCCTGTGCCAAGCATTGTTGTTGCTGGAATTTTGGCCACGGAATTAGGCGTCCTCGTGATTGGGCGCCCCGTGCCAAGTTGTTGCGTTTTTGGTTGAATTTTGCATTTCAGGAATTGGCGCCCTTGTGCTGGGCGCATGAGCCAAAGTTTGTGTTGCTAAATTGTGCTTGTTGTTGTGCTGAATTGTGCTTGCCGGGCGTCAGGCGCCAGGCGCTGGGCGCCAAGGGCGCCGTGTCAGCGTGCGTGCGTGGGTGCGTTGTGTGTGTTGCGTGTTGCGAGTGCTGGGCGCCATTTTCAGGATGTCCCGATTTTTATTGAAAACTGTTTTCGCTATATCTTTTGAGTCGGGTGTCCGTTTTAAGTGTTTCAAAAAGCGTTGTGAAGCCTTTTCAGTTGTCTATCTGTGTGTTCCATTTTTAAAAATAAAAACTTATTATTTCTGAAGGTTGCTGGGCGCCCCAAGTGGCTGTTTCCGGTGGTCGTTGCTGTGACATTGAAAAATCGTTTTGGTGTCTTTAAAAATCCCCTTTTTTCGTATAATCAGTGGTTTTAGCGTCCACGTGTCAAAAGTGATGATTTTGACGATGAAGCCCTTAGTGGCTAGTTAAATAACGTTTTTGCCCTTAGTGGCCAATATTATTGATGATGATGTGTAAATGATGATGATGCCCTTAGTGGCTAGTTGAATGACCTTTTTGCCCTTAGTGGCCAATGTTGTTGATAATGACGTGTAAATGACGATGATGCCCTTGGTGGCTAGTAAATGACGTTTTTGCCCTCAGTGGCTATTGTTTGAGTTGATGATGTTTATGAATAAGTGACGATGAAAATAAGTGATGTTGAGGCCCAAAAGGCTAAGTGACGATAAGGCCCGAAAGGCTAAGTGACGTTGTGGTGTGTAATTATGAATTGACAGGTGCTGTGCCTCTTATTTGGCAAATTGGTAAGTGACGTTGACTGTGATTGTGTGTTTGTGCGTGGTGCATGTCATAGTGTCTCATGCCCCCATATGCATAAACCCAGTGACGTTTGAGGCCCAAAAGGCTAAGTGACGATGAGGCCCAAAAGGCTAAGCGACGTTTGTGAAAAGGTACCTCATGCATATGCCCGCGAGTGGGTTGCATTTCATACTCCTGCATGACATTGTGACAACTCGTTGTGCCGTGTAACTTGATGATGAGATTGACTGTTTACCCTTGCTGATGGAATTGACTGTTTTATCCTTGATGATTGACTTGATGTTTCATGGTGTGGTAGATATAGTGTCATAACTCTAGCTTAGTGCTCATCATATGCTTTATTATATGGTTAGATGAACTCACCCCTTTGTTTGAATGTTACCCCTACGCGGTAACGTGCAGGTGATCTCGAGTGAAGGCTTAGGTATCTTCACTAGCTGAGTCGGGTCGTCTGCTCTGATTATGTAACACTTGGGGGAAAATAGAACGTTGTTTAAGTTTATTCAAGACTGTGTATAATTGTTGGACGTTCCGCTGTGAAATTGTATTTTTAATCTACAATGACGTTTTGTAAGTATTATAAGACTGTTTTCGAAAAGCGAGTAATTTGGCGCGTGATGTTTAACGAAGTAAGTGTGACATCCCTTGCGATGTAACTAAATTTTGAAAACTCTGATTTTTACGCTAATAAATTAACGGGTAGAAAAGGGGTGTTACACACTTGCTGAGTATTTGGCATGTCAGCCGATTCCAGACTACCAACCAATGCAGCATGATTTTCCTGATGAAGATATCATGGCACTGTTTGATGAGGGGAAGTCCCAAGAAAGTGAAAGGTGGAGAATGATCTTCGACGGTGCGTCACATGTATGGGGGCATGGGGCAGGTGCTGTGTTAATATCTCCTGACAATCGCTTCGTTCCTGTCACTGCAAGGTTGAGCTTCTATGTCACAAACAACATAGCAGAGTATGAAGCGTGCATCTTGGGTATTCAAGCAGCCCTAGAATGGATAGTTAAAAGGCTAGACGTGTATGGAGATTCAGCCCTGGTTATTCATCAAGTAAGAGGCGACTGGGAGACCAGAGATCCCAAACTGATTCCTTATTGTGTTTATGTGCAAGAATTGATGGAGTCTTTTGACGAAATCACTTTCAAACACATCCCTCAAAGCGAAAACCAGCTGGCTGATGCATTGGAAACTTTATCATCCATGTTCAATATCAATTGTGATAAAAGCTTGACTCATGTCACAATCCAGCACCGGAGTCTACCTGCGCATCACTACTGCACAGCCATAGATGAAGAGTCGGATGACAAGCCTTGGTATCATGATATCAAACAGTACATCATCAGCAGAGAATACCCTCCTGGGGCACTTGAAAATGACAAGAGAACTCTTCGGCGACTGTCAAGGATATTGCAACACTTCTAGCAACAGGAAATTCCAGCAACAGTTTTCAGCAACACAAAATCAAACATATGGCGTCCTAGGCGCCCATACAGTAACCAAATGAATTTTTCAACCACAATTTCTCAACAACAAGTTGTCATATGCCTAGGGTTCATCAATAATCACTAGAAATACATAAAACGGCATACATAGAGCCTACCCCTACTTAGTCCCCATCATAAGACCCTATTATAGAGAAGATGAGACCCACCCTTACCTTAGGTTATGACGAACACGCTATCTCCGTATACGTAAGCTCCAAAGATCACCGCAACACGATCCCCTCTCCTCTTGCTCTTGGGCGCGCCCTTCTTCTCTCCCTCCTCTCTCATGAGCGCCGCCTCCACCCTCTCCTCACTCTCTCAATTCGCCTCTTTTCTTTCTTTTCACAAAAAAATGAGCTAAAACCTAATTTTTCACTTTAAATATGCGCCTAGACTAGTGGGCTTGGATTGCGGGCTTTCCCCGCAGCTTAAGCCCAATTTAATTAAAACACCACCTCCAATTACAATACCACTCCTCATTTTATTTAAAGCACCTTATAATCATTTTAATAAATAATAATTATATTATTATTTCTACCACCCAATTTCATTTAATTAATTAAATAAATTAATCTATTATTTTTGGGGTGTTACAACTCTCCCCCACTTAAAGGAATTTCGTCCTCGAAATTTTTCTACCGACGCGAACACTCTCACACTATCCAAATAACGTCGCCTCAACACTTAGCGACTCAACCCGCTGCGCTACTCTGATAAACTAGCTTGCATTCTACCCCACTCATCTACCCTTAAGGAGAACGAAATACATCAATCATCACAGCATCACAACGAAATTCACCGAGTGCATCACAGTTGCACAACAAGCCACATAATTTAACAACATGACAACAACATCAACAAACAACTTTGCCACTCAGGCGACATCAACAACTAAATCACAACATCGGCTATAGGCCTACCACACAAAATTCATCGAGACGTTTCGGGCCATTCAGCGGTACCCTCGGCAAAACAACGTGGGCCATATCGGCGGTACCCACTACAAAACACTGTGGGCCATTCGGCGTTACCCACAACACAACAACCAACAACATCAAAGAAAAATCATTATCATCAACAAGGCAACCACAAAGGACAGCAAAGCAACAATGCGGAGACAACTCCGGGACCAACAATCCCAAAACCAACAACAACAGCAACTAGGGCACTAGGCCACCGACAACATAACAACAATTACGGGCACTACGGCACCGACAACGCCACAACAACTTAAATCAACCGACACGCCTAAAAATCAACAACACCAGAACCAGTCAATTTTGCCTTGAAATTAGAATATTCAGTTAGGCCTCTGAATAAACTTTCCGAAACATTTTAGTTTACTCAAATCGGAATCCTGGTTCAAAAGATATTGCCAAAACTGTTTTTCCGTTACAGTGACAGTACAAACTAAGCAACGCAGAAGGTTCCAGCACTCACACATAAATTTCAACAATTTATTTACCCTATCAAACGACATCGGAATTTTGCAAACGACCCCTCTACGGAATACTTACGGAGTCTAGTTTCTGGCTATATTTTTAGAATTTCAAAATGATGAGTCCTATAGCACAGTTTTCGCAAACAAGACAGTAGGTCCAGAAAATGGGGCAGCGACTGTGTCCTAAGCTGTGACTCTTCTACAATGACCAAAACAAACCCAAATGACCTGAAACTTCAGCCTAAACAGTAAAACATTTTGTCTAGTTTTCAAAGAAATTGGATCCATTCGAAAAGGAGTTCATTTGAAAGCACCACAATCAAAATACTGACCCTATATTCAGACTGTTCTCAGAATTTTACCTTAACTTGTGAAGCCTATAACTGGAGCTATACTACCCCAAATGCGACCAAACCAAAGCCAAAATGACAAGCATTCAGTCTAGTTTCTAAAATTGTAAGTTATATGATTTATCAACCAGTAAAACAGTCCCAGTTTTGCCGAAAGTCAAACCTACTCAGAAAGTGCCTACACAGTGAGCTTAGCAACAAATTAAGCATCCAAGCAGCCACAAATTCAGCCATCAAGCATAGTTTAAACTTCCCAATAATCATATACCAACCAATTAAAATACATCAATCACTTCAACACACTCGCTATGCAAATTACAAGCAATACATATTCCTTATAAATCAAACAATACATAGAGCACGCCAAATTTCTTAACCAATTTAAACATCATAGAGCACACAAGGTTTCATACATACTAATACATTTTTGCTCCCAAAGAAACCCAATACTAGTTTCAAAATCGTCATCAAATCGTTTTTTTTTGACAAGGTTTTTAAAATCGACACGACAACAAGTCATTACTCTTTTTCAAGTTAAACTAACTAGAAAAAATCATTTTTCCAATCCGACAAACTTCAACACCTACGCTTCCTTCATTTAAAATCCTAAGTCAAAAATAAATTTTATTCCCCTTCGATTTCCATAACAACAAGGCTAAATATATATTTTGGCCCTTTATCTTTGGGGTTGTGGTCACTTTGGCCCTTTATCTTTTTTTTTTCTCATTTTAGACCCTCATGTTTTGTGTGTGTGTCATTTTGGCCCCTGCCGTTATCATTTTGGTCCCTTATGTTTTTAATTGATTTCATTTTAGTCCCTTATGTTTTTAATTGATGATTTCATTTTGGGCCCTTATGTTTTTAATCGATTTCATTTTCGTCCTTAAAAATTTGCCTAAAAAAACATAAACATAACGGTAGGGGCCAAAATGACACACACAAAAAACATGAGGGTCTAAAATGAGAAAAAAAAAAAGAAAAAGGGCCAAAGTGACCACAACCCCAAAGATAAAGGGCCAAAATATATATTTAGCCTAACAACAACATTAATTTGTTACAGCAACAGTGACAATAATTTCGGTTTACAGTAATTAAACAGTAACAGCAGTTACGGTTTTAAATCAACAGTTTTCAGCAACAGTTTTCAGCAACACAAAATCAAACATATGGCGTCCTAGGCGCCCATACAGCAACCAAATGAATTTTTCAACCACAATTTCTCAACAACAAGTTGTCATATGCCTAGGGTTCATCAATAATCACTAGAAATACATAAAACGGCATACATAGAGCCTACCCCTACTTAGTCCCCATCATAAGACCCTATTATAGAGAAGATGAGACCCACCCTTACCTTAGGTTATGACGAACACGCTATCTCCGTATACGTAAGCTCCAAAGATCACCGCAACACGATCCCCTCTCCTCTTGCTCTTGGGCGCGCCCTTCTTTTCTCCCTCCTCTCTCATGAGCGCCGCCTCCACCCTCTCCTCACTCTCTCAATTCGCCTCTTTTCATTCTTTTCACAAAAAAATGAGCTAAAACCTAATTTTTCACTTTAAATATGCGCCTAGACTAGTGGGCTTGGATTGCGGGCTTTCCCCGCAGCTTAAGCCCAATTTAATTAAAACACCACCTCCAATTACAATACCACTCCTCATTTTATTTAAAGCACCTTATAATCATTTTAATAAATAATAATTATATTATTATTTCTACCACCCAATTTCATTTAATTAATTAAATAAATTAATCTATTATTTTTGGGGTGTTACAACTCTCCCCCACTTAAAGGAATTTCGTCCTCGAAATTTTTCTACCGACGCGAACACTCTCACACTATCCAAATAACGTCGCCTCAACACTTAGCGACTCAACCCGCTGCGCTACTCTGATAAACTAGCTTGCATTCTACCCCACTCATCTACCCTTAAGGAGAACGAAATACATCAATCATCACAGCATCACAACGAAATTCACCGAGTGCATCACAGTTGCACAACAAGCCACATAATTTAACAACATGACAACAACATCAACAAACAACTTTGCCACTCAGGCGACATCAACAACTAAATCACAACATCGGCTATAGGCCTACCACACAAAATTCATCGAGACGTTTCGGGCCATTCAGCGGTACCCTCGGCAAAACAACGTGGGCCATATCGGCGGTACCCACTACAAAACACTGTGGGCCATTCGGCGTTACCCACAACACAACAACCAACAACATCAAAGAAAAATCATTATCATCAACAAGGCAACCACAAAGGACAGCAAAGCAACAATGCGGAGACAACTCCGGGACCAACAATCCCAAAACCAACAACAACAGCAACTAGGGCACTAGGCCACCGACAACATAACAACAATTACGGGCACTACGGCACCGACAACGCCACAACAACTTAAATCAACCGACACGCCTAAAAATCAACAACACCAGAACCAGTCAATTTTGCCTTGAAATTAGAATATTCAGTTAGGCCTCTGAATAAACTTTCCGAAACATTTTAGTTTACTCAAATCGGAATCCTGGTTCAAAAGATATTGCCAAAACTGTTTTTCCGTTACAGTGACAGTACAAACTAAGCAACGCAGAAGGTTCCAGCACTCACACATAAATTTCAACAATTTATTTACCCTATCAAACGACATCGGAATTTTGCAAACGACCCCTCTACGGAATACTTACGGAGTCTAGTTTCTGGCTATATTTTTAGAATTTCAAAATGATGAGTCCTATAGCACAGTTTTCGCAAACAAGGCAGTAGGTCCAGAAAATGGGGCAGCGACTGTGTCCTAAGCTGTGACTCTTCTACAATGACCAAAACAAACCCAAATGACCTGAAACTTCAGCCTAAACAGTAAAACATTTTGTCTAGTTTTCAAAGAAATTGGATCCATTCGAAAAGGAGTTCATTTGAAAGCACCACAATCAAAATACTGACCCTATATTCAGACTGTTCTCAGAATTTTACCTTAACTTGTGAAGCCTATAACTGGAGCTATACTACCCCAAATGCGACCAAACCAAAGCCAAAATGACAAGCATTCAGTCTAGTTTCTAAAATTGTAAGTTATATGATTTATCAACCAGTAAAACAGTCCCAGTTTTGCCGAAAGTCAAACCTACTCAGAAAGTGCCTACACAGTGAGCTTAGCAACAAATTAAGCATCCAAGCAGCCACAAATTCAGCCATCAAGCATAGTTTAAACTTCCCAATAATCATATACCAACCAATTAAAATACATCAATCACTTCAACACACTCGCTATGCAAATTACAAGCAATACATATTCCTTATAAATCAAACAATACATAGAGCACGCCAAATTTCTTAACCAATTTAAACATCATAGAGCACACAAGGTTTCATACATACTAATACATTTTTGCTCCCAAAGAAACCCAATACTAGTTTCAAAATCGTCATCAAATCGTTTTTTTTTGACAAGGTTTTTAAAATCGACACGACAACAAGTCATTACTCTTTTTCAAGTTAAACTAACTAGAAAAAATCATTTTTCCAATCCGACAAAGTTCAACACCTACGCTTCCTTCATTTAAAATCCTAAGTCAAAAATAAATTTTATTCCCCTTCGATTTCCATAACAACAAGGCTAAATATATATTTTGGCCCTTTATCTTTGGGGTTGTGGTCACTTTGGCCCTTTATCTTTTTTTTTTCTCATTTTAGACCCTCATGTTTTGTGTGTGTGTCATTTTGGCCCCTGCCGTTATCATTTTGGTCCCTTATGTTTTTAATTGATTTCATTTTAGTCCCTTATGTTTTTAATTGATGATTTCATTTTGGGCCCTTATGTTTTTAATCGATTTCATTTTCGTCCTTAAAAATTTGCCTAAAAAAACATAAACATAACGGTAGGGGCCAAAATGACACACACAAAAAACATGAGGGTCTAAAATGAGAAAAAAAAAAGAAAAAGGGCCAAAGTGACCACAACCCCAAAGATAAAGGGCCAAAATATATATTTAGCCTAACAACAACATTAATTTGTTACAGCAACAGTGACAATAATTTCGGTTTACAGTAATTAAACAGTAACAGCAGTTACGGTTTTAAATCAACAGTTTTCAGCAACAGTTTTCAGCAACACAAAATCAAACATATGGCGTCCTAGGCGCCCATACAGCAACCAAATGAATTTTTCAACCACAATTTCTCAACAACAAGTTGTCATATGC
The DNA here is from genome assembly GCA_039519185.1 of Astragalus membranaceus. Taxonomy (NCBI): domain Eukaryota; kingdom Viridiplantae; phylum Streptophyta; class Magnoliopsida; order Fabales; family Fabaceae; genus Astragalus; species Astragalus membranaceus. The sequence continues at coordinate 58,008,144 of CM076854.1, read as the reverse complement.
CTAGGGTTCATCAATAATCACTAGAAATACATAAAACGGCATACATAGAGCCTACCCCTACTTAGTCCCCATCATAAGACCCTATTATAGAGAAGATGAGACCTGTAACGCCCCAAAAATAATAGATTAATTTATTTAATTAATTAAATGAAATTGAGTGGTAGAAATAATAATATAATTATTATTTATTACTTAATAAAATAATTATAGGTGTTATTATATGTGAGCCATAGTTGGGTTGGAAATAATTTTTTTTAATTTGAAGGGAGTGGTGATGGTAATTCCGGATGTTAGGATTTGGCCCAAGCCCAAGCCCATTGACTTAGGCCTAGGCGAATTAGTAAGGGTGGGAGACAAGTGTCTCATTTGTCCAAGAAGAAAGAAAAGAATTCGAAGAGAGGAGAGAAGAGAAGAGAAAAGAAAACGTAAAAAAGAAAAGAAAAGGAGAAGTGAGAGGAGAGGTCGCGAATAGTGAAGGAGAAGGAGGAGAAGGGCGAATTACTCAAGGAGGAAGAGGAGGCTTGTAGGTGTCTTGCAATTCCTTGGAGCTTTGCTTGGTGGTGCGAATTCTAAGAGGTTAGGGGGCTCTTCTTTTCGTTTTTAATAGTGTATGTGGTGAGTATTGTGTAGGGTTAGGTTTTAGAGTGATTATATTGAATGAATTGTGTATTATAATGTTGTTGCTATGCTGAAATTGAATTGTGCAAGAATGTGCTTAATTGGTGTTGAAATGGCTATGTTGCGCAACATGCATGCTAGGGGTTTGATATTATGATCGAATGAATTTTTGGTGGTAAATGTGGTGGTTAGTGTTTGTATTGATAGATGGTATTGGTGATTTAATTTGGTGAATTTTGGTTGAGAGGAACTCAAAAATTTATGGAGCCTTAGGCGCCCTAGGTGTGTGTGTGTTGCTGGAAATTCAGCCACTGTGTTGCCACTGTGTTGCTGTTTGTGTTGCCACTGTGTTGCTGTTTGTGTTGCCACTGTGTGCTGTTTGTGTTGCCACCGTGTTGCTGTTTGTGTTGCCACTGTGTTGCTGTTTGTGTTGCCACTGTGTGCTGTCTGTGTCACTGTGTTGCTGTGCCTGTTGCCCTGTGTTGCTGTGTTCTGTGCCACTGTGCTGCCAGTTTTGGCGCTAGGTGCTTGTGTCATGGGCGCCAAGGGCCCCAATGTTCTGGTGATAGTTTTGTAAAAATTGTTTTCAGGTTTTCATATTCAGGTAAAATGGCTCCTGCAAAATGATTTTGGGCAACAAAAGAGTTGGATTGCGTGTTTTCACTAGGCGCCTAGTGCATGGGCGCCAAAGATGCTATTCACTTTTTGACAAAATTTTTGTTGGGTTCTCTTATTCTGAGCATTTGGCTCGTACAAAATAAATTTCGAAGTAAAATGAGTTGTATTTCGTGTTGGCCTTAGGCGCCTAGTGCCTGGGCGCTGTGTTCCCCTGCGCCAGTTCCTGCGCCAGTTCCTGCGCCAGTTCCTGGGCGCCAGCGCCCATGCGCCAAATTTTTATGTTGCTCCTGGGCGCCCAGCGCCCTGCGCCAAGTTCTGTGTTGCCCCTGGGCGCCCAACGCCCATGCGCCTGTTTCCAGAATGTCTAACATTTTTCCTAAACTGTTTTTAACATAACTTTTGACTCGGTTATCCAAATCCAACGGTTCAAAATGCGTTTTGAAGCTAATTTCAGTGCCTATCCAATAGTCTCAATTTTATGCAAAAATAATTTATTTTCACTGGTGTTTCTGGCTGATGGTGTTCAAGTGTCCAAATGGCTATTTTTACCCACTTTCTCTATGCTGTGTCAATGTCCTAAGCTGGTCTATTCGAATTGGTGTTGGTGTGAGTGGTGAGCTGAATTGGTGAGTGTGATAGGGTGAGATTGGTGAGCAGAGGCTACGGCCTAATTTTAATGTGGTGAGCTGATTTATATACAATGGTGAGATCATGAATTTTAAATGATGAATTGCTTGGACTTGGTGTGTTGTAATGCATTTCCCATAGCATCTCATGGACATATGCATTATTGGTGAGCAGAGGCTACGGCCTAATTTTGATTTGGTGAGCAGAGGCTACGGCCTATTTGTATTGGTGACGGATCCGACATGCATGTACCCGTGGAGTTTGGGTTGCATTACATGCATAAATCATATATTGTGTGGTGCTGTTTGGAAATAAAATATTGATGCGATTGTTCCATTATTGTGAATCGGTGTGCCTGACTTCCTTTTTCCTATGCATTGCTTAATTCCCATATGTTATTAATTATGAAAAGAGACTCACCCTACTGCTTTTATGTTGCTTCTTATGTCGGCAACGTGCAGGTAATAACGAGTGAAGGTTACCTTATACCTTCGTTTTGGTAGGAAGTGTCATGCTCTGATACGTAGCACCGGGGGGCGTCTTATGCTTAAGTGTTGTTGTTTTATACTGTTAGACCATTTTTGGTGATGTATTGATTTTGTTTCGAACTTAACTATTATTCCGCTGCTGGTAGTGACTGTATTTAGTTGATGTGAACTAAACGATTTTTCTTATTATGGTGCTATGTATCATGTGGTTTTAATTGAACTATGAAAGTTGAAGTTGTTGATTTAATGAAGTAAGTGTAGCACTCGCTTAGATTGTTTTCAAAAAAAAAAAAAAAAAAAAAAGAAACTCTGATTTTTATTAACTAGTAAGGTTAGTAGAAAAGGGGTGTTACAAGACCCACCCTTACCTTAGGTTATGACGAACACGCTATCTCCGTATACGTAAGCTCCAAAGATCACCGCAACACGATCCCCTCTCCTCTTGCTCTTGGGCGCGCCCTTCTTTTCTCCCTCCTCTCTCATGAGCGCCGCCTCCACCCTCTCCTCACTCTCTCAATTCGCCTCTTTTCATTCTTTTCACAAAAAAATGAGCTAAAACCTAATTTTTCACTTTAAATATGCGCCTAGACTAGTGGGCTTGGATTGCGGGCTTTCCCCGCAGCTTAAGCCCAATTTAATTAAAACACCACCTCCAATTACAATACCACTCCTCATTTTATTTAAAGCACCTTATAATCATTTTAATAAATAATAATTATATTATTATTTCTACCACCCAATTTCATTTAATTAATTAAATAAATTAATCTATTATTTTTGGGGTGTTACAACTCTCCCCCACTTAAAGGAATTTCGTCCTCGAAATTTTTCTACCGACGCGAACACTCTCACACTATCCAAATAACGTCGCCTCAACACTTAGCGACTCAACCCGCTGCGCTACTCTGATAAACTAGCTTGCATTCTACCCCACTCATCTACCCTTAAGGAGAACGAAATACATCAATCATCACAGCATCACAACGAAATTCACCGAGTGCATCACAGTTGCACAACAAGCCACATAATTTAACAACATGACAACAACATCAACAAACAACTTTGCCACTCAGGCGACATCAACAACTAAATCACAACATCGGCTATAGGCCTACCACACAAAATTCATCGAGACGTTTCGGGCCATTCAGCGGTACCCTCGGCAAAACAACGTGGGCCATATCGGCGGTACCCACTACAAAACACTGTGGGCCATTCGGCGTTACCCACAACACAACAACCAACAACATCAAAGAAAAATCATTATCATCAACAAGGCAACCACAAAGGACAGCAAAGCAACAATGCGGAGACAACTCCGGGACCAACAATCCCAAAACCAACAACAACAGCAACTAGGGCACTAGGCCACCGACAACATAACAACAATTACGGGCACTACGGCACCGACAACGCCACAACAACTTAAATCAACCGACACGCCTAAAAATCAACAACACCAGAACCAGTCAATTTTGCCTTGAAATTAGAATATTCAGTTAGGCCTCTGAATAAACTTTCCGAAACATTTTAGTTTACTCAAATCGGAATCCTGGTTCAAAAGATATTGCCAAAACTGTTTTTCCGTTACAGTGACAGTACAAACTAAGCAACGCAGAAGGTTCCAGCACTCACACATAAATTTCAACAATTTATTTACCCTATCAAACGACATCGGAATTTTGCAAACGACCCCTCTACGGAATACTTACGGAGTCTAGTTTCTGGCTATATTTTTAGAATTTCAAAATGATGAGTCCTATAGCACAGTTTTCGCAAACAAGGCAGTAGGTCCAGAAAATGGGGCAGCGACTGTGTCCTAAGCTGTGACTCTTCTACAATGACCAAAACAAACCCAAATGACCTGAAACTTCAGCCTAAACAGTAAAACATTTTGTCTAGTTTTCAAAGAAATTGGATCCATTCGAAAAGGAGTTCATTTGAAAGCACCACAATCAAAATACTGACCCTATATTCAGACTGTTCTCAGAATTTTACCTTAACTTGTGAAGCCTATAACTGGAGCTATACTACCCCAAATGCGACCAAACCAAAGCCAAAATGACAAGCATTCAGTCTAGTTTCTAAAATTGTAAGTTATATGATTTATCAACCAGTAAAACAGTCCCAGTTTTGCCGAAAGTCAAACCTACTCAGAAAGTGCCTACACAGTGAGCTTAGCAACAAATTAAGCATCCAAGCAGCCACAAATTCAGCCATCAAGCATAGTTTAAACTTCCCAATAATCATATACCAACCAATTAAAATACATCAATCACTTCAACACACTCGCTATGCAAATTACAAGCAATACATATTCCTTATAAATCAAACAATACATAGAGCACGCCAAATTTCTTAACCAATTTAAACATCATAGAGCACACAAGGTTTCATACATACTAATACATTTTTGCTCCCAAAGAAACCCAATACTAGTTTCAAAATCGTCATCAAATCGTTTTTTTTTGACAAGGTTTTTAAAATCGACACGACAACAAGTCATTACTCTTTTTCAAGTTAAACTAACTAGAAAAAATCATTTTTCCAATCCGACAAAGTTCAACACCTACGCTTCCTTCATTTAAAATCCTAAGTCAAAAATAAATTTTATTCCCCTTCGATTTCCATAACAACAAGGCTAAATATATATTTTGGCCCTTTATCTTTGGGGTTGTGGTCACTTTGGCCCTTTATCTTTTTTTTTTCTCATTTTAGACCCTCATGTTTTGTGTGTGTGTCATTTTGGCCCCTGCCGTTATCATTTTGGTCCCTTATGTTTTTAATTGATTTCATTTTAGTCCCTTATGTTTTTAATTGATGATTTCATTTTGGGCCCTTATGTTTTTAATCGATTTCATTTTCGTCCTTAAAAATTTGCCTAAAAAAACATAAACATAACGGTAGGGGCCAAAATGACACACACAAAAAACATGAGGGTCTAAAATGAGAAAAAAAAAAAGAAAAAGGGCCAAAGTGACCACAACCCCAAAGATAAAGGGCCAAAATATATATTTAGCCTAACAACAACATTAATTTGTTACAGCAACAGTGACAATAATTTCGGTTTACAGTAATTAAACAGTAACAGCAGTTACGGTTTTAAATCAACAGTTTTCAGCAACAGTTTTCAGCAACACAAAATCAAACATATGGCGTCCTAGGCGCCCATACAGCAACCAAATGAATTTTTCAACCACAATTTCTCAACAACAAGTTGTCATATGCCTAGGGTTCATCAATAATCACTAGAAATACATAAAACGGCATACATAGAGCCTACCCCTACTTAGTCCCCATCATAAGACCCTATTATAGAGAAGATGAGACCCACCCTTACCTTAGGTTATGACGAACACGCTATCTCCGTATACGTAAGCTCCAAAGATCACCGCAACACGATCCCCTCTCCTCTTGCTCTTGAGCGCGCCCTTCTTTTCTCCCTCCTCTCTCATGAGCGCCGCCTCCACCCTCTCCTCACTCTCTCAATTCGCCTCTTTTCATTCTTTTCACAAAAAAATGAGCTAAAACCTAATTTTTCACTTTAAATATGCGCCTAGACTAGTGGGCTTGGATTGCGGGCTTTCCCCGCAGCTTAAGCCCAATTTAATTAAAACACCACCTCCAATTACAATACCACTCCTCATTTTATTTAAAGCACCTTATAATCATTTTAATAAATAATAATTATATTATTATTTCTACCACCCAATTTCATTTAATTAATTAAATAAATTAATCTATTATTTTTGGGGTGTTACAACTCTCCCCCACTTAAAGGAATTTCGTCCTCGAAATTTTTCTACCGACGCGAACACTCTCACACTATCCAAATAACGTCGCCTCAACACTTAGCGACTCAGCCCGCTGCGCTACTCTGATAAACTAGCTTGCATTCTACCCCACTCATCTACCCTTAAGGAGAACGAAATACATCAATCATCACAGCATCACAACGAAATTCACCGAGTGCATCACAGTTGCACAACAAGCCACATAATTTAACAACATGACAACAACATCAACAAACAACTTTGCCACTCAGGCGACATCAACAACTAAATCACAACATCGGCCATAGGCCTACCACACAAAATTCATCGAGACGTTTCGGCAAATAACGTCGCCTCAACACTTAGCGACTCAACCCGCTGCGCTACTCTGATAAACTAGGGAAATATCGAGATCCAGACTTGATATAGTACCCTCCCCTGGTCGCTCGCAAGACCACCCCTTTGGAGCCCACGTGCTCCCAGGCCTAAGTGCAAGCTCGGATCATTCGCGATTCGTTAAAAGGCTTTAGGCAGCCTCCGTCGTCGGCTTAATGAGGGCCGGCACCCTTTTTGCTTCCCTTTTTATTGCTTTCTTTACTGCTTTCCGCTAGCTTATTCAGGGTTGGCACCATTTAGTTTCCTGCTTACTAGAGTTGACGATTCATCCATTGCATTCACCTCGGGCTAACACCCAATAAAAATAGAAAAAGAAAAAAGAGGAAAATTCGGGTTTCCCTAAGTAGACAAAATCGGTATAATTTCTGAATTCTTTATCTTCATTTTGCCTTGGAATATGTTTCGGTCAATTCATATTCCTCGTTAAAATTCAGATAAAGAGGGGCAGCTGTCATACCCCAATTTTGTCCGGCTTAGGTCAAAACCCTAATTTTCCACAAAAATAATAAATAAATAAATTGAAGAATGAAGAGCATCATGCATTGCATTTTGGGGTCCTAGAAGTCATTCCAAGGTCTTTAAAATGATTTTTAGGATTGGAATGCACTTTTTAGGCAAATTAGGGTTTTAGGGTCAAAAAGGGCATTTTGGTCATTTTTCGCAAAAAGATGATTTTCTCGCCAAAAATGCACATCCTCAAAAAGTACATTTTTATTCTATCAAGGATAATTTTTGTACAATCTTTTAGAAAGAAAACCCTAGTCAAAATAATTAAAAATGTATTTTTCCATTTTTAGTGCATAGAAAAATAAAAAAGGGACCATTAAATATTCCTCAATTCTTAAGTGACAATTTTTATTGTCATGGGTGACTAGAGAGAATATTTTATGGTGCCCAAAAAAACATGTAACACATTTTCAATAGTTGCATTCCCATTATTTTCCCATGCCCAAAAATTTCAATTTCAAAAAAACTCAAAAAAAGGGAAGTGTCCTCAATAAGACAAAAGACCAAAAAAACAAGTTTTTTTTTCTCTCTTCCTCCCCCCACCTACGAATTCTCTCTCTCTCTCTCTCTCTCTCTCTCTCTCTCTCTCTCTCCAATTTCTTCCACACTCTTCCATTATACCCTCTTTGGTAAATTACTCCACTCACCTACACTAACCCCTTCATAAGAAAATCCAAATTTCCCTCTTTGGTAACAATTCTTCTCTAAAATGCCCTTAACCCTACCTCACATAAAATATCTCTTCCAAAATAAGAAATTCATTTTTTCTTTTATTTTTCCCCCCTAACTTTCGCCCCCCACTCTCTCACTCTCACATTTTGTGTTTTCTCTCCACCCTCAATCCTTGTGATGAGTGATCTCAACCCTCCATTCAAAATCAAAGCTCAATCCTAGAGCACATCAAAATCACAAAGACTAAACTACCCTTAGACCTAGTTTCATCCTATAAATACTCCCTCATTCCCACACCTAAGGATACTCTCTTTTTGCTTCTCATAAGCCTCTCATTCTCCTACACAAAACCCTAGCACACCTCCTCTCCCTCTCCTCACCAAAACCGTAGCCCCTCCTCCCCTCTTCCATATATTTTCTTCAAAAACCAACCACCAAATCCTCCATTTCTTGTTAGATCACCATCTTTCCTTCCATTCTCCTCAAGGTTGCATCATCAAATTGCTAGGAGCTAGTAATTTTTGAGTTTATCATCTCCTTCTTCATTTCATTGTAGTTTTGAGGTAATCCTTGAAGCTTTGCACCTCACATTTAATTTTCTTGCATAATCTCTCCTCTACTCCAAACTCCTTCTTGATTGTTGTTTGCTTTGAGGATCCATTTCAAACATTTTGACAAAGACTTAGGGAGCTTTGGGTGTTTGAGATGGGTCCTTGGCCTTGAAGGAGTCATTCTTCTACTTGAATAATTTCCCTTGCATCTTTACATATTTTGCACTAGATTTCATAAATAAAGTTGTTGTTTATAGGCTTTAGTATTTCGCATATCATAAAAAATTAGGGTTGATATGATTTTGTTGCGCTTCCTTGCTTAATCATATAAATCCTTGCAAAAAATAGATCTATGTTGCTTAGTGTTAATTTTGGTGTTTTCTTTATTAAATAAAATGTGGATTCTCACTAGTGCCTAGTGCACTTTCCTCAAAGTGAGAGGATTGCTCTAGGTGATTCAACTTATTTGTGTGTTTAGTTAATCTTTGCATTTTAATTTGCTTATTGTTCATTGTTGATGATAGGCAAGTTGATTCTCACTAGTGCCTAGTGCACTTTCCTCAAAGTGAGAGGATTGCTCTATGTGATTCAACTTGGTTTTAGTGTTTATTTATTTTTTACCTTTTTACTTTACCATTCATTAATTTTTTACCAAAAACATAAAAATATTTTACTACTTTGGTTTTTACTACTTCATTAATTTTTTACTAAAACATAAAAAGATTTTACCACTCCCCATTTACCTCATGCATTTTTACTTTACCATCTCGTTAAATAATTACCATTTATTTCATGCATTTTTACTTTACTTTTCACTAACTTCTTACTTAAAGTTTTACAACTTATCAACTTGCAAAAATACCCAAAACATTTTCACATTCATGCATCTTCATTCATACTTAGTTTATGTGACACTCTCATGCATCCTCATATGCTTATATCCCTTGCATCCTTGTATGCCATCCATTCATAAATAAAGTGCTATGCATCCATTCCTTGTACACTCATGCACTTACATGCTTACCTAATCATGCATCCTTGCTTACATATTTAATCATTTAACTTAGAATACTCTATGTTTACAATCAATTGTATTCACTTGTTCTTGATGCGATGTAAATGTCTTGACTTGATTGTGTAGCCTCCTCTCCACTTGTATGACCTCCTAATGGAGACGTAAGTCTACATGCATGTTGTAGCATAGAGCCATTAGGGTAAATACAATCCATCTTGCACACACACAATTACTTTGAGAACTTTGTTTTGCATCTTTAATAATTGAATCCTTTGATTGTATGAGCATGTTTAATCTTGGTTAATGAACGATATGTTCATGTTTGCTTGAGTATTATTCATTCATTTGCATTTGGTTATGGATTTAGAATTGACTTGAAATGTTCTACTCCTTTTCTAAAACCCATTTCCTAAAATCATTTCAAACAAAAAGAAACTTTTACTTTCAAAACAAAAATAAATCAATCGTCATTAAACACCAACCGCGTCGTTGCCGATTAGGTCGTTAATGATGATTTTGTTTTCAAAAGAGTTAGTAGCGAGACCATTCTAATCGTTGTTGTTCGGTCTTCGCAAAAGCTCTATCCCATTTTCGAAAACTTATTCATTTCTCAAAAATAAACCAATTGTCATTAAACACGAATCGTGCCGTTGCCGATTAGGTCATTAATGATGATTTCATTTTCAAAAGAGTTAGTAGTGAGGCCATTCTAACCGTTGTTGTTCGGTCTTCACAAACGCTCACCCAATTGCGAAAAGCTCAAGCCGTTTCCAAAACCAAACCCGAGAACTACGTAGCTTTGATCCCTCTTCTAGTGACGGTACGTAGGAGCGGGGTCCTGTCCTGTCAAGCACACTCTTAAAAAATCTTTGTTTTGTCCTGATTTTCAAAGATACCAAAAATATCCCTTTCCCCCTCGTTTTCAATAAAACAAACTCCTAAAGAAAAGAAAAGAAGTAGAACAAACCGCTTTCAAACTCAAACTTTTGTCCAAACCACACATCAAGTTAATGGTTCCCTTTCGGTAGAAAGGAGGTGCGGGGTGCTAATACCTTCCCCGTACCTAACCGACCCCCGAACCTACATCTCTGCGTTTTCAAAAGACCATCCGCCTTGTTTAAAAGACCTTTTTTCAATGTTTTGGTCTTCAAATTAAAATATTGGTGGCGGCTCCAAACTTTTTCCACGTTGTCAAACGAAAAGTCCCAAACCGGATTTTTCGGGCGCAACAGACTAGATGGGAGTTAGGGTTGGCTTGTCATTAGCACAAACCCTAAGGCAAAAATAGAAGGGAGTTGCGAATAGAGAGAAGAGAAAAGAGGGAAGAATTCAGCGCCTCCCAAGAGGAAAAAGAGAAGAAGGTTCGCGAGTTCAAGAGGAGAGAGGAGCCTTGTTGCTGAATTTTGTTGGTGACTTGCTCAAGGGGGCGTTGGTGTTCATCAAAATTTAAGGTAAGGGTGGGTTTTAACACTAATAATGGGTTATGATGGGGGTATATGGGTAGTTAGGGTTTGGTTGGATTATTTGCGATGTTTGATTGAAATTGATGATGGTGCGATGTTGCTATTGTTGTTATTTCGCATGATGTGTTGTTATTGAGTCTTCAATGGTGTTTGTCTTTATGTGATGATTGATTTTGATGATATATGATGTTGATGATGATTCTTGATAATGGCGGGTGGGTTGTGGTTGTCGATCATATCGTGATGTGGATTCGTTAAAAATCTGGTTTCTAGTGGTTGTTGTGCAAAGAGGGAATTGATGTGCTGAAATTTCGTTTTGAAGCCGTTTTGATAGGTGTCCAGGATTTCTGTGATTGTGACTTCATTATTAGCCCGAATTGTGTGGGGCTTGTTTCATTGGGAAGTAGACACGATTTCCTTTACTTTAGGCACTGGTTTCGCTAAATTTGAGTCAGTATAACTGGAGAAAACATTTTTACAAAATGGGTAAAAGAATATGAAAAACTGCATGAAACCGTATGGGTATAGGTTCAATGTTTTGTTCATAACTCTTTCCACCAAACTCGGTTTCGGATGATTTTTATCTCATTGTAAACCAGACTCACGGGGCTTCAATTTAGACACGGATTTCGTTTCATTTGGTTGAGAATTCAAAGTGAAAACTGGGTTACAATTTAGCTAACAGAAGCTGTCGAACTTCTGTACCCTGAGAGGTATTTTGCAAAACTGTACTATTTGGGTACCTAAACAAATAAATAAAAATTATTTCTAGAAAGTAGACATCTCAAGATTTCCAGAGGATATTCGTTTGCAAAATTCCGACATCGTTTGATATGCTAAATTAATTGTCGGAGTTCGTGCACAGTTGCTGAGAAATACTGCTCCTTAGCTGTTTAGTAAAATGGTCGAACGAATAGGATGTTGTGCTGGTTATTGTCGCTGCCCTTGTGTCCTGTGTGTGGGCGCGCCTAGTGCGTAAGTTCAGGCATTGTCTAGTGGTGCTGTGCACCAATTTGTGGTGTTGCGTGTGTCTGTCGTGCTGGTGTTGTCCGGTGGTGCTGTGCGCCAATTTCTGTGCTGTGTGTGTGTTTTGGTTGTGCGCACTGTTTGGCGTGATGTGTACAGGTGATATGTGGCAGCTATGATGCTGTAAACAGGTGAGAGTTACGAGGTAGCTGTGATGCTACGACACGTGGTATTTCTGTGTGATAATAATTTTGGTGGTATGGTATTTATTAATTAAATGCTCCGAGCATGTGTATCTATGCATGAATCATGAGTCGCATTGTCATATGCATCTTCGAGGTAGCTGTGATGCTACAACACGTGATTATTTTGGTGGTATGCCCGTCGTGGCCTTTTACGAGATCGGTACCGCATGCATATGCCCAGAGGGGTTGCATTGTTGCATAGTCCATATATATATATATATATATATATATATATATATATATATATATATATATATATATTTATATATATATATATATATGTAACGTGTTTTGGTGTTTCGTTCTGATGGAATTTGTGTCTTGTGTGGTGCTATGATGTATTGATTTTCGAGGTAGCTGTGATGCTACAACACATGGTATATTTATGAAATGATTTGTAATGAGATATGATGGTATAGCTATGATGTGTTGACTTTCTGTGTTCCCGTGATTTACCCGCTGCTTATATACTGCTATCATTAACTTATTATTTTTCTGTTAAGCTCACCCCTTCTGCTTGGAATGTTGCTCTTATGTGGCAACGCTGCAGGTGATCGTTAGCACTCGTGGAGGATTGCTAGGTGTAGTTTCCTTCTCGTTGGGTCTGTGTCAGCTCTGATGCGTAGCACCGGGGAGGGTCTTAGTTACCGTTGTCAAACTATTATTATTTATTTTTGGAGTTTTGGTTTAATGTTTAATTATTTTTGAAGATGTTAAATGAGTTTATGATTCCGCTGCTTAGATATTTATTAACTATATTTTTGAGGATTTGATTTAAATCAATTTGGAGTTTTTATGTGGTGAAAAATGTAGCGCCCTCGTGGTGACTCTGATAATTGCGTGTTTATTTATAATTAGTAAAAGGGGGTGTTACATATGTGAGTAACTAAGGATCTGAAAGTTTATGCCCAACTTGAGCATCTTTGAAAATCTGTTTGAATCAATTTGTGCAGCAGGATATTGCCTTGTTTGGGGGTGTGATAACTCTTATTTATAAGAGTTATTTATGCATTCTTAAGCATAAATCATTGTATGTTCTCAATTAATTAGTTGTTTTATTCTTGTAAATATCATGTTTTGATTAGTGAATGTTGCATCCCCGAGTTATAAATATTTGGCACTTTGGTGCCCATTTGTATGCTTTGAATTGTGTGTTCTATTGCTGCAGCAACAGTTGCCACAGTAATGCATTCCTGCACAAGATGATAGAGAATTCTGGAAGCACTGATTTTAGCGCATTCCAGCTGTCAAGCAAGGACGGGCACACTACCTAGGATGCCAGCACCTGGTCAGAGAATATTCCACCTTTTTGATGGGCACATGTACTTTTGAGCACGCAATAGGACAAAGGGCACCTCCAAATTAGGGTTTTCTTGGATCATGCACCCTAGTACTATATAAGGACTACCTTCCTCTTCATTTGGTGTGCTGGTTTAGAGGAGGAAAACGATAGAAATAGCTTTGCCTCCATTTTTGTACCAAGCTACCTTAAATCAGAAAAAGTGGAAACACCATTGCTGAGAGTGATATTGCAGCAATACAGGAGCTTAATTACTTGAAGATTTTCGTGGATTTGGGAGTTTATCTGAACCTCCATGCTACTGTTCTTGGAGTCAATCTTCAGTATACCTCTTCTTACTATATTTCTTCTTTGTATTTTTGCATTTATGGCTTTAAACACTATGTTTAAGTTGTATTTCTTGTGTTGTTTGCTCATCATGAGCTAAATACTCTTTGTTGGGATACGTTGATTTTTGTAATGAAGTCTTAGTGTGTTTAATGCATATTTATCCTTTGTGTGATACTATTTCCAAACTTATTTTAGACTTGATCACCTAAATATAAGTACCATTTATAGATTCAAACATGGTCTATAAATTGATCTCAAAGGATAATGTGGATAGTGGTTATTAAAGGACACTTTAGTAATCCTTGCTTAAAACCTAGACATAGGAGGGAAAAATCCATAAGATGAATACTGTGGGTACGTAAGTAGCCTAGGGTATACCTATTTAGGGCCTAGACATAGGCTCTTGTAGCGAAACCCTAGTGAAAGTATTTGACAAAATAACAAGTGTTGCGACATCATCTAATGCTGCAGCTTCAGATACAACATTAATATATTTTGATGATTTACATAGTGAATGAATTCCCAACTTACTCTCATTTTGGATTTCTACTAATCATTTGTTTTACTTGCTGTTCGTTGATAAAATTGGGTTCTACAACTTGTTATTTTACTTTACTTTTACTCACTAGCTTGCTTGCTAATTAAATATAGAAAAGAACTCAACAATCCTCGTGGGAACGATCTCTACTTACTCTTTATTACTTGTTGCGACTGTGTATACTTGGACATATTGTTTTCACACAACCTTACCCCATTGGCTACATGGGGTACAAGCTTTATGACTTAGCCTCTAGAAAATTCCTCATTTCTATCGATGTCATCTTTCATGAAACTACTTTTCCTTTCCAAACATTCACCACTTCCCAGGACATATCCACACAACTCCCCTCACTAGTCCTGCCCTCTAACTCACATACAACAAGCATCATCTCTGACCCTATCTTACCCACTAGAACTCCTATTACACCAGGTGATCACTCTGGCCATATATAAGAAATTGACACTGTGCCTGTTGCCAACACTGATACACCAGCAACAACTGTTCCTGTGCCTGCACCATACACATCTGCCCCTGCTGCCAACACTAATACACCAGCAGCAATTGCTTCTGCCCCTGCACCAGAAACAATAAATCCTGAACTTGCAACTTTGGGACGATCAACCCGCACCAAAATCCTCCTCCCTATCTCGAGGATTATGTTTGTGATCCTCCTCACCCTATAAATTTTACTTACACCAACCTATCTCCTCAATACCATAACTACATCCTTCAAGTCTCCTCCATCTATGAGCCCCTGTATTAACGTCAAGCATGCAACTCTGTTGAATGGTGTAAGGTTATGCTAGAGGAAATCAATGCTCTTGAAGCCAACAATACATGGTCCATCCAACCATTACCACCAGGCAAGAAGAGCATAGGTTGCAAATGGATACTCAAAGTCAAATACATGGATGATGGCACCTTAGACCGTTACAAAGTTAGACTCGTTGCATAGGGCTACACCCAACAACTTGGCCTAGACTTTGTTGACACATTTTCCCCAGTGGCAACCTTAACATTTGTCAAAATGCTCCTTGCCATAGCTGCTCAATCTCATTGGCACCTAATTCAATTGGACGTCAATAACGCTTTCCTCAACGGGGACCTCATTGAGGATGTTTACATGAAACTTCCTCAAGGCAGTCCTAGAAAGGGGGAACATATGGTTTGCAAATTGAACAAATCACTATACGGGTTAAAACAAGCTTCACGACAATGGTTCCACAAATTCTCATCCACTATCCTAAAAAACGGGTTCATTGAATCCACTGCTGACTCGTCCCTTTTCACAACAGGTTCAGGAAAGTCCCTTGTTGTTCTGCTATTGTATGTTGACGGCATAATCCTTGCTGGGCCTGATGTTGGCATAATCCAAACTCTACTCCAAGGGTTTTTCAAGCTGAAATTTATTGGCAATTTAAATTTCTTTCTGGGCCTTGAGATATCCACATATGCCAAAGGTATTTACCTCTGCCAACGCAAATATGCTGCTCAGCTGCTTTCTGATACAGGTTTAGCTTCATGACACTGAGGGGGAGTTGGTAGGTGATCCCTCTCAATATAGGCACCTCATTGGTAGACTAATGTATCTCACGATCTCCCGGGCTGACATAGCATATGCTGTCAACAAACTAAGCCAGCTTATGACTGAACCACGCCTCCCTCTTCTTCAGCCAGTCCACCATGTTCTATAATATATCAAGTCCTCACCTGGCCAAGGTCTTCTTTTTTCCTCCAAGCCCTCTTCATGCCTCTCAGCATATGTAGATGCTGATTGGGGGAGATGCACCACCACCAGAAAATCAACAACTGGATATTGTGTATTTTTTGGTAATTCTCTCATTACTTGGAAACAAAAAAAAGCACAATTTCAAGATCTTCTGCTGAATTAGGGCACTTGCCGTTCTCACCACTGAATTGCTCTGGCTACGGCAGTTACTCAGATATTTTGAGATAACAGTCACTTCTTGCAAAGTGTTTTGTGATAGCAAGTCTGCAATTCAACCAGCAAGTAATCCTTCACTGAATGACAGATCGAAGCACATTGACATAGATGTCCATTTCATTAGAGAGCATGTGGATAACAATTTTCTTAACTTATTCCATGTTCCATCCAAGCATCAGTTAGCAGATCCCCTCCCAAAGGCTCTACTCAAACCTCTGTTTGTAAATTTAATCTCCAAGTTGGGAATATATGATTTATATCTCCCAACTTAAGGGGGAATATTAGAACACTATATTTACTTTTAGTTAATGAAACTAATCATAGTTAGTTGTTGGTTAGATTAGTTGATTGTAGATTATATCTGTTAACAATTTGTTAGGGAGGTTAACACATTTAGTTAGCTTGGTAACAGTGATACATTCGTATGTACAAAGTTTTGCATTCGTGCACTTCAATCAGAGAGATGAGTTCCTCTTTCCTTTCCTGCTCTGCAATTTCTCTGTTCTAACAGAATTCTCTGATCGCGCCACCATGTTTACCATTAGAAACACTCCCTTAAACCTCTATTGCCATCGAGTCAAGCTGCCGTTTCCTGGTGAATATTATCGAGCTTCATCAGAGAGCATGCACGTGATGGAACCGCCGAGAAGGTTATCTCCACTAGCTCTGTTGCCGCCGTCGATTGCCAGCATTGGTGTTGGTGGGCTCCACAACACAATGGAGAATCATGATGATGTTATGGACCCAATCATTTAACTTGAAATCAAAAGTATCTTAAGTAATGTTATTTTAGTAATTGGAAGCCCATAGATGAACTAGGGGTACGCGCTATCTTCTCATTAGGCTTTAGCCATATGGGAACTAAGAGTAGGGTTGTATTTTCCTTGGATTTGTTGGTTTTGATTATTTATTTCTCTCAATCTATAGAATAAATCTTTATGAGTTTTGAGATTGAGGATCTTTGTCCTAACATCCTTACTTTTCTTGCAAATCTTTGATGGACTTTTCACTAGCAAATAGTGTAGTGACTTTCATCTATCTTTCTTCTCATTCCATATCATACATTTTAATTGGATTTTGATCCTTTCTCTTTTGAACATGTTTTTGAGCCTATTTTTAAGTGATAATTTTATGTGCAAGTTTCGTCCTCTCCCAGCCTTTTCCATTTGATTTTTATGTCGTATATGTTATCTAATCAATTTTTTGTTTACCCTTTCAAAGAGAAATGTGCAAACAAGTTATGAATCAGCGATTAAAGAGTCGTAGATGATGCTTGTTGTGCGAAAAGTAGATCATGTGTTTAAATTCAAAATGAGCTGTTTGAAGGGCAGGCCTAGCTATGCTTGTCTCCATAGTTTGGGGATCAAACACAGCATAGTCCATCATAGGTCTGTCCCTATCATTTACCATGTCTACAGGAGCATGATTTATGAATTCCTGTCTGTACCAGTTTTCTTGATCATGTAATGTAGGAGTGGGTGGCCCTCTACCTCGACCACCTGGATCAGATCTACCTCTGCCTGAATTGGTTCTAGCACCATGTGTGGTACCTCTGCCTGAGTTTGACCTAACACCTTGATCAGACATTGTAGGTCTAAGTTGTCGTAGTCTCTGAAGTTATCTCAGTCTCCTAAATCTCCTTTATGGTTTGGGATCCAACTCAAATTCTGGTGGTTGTGACCTGGGCATGTGCTATAGCACCTGCTGCTATAGCACAAAGGGACACACACCAGAGTAAAATTTTCACTAATATTGCTAAAAACTTAAACAATAGAAATTAAATGCATTCCCCGGCAAGGACACCAAAAACTTGTTGTGCGAAAAGTAGTTGTGCAAGTGTACACAATCGCAACAAGTAATATAATGATAAAGTAGAGATCGTACCCATAGGGATTGATGTTAATTTATAAGTTTAAGTAGTTAACAAGCCAGTGAAACAAACAAAATAATAATAACAAGTTTTTGGACATGAAAATAAAGTTGATTACGTAAGACAGTAAAGAAAGTTCAAGTATGAGAATATGAGTTGGACTGCGTCTTACTAAGTAATTTCTCAGTAGTGATGCGCTATAACATCAGACGCTATAGCATTAAGCGCTGTAGCATATGATGTTGTGCTTTTCAGTCACTGACGGCAGGGTTTTGTTACAAGACTCTAATTTCTAAGTTCTAAATAAGTCCACCCCTGTATCATAAAGAACCCACATCATTCATGTAACATCCCTATTTCTGTTAATTTCGATTTATGAAATTAACTAGCGAATTATTATTTGATTAAATGATAAGTCGAGTCATGGATAAGTAGGTGTTACGAAAGCAATATTTAAGTGCTCAATTATATGATTTACATGCACTATTTATTTAATTATATGAATTATTGTGTGTTTGTGTGATTAGAAATGAGTTTAAGTGAGAATTAGAGGACAATGGTAGTTTAGTCAATTCCCCTCATTTAAACTTCAGCTCTCTCTTGGTCAACAACACCCACACTCACATGCTGGATGGTTCAGAGTTTAGAAAGAACAAAAAACAGAAATAAGAACTAGAGAGAGAGAGAGGGAGAGAGAGAGAGAGAGAGAGGAGATGCGAAGGAGAGAGGAGAAGGAGAAGAACATCAACTTCTTCAAATCTGAATGCATGTAGGTAATGCTAGTACCATTCTCTCCCATTTTTCATCCTCTACTCACAGACACCAAAATCACTAACCGATTCTCCCTCCATTTCCATCCACCATTTTCGAAATTCAAGCTCCAAGTTGACCAAAAACGGAGTTCTTCCCTTGCATGTTGTTTTTGGGACACTTGAGGCTAGCATAATGTTATATATTAACAATATTAAAGAGTCAGTACAAATCTTAAATCAATCCAACTACTAAGTGTTTAGCTCATGATAAGCTTCATCAACACATTACAAACTAAGATGTTCATATTACCGAAAATGAAAAGACGAGACACGGTTGCAAAGATACAAAACGTGGGTTTCCTGTGCATGAACGGCTTGCTGACGCTATAGCACAACTTCACAGCGTTCGGAATGATGATCTTCACTTGAAAAACAAAATCTTGAAGTGGAGGTTTAATGGATGAAAATGGTGTCAAGTTTTTCCCCCAAAAAACTCTCTCTCCCTTCGAATGGTATATGGATGATAGGGAGAAGATGATAGATATACTTATTTTATTCTTTTATGATAAACTCCAATTTTATGCATTTTTTAGAGACATTTTTGAGTCACTTTTAGAGTAATTATATATCAATCATGTAAATCACTGACTTAATTTGCTATATATTTTACGAAAAAGAAGAAAAGATAATAATATTTTATATATATATATATATATATATATATATATATATATATATATATATATATATATATATATATATATGTGTGTGTGTGTGTGTGTGTGTGTGTGTGTGTGTGGGTGTGTGTTTGGGTTTGAAAGAAAGAAACAAAGGCCCAGTTTATTTGGATAAGCACACAAGTGGGAGCACACCAAAAAGTCCAGCCCAATTAATTAAGAAATGAGCCGTGAAGGAGAGGTTAGCAGACGATAAAAAAAAGGATTGCACGCAAACCTAGAATTGGAAATATAAAAGGGAACAGTACAAGGGGAATTGAGAAAGGGGAGAAGAAAAGTGCCGCACAAGTTAGAATTGAGAGAAGGACAGTACATACGCAACAGAAGCCAGGCACCAACAGTAGCGCCGGCAAGGAGAGGAGGAGGTTTTGGGTACCCGTTCTTGACACCGTGAGAGAGCTCTGGAGCAGAAAAAGTAGACTAAATTTTCAGGATCAGAAATTTCTCTATTCCGGGTTATTTTTATCTCTGTAATTTATGACTCCTAATTTTATTTTATTGTTCTCGAACACTATGGATAGCTAAATCCTCTTCTAGGGCCATAGGTGGATCTTGCATGTTTAGAGACCTTTTTAGGTTATAATTTCATATCTGAATTCCGGTTTTTATTTCAATTAATATTGTCCTATTATTTTTATCACATAATTAGGATTAGCTACCATTTTCTTGTTCATAATCAATTAGTTGATCAGCCACCGTACTGCAATTAGTTGGTGGACCTATAGGATAATTGGGGCTATAATTAATGCATGACCAAACTCTAATTTAGTCTTCCAATCATTCAACCTTTCTGCTCTTTATCTTTTCTTAAATTTAAATTCTTGCATGACCAAACAAGGGTTAGTTTAAGGAAAAGAATATTAATCGCGAATGACCAAACGGATTAATAGTTTTAGTAAATGGATTGGTAATTAAATAAAATAAAGGAATTCGGGTAGAGTTAGACATAGGGGAATCGAAACTTGCAAGTGAAACCGTGATCCTAGACCTCTCCTCATTTATTAAATCTAGTATTTTAATTATTTTTATTTATTTATTTTTATTTGTTTTCGTACAACTCAATTATTCGTTCGTCTAAATAATAAAAAATCTTGATTAGTTTAGTACTTGTTAATTAATCCCTGTGGAGATGATAATCTTTTATACTACTTCTGCGATAGAGTACACTTACTCTAAGTGTGTTTTTAACGCAACAAGTTTTTGGCGCCGTTGCCGGGGATTAATTTAGCAATATTAAACGAAAACGATTTATATTGTTCTAGACATTTTTTTATGCACTAGTTTTGTTTTGTTTTTATTTATCTTATTGAAAAAAATACAAAAAAAAAGCTGCTAATACTTTCCCAAGAGACCGCTGCAGTTCACCTTTTTTGCAGATAAAAGTTTAAATCATGGTTAAGACAATTGGAGATTATATTAGAGAGGCAGAGGCACAAAGGAATTTGGAGAAGTCGTCTTGGTATATGCCTGAATGTTAGATCCCATTTTCTCCTCCTCCTCCTCCTCCTCCTCCTCCTTATGAGCCTTATTCAAACTATTGGGATGACTATGAGCCACCTCCTTATTCCTCCAACTGGGATAATTATGAGCCACTATATCTTTATAGGCAAGAGGAGGAGATACAAGATACCAATGATGTATTGGCAAAGTTTATGCAGCAGACAAATGAAAAATTTGAAAGCTTGGAGGGTCAAATTGGAGCCATGAACAACGAATTTGGAATCCTGAAGGGTCAAATCTCAAGTCTCATTGCTTTGTTATCTCAAGAGGCCCAAGTAACTCCTTTACAAACTAAGTCTACCCAAAATGAAGAAGGTGAGCAATATAAAGAAAGCATTCCTACAAGAGATGAAAGTGTCTCCATGGAATATAATCTAGAGGAAGAAGCTCTCAAGAAAGATGAGGAGACTCCTACTGAAGGGAGTCAAATCAAAATAGTAGCTCCTACTGAAGGGAGTCATATTGAAACAAAAGATCCTACTAAAGGGAGAATTTGTGAGGACAATGAGAAAGATCCCATGGTTCTGGATTTGGAGAAAGAGGAGAAAGCGCCCATTTTTGGGCAAATCGTTTTAACCATTGGTGATGCTGTGATTGAGGTTCACCGGGGAAAGGTAACTTTAGGGAGTGGTAAAGAAGATGATGTTTTTAAAGCTTTAAATTCCAATGAAATTTTCTGTTCTTTAACTTCTCCTTATTTGTATGATGTGGTTGAAACTAACATTTTTAGTGAATTAAAGATGCAGGACCTTTTGGAAAAAAGTCTTATTTTGCAGGATCCTAACATAATGGTGGATGGAGATAAAATAAAAACTTCACCGTCCTTCAAAGTTCATCCACCACGTGGAAAAAGAAAGAACAATGTGAACCACATGGTTAGAAAGCTAAGAAGGTGCACAGCATTAGATGTTAAATTTGCTCTCGAAGAGCCCCCATATTAAGCACCAACTATAGTCAGGCTCACGACGTTAAACAAGCGCTTCGCAGGAGGCAACCTGTGTTTTATTTTCAGTTATTTTTACTTTTAATTTGTTTCATTTTATTTTTAGGAATAAGCTCAGACTGCAAGCTCTCTCAGGGAAGTCACTCTTACTCTCTCTCATTTATTTATTTGTGCTCATATTTGAATATTATGCATTGAAGACCATGCTTCATGCTAGTGTGGGGGAGGATAGTATATCTTCTCACTTGATCTCTATTAATGCACATACCCACTACATGTGTTTATATCTTCTCACTTGATAGCATTTTTTCTGGTTTGTTTTGAATGGACTATGCTTAAAGTTGAAAAAAATAGAGATCTTGCCTTTAGGGGACCCCAAAAAAGAATTTATTTGACAGACTTGTGCTTAATTGTAACCGTGAGGATGTCCTTAGGAAGCTGATAATTAGCATTTGTCCCTGTTGAGTACTTTTTGTGAACTAGCTTCTAAATGTAAGATCTGAGCCTTCATAAGGGGATTGATACTAAATCAAAAAAAATTACCCCTTTTCTTTCTATGAGTGTGTTTCCCAATTTGCTACATTATAGAATTTGCCTTTTGACCATTTCAAGGGGAAAATTGTTTTGCATCATGTAAAAAGATTTGGGGAATTTAGGTATTTTTCTGGCCTCAGAGTTGTTTGTTGAATTTATCCATTAGTTGCCCCCTTTGAGCCTATTTGTTATATTTTTTCTTTGGTACCCAGATATAATTTTTTCTTTTTTTTGTGGTAACCATTTGAAATTAAATTTGGAGCAACTATTGGAAGTTACAATTTTGTCCTGTATTTTGATTGTCTATCTCAGCAGGACATAAAAACAAAATAAGGGTGACTCATATGGTTACAAGTTCCTTTTCCTCCCGAGAGAAATATAGAAAAATGAAATGAAAAAAAAGAAGAAGAAAGAAAGCAAGAAGGAGGAAAAGGCACATCAAAAGAATGAAAGAGGCAAATGGCAAATCAAAAAAAAAAAAGAATCTACTCAAGAGCAAAATGTAACATCCGCAAAATAATTAATAGAGTTATTTGGGTGTTAACCCAATTAAATTAAATTAGTACTTGACTGGTAAATTTATTGAGTGCAAAAATTAATTATTGGTCGTCATCGGATCGTTAACCAGATAATACGGATCAAGGAAGTTTTGGAATCAAAATAAGAGATTTTGATCAATATGGTAATTGGACCACGTTACCAACTATATATTAAATAAATATATATATATATATGTATACGTGTGTGTGTGTGTGTGTTAAAAAGAAAGGAAGGGAATGAATTGAAAGAAAGAAGGAAAAGGAAGCAGCGAGAGGAACAGAAAGGAAAAAGGGAAAGAAGAAAGAATGGGGGAGGAGGAAGAAGAGGAAAAAGGAAGGGTTTACGCTCATCAAAACGACTTCCTTCCAACACGAAAAACGTTCAGCGTTACTCCCTCTTCGATTTGGTACCAAGATCTTCATCATCAACTCACTCTCTCTCACTTTGCCATTTTCGAATTTGAGAGGAAAAAATTGAGCTTTTGATGGTTGAAGCTCAAGGATAGCTTGGGATGGTGGTTGGCGCGAACCCAAGGATGATGGATCGTTGATTTGGAAGCTAGTTGGGTGATTTGGGGTTGAAAATCAAATTGAGGATTTTGTGTGAATAGTGCTTCAAGAGGAGGAAGATGATGAATAGTATCCATGGAGAATTTCGGGGAATTCGGTTTTGCGGTCAAGAGATTTCTCGAGGTCGAGTGGGAAGCTTTGGGAGCGGATACGAATGTCGCCGGAGCGTGGAATTGTCTCGGGGAGCGTTCGCGTGGTTACTCGGTGAATTCGGCCCGATCGTGGTTCACGCTTCAAGGGTGAGTTTTACTCACGTTTAGGCTTTTGAATTAATAAACTTAATTTGCGAAATGTGTTTCGGTTTTGGTTCGTTATCGAAAACGTATTTTGTACGAAAATCGCGTTTTATGTCCAACTGGTTTTTGGATTGATTGATTGATGATTGTTATTGTTTGTATATGTTTTGGACTGTTTTTATGTTGGGACTGGACTGGAACAGGTATCGGAATTGGTCGGAACGACAAAAATTGCGAAAACGGGATAAAATACAATGCTGTCAAAAGCGCACGACCTGTGCGTCTCAGGGGCACAGACAGTGCGGGTCTTTCTGTTTCTGTTTTCAAAAACGCATTACAGGGCGCACGACCCGTGCGTATGGGAGCACGAACCGTGCGCTGTGTTCTGTCCAAATTTTCCAAACTTGCCCGAAACGATCCCGATCGATTCCAATCCTCTTCTAATCTTTTCCTAACCCTTCTATAATGGTATTAGGCTTATAATGCCATGATTTTGGGTATGTTTCAAAAGGGTTTTATAAAATACTTTTGAAGTTGAAATTCTTTCGAAAAGCCGAACAATAGTACACGTGTGCGGATGTGTTTTATTGATAATAAAACGAATTATAAGTTCTATGTAGGATTGTAACACTGACGCGGAATGATTATTATTCATTCGTCTAAACCGGTTAATAATTCACGATATATAAATTATATCGATCATAGGAGTCGGCCCAATGTGGGTGGTTATATATGATGGTAGATATATATATTATATCGAGTTTGGGTGACGACCCATGTTGACATACTAGGCGGGGAAGTCATGAACCCTTACCCTAGGCTCTGTGCCATTAGGAAACACTATTGGTTATGGGGTTCACCGGGATTAGCAGTGCGTGCAGTCGGTGTTATGTTAAAAGTTATGTGCTACGTTCACCGGGATTAGCAGTGCGTGCAGTCGGTGGTACGTAGAATTGTTTTGTAGTACGGCTCACCGGGATTAGCATTGTGTGCAGTCGGTGTCGTACTAAGTTAAAATACTATCACACGGTTCACCGGGATTAGCAGTGCGTGCAGTCGGTGTCGTGTTAAAATAAATAGGATTTATAATAGGACCGAGAGTGCTAGTAGGGGTTTCGGTAGAACTCACTGAGATTGTATCTCATTGTTTATATGTTGTGGTTTTACAGATAAACAGGGAAAGTAGAGATCCAAGACGCACGAGTAGGTGGTACTCGGATGATGGCTGAAGACTTGGCTTTTATGGTTAAGTTATGTTTTCCCTTGTTAGTTATGTATCACGACATTATGACTTTAACTGTTGTAAAGTTATGTATTTATTTCCGCTTTCTTGTGCGATATTGAATACTGCATTTCACTGATGGTTTATGGTCTTGTTTATGTTTAAGACCGTTCTGTTGTTATTCAGTGAAAATTTTATTGTGGTGTTCAATATTTAAACAGGAAATATATCTCTGATGTTTTAGGAATGGTGCACTTGGGTAATTTTACTATATAAAAATACCGGGGTATTACAGTTGGTATCAGAGCAGTTCAACCTAGTCGGACTTAGTTTAGGGTTGAGTCGATTCCTTGTTAGTCCTGGTTGTAATTACACTTGTGATGCTAAGAGACATTGAGCCTGATCAACTTAATACTTAGTGCATCATAAGCGGAATTATGGAAGGATGATCAAGACGTAGTCCTCGACCAAGACCGGAATCTCCAACCGGTGCATCCTCAGGAAAGGTGACATGACAGTGGAAGAATACACCGCTAAGTTGGAAAAGTTGTCTCAGTTTTACCAAGTGGTAGAGTAAGTTCCAGATAACGAATGGAGAATGCAGAAGTATAAGAGGGGCCTTAGTGCTTTTATGACTTGGGGTCTCAGTTCTTATACTATTACGAATTATGTTGCCTTAGTGCAATCAGCCTATGTCGCCGAGGATGATCTCATAGGAAGTATGGGAAAGGAAAGAAGGTAGTTGAATTATCAACTCCGAATGCAAAGTCCTAAGATAATTTCATTAAAGGAAAAGCAGGTGCAATTTTCTGATTCTTCAAAGGTCAGAAGATGTTCTAACTGTGAAAAGCCTCACAGTGGTGATTGCAAGCGAAGATCTAATCGGTGCTATTATAGTAATGTAGAGGGTCACCATGGTAAAGAGTTCCCTGTAAGGAAGAGTTCCAAGGAGTTACAAGCAGCTCTAAGGCAAGGACGAGTCAACATTTTGGATGTTTAGACAGTTACGACTGCAGACAATCTACTGAGGAATATGAGATCAGTTTTCAATAACTCAATCAGTATATTATATGATTCGGGTGCAACCTATTGCTGTATATCCCGATCGCATGTGAATCGGTTGAGATCAGCCTTATCATCGCTATCCGAGCCGATAACTATTTTAACTGCTGCTAAGGGTCGTGCCCAGACCTAATCTTTGTATAGAATTGTCAACTTGTCATAGGAGGCAGAAATTTCATTGTAGAATTTATTGTTTGCCTATGAGAAGTGTGGACACCATTTTGGGTATGAAGTGGATGACTGCAAATCATGTTGCAATCGACTGTGTTAATCAACTATCAGCTTCGCTTCCGGATCAGTTGAATTGTCTAGGACAAATTCTGAAGCGGTTACCTAGTTCACCTTAGACGGTCAATCTTCATTCCAAGGTGCGGAAGCACGTGTTAGTATGTTATCTGCTTCCACGGAAACTAGTTTAGATTTGGCGAATATTCAGGTTGTGAATGACTTTCTGGATGTTTTCACGATGAAGTTTCTTCTGAACCTCCAGAGCGAGAGGTAGAGTTTACGGTAGAATTGGTTACTGGCACGGGATCAATATCTATTGTTTCTTATTGAATGTTTCTTTAGAAGTAAAGGAAATTGAGTCTCAACTTGAAGAGTCGATGTTAAAGAAATTCATTCGACCGAGTGCCTCTCTAAGGAGTGCTCCGGTGTTGTTAGTCGAAAGGAAAAATGGTAGCATGAGATTGTGCATTGATTATCGACAACTCCACAAAGTGACGATCAAGAATAAATATCCCTTACCAAGGATAGACGATTTGCTTGAGCAATTTGTGGTGCTGCTGTGTTTTCAAAAATTGATTGGAGGACAGGATATCATCAAATAAAAGTTAGAGCCTTAGATATTCCGAAGACAGCTTTCGGTACTAGGTATGGACATTATGTGTTCGTAGTGATGCCCTTCGGTTTGACTAATGCTCCAGCGGTATTCGTGGATTACCTGAACCGAGTTTTTCCTCAATTACCTAAATCAATTTGTAGTCGTTTTCATTGAGGGTATCTCGATGTGCTCGAAGACCATTGAGGAGCAAGTCCAACATCTCCGCATCGTTCTGAAAGTACCCCGAGGAAGTAAGTTGTACTTGAAGCCTTCAGAGTGTGATTTTTGGGTGCCAGAGTAAAGTCTTTGGGACAGGTGAGTTCCCAAGTCGGGAGTTTCTGTAGATCCCAGTAAGAAGGAAGCGTAGTTGAATGGGAGTGACCAACACCAGTCGCAGAGATCAAAAGTTTCTGGGTCTAGCCGGTTACTATAAGAGATTTGTTAAAGGGTTCTCACAGTTAGTTGTCCACTTACTCGGTTAACTCGTAAGGGTCAACCTTTTACGCAGGATGCTGATTGTGAAGAATGTTTTCAAGAATTGAAGGTTTGGTTGACTCCTGCTCCATTCCTGATTCTTCCGGATCCGTCTTTGAAATTCCAAATTTACGGCGATGTTTCTGGGAAGGGTTTAGGAGGTGTTCTTGTGCAGAATCAACAAGAGGTAGCTTATGCGTCCAGGCAATTGAAGGCTCATAAGGAGAATTATCCAACTCCTGAATTGGAGTTAATACCTATTGTGTGTACACTGAAGGTTTGGAGGCATTACCTGTTTGGGTCTCGTTTCGGAGTCTTTAGTGGTCACAAGAGTTTAAGGTATCTGTCTGATCAGGAAGAACTGAATAGCAGGCAGAGAAGTGTGTTGAGTTTCTGGAGGATTATAAATTAGCGTTGATGTAGCATTCAAGAGAGGCCAGTGTTGTAACTGATGCACTGAGTAGGAAGTCCATCCACATGGCTGAGTTTATTGATGCATGAGATGGAATTATCAGAGTCTTTCAGAGACTTAAATCTGAATTCAAGATCAAGGAGGAATCGGTTAGTGTTGAGCCATATGAGGATCTCTAGTTCTCTAAGGGATTTTATACACTTGGCACAGGAAGTTGATGTGAAGCTACAATCGCAAAAGGTATTTCCAGATTTTACCATGGATAGTGATGGAGTCAGTTGTTTCAACGGTAGAATCTGTGCGCCCGATGATGAGAACAATAAAAGGCAACTGTTAGAGGAAGCACACCGAAGTTTATATCCTGTTCCAGGGTATACAGAATATAAAGCTGAGGTATTAGTTTGTTAAACTCTCCTTTGTGAAGGTTAACAAGGAGATAGTATTATGTGATTCAGTTTGACAAGTCAGACGTGAATACGAATATGAAAATGAGGTGACTGTTGACTGTTTTTCACATTGCGAATAAGCACCAAAGGATTAATTGATGGATCTGCTGCAAGGGACTGAACTTTCCAAAGTGAAGTTTGGCGTGCGGTATGGTAGTTTTTGAAAAAATCATTTTTGTGAAAACCCGCATGCTAAAGTTAATTTTGGGAACGAATCAAGAGGTTTATAGCGCCTGATTGAGGAAGAAAATCCTAGAAGGATTACTTTGGTTAAGGAGAAGTTCTCAACGCTATGGACTAATTTGGAAAGGAATCGGGTGCGTCGTTGGTAAAAACCTCGTGATGAAGTTGCAATAGAGGAAAAGGAGTTCTGAGTTTTGTTTGATAGTTGTTTTGAGAACAACTGAGGTGATTTTTATTGCCTTCGAAATTAATTGATGTTCCCACGGTTTATTTCTACGTTTAAGGTCAAAGTTTTTATTAAAACCCTCATTCCAACTTTTTGAAAAGTTTTATCTCGAAATCTCAAGGGCGAGTCAAGAAGTTTCACAGATGACTTTCCGTCACATTCTGCAACGTGTACTGGAACTGTTATAGATTTTAGAAGATTTGTTGAGGACGTGTTTACACCCTTCGAGGAAATCGTGTTTGTTTCTACCTCTACCGAGGAGTACCAGTCTGTGGATCTCATTTTCAACCTGTATTTCTATCAAGTGTCTTATATTAGACCCTTTGATTTAGATTAATCAAAGTTGGGGAGCAAGTGAGGAATGAAGCTTCGGAAGTGTTTTCGGACGCGGTGCTGAGCCTATGTAGGCGAAAGAGGAGTTTCTCGTGTTGATTCGTAACAGGAGAGTTCAGGACTGTAATCTTAGAAGCGTTCTAGGGTAGTAGTCGAACATACTTAAAGGTTGGCGTGCCAACTTGGGAAGATTTTCTACACTCATTTCGTTAATTCAAGATTGTGTTCCAGCAACTAAAAGACCTTTCTGAGGATGTCGATCCTCGGTTAGTTGGATGAAAGATTTAACAAAATTTTGAGGACAAAAGTTCTTTCAAGTTGGGGAGAATGTAACATCCGCAAAATAATTAATAGAGTTATTTGGGTGTTAACCCAATTAAATTAAATTAGTACTTGACTGGTAAATTTATTGAGTGCAAAAATTAATTATTGGTCGTCATCGGATCGTTAACCAGATAATACGGATCAAGGAAGTTTTGGAATCGAAATAAGAGATTTAGATCAATATGGTAATTGGACCACGTTACCAACTATATATTAAATAAATATATATATATATATGTATACGTGTGTGTGTGTTAAAAAGAAAGGAAGGGAATGAATTGAAAGAAATAAGGAAAAGGAAGCAGCGAGAGGAACAGAAAGGAAAAAGGGAAAGAAGAAAGAATGGGGGAGGAGGAAGAAGAGGAAAAAGGAAGGGTTTACGCTCATCAAAACGACTTCCTTCCAACACGAAAAACGTTCAGCGTTACTCCCTCTTCTATTTGGTACCAAGATCTTCATCATCAACTCACTCTCTCTCACTTTGCCATTTTCGAATATGAGAGGAAAAAAAATGAGGTTTTTATGGTTGAAGCTCAAGGATAGCTTGGGATGGTGGTTGGCGCGAACCCAAGGATGATGGATCGTTGATTTGGAAGCTAGTTGGGTGATTTGGGGTTGAAAATCAAATTGAGGATTTTGTGTGAATAGTGCTTCAAGAGGAGGAAGATGATGAATAGTATCCATGGAGAATTTCGGGGAATTCGGTTTGGCGGTCAAAAGATTTCTCGAGGTCGAGTGGGAAGCTTTGGGAGCGGAGACGGATGTCGCCGGAGCGTGGAATTGTCTCGGGGAGCGTTCGCGTGGTTACTCGGTGAATTCGGCCCGATCGTGGTTCACGCTTCAAGGGTGAGTTTTACTCACGTTTAGGCTTTTGAATTAATAAACTTAATTTGCGAAATGTGTTTCGGTTCTGGTTCGTTATCGAAAACGTATTTTGTACGAAAATCGCGTTTTATGTCCAATTGGTTTTTGGATTGATTGATTGATGATTGTTATTGTTTGTATATGTTTTGGACTGTTTTTATGTTGGGACTGGACTGGAACAGGTATCGGAATTGGTCGGAACGACAAAAATTGCGAAAACGGGATAAAATACAATGCTGTCAAAAGCGCACGACCCGTGCGTCTCAGGCGCACGGACCGTGCGGGTCTTTCTGTTTCTGTTTTCAAAAACGCATTACAGGGCGCACGACCCGTGCGTATGGGAGCACGAACCGTGCGCTGTGTTCTGTCCAAATTTTCCAAACTTGCCCGAAACGATCCCGATCGATTCCAATCCTCTTCTAATCCTTTCCTAACCCTTTTATAATGATATTAGGCTTATAATGCCATGATTTTGGGTATGTTTCAAAAGGGTTTTATAAAATACTTTTGAAGTTGAAAATCTTTCGAAAAGCCGAACAATAGTACACGTGTGCGGATGTGTTTTATTGATAATAAAACGAATTATAAGTTCTATGTAGGATTGTAACACTGACGCGGAATGATTATTATTCATTCGTCTAAACCGGTTAATAATTCACGATATATAAATTATATCGATCATAGGAGTCGGCCCAATGTGGGTGGTTATATATGATGGTAGATATATATATTATATCAAGTTTGGGTGACGACCCATGTTGACATACTAGGCGAGGAAGTCATGAACCCTTACCCTAGGCTCTGTGCCATTAAGGAAACACTATTGGTTATGGGGTTCACCGGGATTAGCAGTGCGTGCAGTCGGTGTTATGTTAAAAGTTATGTGCTACGTTCACCGGGATTAGCAGTGCGTGCAGTCGGTGTCGTACTAAGTTAAAATACTATCACACGGTTCACCGGGATTAGCAGTGCGTGCAGTCGGTGTCGTGTTAAAATAAACAGGATTTATAATAGGACCGAGAGTGCTAGGAGGGGTCTCGGTAGAACTCACTGAGATTGTATCTCATTGTTTATATGTTGTGGTTTTACAGATAAACAGGGAAAGTGGAGATCCAAGACGCACGAGTAGGTGGTACTCGGATGATGGCTGAAGACTTGTCTTTTATGCTTAAGTTATGTTTTCCCTTGTTAGTTATGTATCACGACATTATGACTTTAACGGTTGTAAAGTTATGTATTTATTTCCGCTTTCTTGTGCGATATTGAATATTGCATTTCACTGATGGTTTATGGTCTTGTTTATGTTTAAGACCGTTCTGTTGTTATTCAGTGAAAATTTTATTGTGGTGTTCAGTATTTAAACAGGAAATATATCTCTGATGTTTTAGGAATGTTGCACTTGGGTATTTTTACTATATAAAAATACCGGGGTGTTACACAAAAAGCAAATCAAAAAGAGTCGACTCAATAGGAAAAAGAAGAGTGAAGAATGGAAGTGAAATTAATTTGGAGTTTGGACAAAAATTGTAAAATAGATAGGAGCTCCATATTTGGTTTCAAAGGTTACTATTTATTTCTTGTTTTTTTTAGCCCTTTGATTATCCGTTCCTTCTTATTTCCTACCCTGCATGAGTTCACCCTGGCCCCATTACAACCCATGAAACCCAATCTTTTTGCATGCATGTGAACTATTTAGTGGAGATTTGGTCGAATTACAAGCTTATGGTAATGTGCATTTTGCGGAAACTTGAGTGTATATTTCCCTAGTCCCTAAACACTTAGAGAGATTGTGAGCGAGTGCCTCTGTACACAAAAATGTATTCCTCAGGGACATGAGCCTCTAATTGGGCAACCTTTTGACACATCATATGTACTATGTTGTCTATTGTCTGTCATTGTGCTTCTAATTTTGGGTCCCTCATTTGACTGTCTCTATTATTCATTTGAAAATTTTATTGAGCCAGGAAATTTGCTTGAGGACAAGCAAAGGTTAAGTGTGGGGGAGTTGATAAACTCCAATTTTACGCATTTTTTAGAGACATTTTTGAGTCACTTTTAGAGTAATTATATATCAATCATGTAAACCACTGACTTAATTTGCTCTATATTTTACAGAAAAGAAGAAAAGATAAAAATGCAAACAATATATATTATTGATATATGTATATAATATTTTATAAATATTATATATGTGTGTGTGTTTGGGTTTGAAAGAAAGAAACAAAGGCCCAATTTATTTCGATAAGCACACAAGTGGGAGCACACCAAAAAGTCCAGCCCAATTAATTATAGAATGAGCCGTGAAGGAGAGGTTAGCAGACGATAAAAAAAAGGATTGCACGCAAATCTAGAATGGGCAATATAAAAGGGAACAGTACAAGGGGAATTGAGAAAGGGGAGAAGAAAAGTGCCGCACAAGTTAAAATTGAGAGAAGGACCGTACATACGCAACAGAAGCCAGGCACCAAGAGTAGCGCCGGCAATGAGAGGAGGAGGTTTTGGGTACCCGTTCTTAAAGCCATGAGAGAGCTCTAGAGCAGAAAAAGGAGACTAAATTTTCAGGATCAAAAATTTCTCTATTCCGGGTTATTTTTATCTCTGTAATTTATGACTCCTAATTTTATTTTATTGTTCTCGAACACTATGGATAGCTAAATCCTCTTCTAGGGTCTTAGGTGGATCTTGCATGTTTAGAGACCTTTTAATATTCTAATTTCATATCTGAATTCCGGTTTTTATTTCAATTATTATTGTCCTATTATTTTTATCACATAATTAGGATTAGCTACCATTTTCATGTTCATAATCAATTAGTTGATAAGCCACCGTACTGCAATTAGTTGGTGGACCTATAGGATAATTGGGGCTATATAATTAATGCATGACCAAACTTCAATTTAGTCTTCCAATCATTCAACCTTTCTGCTCTTTATGCTTTTCATAAATTTAAATTCTTGCATGACCAAACAAAGGTTAGTTTAGGAAAAAAAATATTAATCGCGAATGACCAAACGGATTAATAGTTTTAGTAAAGGGATTGGTAATTAAATAAAAAAAAGGAATTCGGGTAGAGTTAGACATAGGGGAATCGAAACTTGCAAGTGAAACCCTGACCCTAGATCTCTCCTCATTTATTAAATCTAGTATTTTAATTATTGTTATTTATTTCTTTTTATTTGTTTTCGTACAACTCAATTATTCGTTCGTCTAAATAATAAAAAATCTTGATTAGTTTAGTACTTGATTAGATATGCTGACAAGACATAAAGCAAGGGGCGCCAAAATCCAACTTTTCATTTTTGATCCTCAGCTGGCCCACTGCTAGCAAGCGCTATAGTGCTTGACGCTGTAACGCTTAACAGAAACATTAAAAAGTTCACACAGGCATAAAATGTGCCAAATGGTAACAAAAATAACTTCTATGATCTATCCCTTTTTTGCTGTTAATTACTAATATTTGCTAATTAAACTAAAATATTACTTGGGAACTTGCATGAATTTAAGTACTAAGAGCATGAATAACTCATATAAATATGAGTTAGCACGCCCCCAAACCTAAACCATTGCTTGTCCTCAAGCAATGACACTTGAACAAGACAAGAAATGATAAAACACATATTTACAGAATCCAAGGCAAAATCTGTTTCTTTTCTATCTTAAACAACTTGTGGAAGGGGCTAACTTTTCTATCTTAAACAACATCTAGAATTTTTACTACTCAATTGCGAGTGTGTGAGTTCTAAACTTAGGTCAATTCTTAGCCAGTTTCAGAGTTTCTCCTAGCCTTGAAAAGAATGGCCTTCTTTTGATCAGGTCAAAGGATGTTTCAAAACATTGGGTAGACTAACAATTTCACATAAGACCTGGGGGTTTCAAAGCACAACAAAGGGTTTGATTAGGCATTTCAGATCTCTGGCCAGTGCACTAACTATTTGACTTGGTGATTTCTCAGCGCTATAGCGTTAGATGCTATAGCATTGGTGACTTGATGATCAAGTTCAGCTGCAATGCCCTCATTACGTAACTCCTTATTTACATTTTTTTTAATGCACTTTTGGAACAGTTCAGCATTTGTTTCAGGCAATTGCAGTTTTTTACCTGAACAATTGTACATTTTGAGAACTATTGCACTGACCACCTATGATCCTCATACCTAGCCTTAATATAACCAATTGCTTTTTATTTATGAAAGAGAGA
Source organism: Astragalus membranaceus (assembly GCA_039519185.1). NCBI lineage: Eukaryota > Viridiplantae > Streptophyta > Magnoliopsida > Fabales > Fabaceae > Astragalus > Astragalus membranaceus. The sequence continues at coordinate 57,973,842 of CM076854.1, read as the reverse complement.
AGGGAAAGTTACTGTTTTGTGGCACCTGGCTTGAGCCTGGTGCTGGCTCCGGTGGGTGGCTCGGTGGCCTTCCTGTTGGATCCTTTGGGCTGCTTCTAGCGGTGACTTTAGCTGCAGCAGGCTCTAGACTGACATCCTTCTCAGCAGACTTTTCTTCTATCTCTTTCCCTTCATCAGACTTGGGAGGCACCTCTTCCGATATGGCTGCCTTGGTTGGCTGGCTTTCAGACGCTATAGCGACATCCTGCACTTCTGAAGTTGTTTCTTCCTCTGCAATATCAGCAAGTTTAACACCAGGCTTTTTCCTGGCTGGAGAATAAGAAAAAATTCCTTTGGTCAGCTGCATGATTATCTTTCATTTTGGGCGCTATAGCGCTAGGTGCTATAGCACTTGCAACTTGGTCAGCAGAAGCATCTCCTTTGCCAACATTGGAGTCATCTTCCTCAGCACTGAAATCCTGCAGTTTAGGCCTTTGCTTTCAGCGGGCAGTCAACTTGATTCTTGGTTGTTTTGAAGGCATAACACCTGGGGCTGTCACACTAGTTTGCTCTTCAGATGCTATATCATCAGCCGCTACAGCATCAGATGGGATAACTTGCTCTTCTTGGGGTTGTTGCTGTTGTGGTTGCTCTGGTTCTTCAACAGTTTGCTCTTGGTGTGGTGGTGTTTGTGATTCTGTCATTTCTGGTTCTGGTTCATTTTGTGGTTCTTGAATGGGTGATGAGTGTTTGGGTGGGTTATGATGAACTTCGGTGGGCTCTAATGGTGGTGAGGTGGGTTTGTTGGTCTGATGGGGCAATTGGATGGGTGATTGTGGTGTTTCAGGAATTGTGGTGGGTTTTGATGGTGGTGTTGGGACTTTGGTTGGGGATTTGTCGACTTTCATAGGGGTAGGAGCGGGATCACACTGTATTTCCTCCCCCTCTTCAGTTTCAGACTCCTCCTCAGTTGATTCTTCATCCTCTTCCTCACTGCCTATCTCCTTCATAATCTTCCTGGTCTCCTTTTTATCACTCTCACTGATGTCTTCCAACTCCTTAGATTCTAGAATCTCCTCCTCCTCACTGCTCACCTTCTTTTTCTTTTTGGCAGGGCTTTGCCTCTGTTTTTCACTGGGCTCTTAGCTCTTTTCATCTTTTCTTGCTTGGGAACTTTCTCCTCAACCATTTCTTTTGGCTCTTCGTCAATCAGCCATTCTGGGAACTCAGGTGGTTGAATAGTGGACTTCCATCTTGACAGCTCAGCAAACATGGCTTTCTCCCACTCAAGCTTTTCCTTCATAAAGTTGTAGAGAGACTGCTGCTGCAGCTTCAGGCGCTGTAGCACTACAACATCACGCGACGCTATAGCTGTAGGCCTCTACCTTGGTTTGAAAACAGAGGGGAATGGCCCAGCATGTGATTTTCTTACCTTATTTGCTACTACTTCCACTTCAGCATTTATGCACAGCCTAGTGATTAGGCACGGGAAGTAGATGTTTCTTCCATTTTTGACTCTACATTTCTCAATCTCCTTGGATATGATTCTCCCAACATCAATTGGCTCTCCTGCCATGATTGCATCCAGCACGATCAATCTTTCCTTCTCCACATGAGTAGTGTGTGATTTTGGTAGAAGGGAGTTCCTGATGAAGTTGAACCACATGTTTGCTTCATCATGCAGAAATGTCTTTTTCAGCTTGTATTCAGCTCCAAACTTCTCCCATTTTGACCCTCTCTCTAACTCCTTCCATCTCAGTCTTTCCCCAAGTGCCCACCTTATTTTCCAGTGCCTTTCCTTGATAGCCCAGATGGAACATGTCATTAATAGTCCTTGCGTCAAACTTGACAGTTTCACCCCTCACCACAGAGTAGGTTTAGGGTTTTCCTTCTTTCGGTTCTGGAATACATGCGTAGAACTCTCTAACCACAGAAACCATGAGCTGCTTGCGATGCACCACAAATTGCTCCCAGCCCAGTGCTGTAATGGTTGACGTGAAAGCCTGAGAAGTTTTGTCTGCCTTGAACCCTCTTTCAGGAATAAATTTCATGTTCCAAAATTTCTTGGAGTTATCGACAATGGCGACGCTCTTTGAAGAGCTTGACTCTGTGTTTGAACCTTTTCCAGCTGGTTTGAAGGTGATCTGTGATTTGGCCATAGTTACGGGTTTTGTGTGATGAGAACGAAGATGATGAAATTTTAGGGATTTTGGGGTTTTCAGCTCACGAAATTGATAGCAGAGAAAGATTTGGTAACTGGCGAGAGAGATGGTTAAGTGTGTGGGAAAAGAGAGTTATGGGGAGTTGATGTGAGTGAGTTAGTGGAAGTTGTAACACCCCAAAAATAATAGATTAATTTATTTAATTAATTAAATGAAATTGGGTGGTAGAAATAATAATATAATTATTATTTATTAAAATAATTATAAGGTGCTTTAAATAAAATGAGGAGTGGTATTGTAATTGGAGGTGGTGTTTTAATTAAATTGGGCTTAAGCTGCGGGGAAAGCCCGCAATCCAAGCCCACTAGTCTAGGCGCATATTTAAAGTGAAAAATTAGGTTTTAGCTCTGATACCACTAATGTAACACCCGTTTTCTACCCGCTAAGTTGTTTGTAAAATCAGAGTTTCAAATTTTTAATTACACCACAAGGGATGTCACACTTACTTCGTTAAACATCACACGCCAAATTACTCGCTTTTCGAAAACAGTCTTATAATACTTTCAAAACGTCATTGTCAATTAAAGTACAACTTCACAACGGAAAGTCCAACAATTATACACAGTTTTGAATAAACTAAAACAACGTTCTATTTCCCCCAAGTGTTACATATCAGAGCAGACGACCCGACTCAGCTAGTGAAGGTTCCTAAGCCTTCACTTGTGCTCACCTGCACGTTACCGCATAGGGGTAACATTCAAACAGAAGGGGTGAGTTCATCTAACCATATAATAAAGCATATGATAAGCACTAAGCTAGAGTTATGACACTATATCGACCACACCACGAAACATCAAGTCAATCATCAAGGATAAAACAGTCAATTCCATCGGCTAGGGTAAACAGTCAATCTGATCATCAAGTTACTCGGCACAACGAGTCGTCACAATGTCATGCAGGAGTATGAAATGCAACCCACTCGCGGGCATATGCATGAGGTACCTTTTCACAAACGTCGCTTAGCCTTTATGGCCTCATCGTCGCTTAGCCTTTATGGCCTCATCGTCGCTGGGTTCATGCACATGGAATACATGAGACACTATGACATGCATCACACACTAACACACACAATCACAGTCAACTATGTGACCCGTCACTTACCAATTTGCCCAATAAGAGGAACAACACCTGTCAATTCATAATTACATACAACAACGTCGCTATATTTCATCGTCGCTTATTATCATCGTCGCTTATTATCATCGTCGCTTATTATCATCGTCGCTTAGCCTTTTGGGCCTCATCGTCACTTATCCATAAACGTCACCAAACAAACAATAGCCACTAAGGGCAAAACAGTCATTTACACATCATCATCAATAATATTGGCCACTAAGGGCAAAAACGTCCTTTAACTAGCCACTAAGGGCATCATCGTCATTTACACATCATCATCAATAATATTAGCCACTAAGGGCAAAACGTCATTTAACTAGCCACTAAGGGCATCATCGTCATTATAGAAGCCACCAGAAAATAATAAGTTTTTATTTTTAAAAATAAGACACACAGGTAGAAAACTGGAAAAGCTTCCCAACACTTTTTGAAACGTTTAAAACGGATGTCCGAGTCAAAAGATATAGCGAAAACAGTTTTCATAAAAATTTGGGAACATCCTGAAAAATGGCGCCCTTGGCGCCCAGCGCCTGGCACCTGGCGCCCAGCGCCCAGCAACACAACACACGCGCAACACAGCACACATGCACACTGGTGCCCTTGGCGCCTGGCGCCCAGCGCCTAGCAACACGCAACGCGCACACACACACGCGCAGCACATAAACAACACCCACTGTGACAACTTCGAAATGACACGTGCAAAAACAAAACCACTCGAGCCAAAATGTTTAAAATTGAATTTGGTCACGCAAATACAAAATATGGCACGGTAAAATATGTCCAGAATTTGAAATTGCACCCAAAAATCCCATTTACGCACACACAAGCAACACCCAGTGAGACAACTTCAGAATTTCACGTGCAAAGATAAAACCACTCGAGCCAAAATGCTTAAAATTGGATTTGGGCAGGCGAATACAAAAGATGGCACGGTGAAATATGCCCAGAATTTGAAATTGCACCCAACACACCCCATATACTCACGCAAGCAACACCCACTGAGACAACTTCAGAATTACACGTGCAAAGATAAAACCACTCGAGCCAAAATGCTTAAAATTGATTTTGGTCACGCAAATACAAAATATGGCACGGTAAAATATGCCCAGAATTTGAAATTGCACCCAACACCAAAATTCACATATATGATCACATCAACATATTAAACACCAAACTCCATCATCAAGGTTCAATTCAGCAATATGAACATCGAATTATCTTATTCATCCCTAAATCATTATCAATCACAATACCATCAATGAGTATTCCAGCACTTAGCACGCAAATCACAATTTCTCAACAACAAGTTATCATATGCCTAGGGTTCATCAATAATCACTAGAAATACATAAAACGGCATACATAGAGCCTACCCCTACTTAGTCCCCATCATAAAACCCTATTATAGAGAAGATGAGACCCCCCTTACCTTAGGTTATGACGAACACGCTATCTATGTATACGTAAGCTCCAAAGATCACCGCAACACGATCCCCTCTCCTCTTGCTCTTGGGCGCGCCCTTCTTCTCTCCCTCCTCTCTCATGAGCGCCGCCTCCACCCTCTCCTCACTCTCTCAATTCGCCTCTTTTCTTTCTTTTCACAAAAATGAGCTAAAACCTAATTTTTCACTTTAAATATGCGCCTAGACTAGTGGGCTTGGATTGCGGGCTTTCCCCGCAGCTTAAGCCCAATTTAATTAAAACACCACCTCCAATTACAATACCACTCCTCATTTTATTTAAAGCACCTTATAATTATTTTAATAAATAATAATTATATTATTATTTCTACCACCCAATTTCATTTAATTAATTAAATAAATTAATCTATTATTTTTGGGGTGTTACAGAAGTGACCGTTGTGCCATGAGTGATGGGGAGAGAAAGTACTTGACTTGACAGAAAACGTGCGCAAGTTACTGAGATAAGACTGTTGTCGCCACGTCACACCTTGCACTTCTTGAGAATCTTTGACGTTTAACAGAGCTACGCAACAGACGCTTTAGCGCCCATGACACCAGAGATGCTATAACATCTACTTCTACCACAACAGCAACTGACTGATATCTTTCTTCACTCCACAAAATTCACTCATGCACAAAAGAAAAATTACAAACACAAAAATATTAGATCAAATCCATGGGTTGCCTCCCAAGAGGGCTTGCTTTAATAGTCTTCTGCCAGACTTCCTCTTTTTGATAGAGGTCTTTGAGATCAATGGTGGTCTTGTCCCTGCCACATGTTCGTCATGATATTGCTTTACTCTTTGACCATTCACCTTGAAAGTGGTGTTAGTTGCTTCATCAAACAGGACCACAGCCCCATGAGGATAGATTTTCACCAATCTGAAAGGGTCTGGCCATCTAGATTTTAATTTCCCAGGGAACAATTTAAGTATTGAATTGAACAATAGGACCAGTCCTCCTTCAACCAGCTCTCTCCTTTGAATCTTCTGATCATGCCAAGCCTTGGTTTTCTCCTTATAGATGGATGAATTGTCATAGGCAAAGTGCCTAATCTCTTCAAGTTCATTCAGTTGCAATAGCCTAGCCTTCCCAGCCTTGTCATAGTCAAAATTGAGCTTTTTGATGGCCCGTTGTGCCTTGTACTGTAGCTCAGTGGGAAGGTGACAAGCCTTGCCATATACCAATCTGTAAGGTGACTTCCCCAATGGGGTTTTGAAGGCTATACTGTAGGCCCAAAGAGCATCATCCAACTGTAGTGACCACTCGTTCCTTGTAGGTCCCACCATCTTCTCAAGCATTCTTTTGATTTCTCTATTAGACAGCTCTGCTTGTCCACTAGTTTGTGGGTGGTAAGCAGTGGCAATTTTATGCTTGACCCCATATTTAGCCAAGAGAGACTCAATTAGCCTATTGCAAAAATGAGAACCCTCATCACTAATGATAGCTCTTGGAGTTCCAAACCTGATGAAAATGTTCCTTTGAAGAAATTTGCTCACTGACTTAGCATCGTTCTTGGGCAGAGCAACAGCTTCCACCCACTTTGACACATAGTCCACTGCTACAAGGATATACAGATTGCCATGAGAAGGAGGAAAGGGTCCCATAAAGTCCATTCCCCATACATAAAAAAGCTCAATTTCCAGAATGTTGGTTAAGGGCATCTCATGTTTGTTAGAGATGTTTCCTGTCCTCTGGAACCTATCACACCTCTTTACCATCTCCTGGGCATCCTTGAACAAGGTAGGCCAATAGTTCCCAGGTTGTAGTACCTTAGCAGCTGTTCTGGTTCCTCCAAAGTGCCCACCACAGGGTGCAGCATGACAATGCTGTAGCACTTGGTATTGCTCATCTTCTGCAAGACACCTTCTCATCAGTTGGTCTTGACACTTCTTGTATAGGAATGGTTCATCCCAATAATACTGCTTTACTGTGGGGAAGAACCTCTTTTTTTGTTGATAGTTCATGTTTGCAGGTACCACCTTGCTGACCAGAAAGTTCACAATGTCTGCAAACCAAGGCGCTGTAGCGTCAGACGCTCTAGCGTCTTGTGCAGCAACTGTTACTGCCAGCAGCTTTTCATCTGGAAAATACTCCTTGATTTCTCCATCTGCTGTTCCTGCATTTTCTCTTTCAATTCTAGACAAATGGTCAGCAACTTGGTTCTCCACTCCCTTTTTATCACGAATTTCTAAATCAAATTCTTGGAGGAGGAGAACCCACCTAATTAACTTTGGCTTTGCATCTTTTTTGGAGATCAAATACTTGATGGCAGAGGGATCTGTGAAAACAATGTCTTTTGTGCCAACTAAGTACAATCTAAATTTGTCAAATGCAAAGACAACAGCTAATAGTTCTTTTTCAGTGACTGTGTAGTTTAATTGGGCTTCTACAAGAGTTTTACTTGCATAATAAATTGAATGAAAATTTTTGTCATACCTTTGCCCCAATACAGCTCCAATAGCATAGTCACTGGCTTCACACATGAGCTCAAAAGGTTTACTCCAGTCAGGTGTTACAATGACTGGTGCAGTGACTAAAGCTGTCTTCAGTTTTTGAAAAGCTTCCAAGCATGTGTAACCCCCCGATAAATTCTAACATATAGAATTACCGAAATGCACTAAGTGGCATACATCAGAGTAACTTCCTGTCATTGAAATATTGAACACATCTAAAACTTTAGATAATACATAATAACTAGTTCTCTGAACCTCATAAACTTTCTGAAAATGCTTAAGTTCCAAAACTTAAGACTTGTACATATCCTGGTGTTCAATACTCAAAACATAAAGTAGCGGAAACGATTTTACAACTGATACATGATCGTCATACAATCGGAACATATAAACAATAAACGGAACAAAGGTCTAAAACATTAAACTAGGTCTTCAATGACTCCAAGAGTCACACCAGCTAACCATGCTTTACCGCCTTTGCTTTCCCCTGTTTCTCTGTAAAAACCACAAATATGAAGGGTGAGATAAACATTATCTCAGTGAGTCCTATCGAGACCCCTTACAACTCTAGCGGTTCATTATGCCTTGTTTTAAACTCGTGGTCCTAAAAGCAACCACATGGAAATACATTCAGTTCCTGTAACCTTCATGCTCATGGCCCTCCTAAGCGACACATGAAGCATGCAATCTTTGTTCCATGTTTTTAGCGTAACACCTCAGTCTACCTATTTTATAGGCATCTTTTGACCTTTTGGTGAACCCATCCCGCTATTTCTAGCAGGGGAAACATTCTTAAGTCTAGGTTTTGGGGCTCATGACTTCCCCTCCCCTAGTATGCTAACCTCTTAGGGTCGTCACCCTTTTTCCTCTTGTATTTATTATACATTTTCAGTCTGTGTACCCGCAATGGGCTGTTAGTCATTCCAGTCAAGTACCATGTACCATATCAGTCAATTTCAGTGTACAATATCAGTCAAGTATCGTGTGTTATTATCATTCATTAACATTTGCACTCTCGCGTTCTCTAAGAGCGGTTTTCCATTTTATCCATAACACACTATTTTTCTATCGAACATGTTCAATCTCATACCATTGTTACCTTTACATTGTTGTGGGACCTTGGGGAATGGGTTAGAAGAGGATTGGAATCATTTGGAATGGATAAAAAGGTACTTTGAAATTGAAGGTCAGAAAATCTCACACGACCCGTGCGTGTAGGCGCACGACCCGTGCGTGGTTGAACAGTTTGTAGAAATTTTCCAGGAAGATACGCACGACCCGTGCGACTAAGCGCACGATCCGTGCGTTAGCTACAAGATTTACAGAAAGTTTCAGAGACTTACGCACGACCCGTGCTACTGGGCGCACGATCCGTGCGTAATTTAAAAGTCCAGTTCATGTCGTATCAGATGGAGGCGCACGACCCGTGCCCAGAGGCACACGATCCGTGTGTCTCCATTAGACTCCAGAAAACAGGTTTTTCATGTGTTATTCCATTCCATTCCGATTCCCACTTCCCTTCCGATCGAGACCCAAACTCAAACACGCATTAAAACACAATATTATATCAATCCAATCTAGCACACCCCAACAATCAATCAAGCAAGTCATAGTTCAATCACGAGTTTTGGGAAAACGGTTTTTCAATAAAATTCTTTCGATACCAGAAACGTGTGACAATAATTTTCGAAAGTAAAGACTCGAAAACACGAACACATTCCCTAAGCGAGTTATAGAACTCACCTATCGTGATGAAAATCACGCAAACACCGAGACTCCGAGAACTCAACCGCTCCGACAATCACGAACTCTCTTCGAATACGCTCCCACAACGAACTCAACTACTCCAAATCGCTTGGACAGCAGCTGATTTCGAATCCTAGTTACCCAAACAACTTCAAACAGCAATCGTGGCAAGAAGATGAGTCTTGGTACTGAGCAATGGGTTCTAACAAGGACATGCAACTATTTGGAGCATCAACACTCCATTTTTGAGCTTGGAGCTTCAAAGGTACATAAATGGTGATTTGTGATGAGGAGGGTTGATGGGAGATTTCTGGGCATCAATGTATAGAGGAAGAAAAATGATGAACAATGGTGGTTTTGGATTCAACATGCATGAACAAATGAGGTAGAATCCCTCCCCTCTCTTCTCCACTCTCTCTCGAGTTCTCTCCTCCTCCTCCCTATTACTTGCTGTTTTTCATTTTTAGAAAATGAGGGAATGAAGGGTGTTGTAGTGGTTTGGGTCAGCTGAAGGGTAGTCACTTAAGAATGAGAAAAGACTCTTCTACCCTCCCTCATTAGCATTTCATCTAACTCACCACTAATCCAACACTTACCCTTAAGTCTCCATACTTAGCATAAACTATTAATTATGTTTAATCAAAGATGTTATTTATCTATTTGATCCATGATACTATTTTATAACTAACATAATTATGCTCACTAAACAACTTAACCTCATGCCAATTTAATTAAATCTAATTAGCTAATTAGGGGATGTTACAATCACCCCAACTTTTTAAAATTTTGTCCTCAAAATTGACAAAACGTACCTTACTCGAACAAAGAAGGATATTTCGCCCGCATGTTCTCTTCTACTTCCCACGTCGCTTCGTCAGGTGATGTACCGTCCCAAAGCACTTTGACAATAGGAATTGATCTCGTCCGAAGTGCCTTCTCACCACGTTCGATGATCCCAATTGGAGTAGGCTGATAAGATAAATCCGGTCTGATGTCAATCGCTTCATAACTCAAGGGTTGATTCGGATCATGAATATACTTTCTTAACTGCGATACAAGAAACACATCATGTAATCTGGATAATTCTGGAGGTAATGCAATGCGATACGCTACCGGCCCAACTCGCTCGATAATCTGGAAGGGTCCGACATACCGAGGACTGAGCTTCTTCGCTCGCAAGGCAATACCGGTTCCGATTGTAACAGCCCAAAATAATTAGTTAATTTATTTAATTAATTATCTAGGGTTTGTGTTTGAGAAAAATAAAATAAAATGATAGGAATAATTGTTTAGGGATTTTATGTGATAGAATATTAGAAATAATTAGTTGTTAGTATATGTGGATAGGTGGTGGCGAATTAGAGGTGTTAGTGGAGGCCCATGATTAAGTCATAAACTAAGAAAGCCCATGATTGGTTAAGTGAGCCTATAAATAAGGAGTTTTTAAGTTAGGGTTTCATTAGTTGAGAAAATTAGATTTTGTGAGAGAGTGAGAGCTAAGGGGTGGCGGCCAAGGCAAGGAAAAAGAGAGGAATTTCGTGGCTTCCATAGAGAAAAAGAAAGAGAGGAGTTCGTGACCAAGAAAGAAAAGAGGAGAGAGAAGAAAAGCTAGGTTTTTCAAGGTTTCTAAGCCTAAGGATTCGAGTTCTTCAATTAGGTAAGGGGGCTCTCGTTCATAGTTAATAATTTATAAACCACGAAATCATGGGGACTAGGTGTTAGGAGTAGTTGTTTAAATTGCTGTTGATGTTTATAATATCTATATGTGGCTGAAGTGTGATGGTTGTTTGTGTTGTTGAATTCACTGTTTTGAGATGTTCTGACATAGGTTTAGTATTTCAGTGACTGAGAACGTTTTACTAATTGAAAAATTATGTGGTTTGTCATTTCGAAAACTTGATTGAATGCTTGTTAATTTGACGCTGGTTTGGTTGCGATTAGAGTTGTGTAGCTCGAGATATGAATTCCACAAGTTAGGGTAATATTCTGGAAGCATTCTGGACGTAGGTTCGGTATTTTTGAAACTGGGAACTTTATGTTCGACAAAAAATTATGGGACTTTTTTTGTTAGAAAACAGACTTAATTTTGGTCACTTTGGCACTGGTTTGGTTAAATTTGGAGTAGTGTAGCTCGAGTTATGAGCGTCCCAAGTCAGGTCAAATTTCTGGACTTAAACTAGGTATAGGTTCAGTGTTTCTGGTCTTGTGTCTTCAATTGAACTCTGATTTGAACGATTCTTTTTCCATTAGAAACTATACTCAAATTGCTTTTGTTAAGGCTAAGGTTTTGTTCCATTTGGTCAAGTATAAGTCAGTTTAGAGTGATTTGAAGTGGAAGGACAGAATCTGTCCCGTTTTCTGAACCCTGATACTTATTTGTTGAAACTGTACTAATTGGCTCATTGTTTCGAGAAAAGAAAACCATAGTCAGAAACTAGACATTCTCAGGTTTCTGTAGAGGGGTCGTTTGTTGGAATCCGATGTCGTTTACTATTTTAACTAATTTGCCGAATTCTGGCTGCCGTGTGCGCGTAGCCCAGGGTGTCGCCGTTGTTCCCAAATTTGTTTTCTAATTATCTTTTGACTCGGGTGTCCAAATTCGATGGTTCAAAATGCGTTTCGAAGCTTATTCAGGTGCCTACCTGGATATTCTACTTTCAGGCAAAAATGCAATATTTTCTGATGAGCGAACTGATTTCCAAAAGTGAACTGTTTTGGGTAACCTTTTCGGGTCGTTGGCGGTTGTGGCTGAGTGGGCGCCCGTGTGGCTGTCCCGGATAGCTAAGTGATGTTTGAGTGTCTTTACGAAAATGCCCTTAGTGGCCAACGTGCGAGTGTTTTTGGTGATGTTTGGTGAGCTGAATATTTGTTAAATGTTGGTGAGCTGAATATTTGTTAAATGTTGGTGAGCTGAATATTTGTTAGATGTTGGTGAGCAGAATACTTGTTAAATATTGGTGAGCTGAATTAATTATTGGTGAGCTGAATTACTTATTGGTGAGCTAAATAATTACTGGTGAGCTGAATTGATGTTGGTGAGTGTGATAACCGTGGTTATGGTGTTTTTGTGTGTGTATGTTGCATGGTCCTAGAGTCTCATGATCATGTGCATATTTTGGTGAGCAGAAGGCTTCGGCCTTATTATAATTATATTTGGTGTGCAGAGGCTTCGGCCTAATTTCGAAAATTGGTGAGCAGAGGCTTCGGCCTAGTTATTTTGGTGAGCAGAGGCTTCGGCCTATCTTGGTGAGTGCCCTCAAGGCAAGTTTTTGGTGTTGATGGATCCACATGCATATGCCCAGTGGAGTTTTGGGTTGCATCTCATACATTGCATACGCGTCCTGTGTTTGATTGCGTCTTCTTGAACTAATTGTCTAACTGTATTCTGGGTGTAACTGTATTTGGTGTGACGGTACTTGGTGTAACAGTATTCGGCGTAACTGGATTTGGTGTAACTGTATTGATGGTGTAGTTAAATTGATGGTATCCCTGGTGTGCCTATTATACTGTGTTTCTTGTTTTATCTATTATTATCTATGTATTGAGACTCACCCTACTGCGTCGTGTTGCCTCGTATGCCGGCAACCTGCAGGTGACGGTGACTGAAGGTGGCTAGAGATTCTTCTTCTAGTATGGTCGAGTCGGCTCTGATACGTAGCACTCGGGAGGGTTGTCCTTGTGTCTTTTCTTATGTGTTATGTATATGCCTTTCTAAGTTGTAAACCTTTTGAAGTATGATTGCCAAGTGAAACCTTTTTATTTCCGCTGCATGTTTTTGAAAAGAAGTTAGTTATAATTAAAGTACTCTGTTTGCGAAGTGGTGTTCCGGTTCGAAAAATGTGACACTCTTTTGGCGCGAAAAACTCTGATATTTTTTTAATAACCGTTGGGTAGAAAATGGGGTGTTACATTAGTGGTATCAGAGCAGTGGTTGGTCCGTCCGGCCGAGTCATCGAGTCGTTGTGTCGGTTAGCGACCAACTGTTGTCTTTTATTCTGACTGTGGTTTGTGTTGCAGAGATGATACTGATCGTGAAGGTAATGGTAAGAGAACTAGTGGGGGAGATGCTCCTGCTAGTATTGTATTGCTTGTTATGTTTTTTTTTTCTTGTGTGAACTCTGTGCTTTGCTTGTGTGTTGTATTTGTTGTTGTTTAGCTTATGAATTTCGAGGACGAAATTCTTTTAAGTGGGGGAGAGTTGTAACAGCCCAAAATAATTAGTTAATTTATTTAATTAATTATCTAGGGTTTGTGTTTGAGAAAAATAAAATAAAATGATAGGAATAATTATTTAGGGATTTTATGTGATAGAATATTAGAAATAATTAGTTGTTAGTATATGTGGATAGGTGGTGGCGAATTAGAGGTGTTAGTGGAGGCCCATGATTAAGTCATAAACTAAGAAAGCCCATGATTGGTTAAGTGAGCCTATAAATAAGGAGTTTTTAAGTTAGGGTTTCATTAGTTGAGAAAATTAGATTTTGTGAGAGAGTGAGAGCTAAGGGGTGGCGGCCAAGGCAAGGAAAAAGAGAGGAATTTCGTGGCTTCCATAGAGAAAAAGAAAGAGAGGAGTTCGTGACCAAGAAAGAAAAGAGGAGAGAGAAGAAAAGCTAGGTTTTTCAAGGTTTCTAAGCCTAAGGATTCGAGTTCTTCAATTAGGTAAGGGGGCTCTCGTTCATAGTTAATAATTTATAAACCACGAAATCATGGGGACTAGGTGTTAGGAGTAGTTGTTTAAATTGCTGTTGATGTTTATAATATCTATATGTGGCTGAAGTGTGATGGTTGTTTGTGTTGTTGAATTCACTGTTTTGAGATGTTCTGACATAGGTTTAGTATTTCAGTGACTGAGAACGTTTTACTAATTGAAAAATTATGTGGTTTGTCATTTCGAAAACTTGATTGAATGCTTGTTAATTTGACGCTGGTTTGGTTGCGTTTAGAGTTGTGTAGCTCGAGATATGAGTTCCACAACTTAGGGTAATATTCTGGAAGCATTCTGGACGTAGGTTCGGTATTTTTGAAACTGGGAACTTTATGTTCGACAAAAAATTATGGGACTTTTTTTGTTAGAAAACAGACTTAATTTTGGTCACTTTGGCACTGGTTTGGTTAAATTTGGAGTAGTGTAGCTCGAGTTATGAGCGTCCCAAGTCAGGTCAAATTTCTGGACTTAAACTAGGTATAGGTTCAGTGTTTCTGGTCTTGTGTCTTCAATTGAACTCTGATTTGAACGATTCTTTTTCCATTAGAAACTATACTCAAATTGCTTTTGTTAAGGCTAAGGTTTTGTTCCATTTGGTCAAGTATAAGTCAGTTTAGAGTGATTTGAAGTGGAAGGACAGAATCTGTCCCGTTTTCTGAACCCTGATACTTATTTGTTGAAACTGTACTAATTGGCTCATTGTTTCGAGAAAAGAAAACCATAGTCAGAAACTAGACATTCTCAGGTTTCTGTAGAGGGGTCGTTTGTTGGAATCCGATGTCGTTTACTATTTTAACTAATTTGCCGAATTCTGGCTGCCGTGTGCGCGTAGCCCAGGGTGTCGCCGTTGTTCCCAAATTTGTTTTCTAATTATCTTTTGACTCGGGTGTCCAAATTCGATGGTTCAAAATGCGTTTCGAAGCTTATTCAGGTGCCTACCTGGATATTCTACTTTCAGGCAAAAATGCAATATTTTCTGATGAGCGAACTGATTTCCAAAAGTGAACTGTTTTGGGTAACCTTTTCGGGTCGTTGGCGGTTGTGGCTGAGTGGGCGCCCGTGTGGCTGTCCCGGATAGCTAAGTGATGTTTGAGTGTCTTTACGAAAATGCCCTTAGTGGCCAACGTGCGAGTGTTTTTGGTGATGTTTGGTGAGCTGAATATTTGTTAAATGTTGGTGAGCTGAATATTTGTTAAATGTTGGTGAGCTGAATATTTGTTAGATGTTGGTGAGCAGAATACTTGTTAAATATTGGTGAGCTGAATTAATTATTGGTGAGCTGAATTACTTATTGGTGAGCTAAATAATTACTGGTGAGCTGAATTGATGTTGGTGAGTGTGATAACCGTGGTTATGGTGTTTTTGTGTGTGTATGTTGCATGGTCCTAGAGTCTCATGATCATGTGCATATTTTGGTGAGCAGAAGGCTTCGGCCTTATTATAATTATATTTGGTGTGCAGAGGCTTCGGCCTAATTTCGAAAATTGGTGAGCAGAGGCTTCGGCCTATCTTGGTGAGTGCCCTCAAGGCAAGTTTTTGGTGTTGATGGATCCACATGCATATGCCCAGTGGAGTTTTGGGTTGCATCTCATACATTGCATACGCGTCCAGTGTTTGATTGCGTCTTCTTGAACTAATGGTGTAACTGTATTCTGGGTGTAACTGTATTTGGTGTGACGGTATTTGGTGTAACAGTATTCGGCGTAACTGGATTTAGTGTAACTGTATTGATGGTGTAGTTAAATTGATGGTATCCCTGGTGTGCCTATTATACTGTGTTTCTTGTTTTATATATTATTATCTATGTATTGAGACTCACCCTACTGCGTCGTGTTGCCTCGTATGCCGGCAACCTGCAGGTGACGGTGACTGAAGGTGGCTAGAGATTCTTCTTCTAGTATGGTCGAGTCGGCTCTGATACGTAGCACTCGGGAGGGTTGTCCTTGTGTCTTTTCTTATGTGTTATGTATATGCCTTTCTAAGTTGTAAACCTTTTGAAGTATGATTGCCAAGTGAAACCTTTTTATTTCCGCTGCATGTTTTTGAAAAGAAGTTAGTTATAATTAAAGTACTCTGTTTGCGAAGTGGTGTTCCGGTTCGAAAAATGTGACACTCTTTTGGCGCGAAAAACTCTGATATTTTTTTAATAACCGTTGGGTAGAAAATGGGGTGTTACACCGATGGTTGGAGAAAGTCTCAGAAAGACATGATCTCCTTCTTCGAATTCTAACGGCCTTCTTCTCTTATCCGCATAACTCTTTTGCCGATTCTGCGCGGCTTTCATCCTTTCTCTTATTTGACGGATCTTCTCCGTAGTCTCCCGGACTAAATCCGGTCCCAACAATCTCTGCTCACCTACATCCCACCAACACAATGGTGTTCTACACTTTCTTCCATACAATGCTTCGTATGGAGCCATTCCGATACTGGAATGATAACTGTTGTTGTATGAGAATTCCACCAATGGAAGATGATCCTCCCATCTGCCTCCACTATCGAGTACACAAGCTCTCAACATATCCTCCAATGTCTGGATTGTCCTCTCAGTCTGCCCGTCTGTTTGAGGATGATAAGCGGTGCTAACACACACCTTTGTTCCCAACGCCATATTCAATGCTCTCCAAAATCGAGATGTAAACTTGGGATCTCGATCACAGATAATACTTGTAGGGATTCCATGCAATTTAACAATATTCTTAAGATACTCATCTGCTTACCTAGCAACCTTGTGAGTAGAACGCACTGGAATAAAATGAGCGGACTTAGTCAGGCGATCCACCACTACCCAAATAGAATCATTTCCGGCTTGGGACCGTGGTAACCCCATAACAAAATCCATAGATATACTTTCCCATTTCCATTCAGGTACATTCAACAGTTGTAACTGGCCACCTGGCTTCTGGTGCTCTATATTGACCTTTTGACAAGTCAAACATCGAGACACAAACTCTGCAATATCCACTTTCATACCCGGCCACCAATACAATTGCTTCAAATCCCGATACATCTTGGTTGACCCAGGATGTATTGAGAATTGGCTCTTATGAGCCTCCTCTAACACTCGCCTCCTCACATCCTCATCATTCGGCACACATATTCTGCCATCAAAACAAATCACACCATCACCGTCTTCGGTGTAGTTCGGCAATCTCTTCTACGCTTGCAGCTCTACATCACCTTCTTGGGCTGAGCGAATCAGATTCCTCAATGAACTTGAAATCTGAATGTGACTCAACACCAACCTTTTCCTTCTTGACTTAACCCTCAAATTGAGGTCTCTGAATGATTCCAACAAGGACATCTCGTGCATCATTAACTCTGCAGTATGGATAGACTTTCTGCTTAAAGCATCGGCCACAACATTAGCCTTACCAGGATGGTACTTCAATTCAAAATCATAATCTTTCAGGAACTCTACCCATCTCCTTTGTCTGTTGTTCAGCTCCTTTTGGTCAAACAAATACTTAAGGCTCTTGTGGTCACTAAAGACTTCGAAACGAGACCCATACAGGTAATGTCTCCAAATCTTTAGGGCAAACACAATCCCCGCCAACTCTAAATCATGAGTAGGGTAATTCTCTTCATGCGGCTTCAACTGCCTGGAGGCATAAGCAACTACTTGTTGATTCTGCATCAGGACACATCCCAAACCCTTACCAGAAGCGTCGCAATAGATTTGGAATCCTACTGACGGATCCGGAAGGATCAGGATAGGTGCAGAAGTCAAACAACCCTTCAATTCCGTGAAACAATCTTCACAGTCGGAGTCCCAAACAAATGGCTGACCCTTGCGAGTTAACCGAGTGAGTGGAATAACCAACTGGGAAAATCCTTGAATGAATCTTTGATAGTACCCGGCTAATCCCAAGAAACTTCTTACTTCAGTAACCGTGGACGGCTGCTCCCAGTCTACCACCGCTTCGATCTTACTGGGATCCACTGCAACACCAGTCCTAGATATCACATGGCCCAGAAACTTAACTTCAGGCATCCAAAAATCACATTTGGACGGCTTAGCATACAACTTCTTCTCTCGGAGCACATTCAGGACAATTCGGAGATGTTGCACATGCTCCTCAATCGTCTTAGAGAACACCAAGATATCGTCAATGAACACTACCACAAACTGATCCAGATAGGGATTAAAAATCCTATTCATATAATCCATGAATACGGCTGGAGCATTGGTCAAACCGAAGGGCATCACTACGAATTCATAGTGTCCATATCTCGTACAGAAAGCGGTCTTCGGGACGTCCAAAGCTCGAACCCTGATTTGGTGATAACCGGACCTTAAATCAATCTTTGAAAATACAGAAGCTCCCCTCAACTGATCTAGCAAATTATCAATTCTCGGTAGAGGGTACTTGTTCTTGACAGTCACTTTATTCAACTGACGATAATCAATACACAATCTCATACTTCCGTCCTTCTTCTTAACAAGCAACACTGGAGCACCCCATGGTGAGGCACTCGGCCGGATAAACCGCTTGGAAATTAGCTCTTCTAGTTGAACTTTCAATTCCCTCAACTCTAACGGCGACATTCTATACGGGGCTATAGAAATAGGTCCAGTGCCCGGAACCAACTCTATAGAAAAATCCACTTCACGATCCGGAGGAAATGAAGGAACTTCATCGGGAAACACATCAAGAAATTCATTAACAACTTGTACAGAAGATAAATCCTGACCTGTCTCAGTGGATGCAGACAGCATCATGACATAAGCTTCTGCGCCTTGGAACAGATAATTACTGGCCGAAGTGAAGGAAATAACAGCTTCTGAATTGGGCGGTTGTAGCTCCACTAACTCGGAGGCAAAACCGATAGTTCGATGGAAACAATCTATTGTCACATGATTGGCCGTCATCCAACTCATGCCTAGGACAACGTCCATGCCCTTCATTGATAAACAAATGAAGTCAACTACAAAATTCCTGTCTCCAATGGATAGAAGACAATTTTCACACATTGCTTGGGTCTGAACACTACCTTCAGCAGCAGTCTTAATGGAGATTGGTTCAGGCAAAGGAGTTAAAGCCAATCCCAACCGATCGACACAAACTTGAGATATAAAACAATGGGTTGCACCTGAATCATATAAAATACTAACAGAGTTATTAAAAAGAGATCCCATACCCCTTAGTAGATTATCTGACGGTGTGACCTTCTGGGCATCCAAGGTGTAAACCCTTCCATGAGTTGTAGTAGCAGTAGGGTTACTTCCTTGACTCTTCTCCTTCTCTGGGCAGTCCCGTGCAAAATGACCGTCTTTCTTGCAGAAATAACACTGGTTGGATCCCATCTGGCATTTACCCTGATGGTACTTTCCACAGTTGGAACATGTACTGAACCTTGAGGAGTTCGATGACTGAACCTGCTTCCCTTTGTTGGAGTTGTGCCTGGGACCCGTCTGATGGTTGGATGATCCAACATTCTTCTTATTCTGATGGAATACCTTCCTGCTGGCATATAACCTCTTCAAGTCACTCTAAGCTATATGAGCTTGTTGAACCATGGCAGCATAGTTGGTATAGGCAAAAGAACTCAAACTCTGAGAAATGTCTTCCCTTAGCCCATACTTGAACCTTTCAGTTTTCCACTTGTCATTGGGAGCATACCCGGCCAAACCGAAGAATTGATATAACTCTTCAAACTTAGCCGCGTACTGACCCACAGTTGAACTTCCTTGAGTGAGAGTCAGAAACTCGTTCTCCTTGTCGAACCTCATGGCTGTTGGAAAGAACTGCTCCAAAAATACCTGCTTGAAATGTTCCCAAGTCTGGGGAGTATCCATAGTTACCATCATGGCTTTGGTATTAATCCACCAGTTGTTAGCTTCACCTTTCAGCATATGAGTTGCCAATCTCAACTTGTCATCATCAGTGCCTTGCATAGCCACGAAAATCTTCTCTATATCATCTAGCCAATGCTGGGCTTCCATGACATCCGGTCCTCCTCTGAACTCGGACGGTTTCATTTTCAGGAATTCAGAGAAAACCCTCCTTGGGTCAGCTTGAGGCTCAGGAACTTGCTGAGGCTGGGCTTGAGCATTCTGCTGCATCTGCAACATATCTTCCATCATCTTCTGTTGCCTCTCGATCACGTTCTGCATCCATGCAGAATGCGGATCAACTGGTGGGTTATTCCTCGATCCTCCTGCCATAATTCTGCAAATGATACACCAAGTATTAAGTTGATCAGTCTCAATGTCTCTTAGTATCACAAGAAGCAAGATAGCAGAGTTACTCGAGGGACAAAACCACCCTAACTGTCTAAGCCCGACTAGGTCGAACTGCTCTGATACCATAATGTAACACCCCGATAAATTCTAACATATAGAATTACCGAAATGCACTAAGTGGCATACATCAAAGTAACTTCCTGTCATTGAAATATTGAACACATCTAAAACTTTAGATAATACATAATAACTGGTTCTCTGAACCTCATAAACTTTCTGAAAATGCTTAAGTTCCAAAACTTAAGACTTGTACATATCCTGGTGTTCAATACTCAAAACATAAAGTAGCGGAAACGATTTTACAACTGATACATGATCGTCATACAATCGGAACATAGAAACAATAAACGGAACAAAGGTCTAAAACATTAAACTAGGTCTTCAATGACTCCAAGAGTCACACCAGCTAACCATGCTTTACCGCCTTTGCTTTCCCCTGTTTCTCTGTAAAAACCACAAATATGAAGGGTGAGATAAACATTATCTCAGTGAGTCCTATCGAGACCCCTTACAACTCTAGCGGTTCATTATGCCTTGTTTTAAACTCGTGGTCCTAAAAGCAACCACGTGGAAATACATTCAGTTCCTGTAACCTTCATGCTCATGGCCCTCCTAAGCGACACATGAAGCATGCAATCTTTGTTCCATGTTTTTAGCATAACACCTCAGTCTACCTATTTTATAGGCATCTTTTGACCTTTTGGTGAACCCATCCCGCTATTTCTAGCAGGGGAAACATTCTTGAGTCTAGGTTTTGGGGTTCATGACTTCCCCTCCCCTAGTATGCTAACCTCTTAGGGTCGTCACCCTTTTTCCTCTTGTATTTATTATACATTTTCAGTCTGTGTACCCGCAATGGGCTGTTAGTCATTCCAGTCAAGTACCATGTACCATATCAGTCAATTTCAGTGTACAATATCAGTCAAGTATCGTGTGTTATTATCATTCATTAACATTTGCACTCTCGCGTTCTCTAAGAGCGGTTTTCCATTTTATCCATAACATACTATTTTTCTATCGAACATGTTCAATCTCATACCATTGTTACCTTTACATTGTTGTGGGACCTTGGGGAATGGGTTAGAAGAGGATTGGAATCATTTGGAATGGATAAAAAGGTACTTTGAAATTGAAGGTCAGAAAATCTCACACGACCCGTGCGTGTAGGCGCACGACCCGTGCGTGGTTGAACAGTTTGTAGAAATTTTCCAGGAAGATACGCACGACCCGTGCGACTAAGCGCACGATCCGTGCGTTAGCTACAAGATTTACAGAAAGTTTCAGAGACTTACGCACGACCCGTGCTACTGGGCGCACGATCCGTGCATAATTTAAAAGTCCAGTTCATGTCGTATCAGATGGAGGCGCACGACCCGTGCCCAGAGGCACACGATCTGTGTGTCTCCATCAGACTCCAGAAAACAGGTTTTTCATGTGTTATTCCATTCCATTCCGATTCCCACTTCCCTTCCGATCGAGACCCAAACTCAAACACGCATTAAAACACAATATTATATCAATCCAATCCAGCACACCCAACAATCAATCAAGCAATTCATAGTTCAATCACGAGTTTTGGGAAAACGGTTTTTCAATAAAATTCTTTCGATACCAGAAACGTGTGACAATAATTTTCGAAAGTAAAGACTCGAAAACACGAACACATTCCCTAAGCGAGTTATAGAACTCACCTATCGTGATGAAAATCACGCAAACACCGAGACTCCGAGAACTCAACCGCTCCGACAATCACGAACTCTCTTCGAATACGCTCCCACAACGAACTCAACTACTCCAAATCGCTTGGACAGCAGCTGATTTCGAATCCTAGTTACCCAAACAACTTCAAACAGCAATCGTGGCAAGAAGATGAGTCTTGGTACTGAACAATGGGTTCTAACAAGGACATGCAACTATTTGGAGCATCAACACTCCATTTTTGAGCTTGGAGCTTCAAAGGTACATAAATGGTGATTTGTGATGAGGAGGGTTGATGGGAGATTTCTGGGCATCAATGTATAGAGGAAGAAAAATGATGAACAATGGTGGTTTTGGATTCAACATGCATGAACAAATGAGGTAGAATCCCTCCCCTCTCTTCTCCACTCTCTCTCTCGAGTTCTCTCCTCCTCCTCCCTATTACTTGCTGTTTTTCATTTTCAGAAAATGAGGGAATGAAGGGTGTTGTAGTGGTTTGGGTCAGCTGAAGGGTAGTCACTTAAGAATGAGAAAAGACTCTTCTACCCTCCCTCATTAGCATTTCATCTAACTCACCACTAATCCAACACTTACCCTTAAGTCTCCATACTTAGCATAAACTATTAATTATGTTTAATCAAAGATGTTATTTATCTATTTGATCCATGATACTATTTTATAACTAACATAATTATGCTCACTAAACAACTTAACCTCATGCCAATTTAATTAAATCTAATTAGCTAATTAGGGGATGTTACAGCATGCATCATCAAAAATTAAAGGTATGTCATGCTGTAGCAGCTGACATAATGGCTTTGATATTTTGGAAAAATCCTTGATGAATCTTCTATAGAATACAGCATGACCAAGAGAGCTTCTGACCTCCTTGACACTAGTAGGAGAAGGGAGTTTCTCAATGACTTCAATCTTTGCTCTATCCACTTCCAATCCCTTATTGGAAATTTTGTGCCCTAAAACAATCCCTTCTTGAACCATGAAGTGACACTTCTCCTAATTGAGAACTAGGTTTGTTTCTTCACATCTAATCAAAATTTCCTCCAAATTTGATAAACACAGCTGGAATGTCTCCCCAAACACAGAGAAATCATCCATGAAGACTTCCATGGATTTTTCAATGAAATCTGAGAAGATTGCCATCATGCATCTTTGGAAGGTTGCAGGTGCATTACATAGTCCAAATGGCATTCTTCTGAAAGCAAATGTGCCATAGGGACATGTGAATGTTGTTTTCTATTTATCCTCAGGAACTATTTCTATTTGATTGTTGCCTGAATAACCACCTAAGAAATAATAGAATTCCTTTCCTACAAGCCTATCTAACATCTAGTCTATGAAAGGGAGACTGAAAAGATCATTCTTTGTAACCTTATTTAGCTTCCTGTAATCCATGCATATCCTCCACCCTGTAACTGTCCTTGTTGGTATCAGTTCATTCCTGTCATTTGTAATGAGTGTCACACCCCCTTTATTTGGAACACACTGCACAGGACTCATCCATACACTATCTGAAATAGGGTAGACAATACCTGCATCTAACCACTTGATAATTTCTTTCTTCACCACCTCTTTCATGATTGGGTTGAGTCTTCTCTTCCCTTCAATGCTGTTCTTGGCATTCTCATCCAAGACAATTCTGTGAATGCAGATAGTTGGACTAATCCCTTGAATGTCTGCCATTTGCCATCGAGTAGCCTTCTTATGCCTTTTTTAGGTAGCAATGAGGTCCTGTTCTTGCCCTTCTGCAAGGTCAGAAGCAATAATCACAGGTACGGTCTCATCTTCCCAAAAATAGGCATACTTCAGGTGCTTGGGTAGTTCTTTGAGTTCTAGCACAGGTGGTTGCTCGATGGAAGGAACATTTTTCTTTAGGTTTGAGTTTTCTTGCTCAAGCGACTCATATCTTCTGGCCCAAACCTCTTTCACAGTCATCTCTTCTTGTATTGCTCCTTCTTCTACAAGTTCATGCTTTTCACTGTTGTCCAAACTCTTTCCCAAGTGGTCATTGTTTTCATAAAATTGTTTTTGAACCACTTGGTCAAGAGATACCACAAATGAGCATTCTTCTATATTTGCTTCAGGATACTTCAAAGCACTAAGCACATTGAACTTTACTTCTTGATCGTTGACCCTCATGGTCAACTCTCCTTTTTTCACATCAATCAATGTCTTCCCAGTAGCTAGGAATGGTCTTCCCAAGATGATAGGCACCTTCTTATCTGCATCAAAATCAAGAATTACAAAATCCACAGGGAAAACAAATTTGTCAACTTTGATTAGCACATCCTCTAGTATCCCTTCTGGATAGGCAAGAGTCCTATCAGCTAACTGAAGAGTAATAGAGGTAGGCCTGGCAGTTCCTACACCTAGCTGTGTATATATGGACTTAGGCATTAGATTAATACTAGCCCCCAAGTCACATAAGGCACGACCATAGTAGAAATCTCCAATGGAACAGGGTATTGTGAAACTGCCAGGGTCCCTGAGTTTCCTTGGGAGCTTGTTTTGCATGATCATGCTACATTCCCCAATCGCTGCCACTGTTTCAAATTTCCCTAATCTTGTTCTTTTGGTGAGGACATCCTTCATGAATTTGGCATAGTTTGGCATTTGTTGGAGAGCCTCCACCAAGGGAACATTGATATGCAATTGTTTTAACACCTCGAGAAATTTGTTGTATTGCTTGTCTTCCTGTTCCTTCTTTAGACTTTGTGGATAAGGAGGATCAGGATATTCTGGAAGAAGCTTAGGTGATGGAGCAGGTGCAACATCAGATGCTATAGCGTCAGATGCTATGGCGTTTGGAGAAGAATGTTTTCCTTTTTCAGATGTTTTTTTTTTATTTTTTCATCAACTGGAACAGTTGATGGCCCTTTCAAATCTTTCCCACTTCTCAGAGATATAGCCTTCACATGCTCCTTCCCTACTGGATGGGAAGTAGAAGCTTCTGTAGTGGAAGGTAGTGATCCACTATGTCTTTGGGTGTGAGCTGACGCTATTTGCCCAACTTGGGTCTCTATATTCTTTATGGATGCTTCGTGAGTCTGAAAAGTGCTTCTGCAATCACTCATGAATGACTTCAGTAGGTTTTCCATAGAGTTATCCATAGCTGGGGGAGTTTGTCTTTGATAGTTCTAAGCAGGAAATCCTGGTGGTATAACAGGAGCATTGGAATTTGTTGCTGCAGCATTGTTACCTCCCCACCTGAAATTGGGGTGATTCTTCCAACCAGGATTGTAAGTATTTGAGTAGGGGTTATTGTTCTTGTTCAATCCAACATAGTTTACGGAGACAGGATTACCTGGACACTCCTCATACAGATGCTCTCCTCCACAATAAACACAGCTAGTTGAACCTGGAGAAGCTTGTT
This sequence comes from Astragalus membranaceus, assembly GCA_039519185.1. NCBI lineage: Eukaryota > Viridiplantae > Streptophyta > Magnoliopsida > Fabales > Fabaceae > Astragalus > Astragalus membranaceus. The sequence continues at coordinate 57,948,822 of CM076854.1, read as the reverse complement.
TAATGGCAGCTACAGGTGGTTCTGTTGCCGCTATAGCAGCAGATGCTGTAGCGTTGGAGGTGTTCATGTTCTTAATCAAGTTGGTGCGAGAGGCCACTTGTGCTGATAGAGCTGAGACTTCACTGATTTCATGGATTCCAGCTACCTTCTTCTGTGGAGTTAGCCTTTCTGTTGGCCATTGATAGCTGTTTGTTGCAATGTTGTCTATCAATTCACAAGCTTCATTGTAGGAGGTCTTCAGTAACACACCCCCAGAAGAAGCATCAAGCATGAGTCTGGTACTTGGGTCCAATCCATTATAAAAGGTTTCCATTTGAATGATCACTGGTATGCCATGATGTGGACATTTCCTCAACAATCCTTCCATCTTTCCCATGCTTCAAACAGTGATTCAGATTCTTTTTGTTTGAATGCAATAACTTCATTCCTCATTCTTGCATTTTTACTAGGTGGAAAAAATATTTTGACAAAATTTTTTCAACCATTTCATTACAAGTGTGGATAGAGTTAGGCTCTAGAGAAGTTAACCAGGCCTTTGCTCTATCCTTCAAGAAATATGGAAAAAGTTTTCGCCTAAATGCATCATCACTAACTCCTGGAATGATAAAGTTAACGCTAACCTACAAAAATTGTTTTAAGTGCAAATACGGGTCCTCTTAGGGAGAACAACCAAATTGACCTACTGTTTGGAGCATTTGGAACATCATGTGTTTAAATTCAAAATGAGCTGTTTGAAGGGCAGGCCTAGCTATGCTTGTCTCCATAGTTTGGGGATCAAACACAGCAAAGTCCCTCATAGGCCTGTCCCTATCATTTACCATGTCTACAGGACCATGATTTATGAGTTGTTGTCTCTACCAGTCATCTTGACCATGTAATGTAGGAGTGGGTGGCCCTCTACCTCGACCACCTGGATCATACCTCTGCCTGAATTAGTTCTACCACCATGTGTGGTACCTCTCCCTGAGTTTGACCTAACACCTTGATCAGACATTGGAGGTCTAAGTTTTCTCAGTCTCTGAAGTTGTCTCAGTCTCCTAAATCTCCTTTCTGGTTCGGGATCCAACTCAAATTCTGGTGGTTGTGACCTGGGCATACGCTATAGTACCTGCTGCTGTAGCACAAAGGAACACACACCAGAGTAAAATCTTCACTAATATTACTAAAAACTTAAACAATAGAAATTAAATGCATTCCCCCGCAACGGCGCCAAAAACTTGTTGTGTGAAAAGTAGTTGTGCAAGTGTACACTGTAACACCCCTTTTCTACCCCATAATTTACACGTCATTTATTAGAGTAATTTCTTTTTTAGCAAATATTAATTTAACTGGTAGAAAAGAAATGCCACATCGTCATTAACAAAACTCATCAACTGCACCCATCAAGGTTTGTGCAACAAAACACCCGTCATGAAAGTTAAACTCCAAAAATCACATCACGGCGGAATAAAACAATAACTCACTAATACCACTCAAACACGTCTCACATCATCGACATAATCATTAAACAATTAGTTAATTAATTAACAAACTTCAACCACGCCCCCTAGGTGTCACAGTATCAGAGAGCGACTCGACAGACATCCCAATAGCTATTAAAGAAGGCAGCAGGACCTTCACTCGCGGTTACCTGCAGCATTGCCACAATAGAGCAACATTCCAAGCAGAAGGGGTGAGAATTTCAACAAAACCTAATCAAGCACATAATAGAGTAATGTGAGCAAACAGTCATACAACATCGCCATCACCACCAACATCATCGTCACTAAACACTAACTCAAGTCACAACTTTTTCCCACAAGTCATAAATCATGTATGTGCATGGAAATGCAACCCGCGCCTGGGTATATGCATGATGGTACCATTCTCGTCATAATTAAGCTACTATGGGCACATCGTCACTGTTTTACATCAATAAGAGGCCGAAGCCTATTCGTCATAATATGCACATGCTATGAGACACTATGGACACATGTGCCACACCAAATCACTCACCTGGAGTCCTCGTCATCGTCGTCATAAAAACACTCATAGAGTGTACTCGTCATAATCATCACAATTATATCACATCATCATCATAAACATCACATTTAAATTGAGAAAACAACACCCTTACAACATAAAAACAGCATCTCATTTTTTTAGTAAAACAGCGACCCATTTATTTTATAAATACAGCAGCTCATATATCTAATTAAACAGCAAGACAACAACTTAATTTATGGAAACAGCAGCATTTTTATGTTTAAAATATTATTTCCGGACTCTCGGTAAAATTCCGGCCCAGGCATAAAATTTTGGCGCACGGGGAAGCGCACAAGGCACGCCCAGCACTACGCAACACACGCACCAGGCGCGCCCAGAGGCAGCGCCCAGTCCACGCGCACAGCAACGCCACACACACACACCCACAGGACAACTCCAAAATGACACGTGAAAAAAACAAAACCACTCGAGCCAATATGTTTAAAACTGAATTTGGGCACGCGAATGCAAAAGATGGCGCGGTAAAATATGCCCAGAACTCGAAGTTTCACCCAAAACACCCCACATGCGCACACAATGGCGCCACAGCAACACCCACCGGGACAACTCCAAAATGACACGTAAAAAAATAAAACCACTCGAGCCAATATGTTTAAAACTGAATTTGCGCACGCGAATGCAAAAGATGGCGCGGTAAAATATGCCCAGAACTCGAAGTTTCACCCAAAACACCCCACCTGCGCACACAATGGCGCCACAGCAACACCTACCGGGACAACTCCAAAATGACACGTGAAAAAATGAAACCACTCGAGCCAGAATGTTTAAAATTGAATTTGGGCACGCGAATGCAAAAGATGGCGCGGTAAAATATGCCCAGAACTCGAAGTTTCACCCAAAACGCCCCACATGCGCACACAATGGCCATTTCATCGAATAGTTTACATGCAGCAGAATTTTTTAACACGAAAATCAGCATGATCACATCATAATTCCTTCCCAACCATCATCAAACATCATACACACGAAATTACACATAACAACATCAACAATTCATCAAACAACATCATAATTTATTCAATTCTTCATCAATTTTACACATATTCACCTCAAATCCACATCAACATCAAAAACCCCACAAAACCCATCACATACTCAATTATATTAAATCGAAACGCTCACCCTTACCTCTTAAACGTAGGCTCCGTAGAAGACGATTGAAAGCACCAACGAGTAACTACAGCAACACAACGAGCAAAGCCTTGAACTTGCGCAACTCTTCTTCTCCTTCCCTCTTCTCTTCGCGCCGCTCCTCCTTCTTCTCACTCTCTCAATTCGCAACTCTCTCTAGGTTTTGCGCAAATGAGAGTGCTTTCGCCCTTTTTGGGTTTAAGCTGTGGGCCTTCCCCGCTCTGGGCTCACAGCTACACCACCTCCTCCACTCCTTTCACCTCCTACGCACATAAAATAATATTCTTCTTAATTAATTTATATTGCGCCTCCAATAATGTAAATAATTAATTTAACTAATTAATTAAATAAATTTTGGGGCGTTACAACTCTCCCCCACTTAGGATTTTTCGTCCTCGAAAACATACCTGATTCAAACAGCTCCGGATACGACTCTCGCATCTTATCCTCCAGCTCCCATGTCAGGCTTTCACCAGCTGCTCCAAACCAAACAACCTTCATCAGATTGATCTCCTTACCTCGTAAGGTCTTCACCTCACGATCCTCAATTCGTACAGGCATAGTCTCCATAGTGAGATTATCCCGCACCTCCACATCGTCTGGTTGAATCACATGAGACGGATCCGCAATATACTTCCGAAGTTGCGACACGTGAAACACGTCGTGCAAGTTCGAAAGATTAGGTGGCAAGGCCACTCGATATGCAACACTTCCAACTCTTTCCGTAATCTGATACGGCCCAATGAAACGAGGAGTCAACTTCTTCGATTTCAGCGCACGCCCAACACCGGTCATAGGTGTGACCCTCAGGAACACGTGGTCACCCGCCTCAAATTCTAACTCTTTCCTTCTCTTATCATGGTAGCTTTTCTGTCTACTCTGCGACGCTTTCATTTTCTCCCGGATCGCCTTCACTTTCTCAGTAGTTTCTCTTACTAGCTCAGGTCCAAGTACTAAACTTTCCCCAGTCTCATACCAACATACCGGAGTCCTACACCTCCGACCATACAATGCCTCAAACGGCGCCATCCCGATACTGGAATGATAACTGTTGTTGTAGGTAAACTCGATCAATGGAAGATGAGTATCCCATGCACCTCCCTGCTCTAGAACACATGACCTCAACAGATCTTCCAATGATTGAATCGTCCTCTCTGTCTGCCCATCAGTTTGAGGATGATAAGCTGAACTCAACCTCAACTTCGAACCCAACTCCTTCTGCAAACTACTCCAAAAGTCCGAAGTGAACCTTGGGTCTCTATCTGACACAATGCATAAAGGAATGCCATGCAGCTTCACAATCACCAGAATATAGATCTCTGCCAATCTCGACACCGGATACTTAATGCCGATAGGAATGAAATGAGCAGACTTCGTCAATCTATCCACAACCACCCAAATCGAATCTTGTCCTCTCACCGTATTTGGTAACCCAGTCACGAAATCCATGGAAATACTATCCCACTTCCAATCTGGAACATTCAACGGTTGCATCATCCCCGCAGGCTTCTGATGCTCGACCTTCGATTTTTGACAGGTCAAACACGAATACACAAACTGCGCCACGTCGCGCTTCAACCCAGGCCACCAGAACATCTTTTTCAGATCTTGATACATCTTTGTCGCTCCCGGATGGATACTCAACTTACTTTTGTGGCCTTCCTCGAGAATTGCCTTTCTCATTTATTCATCTTCGGGAACACAATTTCTTCCACGATATCTCAATACATTCTGCGCATCTATCTCGAAGTCCTTATTCTCAGACTGATCAATCCCACCCATCAGATCAACCAATTTCACGTCTAACTTCTGCGCTTCCCGGATACTAGCCATAAAATCGTTGCCAATTTTCAACATACCCAACCTGATACTTTGAGGTGTGACTTCACAAACTAAACTCATGTCCCTGAATTGCTCAATTAACTCAAGCTCTCTAGCCATTAATGCCGACATATGCAAAGTCTTCCGACTCAAAGCATCTGCAACCACATTAGCTTTACCCGGGTGATAACTCAATTCAAAATAATAATCTTTCAATAGTTCTAACCACCGGCGCTGCCTCATATTCAACTCTTTCTGATCGAACAGATACTGAAGGCCCTTGTGATCACTGAACACCTCAAATCTCGATCCATACAAGTAATGTCTCCAGATTTATAACGCGAATACCACAGTAGCAAGTTCTAAGTCATGAGTAGGGTAATTCTTTTCATGAGTTCTCAACTGTCTCGACGCATAAGCGACCACTTTCCCATTCTGCATAAGCACACCACCCAAACCCATTTTGGAAGCATCACAATAGACCGTAAACGGCTCAACCGGATTAGGCAGGGTCAACACTGGTGATGTAGTCAACCTCTTCTTCAACTCATTGAAACTCTCTTCACACCGGTCCTCCCAAAAAAAAGCCTTACCCTTGCAAGTCAATTGGGTCAACGGCAGAGCCAACTTTGAAAACCCCTCAATGAATCTTCTATAATAACCAGCTAATCCGAGGAAACTTCTTATCTCAGTAACTGACTTTGGGGGCTCCCACTACAACACTGCATCAACTTTAGAAGGGTCCACCGCAATCCCATCACTAGAAATCACATGACCGAGAAAACTGACTTCCTTCAACCAAAACTCACACTTGGACAACTTCGCATATAACTTTCGATCCCTCAGAATTTCCAACACCAACCTCAGATGTTCCGCATGCTCCTCTTCTGACTTAGAATAAATTAGAATATCATCAATGAAAACCACCACAAACTTGTCCAGATACTCGCGAAAGATTTGGTTCATGTACCCCATGAATACCCCCGGCGCATTAGTCACACCGAAAGGCATTACGGAATACTCATAGTGCCCATATCTTATCCTAAACGCCGTCTTCTGGATGTCTTCATCTTTCACCTTGATCTGATGATAACCAGACCTTAAATCAATCTTGCTGAATACTTTAGCACCCACCAACTGATCCATCAAGTCATCAATCCTCGGTAACAGATACTTGTTCTTGATTGTAACTTTATTTAATTGACGATAGTCTACACACAACCTCATACTACCATCTTTCTTTTTCACTAGCAACACTGGAGTTCCCCACGGCGACACACTCGGTCTTACAAACTTCTTTTCTAACAAATCCTCAAGTTGCTTCTTCAATTCTGCCAACTCAGACGCAGACATTCTATATGGTGCCATAGACACAGGCTTAGTGCCAGGGACCAGATCAATAGTAAACTCCACCTCTCTTTCTGGTGGTATATCCGGAATCTCGTCAGGAAACACCTCGGAAAACTCACGCACGACCTGCAACTCATCAATCTTGGCTTGGCTCTCAGCAGACAACGACTCTAACAGAGAAAACAGCTGAACCTCTTCTCTCATCACCCTATGCACAAGGCACGCCCAGCACTACGCAACACACGCACCAGGCGCGCCCAGAGGCAGCGCCCAGTCCACGCGCACAGCAGCGCCACACACACACACCCACAGGACAACTCCAAAATGACACGTGAAAAAAACAAAACCACTCGAGCCAAAATGTTTAAAATTGATTTTGGGCACGCGAATGCAAAAGATGGCGCGGTAAAATATGCCCAGAACTCGAAGTTTCACCCAAAACACCCCACATGCGCACACAATGGCGCCACAGCAACACCCACCGGGACAACTCCAAAATGACACGTAAAAAAATAAAACCACTCAAGCCAAAATGTTTAAAATTGAATTTGGGCACGCGAATGCAAAAGATGGCGCGGTAAAATATGCCCAGAACTCGAAGTTTCACCCAAAACACCCCACCTGCGCACACAATGGCGCCACAGCAATACCCACCGGGACAACTCCAAAATGACACGTGAAAAAATGAAACCACTCGAGCCAGAATGTTTAAAATTGAATTTGGGCACGCGAATGCAAAAGATGGCGCGGTAAAATATGCCCAGAACTCGAAGTTTCACCCAAAACGCCCCACATGCGCACACACTGGCCATTTCATCGAATAGTTTACATGCAGCAGAATTTTTTAACACGAAAATCAGCATGATCACATCATAATTCCATCCCAACCATCATCAAACATCACACACACGAAATTACACATAACAACATCAACAATTCATCAAACAACATCATAATTTATTCAATTCTTCATCAATTTTACACATATTCACCTCAAATCCACATCAACATCAAAAACCCCACAAAACCCATCACATACGCAATTATATTAAATCGAAACGCTCACCCTTACCTCTTAAACGTAGGCTCCGTAGAAGACGATTGAAAGCACCAACGAGTAACTACAGCAACACAACGAGCAAAGCCTTGAACTTGCGCAACTCTTCTTCTCCTTCCCTCTTCTCTTCGCGCCGGTCCTCCTTCTTCTCACTCTCTCAATTCGCAACTCTCTCTAGGTTTTGCGCAAATGAGAGTGCTTTCGCCCTTTTTGGGTTTAAGCTGTGGGCCTTCCCCGCTCTGGGCTCACAGCTACACCACCTCCTCCACTCCTTTCACCTCCTACGCACATAAAATAATATTCTTCTTAATTAATTTATATTGCGCCTCCAATAATGTAAATAATTAATTTAACTAATTAATTAAATAAATTTTGGGGCGTTACATACACAATCGCAACAAGTAATATAATGATAAAGTAGAGATCGTACCCACAGGGATTGATGTTAATTTATAAGTTTTGGACATGAAAATAAATTTGATTGCGTAAGACAGTAAACAAAGTTCAAGTATGAGAATATGAGTTTGACTGCTTCTTACTAAGTAATTTCTCAGTAGTGACGCGCTATAACATCAGACGCTATAGCGTTAAGAGCTGTAGCATATGATGTTGTGCTTTTCAGTCACTGACGCCAAGATTTTGTTACAAGACTCTTATTTCTAAGTTCTAAATAAGTCCACCCCTGTATAATAAAGAACCCACATCATTCATGTAACATCCCTATTTATGTTAATTTCGATTTATTAAATTAACTAGCGAATTATTATTTGATTAAATGATAAGTCGAGTCATGGATAAGTAGGTGTCAAGAAAGCAATATTGAAGTGCTCAATTATATGATTTACATGCACTATTTATTTAATTATATGAATTATTGTGTGTTTGTGTGATTAGAAATGAGTTTAAGTGAGAATTAGAGGACAAGGTTAGTTTAGTCATTTCCCTTCATTTAAACTTCAACTCTCTCTTGATCAACAACACCCACACTCACATGCTGGATGGTTCAGAATTTAGAAAGAACAAAAAACAGAAATAAGAACGAGAGAGAGAGAGAGGAGATGCGAAGGAGAGAGGAGAAGGAGAAGAACATCAACTTCTTCAAATCTGAATGCATGTAGGTAATGTTAGTACCATTCTCTCCCATTTTTCATCCTCTACTCATAGACACTATATTCACTAACTGATTCTCCCTCCATTTCCATCCACCATTTTCGAAATTCAAACTCCAAGTTGACCAAAAATAGAGTTCTTGCCTTGCATGTTGTTTTTGGGACACTTGAGGCTAGCATATTGTTCTAGGAGGTTCAAAGCTAGATTTGGAAGCACATTAATACCCACATTGTAGTTTCAGAACCTGGAAGTGAAGTCTAGGAGCATGGGGTCGAATATGAATTGAGTTCAAGGCGGAATAGGTTTCTCATAGTACACAGCATTCCTGCACAGAAACAGCTTTCACTACCTTTGGTACCTTCTTTATAACTCTCTCTGTAAAACTCATATGAAGTCTATTCTTATTTCTTCGGAAACTAGACTTAAAACCCTTCATATTTCGCACAAGAACCACCTTATTTGACTGAGTATTGAGGGAGAACAATTAGTTACAAGTTTTACTTTTGTAACAGTACCGATTTTGAATGAGTCTATGTATTTTAGCAGTAACTCCCTGAATACTTATCATATAGGTGTGAGACTTGAACCATTTGAAAGTAGACAAAATTATCTACACATTAGGCACTGGTTTGGATAGTTTTGGTTAAGAACTGAATTAGTTATGTCTATTGTAAAACAGCTTACAGATTCTGTCAAACCAATTTTGGAATTAATTACTGCGTTTCAAAGAGTCAGGATTAGATTGGAGTAGAACAGAGATTACATTGTTGATTGAGATGCATTTGGGTAAGCTTCAGTGGCTGAATACGTTTGGGGTTCGTTCGGGATCGATTTCGTGTTCGTTGGAACGTAGGTGAACATTCGGGGATAGTTCGATTGGTTACATTGTCGCTTGCATTTCGTGGAGTCTCGATTGTTCGTGATTTTCATCACGATTGGTGAGTTCTATACTCGCTTAGGGATTTAAGTTCGTGTCAAGATCGCATGTGACTGATAATGTGTTTTCGTTTCGCTAAAAACCGTATTTTTGAAAAATGTTGCGTTTATGTATCTTGAAACGAATTATTGATTGTTGAATTATTGATGTTTGAAGTGTTTGAATGATTGATTGTTTGACAATTATGTAATTGTTATGATGATTGTTTGGACTGAATTAATGTATAATGTGTAACATCCCAAATTTGGCTAATTTCGTTTAACGAAATTAGCAAGAAGTAATAAGTTACTTGATTAGCTAAGTTAATTGCTAATTATATAAATCAAGTGATGGATTGTGTCATACCCCAATTTTGTCCGGCTTAGGTCAAAACCCTAATTTTCTCCACAAAAAAATAAAAATAAATTATGCATTGCATTTTGAATCCTAGAAACCGCTCCAAAGTTTTTGGAATCATTCTTAGGGATAGAATGCACTTTTTAAGAAACTAGGGTTTTGAAAATACGTTATGCATGCATGACAAGCTTTGAAAAATATTTTATGCATGTATGGCAAGGACCTAAAAGCATTTTTTTGGAAAACAAGAATTGATTTCTAAGCCAAGAATCGATTTATAGTATGTTGCATAGGTCTTGAAAATCGATTTTTAAGCTCTTCCATAGGCCATGAATCGATTCCTCATTGCTTTAACTAAACATGGAATCGATTTTCACCTATTATATATGTCCTGAAAATCGATTTCCCTCTCCTTTCATAGGCCTTGAAATCGATTTTCAGGCCATTTTAAAGAGGTGAAAATCGATTCCTCCTTTTTCCATAGGCCATACAATCGATTCCCATCATTTCCAAAAATAAAGAATCGATTCCTACATGTTTCCAAAGACCACAGAATCGATTTTCAGGATCTCCAAATGTCCTGAAAATCGATTCCTATCATTTTCCATAGGCCATATAATCGATTCTTGTCATTTCCAAAAGAAAAGAATCGATTCCTACATATTTCCAAAGGCTCAAACAATCGATTCATCCTTGCAATAAATGTTTTTTAAAATTCCTACGCTTTCCTGAGCCTATAAATAGGCAGCCTCAAGTCACATTTTGGGACGGACTTCACGAGATTGCAGACAGAGATTGACACACAGAGACACTTCACACAAGATCAGAGAGAAGAATTGCTACACACATTTTTCACGAGATCTGACACACTTTCACGAGATCTGAGAAGAATTGCTCCAGAGACATTTTCACGAGATCTAGGAAGACAACTCTCGCAAATCTCATTTTCCAGTCCTCCGCTTCATTTTTGTTCTACTCGCGCCGTTGGTCCGTCTGAGCTGATCTCCTGCAAGGGTTAGTCGGAGTTGCGTTCTTCAAGTGGTAGTATCTGCCTTCATCAGAGGTATTTCTGTCTTTATATTTGCTAAAATTTAATCATTGTGATCCATGCCAAAATTGCCCTATGTGATTTAATTTAGCTGTAATGTCCTTGTTGATGATGAACCACATGATTCCCACTTATGCCTAGTGCATCATTTTTAAGTGGTGAAGATGGTCTCAGATGATTCGACCCTTTTAGTTTATATGTTGTTTAAGTCGATGATTGGCAATATGATTCACACTTGTGCACTTGTGCACTTAATCTTAAGTGTGAGGATTGACCAAAGTGATTCAACATTCTTTGATACTTTGGTCGCTAAATAATTTGCTTGCTTATGCTGGCCAATGATCATGATTGAGGCAACTTTTTTGCTTGAGCTTACAGCGTCATCGTCTACTCTCATATAGAATATCATCAATACTTAGATAGGTCCATTCCTTACATTGCATCTTCCACTAGATGTGCATTTAGATTCCCTTGCGTTTTGTAGAAATATTTGAGTATGGTTCTCGCCTAGCATCTTCCACTAGATGTGCATTTAGGTTCAATCTTGCCTACTCTTGTATTTTTGCTTGATGCCCAATTCAAGTTCCCTCCTTGCCTATCTATGCGTTGTGATCTACTATGTGTAGTTTAGACTTGATTTTTGTTTGCGATTTCAAATATTGTTGCTTAATGATTTGATTCCGCTGATTGCATTATGCTTGAATCCACCAATTCTTTCTTGCATTCATTGTTTTCATTTCTAAAACGACCTGGCACAAAAAACGGTTACTAGTGGCAATCCATCACAACCTTTGTTGGTTTGATTGCCATGAAAGCCTCAATTTCAAAAGAATTGTCGTAAGCATAAAGCAAGCTACTAGTGATAATCCATCACAACCTTTGTTGGTTTGATTATCATGAACGCGTCCAATTTCAAAAAGCACTTTTCTAAGTATCAAAGAATCAAAAACAAGTTATTAGCGGTGGCCCATCATAACCATTGTTAGTTTAATCGTCAAAGCAAAAAGACTTTCATTTTTAAGGCTCATTAGAACTACGTCGCTTTGATTCCCGTTTGGGATACGTAGGAGCGAGCCACGTTCTCGTCAAGCGCAACAAATAAAAATTCTTTTCATCCCCCTAAACCAATCATTTTCATAAAACAAACAAAAATCTTTTTTCAGACCCATTGTTGCTAGTAGCTCATCAGAGCCTCTGTTCGTTTAGCTATTAGTGACAATGTCCTTTTCTCCTAAAAATAATAAACGATGATCCATCATAACCTTTGTTAGTTTGATCATCGTACAAATCAATCTCTTTCGAAAGTCACTTTCAAAAAGATAATAAAAACAAGTTGTTGTCTATAGTCCATCAGAACCTTTGTTCGTTTGACTGGCAGTACAACTCTTTTTGAACATTTAGCAGTGATTCATCATAGCCTCTGCTAGTTTAATCATTTGCTAATGCTCGTCCTATTTCAAAAAACTCACTAAAAAAGATAAAAAAAACAAGAAAACCTTTCAAAAAGAACCAAGAACTACGTAGCTTTGAATTCTCCATCGCACCAGGAGATACGTAGGAGCGGGCCATGTCCCGTCAAGCACTTGTTTTCTAAAAACCCTTTTTTCCCCCTTTCTCACCTAAAATAAAATTTTCATTAAAGATTCCCCATTCATCTCCAAATAAGAAATAAATAGGCAAATCTAGGTATTTTTCAAATCAAACATTAAAACCACACATTTAATTAGAGGTTCCCTTTCGGTAGAAAGGACGTGCGCGGTGCTAACACCTTCCTCGCACGTAATCGACCCCCGAACCTATATCTCTAGTTTTCAAAGACCATCCGCCTTGTCCAAAAGACCTTTTTTCAATGTTTTGGTCTTAAAATTAAAATATTGGTGGCGGCTCCAAAATTTTCCACGTTGTACATTGAGAAACCCAAACCGGGGATTTTTCGGGGTGCAACAGCTGGCGACTCCACTGGGGACCACTTTTTTTAAAAGACGAGGGTCAAGCCTAACTAATTTAAATGTGTGGTTTAATGTATTGTTGATTTGATTAATACCTTGTTTGCCTTTCTTTCTTATCAGTGATTGTAGGCATATGCATTAGTCTTCTTTGTTGTTCCCTATCTCTTCTTTTTAATCCTTTTCTTTTTATATGTTTATGCTCATGCATTCTTCCAACCCCCATGTTCCCTTCTTTCTTTGCTCCTTTTCTTCAAGGTAAGCTCATGCATTTCTCCCCAATTCTATCATGTCCCTTCTTCTCAGCTCCCTTTCTGAAGTAAGTAATGTGTTTGTTGTTGGTACCCTAAGCTAGTTGTATTTGAATGATATTAAACCCTAGGGTAGACGACATGCTATTGTCTGGACTGCTCTGGTTTTTCATTTCAGGTGGGGGTAGTACTAGGGAAAATGCCCTTGACACACACTACACTTATACCCTGTGACTATGTGCTTTGAGTGGGACAATAACCCAGGTCTGCAAAAACTTAGGAGAGTGGATTCGAGTAGTGAGAGCCCATCAGGACCTTTGTCCGTTTGGCTACTTGCGAAAGTTTCAACCAGAGTTGTGCTCTTTCATGATGCCTCACACCTAGCAGTTTGCTGCATTTGTGGGGAATTTTGCGAAAGGGACTGTAGCTCTGGTGGCCTTGTGAGGGAGTGAATAGAGCTACATGGAAGGATTACCTTTTTAATTGCCCTAGATCATAGGTCTTACCTCTTTTTAGGTCACAAGGGCTTTTCCAAAATTGTGTGTTGCATTATTACATCTAGTTTAGTTCATTTCCACCAACGTTTTTGAAAAAAAACAAAATCAACCAAAAAAAATAATAATAAGTTTTTCCTTCTCTTTCATAAATACCTATATGGGGTGGCATATAGGGTATACCGCCCTAATTTTTCAAAACCCCACCTGTAAATATCTGTCTTTATAACAAGCATCCTCATCATCCGCATTTTACATCATAACAGCATACATTACATAAGCAAATTCTGAAAAATTCATACAGCATTCCTCATGCATCTAAATACAAAAATAACATAAAACCATATGCATTGCATTCATTTACGCATTCATACGTGTACTCATAAAAATGTTCTATCATCAGAGAGAGAGAGAAACAAAAGGCAAGCTGGTTCACCAACACCGATACTCCACCCTTCTGCAATCAAGGTTGATGGCTAGTAATCGGAATTTCAAGAATAAGGGCCGTCGGAGCCAAGAGGAGTTAGTTGCAGAGATTCTTAATCCTGAGCAGCTGGCTCAAGAGAATCAAGCTTTGAGGATCAAAGTGGAGGCTATGGAAGCACAGATGGTCGAAGTAATAAGTATGCTACAGAATCTGAGGGGTGGAGCCGCCGCTGGGGCCGCCGCTGTTGTAAATTCCGAAGGGGTTTCTCCTCCGGTGTCCGCTGAAGTTACAACTACTCACACTTCTTATGAACAGGGGGTCTGTCACTTTGCCCATCCTCCAGGGGCGAGCAGACAGAGTCATCTGAATGCACCGATATATCCTTGGGGGATGCCAATGGGTTATATCCTTGCTGAAACTATTCCTGTGGGGTCGAGTCAACCTGTCACGACTATGCCCGGTGGAGCTGCTATGGGACCACAAATTCATACTCCTAGTCCTGATACTGTGCTGCCAAGAGGTTCACCTAGTCCTACTCTGGGAGTTACTGTGAACCCTCAGAACGCTGTCCATCATATGGGAAACCCTGCTCAGCATGGGGGTTATTATCACGGTCCGGGGAACTATCCACAAGGTCAGTTGTTTGGGAACACTCAGCATGGGGATCGGTATCACTCGCTTGAAGAGCGCTTAAGAGCTGTGGAAGGATCAGGAACTAGAGACAGGGATGCCCGAGATTTGTGCCTTGTCCCAGATGTTGTTATACCCCCTAAATTCAAAGCACCTGACTTTGATAAATATCGCGGCACCGGGTGTCCATCTAGCCATCTGACGATGTATGTTAGAAAAATGGCCGCTCATGCTCATGATGACAAGGTACTCATTCATTATTTCCAGGACAGTCTGGCTGGGGCATCACTAGATTGGTACAGCGGAAAGATTGCTGGAGGTTTTGGCAATTCTAGTGGACAAAAGAAACCCTTTCCCAACTTCCCCAAGAAGAAAGAAGGGGAAACCAATGTTATTTCCGCAGGGGGAGGCCCATCTTTCAGCTCTCCACAGCAGGCGGTACCATTATCTTTCAACTCTCCGCAGCGAACTAATTCAGGCTACAGAGCCCAGAACTATCAAGAGAAGAGGCGTGCTAATTTTGATCCGATTCCGATGACCTATACTGAATTGTTCAATCATCTTGTCTCAAAGAATTTGGTCAATACTCGCCCCATGAAGCCTATACAACCTCCCTTTCCCAGGGGGTACATCGCTGATGCTACTTGTAGCTTTCATAGTGGAGGAATCGGCCACACGGTGGAGGACTGCAAGGCTTTCAAATATGTAGTCCAGGATTTGATTGACGCCAACTGGATCTCTTTCAAGCCGAACAGTCCCAGTACAATTACAAACCCCCTACCGGGACATGGGACACCATCCGCTAATGCAGTAGAGGATTCTGTAGGGCAGACAATAATAAAAGATGTTAAGTGTATCCAGACTCCTCTGGAAAATATACATGCTGAGTTGTGTCATCGTGGTGTTATCAAGAAGGGCTGTGTATGCGCCGATCCTTTATGCGTGGGTGCCTGTGAAGTTTTCAAGTCAGTCCTGCAAGACCTGATAGATCGGTGCGTGGTTCAGATAGGGACCCATGATATTGAAGATGAAAAAGAAATCAATGAGGAAGTAATAGCGGTGCCTATGAAAGAGGGATGTTGGGATACTCTAGGGGAGCCCAGTGGAAAGTTTGATTACTTGGTCAGGTATGACGCTCCAGAGAGTGCTCAAATCCGAATAGAAGACATCCAGCCCACAGGATGGGATGAGGAAGAGGAACAATACAACCAAATTGCTGTCATCGGTAATGGATCCAAAGCTGAAGAAAGTGAGACTGGTCTAGTTCGTCGCTGCCTTGCCAGAGAAAGTTGAAGAAGCTGCTGCCTTTCCTGTGACTTTTAAATTCAATATGATCATTGTAATGCAACTCTGTGGCTCTGCCCAAGGTCATAGAGCAAGTTGTTAGGGGCAATCATGTTTTTATTTTCAGAATCATCATCATTAATAAAAACGTTGTTTTTGAATTCCAATCAATAAAAATTAATTCCTTTTCATTTCGTGTGTCTTTTCCTTGCATTATTATTGCTTGTTTGTTTGTTTCGCCTTTCATTCTGCTTTTTCGCCTCAGTAAAAAGCGGATCCACAGCAATTGTCTCTCAAAATAACAGTGCCAACAGTCCATATTTTGACTTTGATCACCTTATCAATCAAGCAGAGTGGGACGTTGAGAAAGACCGGGAAAATCCTCCAGAAGGTTAATGAAGCAAGGAGAAAGAGTTATTCAGCATCACAGGGAATCCACTGAAGTGATCAACTTGGGAACTACTGAGAACAAAAAAGAGGTCAGGATGGGTACTTCAATAAAGGAAAATTAGAGCTCAAAAGGGAAATAAAGAAGAAGGGCAAGTGCATGAAAATAAGTGAATTATTGTCCCAGAGTTAATTCTTGAGGAAATAAGCAATCATGATTTGAAATGAAGTCGGACTACCATTCCATACCCAAAAACAAAATCCTCTCTTAACCACCTTAAACCAGGAAAATCCCAAAGAGAAAAACAAAATCCTCTCCTAACCACCTTAAGCCAAGAAAATCCCAAAGAGAAAAACATAATCCTTTCCGACCCATCTTAAGCCAAGAAAAAGCCAAAAATCCAAAAGTCACCTTAGACAAGGATCACCTCGAATTAAAAAAACAGTGCATCGTTCTTTATCAGCTCACCCAAGCTCAAGAAAAAGAAGAAGTCAAAGAAGGAAAAATCATTCAAAAAGGAAAATCCCAAAACCAAAAGAAAAATACAAAAGAAATAGTGAGTTGATACATGTTACCACAAAACCCAAGAGATCCTCGTCTCAATAAACCTTCAAACACTTTCTCATTTCCCTGCACCCCTCCTCTCATAAACCGCAAACACTCTCATTTGACCGCGATGAACCGCCCTCTATAGACCCTTAGCCAGGAATAAAACCTCCTAATACCTCATCAAGCCAGTTAACCATCATAAATCATCGATCAACAGCCAACACCGAATAAAAACCATCCTGCCATTAGCCCCAAATACCTCATTAAGCTTACTCATCTCTCCTCCACAAAACACCACAATCCCGAAAGGTCCATCCCGATCAATGATTGATTGCTGTTGTTTTCTCAAGGTTTTAGCTCAAGGACAAGTAAATTCATTTGTTTACCATGTGCCAAGTGGGGCAATCCTGTCGCTCTTCACCCCTCCTACAACTGGGGAAATTGACCCTACACCTATCTCATCCCTTGTCGCACTCACATTCATTGAAATCATACAGGGGCAACCCCCTTTCTTCTCTAGTGAATGGGTCAGAAGCAGTTCTTCTCATCAAGGTTGAAACACCCTCTCTACAAGTAGTCATGGAGGCCAGGTTAGAAGAAGCAAAATGGATCCAAGCTCGTCTAGATCAACTGAAAAGAATTGCTGCCCTGCGCCATGGCCAGTTGTACCAACAAAAGATGAAGGCAGCTTTTGGCAAGCAAGTCCGCCTTCGAGAATTCGGCGTTGGAGACCCTGTACTCAAAAAGATCCTACCTATCCGGACTGACTCCGTGAGAAGTTGAGGCCCACTTATGACGGTCCATGTGAAGTCAAGAAAGCTTTTTCCAGAGGAGCGCCGATACTCATAAACATAGACGGCGAGGATCTCAGGAATCCAGTCAATTCAGATCAAGTGAAGAAGTATTATGCCTAAAAGAAATAGATGAAAAAAGAGAAAGACAAGCCAAGTAAGAATTAGCTCGCTAGGTTGAAAACCCGCAAAGGGCGACCTAGGCAAAATCAGAGCGACCCGGTGGATTGAAAACCCGCAAAGGGCGATCCAGGCAAAAATTAGGGTCTGAAAACTTAGGCATGAAAAGTAAAGAAAGGCATACAACTCTCCTACAAGCTTGGATGAGGGAGTGATCAAGGTCAAGGACATAGATGTTTGGCACTGTTCCACAGAGACGGACAGTCAGAATTCAGCTTCTCTCCTTTTTTCGTGTCTTTTTACAGTTTAAACTTTCAAGTGTAATAAATAATCGGCGTAACTTCTTGTGCGACCGGTTTCCACATTAATAAAGTTCAAATTTCTCGTATCTGTTCATTCTTTTATTTTCTGCTTTTTCTGCTCAAAATAAACGTTTTATGATGATGATGGTCCTGAACTGTAAAACATGTGCATACATCATAGAGCATTGCAAATCATTACGAGATTCTTAAGAGTCCCAGGAGAAGGCAATTCCCCAAAGCCAGTCACTCATGCAAGAGAGCAACTACATCCGCGATTGCTTCAAACCAGCAAAGTCAAGACCAACATGCACTCGGCCCATGAGCCCCGCAAATCCAACAGCTTCCTCAGTCTCATGTCATGAGTGTCGCGGGTTGGCTGAACCAGCAAAAATAAAAATAAGCACAAAAAAAAGGGGGGCAATAAACAAACACAGTCATGCATTACATTCATCATGCATAAAATCATGCATTTATCAGACATAAAAATAATGATAATAACGTAAAGAAAAAGAGATTCAGGCATTTGCATTCATCATAAGAGAAAGAAAAAGAAAATAACAATCATGGCATTTGCATCATGCATCGCATAAAACGAAGTCTTCCATTGCATACGCTGGCATTCCATGCGGTCAAACCAGACCTTTGTGTCCTTAAACCAGATCATTGTGGTCCATAAACCAGACCTTCGTGTCCTTAAACCATACCTTTAGGGTCCATAAATCAGACCAGTATGCAGACACAAATTGCTCCATAAACCAGGCTTGTCGGCCCATAAACCAGACTCGTTGTGATCCTTAAATCAGACTAATGTCAAGTCCATAACTTAGCATTCCAAGGCATTTCACAACTCTCAAGCATTGCATTTGCATACACACACCTCATAAAAAGGGAAAAGAACAAAATCATCGTATGTCATTCATCATTAGAGCATTACATTTGGCATCAGATAGTTCATAGAAAAAGCAAAGAAAGTAAACAAAGATAAGAAACCACAAAAGCAACACAAAAACATTCCCTGTCGTCCAGCATTCCATATCATTCAGCATTCCTTTGTCATTCAATCATCAAACATCAAAGCATTGCATATGCATCATATTAACAAGAATCATTGCATCAAACATCAAAGCATTGCATCATAGAAAAAGCAAAAAGAAATAAACAGAAGTTAGAACAAGAGCCTTTCATTCATCAAAGCATCACCGCATACATTTGCATTTAAACATCAAAGCAATACAGTTGCATCACATTAATACTGGCATCTCATAAAAAAAAAAAAAAAAAACAAATAAAGTCAGGCATTGCATTCATCAAGCATATAAGAACAGTAAAAGATCATGCATTCATCCGACATAGACAAAGGAAATAAGGAACTCATCATTCATCATAAGAAAAAAAGAAAACAGCAATCATGGCATTTGCATTACATGCATTTATTCATTTTCAGCTACAGGTACAAAGAGAGGATGAGCACTTCGGTGTTAGCCCTCGCCCCCAGATTCCAGAAAATGTTCCCCCAAGTTGGGAGTTCAGAAAGGAAAAAGAAGAAAAAAGAGAAATAGAAAGGAAGGAGAGAAAATAAAAGAGAGCGCTCAAGCGTGCATTGCGGATTGGAGCACAGAGATCATCGCTCCCTTCTGCCCAGGTCTCACATCGTGTACGAGCAACGCGATGGACCGCAGCCCCATGTGAGGTTCAACGGAATAGTTGTATCAGCCTAAGATGCAGTGGACGCCGTGCATTGATCAGTATATCAGTTCCGGAGCTGATAACGATCCCCCCGGTCGCTCGAAAAGGCCAACAGGAAGAGCGTGCTCCTCAAAGCTACGTGCAAACTCGGATTCGTCAAAGAGTTCGTTTAAGGATTACAGGTTTTAGGCAGCCTGGGCAATTTACCGTTTTCTGCACGCAAGTGCCCATTTTACTTTTCTGTCTGCACGCAAGTGCCCATTTTACTTTTCTGTCTGCACGCAAGTGCCCATTTTACTTTTCTGTCTGCACGCAAGTGCCCATTTTACTTTTCTGTCTGCACGCAAGTGCCCATTTTACTTTTCTGTCTGCACGCAAGTGCCCATTTTACTTTTCTGTCTGCACGCAAGTGCCCATTTTACTTTTCTGTCTGCACGCAAGTGCCCATTTTACTTTTCTGTCTGCACGCAAGTGCCCATTTTACTTTTCTGTCTGCACGCAAGTGCCCATTTTACCTTTCAGTCTGCACGCCAAGTGCCCATTTACTGCTTTCTGCACGCCAAGTGCCCACTTTACCGCTTTCTGCACGAAAGAGCCCATCTTTTCAAAAATATAGAAAAAGCAAAAAGAGGAAAATTCGGGTTTCCCTAAGCAGACAAAATCGGTATAATTTCTGAATTCTTTATTTCTATTTTGCCTCGAAATATGTCTTGCGCAATTCATATTTCTTGTCAAAATCCAAATAAAGAGGGGCAGCTGTCATACCCCAATTTTGTCCGGCTTAGGTCAAAACCCTAATTTTCTCCACAAAAAAATAAAAATAAATTATGCATTGCATTTTGAATCCTAGAAACCGCTCCAAAGTTTTTGGAATCATTCTTAGGGATAGAATGCACTTTTTAAGAAACTAGGGTTTTGAAAATACGTTATGCATGCATGACAAGCTTTGAAAAATATTTTATGCATGTATGGCAAGGACCTAAAAGCATTTTTTTGGAAAACAAGAATTGATTTCTAAGCCAAGAATCGATTTATAGTATGTTGCATAGGTCTTGAAAATCGATTTTTAAGCTCTTCCATAGGCCATGAATCGATTCCTCATTGCTTTAACTAAACATGGAATCGATTTTCACCTATTATATATGTCCTGAAAATCGATTTCCCTCTCCTTTCATAGGCCTTGAAATCGATTTTCAGGCCATTTTAAAGAGGTGAAAATCGATTCCTCCTTTTTCCATAGGCCATACAATCGATTCCCATCATTTCCAAAAATAAAGAATCGATTCCTACATGTTTCCAAAGACCACAGAATCGATTTTCAGGATCTCCAAATGTCCTGAAAATCGATTCCTATCATTTTCCATAGGCCATATAATCGATTCTTGTCATTTCCAAAAGAAAAGAATCGATTCCTACATATTTCCAAAGGCTCAAACAATCGATTCATCCTTGCAATAAATGTTTTTTAAAATTCCTACGCTTTCCTGAGCCTATAAATAGGCAGCCTCAAGTCACATTTTGGGACGGACTTCACGAGATTGCAGACAGAGATTGACACACAGAGACACTTCACACAAGATCAGAGAGAAGAATTGCTACACACATTTTTCACGAGATCTGACACACTTTCACGAGATCTGAGAAGAATTGCTCCAGAGACATTTTCACGAGATCTAGGAAGACAACTCTCGCAAATCTCATTTTCCAGTCCTCCGCTTCATTTTTGTTCTACTCGCGCCGTTGGTCCGTCTGAGCTGATCTCCTGCAAGGGTTAGTCGGAGTTGCGTTCTTCAAGTGGTAGTATCTGCCTTCATCAGAGGTATTTCTGTCTTTATATTTGCTAAAATTTAATCATTGTGATCCATGCCAAAATTGCCCTATGTGATTTAATTTAGCTGTAATGTCCTTGTTGATGATGAACCACATGATTCCCACTTATGCCTAGTGCATCATTTTTAAGTGGTGAAGATGGTCTCAGATGATTCGACCCTTTTAGTTTATATGTTGTTTAAGTCGATGATTGGCAATATGATTCACACTTGTGCACTTGTGCACTTAATCTTAAGTGTGAGGATTGACCAAAGTGATTCAACATTCTTTGATACTTTGGTCGCTAAATAATTTGCTTGCTTATGCTGGCCAATGATCATGATTGAGGCAACTTTTTTGCTTGAGCTTACAGCGTCATCGTCTACTCTCATATAGAATATCATCAATACTTAGATAGGTCCATTCCTTACATTGCATCTTCCACTAGATGTGCATTTAGATTCCCTTGCGTTTTGTAGAAATATTTGAGTATGGTTCTCGCCTAGCATCTTCCACTAGATGTGCATTTAGGTTCAATCTTGCCTACTCTTGTATTTTTGCTTGATGCCCAATTCAAGTTCCCTCCTTGCCTATCTATGCGTTGTGATCTACTATGTGTAGTTTAGACTTGATTTTTGTTTGCGATTTCAAATATTGTTGCTTAATGATTTGATTCCGCTGATTGCATTATGCTTGAATCCACCAATTCTTTCTTGCATTCATTGTTTTCATTTCTAAAACGACCTGGCACAAAAAACGGTTACTAGTGGCAATCCATCACAACCTTTGTTGGTTTGATTGCCATGAAAGCCTCAATTTCAAAAGAATTGTCGTAAGCATAAAGCAAGCTACTAGTGATAATCCATCACAACCTTTGTTGGTTTGATTATCATGAACGCGTCCAATTTCAAAAAGCACTTTTCTAAGTATCAAAGAATCAAAAACAAGTTATTAGCGGTGGCCCATCATAACCATTGTTAGTTTAATCGTCAAAGCAAAAAGACTTTCATTTTTAAGGCTCATTAGAACTACGTCGCTTTGATTCCCGTTTGGGATACGTAGGAGCGAGCCACGTTCTCGTCAAGCGCAACAAATAAAAATTCTTTTCATCCCCCTAAACCAATCATTTTCATAAAACAAACAAAAATCTTTTTTCAGACCCATTGTTGCTAGTAGCTCATCAGAGCCTCTGTTCGTTTAGCTATTAGTGACAATGTCCTTTTCTCCTAAAAATAATAAACGATGATCCATCATAACCTTTGTTAGTTTGATCATCGTACAAATCAATCTCTTTCGAAAGTCACTTTCAAAAAGATAATAAAAACAAGTTGTTGTCTATAGTCCATCAGAACCTTTGTTCGTTTGACTGGCAGTACAACTCTTTTTGAACATTTAGCAGTGATTCATCATAGCCTCTGCTAGTTTAATCATTTGCTAATGCTCGTCCTATTTCAAAAAACTCACTAAAAAAGATAAAAAAAACAAGAAAACCTTTCAAAAAGAACCAAGAACTACGTAGCTTTGAATTCTCCATCGCACCAGGAGATACGTAGGAGCGGGCCATGTCCCGTCAAGCACTTGTTTTCTAAAAACCCTTTTTTCCCCCTTTCTCACCTAAAATAAAATTTTCATTAAAGATTCCCCATTCATCTCCAAATAAGAAATAAATAGGCAAATCTAGGTATTTTTCAAATCAAACATTAAAACCACACATTTAATTAGAGGTTCCCTTTCGGTAGAAAGGACGTGCGCGGTGCTAACACCTTCCTCGCACGTAATCGACCCCCGAACCTATATCTCTAGTTTTCAAAGACCATCCGCCTTGTCCAAAAGACCTTTTTTCAATGTTTTGGTCTTAAAATTAAAATATTGGTGGCGGCTCCAAAATTTTCCACGTTGTACATTGAGAAACCCAAACCGGGGATTTTTCGGGGTGCAACAGATTGTGATTGAATGGTTAAATCAAGTTTTAGATGAGATTATAGTCTAAAGGGCAAAACAGTCATTTTGCCTAATGAGCGGTTACAACTAATCGATTAGCTAACCTAAGTAATATAGCATCTCTAATAATATGTGATTGTTAAAATTAGTAGATTGTGTGTTTGTGTACTAATTAAACTATATTAGGCATGGTAGGAGTAACTAGAGGTGAGAAATTAAATGAAGGTTAAGCTGGTAATTTCATAGCCCTTTTTCCACTTAGCTCACAAAACACAATGACCCAACACCACACAAACCCACATTCATTTGCTGAAGTTAACAAAGAACAAGAAAACAGAATTTGATGGTTGAGAGAGAAAGAGAGAGCTTCAAGTTGAAAGAGAAAAGAGAGAAGAAGAGAAAATTTCTAAACCCTCTCTTCTCATTCGCCCATTCTGAAAACTTTATTCTCTTCTCATCCCATTATTGAGTTCATCATTTTGAAGCATAACCAGAAAATTTTCCCCAAACAATTTTATACCTAGTCTTTAACCACCAAAGATCATCTTGCATGTACTAGTTTTAGGGAGAATCTGAGTTTGTGAGTTCAAGGGTAAACAAAGGTGTAACATCCCCTAATTAGCTAATTAGAATTGATTAAATTAACACAAGGTTAAGTTGATTAATGAGCATAATTATTCTAATTATGAAATTGTATCATGGATCAAATAGATAAGTAACATTTTGATTAAACATAATTAGTAAATTATGCTAAGTGTGGAGACTTGAGTGTAGGTGTTAAATTAGTGGTGAGTTAGATGAGATGCTAATGAGGGAGGGTAGAAGAGTCTTTTCTCATTCTTAAGTGACTACCCTTCAGCTGACCCAAAACACTACAACATGTTTCATTCCCTCATTTTCTGAAATTCAGCAAGAAGTAAGGAGGAGAAAGAGAGAACTCGAGAGAGAAGGAGGAGGAGAGGAGGGAAGACAGCCCATTGATTCCTACATGCATGTTGAATCCAACACCGCCAATGTTCATCATTCTTCTTCCTCTATATATTGATGCCCAGAAATCACCCATCCACCCTCTCCATCACAAGTTACCATTTGTGCATCTTTGAAGCTCCAAGCTCAAAAATGGAGTGTTGATCCTCCAAATAGTTGCATGTCCTTGTTGTAGTCCCACATTTAGTACCAAAAGCCCACATCCAAGCAACAAACCTATTTGAAGCTTAATTGAGTTGCTGAGTTCGAGTCATAGGTCCTTGGGAAGTTCGGGTTCAGTTTTTGGAGCGAGTCGGAGACGGTTCGTGAGGCTATCCTAACGCGTCAACTGCTAGATTCGTCGTTTGAGTGATTTTCATCACTTCGGGTGAGTTCTATAACTCGCTTAGGGAATATGTGTGTGTTTTCGAGTCCTTACTTTCAAAATTATGGTCACACGTTTCTGGTATCGAAAGGAATTTTATTGAAAACCGTTTTCCCAAAGATCGTGATTTAACTATGAATTGTTTGATTGATTGTTGGGTGGTCTGGATTGGATTGCTATAATATAGCGTTTTAATGCGTGTTGAGTTTGGGTCTCGATCGGAAGGGAAGTGGGAATCGGAATGGAATGGACTTACTCATGGAAAAACCTATTTTCTCGAAACTGATGGAGACACACGGATCGTGTGCCTCTGGGCACGGGTCGTGCGCCTCCCTCTGATACGACAGGAACTGGATTTTTAAAAACACGCACGGATCGTGCGCTTAGTCGCACGGGTCGTGCGTATGTCTCTGGAACTTTATAAAATTTTAGTGGATCACGCACGGATCGTGCGCCAAGTCGCACGGGTCGTGCGTATCTTTCTGGAAAATTTCTACAAAATGTTCAAAAACGCACGGGTCGTGCGCCTACACGCACGGGTCGTGCGAGACCTTCTGACCTTCAATTTTAAAGTATCTTTTTACCCATTCCAAATGATTCCAAACCTCTTCTAATCCATTCCCAAAGGTTCCACAATAATGAAAAGGTAACAATGGTATGAGATCGAGAATGTTCGATAGAAAGTTGTGTGTTATGAATAAAATGAAAAACCGTACTTAGAAAACGCGAGAGTACACATGTCAAGAATGATATTAACACGGTATTTGACTGATATTATACACTGAAATTGACTGATATGGTACATGGTACTTGACTGGAATGACTAACAGCTCATTGCGGGTACACAGACTGAAAATGTATAATAAATACAAGAGGAAAAAGGGTGACGACCCTAAGAGGTTAGCATACTAGGGGAGGGGAAGTCATGAGCCTCAAAACCTAGACTCAAGAATGTTTCCCCTGCTAGAAATAGCGGGATGGGTTCACCAAAGTCAAGAGATGCCTATAAAATAGGTAGACTGAGGTGTTATGCTAAAAACATGGAACAAAGATTGCATGCTTCATGTGTCACTTAGGAGGGCCATGAGCATGAAGGTTACAGGAACTAAATGTATTTCCACGTGGTTGCTTTTTAGGACCACGAGTTCAAAACAAGGCATAATGAACCGCTAGAGTAGTAAGGGGTCTCGATAGGACTCACTGAGATAATGTTTATCTCACCCTTCATATTTGTGGTTTTTACAGAGAAACAGGGGAAAGAAAAGGCGGTAAAGCATGGTTAGCTGGTGTGACTCTTGGAGTCATTGAAGACCTAGTTTAATGTTTTAGACCTTTGTTCCGTTTACTGTTTCTATGTTCCGATTGAATAACTTTCATTGTTTAGTTGTAAAATCGTTTCCGCTACTTTATGTTTTGAGTATTGAACACCAGGAATATGTACAAGTCTTAAGTTTTGGAACTTAAGCATTTTCAGAAAGTTTATGAGGTTCGGAGAACCAGTTATTATGTATTGTCAAAAGTTTTAGTTGTGTTCAATATTTCAATAACAGGAAGTTACTCCGATGTATGCCATTTAGTGCATTTCGGTGATTCTATATGTTAGAATTTATCGGGGTGTTACATTATGGTATCAGAGCAGTTCGACCTAGTCGGACTTAGACAGTTAGGGTGGTTTTGTCCCTCGAGTAACTCTGCTATCTTGCTTCTTGTGATACTAAGAGACATTGAGACTGATCAACTTAATACTTGGTGTATCATTTGCAGAATTATGGCAGGAGGATCGAGGAATAACCCACCAGTTGATCCGCATTCTGCATGGATGCAGAACGTGATCGAGAGGCAACAGAAGATGATGGAAGATATGTTGCAGATGCAACAGAATGCTCAAGCTCAGCCCCAGCAAGTCTCTGAGCCTCAAGTGGACCCAAGGAGGGTTTTCTCTGAATTCCTGAAAATGAAGCCGTCCGAGTTCAGAGGAGGATCGGATGTCATGGAAGCCCAGCATTGGCTAGATGATATCGAGAAGATTTTCATAGCTATGCAAGTCACTGATGATGACAAGTTGAGATTGGCAACTCATATGCTGAAAGGTGAAGCTAACAACTGGTGGACTAATGCCAAAGCCATGATGGTAACTATGGATACTCCCCAGACTTGGGAACATTTCAAGCAGGTATTTTTGGAGCAGTTCTTTCCGACAGCCATGAGGTTCGACAAGGAGAACGAATTTCTGACTCTCACTCAAGGAAGTTCAACTGTGGGTCAGTACGCGGCTAAGTTTGAAGACTTATATCAATTCTTCGGTTTGGCCGGGTATGCTCCCAATGACAAGTGGAAAACCGAAAGGTTCAAGTATGGGCTAAGGGAAGACATTGCTCAGAGTTTAAGTTCTTTTGCCTATACTAACTATGCTGCCATGGTTCAACAAGCACACATAACTGAGAGTGACTTGAAAAGGTTGTATGCAAGAAGAAAAGTGTTCCATCAGAATAAGAAGAATGCTGGATCATCTAACCATCAGACGGGTCCCAGGCACAACTCCAACAAAGGGAAACAGGTTCAGTCATCGAACTCCTCAAGATTCAGTACGTGTTCCAACTGTGGAAAGTACCATCAAGGGAAATGCCAGATGGGATCCAACCAGTGTTATTTCTGCAAGAAAGACGGTCATTTTGCACGGGACTGCCCAGAGAAAGAGAAGAGTCAAGGAAGTAACCCCGCTGCTACTACAACTCATGGAAGAGTTTACACCTTGGACGCCCAGAAAGTCACACCGTCAGATAATCTACTAAGGGGTATGGGATCTCTTTTTAATAACTCCGTTAGTATTTTATATGATTCGGGTGCGACCCATTGTTTTATATCTCAAGTTTGTGTCGATCGGTTGGGATTGGCTTTAACTCCTTTGCCTCAACCAATCTACATTAAGACTGCTGCTGAAGGTAGTGTTCAGACCCAAGCGATATGTGAAAATTGTCTTCTATCCATTGGAGACAGGAATTTTGTAGTAGACTTCATTTGTTTATCAATGAAGGGCATGGACGTTGTCCTAGGCATGAGTTGGATGACGGCCAATCATGTGACTATAGATTGTTTCCATCGAACTATCGGTTTCGCCTCCGAGTCAGTGGAGCTACAACCGCCAAATTCTGAAGCTGTTATTTCCTTCACTTCGGCCAATAATTATCTGTTCCAAGGCGCGGAAGCTTACGTCATGATGCTGTCTGCATCCACTGAGACAGGTCAGGATTTATCTTCTGTGCAAGTGGTTAATGAATTTCTTGATGTGTTTCCCGATGAAGTTCCTTCATTTCCTCCGGATCGTGAGGTTGAATTTTCTATAGAGTTGGTTCCAGGCACTGGACCTATTTCTATAGCCCCGTATAGAATGTCGCCATTAGAATTGAGGGAATTGAAAGTTCAACTGGAAAAACTGATTTCCAAGCGGTTCATCCGGCCGAGTGCCTCACCATGGGGTGCTCCAGTGTTGCTTGTCAAGAAGAAGGACGGAAGTATGAGATTGTGTATCGATTATCGTCAGTTGAATAAGATGACTATCAAGAATAAGTACCCTCTGCCGAGAATTGATGATTTGCTGGATCAGTTGAGGGGAGCTTGTGTTTTCAAAGATTGATTTAAGGTCCGGTTATCACCAAATCAGGGTTCGAGCTTTGGACGTCCCGAAGACCGCTTTCCCTACGAGGTATGGACACTATGAATTTGTAGTGATGCCCTTCGGTTTGACCAATGCTCCAGCCGTATTCCTGGATTATATGAATAGGATTTTTAATCCCTACCTAGATCAGTTTGTGGTAGTGTTCATTGATGATATCTTGGTGTTCTCTAAGACGATTGAGGAGCATGTGCAACATCTCCGAATTGTTCTGAACGTACTCCGAGAGAAGAAGTTGTATGCTAAGCCATTCAAATGTGATTTTTGGATGCCCGAAGTTAAGTTTCTGGGTCATGTGATATCTCAGGAAGGTGTTGCAGTGGACCCCAGTAAGATCGAAGCTGTAGTAGACTGGGAGCAGCCGCCTACGGTTACTGAGGTAAGAAGTTTCTTGGGATTAGCTGGGTATTATCGAAGATTCATTCAAGGATTTTCCCAGTTGGTTCTTCCACTCACTCGGTTAACTCGCAAGGGTCAGCCGTTTGTTTGGGACTCAGACTGTGAAAATTGTTTCACGGAATTGAAGGGTCGTTTGACTTCTGCACCTATCCTGATTCTTCCGGATCCGTCAGTAGGATTCCAAATCTATTGCGACGCTTCTGGTAAGGGTTTAGGATGTGTCCTAATGCAGAGTCGACAAGTAGTTGCTTATGCCTCCAGGCAGTTGAAACCGCATGAGGAGAATTACCCCACTCATGATTTAGAGTTGGCAGCGATTGTGTTTGCCCTAAAGATTTGGAGACATTACCTGTATGGGTCTCGTTTCGAAGTCTTTAGCGACCACAAGAGCCTTAAGTATTTGTTTGACCAAAAGGAGCTGAACAACAGACAGAGGAGATGGGTAGAATTCCTTAAGGATTATGATTTCGAATTGAAGTATCATCCTGGTAAGGCTAATGTTGTTGCCGATGCTTTAAGCAGAAAGTCTATCCATACTGCAGAGTTGATGATGCACGAGATGTCTTTGTTGGAATCATTCAGAGACCTCAATTTGAGAGTTAAGTCAAGAAGGAACAGGTTAGTGTTGAGTCACATTCGGATTTCAAGTCCCTTGAGAGATCTAATTCGCTCAGCCCAAGAAGGTGATGTAGAACTGCAAGCGCAGAAGAGATTGCCGAACTACACCGAAGACAGTGATGGTGTAATTTGTTTTGATGGCAGAATCTGTGGGCCGAATGATGAGGATGTGAAGAGGCAAGTTTTAGAGGAGGCTCATAAGAGTCAGCTCTCAATACATCCTGGGTCTACCAAGATGTATCGAGATTTGAAGCAATTATACTGGTGGCCGGGCATGAAAGTGGATATAGCAGAGTTTGTGTCTCGATGCTTGACTTGTCAAAAGGTTAAGATAGAGCACCGGAAGCCAGGTGGCCAGTTACAACCGTTGAATGTACCTGAATGGAAATGGGAGAGCAGATCTATGGATTTTGTCATGGGATTACCACGGTCCCAAACCGGAAATGATTCTATTTGGGTAGTGGTGGATCGCCTGACCAAGTCCGCTCATTTTATTCCAGTGCGTTCGACTCACAAGGTTGCTAGGTTAGCAGATGAGTATCTTAAGAATATTGTTAAGTTGCATGGAATCCCTACAAGTATCATCTGTGATCGAGATCCCAAGTTTACGTCTCGATTTTGGAGAGCATTGAATATGGCGTTGGGAACAAAGGTGTGTGTTAGCACTGCGTACCATCCTCTGACAGACGGGCAGACTGAGAGGAAAATTCAGACATTGGAAGATATGTTGAGAGCTTGTGTACTTGATAGTGGAGGCAGATGGGAGGATCATCTTCCATTGGTGGAATTCTCATACAACAACAGTTATCATTCTAGTATCGGAATGGCTCCATATGAAGCATTGTATGGAAGGAAGTGCAGAACACCATTGTGTTGGTGGGATGTAGGTGAGCAGAGATTGTTGGGACCGGATTTAGTCCGGGAGACTACGGAGAAGATCCGTCAGATAAGAGAAAGGATGAAAGCCGCGCAGAGTCGGCAAAAGAGTTATGAGGATACGAGAAGAAGGCCGTTAGAATTCGAAGAAGGAGATCATGTCTTTTTGAAACTTTCTCCAACCATCGGGACCGGTATTGCCTTGCGAGCGAAGAAGCTCATTCCTCGATATGTCGGACCCTTCCAGATTATCGAGCGAGTTGGGCCGGTAGCATATCGCATTGCCTTACCTCCAGAATTGTCCAGATTACATGATGTGTTTCATGTATCGCAGCTAAGGAAATATATTCAATATCCGAATCAACCTTTGAGCCATGAAGCGATTGACATCAGACCGGATCTATCTTATCATCCTACCCCAATCAGGATCATCGAACGTGGCGAGAAAACGCTCCGGACGAGGTCAATTCCTATTGTCAAGGTGCTTTGGGACGGTGCGTCACCTGACGAAGCGACATGGGAAGTAGAGGAGAGCATGCGGGAGAAATATCCGTATTTGTTCGAGTAAGGTATGTTTTGTCAATTTTGAGGACAAAATTTTAGAAGTTGGGGTGATTGTAACATCCCCTAATTAGCTAATTAGAATTGATTAAATTAACACAAGGTTAAGTTGATTAATGAGCATAATTATTCTAATTATGAAATTGTATCATGGATCAAATAGATAAGTAACATTTTGATTAAACATAATTAGTAAATTATGCTAAGTGTGGAGACTTGAGTGTAGGTGTTAAATTAGTGGTGAGTTAGATGAGATGCTAATGAGGGAGGGTAGAAGAGTCTTTTCTCATTCTTAAGTGACTACCCTTCAGCTGACCCAAAACACTACAACATGTTTCATTCCCTCATTTTCTGAAATTCAGCAAGAAGTAAGGAGGAGAAAGAGAGAACTCGAGAGAGGAGGGAAGACAGCCCATTGATTCCTACATGCATGTTGAATCCAACACCACCAATGTTCTTCATTCTTCTTCCTCTATACATTGATGCCCAGAAATCACCCATCCACCCTCTCCATCACAAGTTACCATTTGTGCATCTTTGAAGCTCCAAGCTCAAAAATGGAGTGTTGATCCTCCAAATAGTTGCATGTCGTTGTTGTAGTCCCACATTCAGTACCAAAAGCCCACATCCAAGCAACAAACCTATTTGAAGCTTAATTGAGTTGCTGAGTTCGAGTCATAGGTCCTTGGGAAGTTCGGGTTCAGTTTTTGGAGCAAGTCGGAGACGGTTCGTGAGGCTATCCTAACGCGTCAACTGCTAGATTCGTCGTTTGAGTGATTTTCATCACTTCGGGTGAGTTCTATAACTCGCTTAGGGAATATGTGTGTGTTTTCGAGTCCTTACTTTCAAAATTATGGTCACACGTTTCTGGTATCGAAAGGAATTTTATTGAAAACCGTTTTCCCAAAGATCGTGATTTAACTATGAATTGTTTGATTGATTGTTGGGTGGTCTGGATTGGATTGCTATAATATAGCGTTTTAATGCGTGTTGAGTTTGGGTCTCGATCGGAAGGGAAGTGGGAATCGGAATGGAATGGACTTACTCATGGAAAAACCTATTTTCTCGAAACTGATGGAGACACACGGATCGTGTGCCTCTGGGCACGGGTCGTGCGCCTCCCTCTGATACGACAGGAACTGGATTTTTAAAAACACGCACGGATCGTGCGCTTAGTCGCACGGGTCGTGCGTATGTCTCTGGAACTTTATAAAATTTTAGTGGATCACGCACGGATCGTGCGCCAAGTCGCACGGGTCGTGCGTATCTTTCTTGAAAATTTCTACAAACTGTTCAAAAACGCACGGGTCGTGCGCCTACACGCACGGGTCGTGCGAGACCTTCTGACCTTCAATTTTAAAGTATCTTTTTACCCATTCCAAATGATTCCAAACCTCTTCTAATCCATTCCCCAAGGTTCCACAATAATGAAAAGGTAACAATGGTATGAGATCGAGCATGTTCGATAGAAAGTTGTGTGTTATGAATAAAATGAAAAACCGTACTTAGAAAACGCGAGAGTACACATGTCAAGAATGATAATAACACGGTATTTGACTGATATTATACACTGAAATTGACTGATATTGTAACACCCCGATAAATTCTAACATGTAGAATCACCGAAATGCACTAAATGGCATACATCAGAGTAACTTCCTGTTATTGAAATATTGAACACATCTAAAACTTTAGATAATACATAATAACTGGTTCTCTGAACCTCATAACTTTCTGAAAATGCTTAAGTTCCAAAACTTAAGACTTGTACATATCCTGGTGTTCAATACTCAAAACATAAAGTAGCGGAAACGATTTTACAACTTGACAATGAAAGTTATACAATCGGAAAATAGGAACCATAAACGGAAACAAGGTCTAAAACATTAAACTAGGTCTTCAATGACTCCAAGAGTCACACCAGCTAGCCATGCTTTACCGCCTTTGCTTTCCCCTGTTTCTCTGTAAAAACCACAAATATGAAGGGTGAGATAAACATTATCTCAGTGAGTCCTATCGAGACCCCTTACAACTCTAGCGGTTCATTATGCCTTGTTTTGAACTCGTGGTCCTAAAAAGCAACCACGTGGAAATACATTCAGTTCCTGTAACCTTCATGCTCATGGCCCTCTTAAGCGACACATGAAGCATGCAATCTTTGTTCCATGTTTTTAGCATAACACCTCAGTCTACCTATTTTATAGGCATCTCTTGACCTTTTGGTGAACCCATCCCGCTATTTCTAGCAGGGGAAACATTCTTGAGTCTAGGTTTTGGGGCTCATGACTTCCCCTCCCCTAGTATGCTAACCTCTTAGGGTCGTCACCCTTTTTCCTCTTGTATTTATTATACATTTTCAGTCTGTGTACCCACATTGGGCTGTTAGTCATTCCAGTCATGTACCATGTACCATATCAGTCAATTTCAGTGTACAATATCAGTCAAGTATCGTGTGTTATGATCATTCTTTAACATTTGCACTCTCGCGTTCTCTAAGAGCGGTTTTCCATTTTATTCATAACACACTATTTTTCTATCGAACATGTTCAATCTCATACCATTGTTACCTTTACATTGTTGTGGGACCTTGGGGAATGGATTAGAAGAGGATTGAAATCATTTGGAATGGATAAATATGTACTTTGAAATTGAAGGTCAGAAAATCTCACACGACCCGTGCGTGTAGGCGCACGACCCGTGCGTGGTTGAACAGTTTGTAGAAATTTTCCAGGAAGATACGCACGACCCGTGCGTGTAGGCGCACGATCCGTGCGTTAGCTACCAGATTTACAGAAAGTTTCAGAGACTTACGCACGACCCGTGCGACTAGGCGCACGATCCGTGTGTGTTTTAAAACCCAGTCCCTGTCGTATCAGAGGGAGGCGCACGACCCGTGCTCGTAGGCACACGATCCGTGCGTCTCTATCAGTTTCCAGAAAACAGGTTTTTCATGTATTATTCCATTCCATTCCGATTCCCACTTCCCTTCCGATCGAGGCCCAAACTCCAACACGCATTAAAACACAATATTATAGCAATCCAATCCAGCACACCCAACAATCAATCAAGCAATTCATAGTTCAATCACAAGTTTTGGGGAAAACGGTTTTTCAATAAGATTTCTTTTGATAACACGAATACATGACCATGGTTTTCGAAAAGAAGATTCTGAAACACAAACATATTCCCTAAGCGAGTATAGAACTCACCGGCTGCGATGAAAATCGCAAAATCAACGAATCCGCGAGATGGAACGAAGAAATGACTTCACGAATGACTTCGGACTCGACTCCACGCTACTCTAAACGTTCCAAAAACTGAACCGATAGAGCTTGGCCTATAATACTTCGAACTTCACTCCCAATCTACCTTATGAGGGTTGCTACTCGCTTTGTGGCTCCCAAAATGAACATGCAACTGTATTTCAGCTATTGGACTCCATTTTTGGAGCTTGGAGCTTCATGTGAACAAAAATGGTGAAATGGTGATGAGAAGGGTTGATGGGAATTTTCTGAGCATCAATGCATAGAGGAAGAAGAATGATGAACAATGGTGGTTTTGGATTCAACATGCATGAACAAATGAGGTAGAATCCCTCCCCTTTCTTCTCCACTCTCTCTCTCGAGTTCTCTCCTCCTCCTCTCTACTACTTGCTGAATTTCAGAAAAATGAGGGAAGTGAAGTGTGTTGTGGTGTTTTGGTCAGCTGGAGCCTCATTTAATGAGGTGAAAGGGCCAAAATACCCCTACTCTCTAATACTCTCTTAAATTACTCCTAACGCCACCCTAATCCCATAACTCACTAGCTTAACATAATATTCTAATTATGTACAACTATTATTTATAACTTCTCATTATCACATAATTAATGCAATTTAATCAACTTAACCTCTAGCTAATTTAATTAATCTAATTAGCTAATTAGGGGATGTTACAATCACCCCAACTTCTAAAATTTTGTCCTCAAAATTGACAAAACATACCTTACTTGAACAGATACGGATATTTCTCCCGCATGCACTCCTCTACTTCCCATGTCGCTTCGTCAGGTGACACACCGTCCCAAAGCACCTTGACAATAGGAATTGACCTCGTCCGGAGCATTTTCTCGCCGCGTTCGATGATTCTGATTGGGGTAGGATGATAAGATAGATCCGGTCTGATGTCGATCGCTTCATGGCTCAAAGGTTGATTCGGATCATGAATATATTTCCTTAGCTGCGATACATGAAATACATCATGTAGTCTGGACAATTCTGGAGGTAAGGCAATGCGATACGCCACCGGCCCAACACGCTCGATAATCTGGAAGGGTCCGACATACCGAGGACTGAGCTTCTTCGCTCGCAAAGCGATACCGGTCCCGATGGTTGGAGAAAGTTTCAAAAAGACATGATCTCCTTCTTCGAATTCTAACGGCCTTCTCCTCTTATCCGCATAACTCTTTTGCCGACTCTGCGCGGCTTTCATCCTTTCTCTTATCTGACGGATCTTCTCCGTAGTCTCCCGGACTAAATCCGGTCCCAACAATCTCTGCTCACCTACATCCCACCAACACAATGGTGTTCTACACATTCTCCCATACAATGCTTCGTATGGAGCCATTCCGATACTAGAATGATAACTGTTGTTGTATGAGAATTCCACCAATGGAAGGTGATCCTCCCATCTACCTCCACTATCCAGTACACAAGCTCTCAACATATCCTCTAAAGTCTGAATTGTCCTCTCAGTCTGCCCGTCTGTCTGAGGATGGTATGCGGTGCTAACACACACCTTTGTTCCTAACGCCATGTTCAATGCTCTCCAAAATCGAGATGTAAACTTGGGATCTCGATCACAGATGATACTTGTAGGGATTCCATGCAACTTCACAATATTCTTGAGATATTCATCTGCTAACCTAGCAACCTTGTGAGTCGAACGCACTGGAATAAAATGAGCGGACTTGGTCAGGCGATCCACCACTACCCAAATAGAATCATTTCCGACTTGGGACCGTGGTAATCCCGTGACAAAATCCATAGATATGCTCTCCCATTTCCATTCAGGTACATTCAACGGTTGTAACTGGCCACCTGGCTTCCGGTGCTCTATCTTAACCTTTTGACAAGTTAAGCATCGAGACACAAATTCTGCAATATCCACTTTCATACCAGGCCACCAATACAATTGCTTCAGATCTCGATACATCTTGGTAGACCCAGGATGTATTGAGAACTGACTCTTATGAGCTTCTTCTAGAACTTGCCTCTTTACGTTCTCATCATCCGGCACACAGATTCTACCATCAAAACAAATTACTCCATCACCGTCTTCGGTGTAACTCGGCAATCTCTTCTGCGCTTGCAGCTCTACATCACCTTCTTGGGCTGAGCGAATTAGATTCCTCAATGAACTTGAAATCTGAATGTGACTCAACACCAACCTGTTCCTTCTTGACTTAACTCTCAAATTGAGGTCTCTGAATGATTCCAACAATGACATCTCGTACATCATCAGCTTTGCAGTATGGATAGACTTTCTGCTTAAAGCATCGGCAACAACATTAGCCTTACCAGGATGGTACTTCAATTCAAAATCATAATCTTTCAGGAATTCTACCCATCTCCTCTGTCTGTTGTTCAGCTCCTTTTGGTCAAACAAATACTTCAGACTTTTGTGGTCACTAAAGACTTCGAAACGAGACCCATACAGGTAATGTCTCCAAATCTTTAGGGCAAACACAATCGCTGCCAACTCTAGATCATGGGTCGGGTAATTCTCTTCATGTGGCTTCAACTGCCTGGAGGCATAAGCAACCACTTGTCGATTCTGCATTAGGACACATCCTAAACCCTTACCAGAAGCGTCGCAATAGATTTGGAATCCTACTGACGGATCAGGAAGAATCAGGATAGGTGCAGAAGTCAAACGACCCTTCAATTCCGTGAAACAATTTTCACAGTCAGAGTCCCAAACAAACGGCTGACCCTTGCGAGTTAACCGAGTGAGTGGAAGAACCAACTGGGAAAATCCTTGAATGAATCTTCGATAGTACCCAGCTAATCCTAAGAAACTTCTTACCTCAGTAACCGTAGACGGCTGCTCCCAGTCTACCACAGCTTCGATCTTACTGGGATCCACAGCAACACCTGTCCTAGATATTACGTGGCCCAGAAACTTAACTTCTGGCATCCAAAAATCACATTTGGACGGCTTAGCATACAACTTCTTCTCTCGGAGAATGTTCAGAACAATTCGGAGATGTTGCACATGCTCCTCAATCGTCCTAGAGAACACCAAGATATCATCGATGAACACTACCACAAACTGATCCAGATAAGGATTAAAAATTCGATTCATATAATCCATGAATACAGCTGGAGCATTGGTCAAACCGAAGGGCATCACTACGAATTCATAGTGTCCATATCTCGTACGGAAAGCGGTCTTCGGTACGTCCAAAGCTCGAACCCTGATTTGGTGATAACCGGACCTTAGATCAATCTTTGAAAACACAGAAGCTCCCCTCAACTGATCTAGCAAATCATCAATCCTTGGTAGAGGGTACTTGTTCTTGACGGTCACTTTATTCAACTGGCGATAATCAATACACAATCTCATACTTCCGTCCTTCTTCTTAACAAGCAACACTGGAGCACCCCATGGTGAGGCACTCGGCCGGATAAACCGCTTGGAAATTAGCTCTTCTAGTTGAACTTTCAATTCCCTCAACTCTAATGGCGACATTCGATATGGGGCTATAGAAATAGGTCCAGTGCCTGGAACCAATTCTATAGAAAATTCCACCTCACGGTCCGGAGGAAATGAAGGAACTTCATCGGGAAACACATCAAGAAATTCATTAACAACTTGCACAGAAGATAAATCCTGACCTGTCTCAGTGGATGCAGACAGCATCATGACGTAAGCTTCCGCGCCTTGGAACAGATAATTACTGGCCGAAGTGAAAGAAATAACAGCTTCAGAATTGGGCGGCTGTAGCTCCACTGACTCGGAGGCGAAACCGATAGTTCGATGGAAACAATCTATAGTCACATGGTTGGCCGTCATCCAACTCATTCCTAGGACGACATCCATGCCCTTCATTGGTAAACAAATAAAGTCTACTACAAAATTCCTGTCTCCAATGGATAGAAGACAATTTTCACATATCGCTTGGGTCTGAACACTACCCTCAGCAGCAGTCTTAATGGAGATTGGTTGAGGCAAAGGAGTTAAAGCCAATCCCAACCGATCGACACAAACTTGAGATATAAAACAATGGGTCGCACCCGAATCATATAAAATACTAACGGAGTTATTAAAAAGAGATCCCATACCCCTTAGTAGATTATCTGACGGTGTGACCTTCTGGGCGTCCAAGGTGTAAACTCTCCCATGAGTTGTAGTAGCAGCAGGGTTACTTCCTTGACTCTTCTCTTTCTCTGGGCAGTCCCGTGCAAAATGGCCGTCTTTCTTGCAGAAATAACACTGGTTGGATCCCATCTGGCACTTACCCTGATGGTACTTTCCACAGTTGGAACACGTACTGAATTTTGAGGAGTTCGATGACTGAACCTGTTTCCCTTTGTTGTAGTTGTGTCTGGGACCCGTCTGATGGTTAGATGATCCAACATTCTTCTTATTCTGATGGAATACTTTTCTGCTTGCATATAACCTCTTCAAGTCACTCTCAGCTATGTGTGCTTGTTGAACCATGGCAGCATAGTTAGTATAGGCAAAAGAACTCAAACTCTGAGCAATGTCTTCCCTTAGCCCATACTTGAACCTTTCGGTTTTCCACTTGTCATTGGGAGCATACCCGGCCAAACCGAAGAATTGATATAACTCTTCAAACTTAGCCGCGTACTGACCCACAGTTGAACTTCCTTGAGTGAGAGTCAGAAACTCGTTCTCCTTGTCGAACCTCATGGCTGTCGGAAAGAACTGCTCCAAAAATACCTGCTTGAAATGTTCCCAAGTCTGGGGAGTATCCATAGTTACCATCATGGCTTTGGCATTAGTCCACCAGTTGTTAGCTTCTCCTTTCAGCATATGAGTTGCCAATCTCAACTTGTCATCATCAGTTACTTGCATAGCTACGAAGATCTTCTCTATATCATCTAGCCAATGCTGAGCTTCCATAACATCCGGTCCTCCTCGGAACTCGGACGGCTTCATTTTCAGAAATTCAGAGAAAACCCTCCTTGGGTCAGCTTGAGGCTCAGGGACTTGCTGGGGCTGAGCTTGAGCATTCTGTTGCATCTGCAGCATATCTTCCATCATCTTCTGTTGCCTCTCGATCACGTTCTGCATCCATGCAGAATGCGGATCAACTGGTGGGTTATTCCTCGATCCTCCTGCCATAATTCTGCAAATGATACACCAAGTATTAAGTTGATCAGTCTCAATGTCTCTTAGTATCACAAGAAGCAAGATAGCAGAGTTACTCGAGGGATAAAACCACCCTAACTGTCTAAGCCCGACTAGGTCGAACTGCTCTGATACCATAATGTAACACCCCGATAAATTCTAACATGTAGAATCACCGAAATGCACTAAATGGCATACATCAGAGTAACTTCCTGTTATTGAAATATTGAACACATCTAAAACTTTAGATAATACATAATAACTGGTTCTCTGAACCTCATAACTTTCTGAAAATGCTTAAGTTCCAAAACTTAAGACTTGTACATATCCTGGTGTTCAATACTCAAAACATAAAGTAGCGGAAACGATTTTACAACTTGACAATGAAAGTTATACAATCGGAAAATAGGAACCATAAACGGAAACAAGGTCTAAAACATTAAACTAGGTCTTCAATGACTCCAAGAGTCACACCAGCTAGCCATGCTTTACCGCCTTTGCTTTCCCCTGTTTCTCTGTAAAAACCACAAATATGAAGGGTGAGATAAACATTATCTCAGTGAGTCCTATCGAGACCCCTTACAACTCTAGCGGTTCATTATGCCTTGTTTTGAACTCGTGGTCCTAAAAAGCAACCACGTGGAAATACATTCAGTTCTTGTAACCTTCATGCTCATGGCCCTCTTAAGCGACACATGAAGCATGCAATCTTTGTTCCATGTTTTTAGCATAACACCTCAGTCTACCTATTTTATAGGCATCTCTTGACCTTTTGGTGAACCCATCCCGCTATTTCTAGCAGGGGAAACATTCTTGAGTCTAGGTTTTGGGGCTCATGACTTCCCCTCCCCTAGTATGCTAACCTCTTAGGGTCGTCACCCTTTTTCCTCTTGTATTTATTATACATTTTCAGTCTGTGTACCCACATTGGGCTGTTAGTCATTCCAGTCATGTACCATGTACCATATCAGTCAATTTCAGTGTACAATATCAGTCAAGTATCGTGTGTTATGATCATTCTTTAACATTTGCACTCTCGCGTTCTCTAAGAGCGGTTTTCCATTTTATTCATAACACACTATTTTTTTATCGAACATGTTCAATCTCATACCATTGTTACCTTTACATTGTTGTGGGACCTTGGGGAATGGATTAGAAGAGGATTGAAATCATTTGGAATGGATAAATATGTACTTTGAAATTGAAGGTCAGAAAATCTCACACGACCCGTGCGTGTAGGCGCACGACCCGTGCGTGGTTGAACAGTTTGTAGAAATTTTCCAGGAAGATACGCACGACCCGTGCGTGTAGGCGCACGATCCGTGCGTTAGCTACCAGATTTACAGAAAGTTTCAGAGACTTACGCACGACCCGTGCGACTAGGCGCACGATCCGTGTGTGTTTTAAAACCCAGTCCCTGTCGTATCAGAGGGAGGCGCACGACCCGTGCTCGTAGGCACACGATCCGTGCGTCTCTATCAGTTTCCAGAAAACAGGTTTTTCATGTATTATTCCATTCCATTCCGATTCCCACTTCCCTTCCGATCGAGGCCCAAACTCCAACACGCATTAAAACACAATATTATAGCAATCCAATCCAGCACACCCAACAATCAATCAAGCAATTCATAGTTCAATCACAAGTTTTGGGGAAAACGGTTTTTCAATAAGATTTCTTTTGATAACACGAATACATGACCATGGTTTTCGAAAAGAAGATTCTGAAACACAAACATATTCCCTAAGCGAGTATAGAACTCACCGGCTGCGATGAAA
This sequence comes from Astragalus membranaceus, assembly GCA_039519185.1. Lineage (NCBI taxonomy): Eukaryota > Viridiplantae > Streptophyta > Magnoliopsida > Fabales > Fabaceae > Astragalus > Astragalus membranaceus. The sequence goes on along the minus strand of CM076854.1, from coordinate 57,907,757 downwards.
ATCGCAAAATCAACGAATCCGCGAGATGGAACGAAGAAATGACTTCACGAATGACTTCGGACTCGACTCCACGCTACTCTAAACGTTCCAAAAACTGAACCGATAGAGCTTGGCCTATAATACTTCGAACTTCACTCCCAATCTACCTTATGAGGGTTGCTACTCGCTTTGTGGCTCCCAAAATGAACATGCAACTGTATTTCAGCTATTGGACTCCATTTTTGGAGCTTGGAGCTTCATGTGAACAAAAATGGTGAAATGGTGATGAGAAGGGTTGATGGGAATTTTCTGAGCATCAATGCATAGAGGAAGAAGAATGATGAACAATGGTGGTTTTGGATTCAACATGCATGAACAAATGAGGTAGAATCCCTCCCCTTTCTTCTCCACTCTCTCTCTCGAGTTCTCTCCTCCTCCTCTCTACTACTTGCTGAATTTCAGAAAAATGAGGGAAGTGAAGTGTGTTGTGGTGTTTTGGTCAGCTGGAGCCTCATTTAATGAGGTGAAAGGGCCAAAATACCCCTACTCTCTAATACTCTCTTAAATTACTCCTAACGCCACCCTAATCCCATAACTCACTAGCTTAACATAATATTCTAATTATGTACAACTATTATTTATAACTTCTCATTATCACATAATTAATGCAATTTAATCAACTTAACCTCTAGCTAATTTAATTAATCTAATTAGCTAATTAGGGGATGTTACAGATATGGTACATGGTACTTGACTGGAATGACTAACAGCCCATTGCGGGTACACAGACTGAAAATGTATAATAAATACAAGAGGAAAAAGGGTGACGACCCTAAGAGGTTAGCATACTAGGGGAGGGGAAGTCATGAGACCCAAAACCTAGACTCAAGAATGTTTCCCCTGCTAGAAATAGCGGGATGGGTTCACCAAAGTCAAGAGATGCCTATAAAATAGGTAGACTGAGGTGTTATGCTAAAAACATGGAACAAAGATTGCATGCTTCATGTGTTGCTTAGGAGGGCCATGAGCATGAAGGTTACAGGAACTAAATATATTTCCACGTGGTTGCTTTTTAGGACCACGAGTTCAAAACAAGGCATAATGAACCGCTAGAGTAGTAAGGGGTCTCGATAGGACTCACTGAGATAATGTTTATCTCACCCTTCATATTTGTGGTTTTTACAGAGAAACAGGGGAAAGAAAAGGCGGTAAAGCATGGTTAGCTGGTGTGACTCTTGGAGTCATTGAAGACCTAGTTTAATGTTTTAGACCTTTGTTCCGTTTACTGTTTCTATGTTCCGATTGTATAACTTTCATTGTTAAGTTGTAAAATCGTTTCCGCTACTTTATGTTTTGAGTATTGAACACCAGGAATATGTACAAGTCTTAAGTTTTGGAACTTAAGCATTTTCAGAAAGTTTATGAGGTTTAGAGAACCAGTTATTATGTATTGTCAAAAGTTTTAGTTGTGTTCAATATTTCAATAACAGGAAGTTACTCTAATGTATTCCATTTAGTGCATTTCGGTGATTCTATATGTTAGAATTTATCGGGGTGTTACAAAAGGAAGATTAATGCTTGAAGGTTGAAGCTGTTGATGAGTGAAATGGCATCAAATTCGTGGTCAATGGAGGGCTTGAAGAAGAACAAGTTGCTGGAAAATTTCTGCAGCAGAAATTAGGAGTTTTTCATCACTTTAGAAAACTCATCATATCAACGTGGGACTTGAACCATATGAAAGTAGACAAAATTATCTACACATTAGGCACTGGTTTGATAGGTTTTGGTTAAGAATCGAATTAGTTATGTTTGTTTCAAAACAGCTCATGAACGCTGCCCAAACCGATCTTTGGAGTTAGTTGACGCGTGCTAGAAGTTGGGGTTAGATCGGAGTAAAAAGGGGGATTACATTGTTGATTCGAGATACATTTGGGGAAAATTCAGTAACCGGACACCTTTGGGGATCCATAAGGGGTCGATTTGATGTTCGTGGAAGCAAGAAATTCGAGTACGGGGATTGTTCGTGCAGTTCTGTGCGATTGTTAAAGTCTCGTTGTTGTCGTTGTGTGCGATTTCATCGCCAAAGGTGAGTTCTATACTCACTTAGTGTAACACCCCGATAAATTCTAACATATAGAATTACCGAAATGCACTAAGTGGCATACATCAGAGTAACTTCCTGTCATTGAAATATTGAACACATCTAAAACTTTAGATAATACATAATAACTGGTTCTCTGAACCTCATAAACTTTCTGAAAATGCTTAAGTTCCATGTACATATCCTGGTGTTCAATACTCAAAACATAAAGTAGCGGAAACGATTTTACAACTGATACATGATCGTCATACAATCGGAACATAGAAACAATAAACGGAACAAAGGTCTAAAACATTAAACTAGGTCTTCAATGACTCCAAGAGTCACACCAGCTAACCATGCTTTACCGCCTTTGCTTTCCCCTGTTTCTCTGTAAAAACCACAAATATGAAGGGTGAGATAAACATTATCGCAGTGAGTCCTATCGAGACCCCTTACAACTCTAGCGGTTCATTATGCCTTGTTTTAAACTCGTGGTCCTAAAAGCAACCACGTGGAAATACATTCAGTTCCTGTAACCTTCATGCTCATGGCCCTCCTAAGCGACACATGAAGCATGCAATCATTGTTCCATGTTTTTAGCATAACACCTCAGTCTACCTATTTTATAGGCATCTTTTGACCTTTTGGTGAACCCATCCCGCTATTTCTAGCAGGGGAAACATTCTTGAGTCTAGGTTTTGGGGTTCATGACTTCCCCTCCCCTAGTATGCTAACCTCTTAGGGTCGTCACCCTTTTTCCTCTTGTATTTATTATACATTTTCAGTCTGTGTACCCGCAATGGGCTGTTAGTCATTCCAGTCAAGTACCATGTACCATATCAGTCAATTTCAGTGTACAATATCAGTCAAGTATCGTGTGTTATTATCATTCATTAACATTTGCACTCTCGCGTTCTCTAAGAGCGGTTTTCCATTTTATCCATAACATACTATTTTTCTATCGAACATGTTCAATCTCATACCATTGTTACCTTTACATTGTTGTGGGACCTTGGGGAATGGGTTAGAAGAGGATTGGAATCATTTGGAATGGATAAAATGGTACTTTGAAATTGAAGGTCAGAAAATCTCACACGACCCGTGCGTGTAGGCGCACGACCCGTGCGTGGTTGAACAGTTTGTAGAAATTTTCCAGGAAGATACGCACGACCCGTGCGACTAAGCGCACGATCAGTGCGTTAGCTACAAGATTTACAGAAAGTTTCAGAGACTTACGCACGACCCGTGCTACTGGGCGCACGATCCGTGCATAATTTAAAAGTCCAGTTCATGTCGTATCAGATGGAGGCGCACGACCCGTGCCCAGAGGCACACGATCTGTGTGTCTCCATCAGACTCCAGAAAACAGGTTTTTCATGTGTTATTCCAATCCATTCCGATTCCCACTTCCCTTCCGATCGAGACCCAAACTCAGACACGCATTAAAACACAATATTATATCAATCCAATCCAGCACACCCAACAATCAATCAAGCAATTCATAGTTCAATCACGAGTTTTGGGAAAACGGTTTTTCAATAAAATTCTTTCGATACCAGAAACGTGTGACAATAATTTTCGAAAGTAAAGACTCGAAAACACGAACACATTCCCTAAGCGAGTTATAGAACTCACCTATCGTGATGAAAATCACGCAAACACCGAGACTCCGAGAACTCAACCGCTCCGACAATCACGAACTCTCTTCGAATACGCTCCCACAACGAACTCAACTACTCCAAATCGCTTGGACAGCAGCTGATTTCGAATCCTAGTTACCCAAACAACTTCAAACAGCAATCGTGGCAAGAAGATGAGTCTTGGTACTGAACAATGGGTTCTAACAAGGACATGCAACTATTTGGAGCATCAACACTCCATTTTTGAGCTTGGAGCTTCAAAGGTACATAAATGGTGATTTGTGATGAGGAGGGTTGATGGGAGATTTCTGGGCATCAATGTATAGAGGAAGAAAAATGATGAACAATGGTGGTTTTGGATTCAACATGCATGAACAAATGAGGTAGAATCCCTCCCCTCTCTTCTCCACTCTCTCTCTCGAGTTCTCTCCTCCTCCTCCCTATTACTTGCTGTTTTTCATTTTCAGAAAATGAGGGAATGAAGGGTGTTGTAGTGGTTTGGGTCAGCTGAAGGGTAGTCACTTAAGAATGGGAAAAGACTCTTCTACCCTCCCTCATTAGCATTTCATCTAACTCACCACTAATCCAACACTTACCCTTAAGTCTCCATACTTAGCAAAAACTATTAATTATGTTTAATCAAAGATGTTATTTATCTATTTGATCCATGATACTATTTTATAACTAACATAATTATGCTCACTAAACAACTTAACCTCATGCCAATTTAATTAAATCTAATTAGCTAATTAGGGGATGTTACACTTAGGGATTTTGTGTTGAAATATTGTTGCATGTTCTGTTTTGTGTTCAATCGTGCGTTTTTCGAGTCAAAACCGTTTTACGAAAATTACGTTTCGAATGAGGAACTATAAGGTTGATTGATTGACGATATGAATGTTGATTGGTTGATATATTGGTTGTGTGTTGAATGATACATGAATTATGTGGACTGTTATTATGTATTGAATGACTATTTTGAAGTTGGATTAAGATTGGGTTACGGATTGGACGCGATAGGAAAAGCGAAACGGAACGAAATAAGCGAATTGTGACTTTGCTACAAGCAGCACGAGTCGTGCTACCCTTAGCACGGGTCATGCCAACCTTTCTGGTTGACTGGAATTACATCTCCAGGCAGCACGAGTCGTGCTAGGTATGGCACGGGTCGTGCCAGTTTTTCTGCTCCCGGTTACCGAAATTCGTTTCGTTGGTCCTTTCGATTCCAAACTTCTTCTAATCTTCTTCCCAACCATCCCTCATGTTATGGAACCATTGATACTCTGTTTTGAACATCATTGCAAGGTTTAAAATGAATTGTTCTTGGAAGTCATAATTGTTTCAAAAACCGTAAAGTAGTATACGCGAGAGGACATGGGTTATGTTTAAGGTTATGGAACTATATGTTCAATCAAGTTTATGTTTATGTATTAACATGAATGGCATGTAATAAAAAGGGATGAAATATTTTCATCAAAGACTGTTGAGGTTTAAATATATAAATTATATTGAATACAGGAGACGGCCCAAAGAGGGTGGATATAGAAATTATATCGAAAGGATGGGTGAAGACCCAGTAGATTAGTATACTAGGGGAGGAGAAGTCATGAGCCCCAGAACCTAGGCCTTAGAAGGTTTGAAGCCAGCGTAAGCTAGTGGAGAGATTCGACGGTAAAGGCGGGGTCATTACCGAAGATGTACTATGGCATGAAAGGAAAAGATATATGTGTAACGCCCAAATAATTTAATTATTTATTTAATTAAATTATTTAGGTATTTTATTAGTATAGTCATATTTAATAATTAATAAAATGATGTTTATTTAAATTAGGGGGTGGTGTTTATTAATTAGCTGAGTAGTAGTCGGGGGCCCGTGATCCAAGAGCCCAAGGGCCTAGGCGCATGAAGGAGAACATTAGTTAGGGTTTTAGAACATTTCACATTTGGTTGAGAAAGAAAGAAAGAAAGTTGCGAAGAGGAGAAGAGAGAAAGGAAGGGGACGGCGCGCACCAAGGAGGAAGAAGAGGGGAGCTTTGTTGCGGTGGTTCTTCGGAGTTTCGTACAAGGAGATACCGTGTTCGGCAAAATCCAAGGTAAGGGTGGGTTCTACTTTATAATAGGGTGTATGATGGGGATTATGTGGGAGATAGGACCATGTTGCCTCATTGATATTGTTGATGTTGTTTTAGTGATGTTGAATGTAGTATGATGATTTCGATTTGATGTTTGGGTGAATGATCATGGTGAAAATTGGTGTTGTCTTAGTTGCTGAAAAAGGCGCCCTGTTGTTGGGCGCCATGTCCTGTGCGTGTCTGTGTTGCGTTTGGCCCCTGCTGGAGGCGCCCTGTTGCTGGGCGCCAAGCCAGTGTTACTTCTGTTGCTGATTTTGGCGCCCTGGGCGCCCAGTCACGATGTCCTGTTGTTGTTGTTGCTAGAAGTGGCGCCCTAGGCGCCCAGTGATGCTGTCTTGGTTGCTGGAGTTGGCGCCTTAGGCGCCCAGTGCTGTGTTGCGTAATTCTGTGTTGCTGTGAAGGGCGCCCTAGGCGCCCAGTAGTGTTCCATTGTTGTTCCTGGTGCTGAAACTGGCGCCGTAGCCGCCCAGTGTTGTTGCTGTCTCAGGCGCCCTGTTGATGGGCGCCAAGCCTGATGTTGTTGTTGCTGTCTTAGGCGCCCTGTTGCTGGGCGCCAAGCTTGATGTTGCGGTTGTTGTCTTAGGCGCCCTGCTCCTGGGCGCCAATTCTGTTTTTGTTGCTGTGGTTCTAGGCGCCCTGCTCCTAGGCGCCATGACTGATGTTGTTGCTGCTGTGCTAGGCGCCCTACTCCTGGGCGCCAAGTCTGTTATGTTGCCTGTTGTGCCAGGCGCCTTGTTGCTGGGCACCAAGTCTGATTCTGTTTCTGTGGTGTTAAGCGCCCTGTTGCTGAGCGCCAAGTCCGGTGTTGCCTCTGTTGTGTCGGGCGCCCTGCTCCTGGGCGCCAAGTCTGCTGTTGCCACTGTTGCACTAGGCGCCCTGTTGCTGGGCGCCAGTTTCTTTTGTTGTTGTTGCCTGCTAGGCGCCCTGCTGCTGGGCGCCAGTTTCTTGTTGCACTGCTGTCTCACTTGGCGCCCTGTTGCTGGGCGCCAGTTTCTGTCTTGCTGCTGTTGCTGTTTTTCTGATAGTTGGTGTTGCTGTCACAGTGAACAATTATTGCTTTTTTTTCTGAAAACTAATGTTGTTGTCACAGTGACCAAATGTTGCTGTTTTCCTGAAATTAATGTTGCTGTCACAGTGACCAAATGTTGCTGTTTTTCTAAAATTGGTGTTGCTGTCACTGTAAAATAAATGTGATGTTGCTGTAAAAATGGTGTTGATGTCACTGTAAAATAGACGTTGCTGTTTGTTGTAAATCTATTGGTGTTTTGGTGTCGGTGATTGTTGGTGTTATCGGTGATGATGTAACAGGTGATGTGCCTATTTCATGGGCTAAGGTGATGGGTCTATGACAACTTGGTGATACTGGTGATGTTGTGTTAATTAAATGTCGATTGTTGTTGATTGACTTTGGTGTGTTGTTCATGGTGTCGCATACATATCATATGCATTATATTTTTGGTGATGAAGGCTTCGGCCTTGGAGCTATAGGTGATGATGGTGATGCTCATATAGGTGATGTTGCCCGTATTGGCTACTTTATTGGTGATGATTGGTACCACATGCATATACCCGTTGGTGTGGGTTGCATCTCATATACTTACTCATGATGTTGGTGTTAATTTTGGTGATTTGTAATTCGATGTTGTTGTGAAGCGGTTGATATAGTGTTGTAACTCTAGCATATTACCTATCATATGTGCTATTATAATGTTAGATATCTCACCCCTTCTGTTTGAATGTTACCCCTATGTTGGTAACGTGCAGGTGATTGCGAGTGAAGGCATGTCTACCTTCGCTAGTTGAGTCAGGTGTCATCGCTCTGATACGTAGCACTCGGGGGGATGAACGCTAGTTTTATTAGATGTCTTTGATATTTAATTTCTGAAGTTTTATGGTGATGTTATAATAATTTAATTGAACCTTGATTTTATTTCGCTGCTTAATGATGTTATGACGTGCTAGGTCTTGCACTGTTTTAATGGTGAAACTTTATTATTGGCGTGTGATATTTAACGGTGTAAGTGTAGCATCCCTTGTGGGTGTATTGAAAACGTTTTGAAAACTCTGATTTTTGTCAAAAAATTTCCGGGTAGAAAAGGGGTGTTACATTAGTGGTATCAGAGCAGTTTCGGTCTGTCCGGCCAAGTTGTCAAGTCATTGTGTCATTGACGATCAAGTATTGTCAATTAGTTCTAACTGTTGCTTATGATTGTAGTGATTAGTTGAGATGGCTGGAAGGAACGATGCTGCTATTGCTGCTGCGTTGGCTGCTATGGCTCAGGTCGTGGAGGGTCAACAAAATGCTGGTGAGAATGCTGGGTCTCGGAGTTTGGCTACCTTTCAGAGAGAAAATCCGCCTACCTTCAAGGGCAAGTATGATCCCGATGGGGCTTTACCTTGGTTGAAAGAGATGGAGAGGATCTTTCGTGTGATGGACTGCACTCCGGCACAGAAGGTCCGTTATGGTACGCATATGCTGGTAGAGGAGGCCGATGACTGGTGGTTGGAGGCTAGGCAGAGATTGGAGACTGCAAACGAAGAGATCACTTGGGCTGTGTTCCGCAGAGAGTTTATGAGAAAATACTATCCAGAGGACGTCCGAGGTAAGAAGGAGATTGAGTTCCTGGAGCTGAAACAAGGGAATATGTCCGTGACTGAGTATGCTGCTAAGTTCGTGGAATTAGCAAAATTTTACCCGCACTACAGTGAGGCTACTGCTGAGTTTTCCAAGTGCATTAAGTTTGAGAATGGGCTGCGTCCTGAGATTAAGAAGGCGATTGGTTATCAGAAGATCCGTGTTTTCTCCGACTTGAATGATAACTGCAGAATTTATGAGGAAGACAACAATGCTCACTACAAAATTATGAATGAGAAGAGGAGCAAATTTCAGAGTCGTGGTAAACTGTATGATGTTCCTGCTGGTAAAGGTAAACAGAAGGCTGCTATTGGCAAGAAGACTAGTGGGGGAGATGCTCTTGCTAGCATTGTATGTTACAAATGTGGCGAAGCTGGTCACAGAAGTAACGTGTGCAAAGCTGAAGTGAAGAAGTGTTACCGTTGTGGTAAGGAGGGTCATGTGGTGGCTGAGTGTGAGCGTAAGGAGGTGGTCTGCTACAACTGTGGTGAAGGAGGGCACATTAGTACTCAGTGTCCGAAGCCGAAGAAAGAAAGGTCCAATGGAAAAGTGTTCGCTTTAGCAGGTGAAGAGCCTACTGAAGATGATGGACTTATTAGAGGTACGTGCTTCATTAATGGTATTCCTTTAAAGTCTATCATTGATACTGGTGCTACTCATTGCTTTATTGCTGCTGATTGTTGTAAGAAATTGGGTCTTGTGTTGTCTGCTATGAATGGAGATATGGTTGTCGATACTCCAGCTAAGGGGTCGGTAACTACCTCTCTAGTGTGTTCTCAGTGTCCCTTGTCGATCTTCGACAGAGACTTTGTTTGTTTGCCGTTGAGAGGATTGGATGTAATCTTGGGTATGAACTGGTTAGAGCATAACCATGTCCATATTAATTGTCATAGCAAGTCGGTGATTTTTGAAGAAGAGGAGTCTGTTCTGTTATCCGCTAGCCAGTTGCGGAAGTTGATGAAGGAGGGAGTTCAGTTATTCTCGATGATGGCGTCGTTGTCTGTTGAGAATCAAGCTATCATTGAAGAGTTGTAGGTGGTACGCGAGTTTCCTGATGTTTTCCCTGATGAGATTCCAAGTGTACCGCCAAAAAGGGAAGTTGAGTTCTCTATTGATCTTGTACCTGGTACCAAACCTTTTTCTGTGGCACCGTACAGGATGTCCGCATCCGAATTGTCTGAGTTGAAGAAGCAACTTGAGGATCTGCTCGAGAAGAAGTTTGTGAGGCCGAGTGTATCGCCGTGGGGAGCTCCTGTGTTGTTAGTAAAGAAGAAGGATGGTAGTATGAGACTCTGTGTGGACTATCGACAGTTGAATAAGGTAACAATTAAGAACAAGTATCCACTTCCGAGGATAGATGATTTGATGGATCAGTTAGTGGGTGCTCAAGTATTCAGTAAGATTGATTTGAGGTCGGGTTATCATCAGATCAAGGTGAAGGACGAAGATATTCAGAAGACGGCTTTCAGAACCCGATATGGTCATTATGAGTATTCGATGATGCCGTTCGGTGTTACCAACGCACCAGGAGTATTTATGGAATACATGAATCGTATTTTTCATACTTACTTAGATCGGTTTGTGGTGGTGTTCATCGACGACATTCTGATTTACTCTAAATCGGAGGAAGAGCATGCGGAGCATCTGAGGTTTGTATTGGGGGTATTGAAGGAAAAGAAGCTGTTTGCGAAATTGTCAAAGTGCGAATTCTGGTTAAAGGAAGTGAGTTTTCTCGGTCATGTCATTTCTGGTAACGGTATTGCGGTGGATCCGTCGAAAGTAGAAGCAGTGTTGAATTGGGAGGCTCCGAAGTCAGCAATGGAAATTAGAAGCTTTTTGGGATTGGCCGGCTATTATAGAAGATTCATTGAAGGTTTTTCTAAGTTAGCACTTTCGTTAACTCAGTTAACCTGCAAAGGAAAGGCTTTTGTTTGGGATGCCCGTTGTGAAGAAAGCTTCGTGGAATTGAAGAAGAGATTGACAACGTCTCCTGTCCTGACGTTGCCCAATCCGGAAGGGTCGTTTGTGGTGTATTGTGATGCTTCAAAAATGGGTTTAGGTGGTGTGCTTATGCAAGATGGGAAGGTTATCGCGTATGCGTCGAGGTAGTTAAGAGTTCATGAGAAGAACTATCCTACGCATGACTTAGAATTAGCTGCAGTAGTCTTTGTGCTGAAGGTTTGGAGGCACTATCTCTATGGTTCTAGATTTGAGGTGTTCAGTGACCATAAGAGCTTGAAATATTTGTTTGACCTGAAGGAGTTGAATATGAGGCAACGACGATGGTTGGAGTTGTTGAGGGACTATGATTTTGGTTTGAACTATCACCCAGGCAAAGCTAATGTCGTGGCTGATGCTTTGAGCCGGAAGACTTTGCATATGTCGGCAATGATGGTTAAGGAGTCAGAGCTGATTGAGGAGTTCAGAGATATGAGTCTGGTTTGTGAAGTGACGCCTCAGAGTGTTAAGTTAGGAATGTTGAAGATTGGCAATGATTTTCTGAACAGCATCAGAGAAGCCCAGAAATCAGATGTTAAGCTGGTAGACTTGATGGTTGAGCGTGATCAATCGAAGAATGAGGACTTCAGGTTGGATTCCCAAGGTGTGGTTAGGTTCCGTGGTAGGATTTGCATTCCTGATGATGCAGACATGAAGAGAGCCATTCTTGAAGAGAGTCACAGAAGTAAGTTAAGTATTCATCTGGGAGCTACAAAGATGTATCAAGACCTGAAGAAGTTGTTTTGGTGGCCTGGTATGAAGCGAGATGTGGCGTAGTTCGTTTATGCATGTTTGACTTGCCAGAAGTCAAAGGTCGAGTGACTGTGTAGTTTAATTGGGCTTCTACAAGAGTTATACTTGCATAATAAATTGAATGAAAATTTTTGTCATACCTTTGCCCCAATACAGCTCCAATAGCATAGTCACTGGCTTCACACATGAACTCAAAAGGTTTACTCCAGTCAGGTGTTACAATGACTGGTGCAGTGACTAAAGCTGTCTTCAGTTTTTGAAAAGCTTCCAAGCATGCATCATCAAAAATAAAAGGTATGTCATGCTGTAGCAACTGACATAATGGCTTTGATATTTTGGAAAAAACCTTGATGAATCTTCTATAGAATCCAGCATGACCAAGAGAGCTTCTGACCTCCTTGACACAAGTAGGAGAAGGGAGTTTCTCAATGACTTCAATCTTTGCTCTGTCCACTTCCAATCCCTTATTGGAAATTTTGTTCCCTAAAACAATCCCTTCTTGAACTATGAAGTGACACTTCTCCTAATTGAGAACTAGGTTTGTTTCTTCACATCTAATCAAAATTTCCTCCAAATTTGATAAACACAGTTGGAATGTCTCCCCATACACAGAGAAATCATCCATGAAGACTTCCATGGATTTTTCAATGAAATCTGAGAAGATTGCCATCATGCATCTTTGGAAGGTTGCAGGTGCATTACATAGTCCAAATGGCATTCTTCTGAAAGCAAATGTGGCATAGGGACATGTGAATGTTGTTTTCTATTTATCCTCAGGAACTATTGCTATTTGATTGTTGCCTGAATAACCATCTAAGAAACAATAGAATTCCTTTCCTACAAGCCTATCAAACATCTAGTCTATGAAAGGGAGACTGAAAAGATCTTTCTTTGTAACCTTATTTAGCTTCCTGTAATCCATGCATATCCTCCACCCTGTAACTGTCCTTGTTGGTATCAGTTCATTCCTGTCATTTGTAATCAATGTCACACCCCCTTTATTTGGAACACACTGCACAGGACTCATCCATGCACTATGTGAAATAGGGTAGACAATGCCTGCATCTAACCACTTGATAATTTCTTTCTTCACCACCTCTTTCATGACTGGGTTGAGTCTTCTCTTCCCTTCAATGCTGTTCTTGGCATTCTCATCCAAGACAATTCTGTGAATGCAGATAGTTGGACTAATCCCTTGAATGTCTGCCATTTGCCATCCAATAGCCTTCTTATGCCTTTTTAAGGTAGCAATGAGGTCCTGTTCTTGCCCTTCTGCAAGGTCAGAAGCAATAATCACAGGTACGGTCTCATCTTCCCAAAAATAGGCATACTTCAGGTGCTTGGGTAGTTCTTTGTGTAACAGCCCAGGTCCAACGCCCCGGCACTATTACATCACGGTCTTCTCTACCCCCCTTGTAGAATTTTTGCCTTCCGTGGGAATCGAACCTTGCACCTGAGGCATAAGTGCAAGTTAAACACACCTCCCTAGGGCACGGACCGTGCGTATGCTTCTATTTCGCAACTTCAAAACATGTTTTAGTCTATTCCGAACTGTTCCAATTGCGTTCTAATCCTTTCCCTAACCATATGTAATGGTGAAAAAGCCGTAATTCGTGGAAAGCACGTAGGTATGATTGATGTTATGCGAATGTTCTAAGTCATATTAATGTTATGTCATGACAAGTGGAATAAATGTCCCAAGAGGTTGAGGTTACCACTATGATATTGATTGTAATTGAAATGGCTCTGTTGATTGTGATTGAGAAATGTTTGATTGGATTGAATAGTAATGTTTCCCTAAGTCATGTTAATGAACGTTAGTAACCACGAGTGAGGTCATGATAAATATTTAAACGGACTAAATGTTCTTTGAGGTTATGTTAATGTTTAAACGGACTAAATGCCCTTTGAGGTTATGTTAATGTTTAAATGGACTAAATGTCCTTTGAGGTTATGTTAATGTTTAAACGGACTAAATGTCTTTTGAGGTTATGTTAATGTTTAAACAGATTAAATGTCTTTTGAGGTTATATATATTGAGTATGGGTGACGACCCTATTGAGGTTAGCGTACTAGGGGAGGGGAAGTCATGAGCCCTATGAACCTAGACCCCTTTGAGGTTTGCCCGCAGTTTATGGTTAGCAGATTGGGTTCACTAGGAATATAGACAATCATTCACGGTGATACGCTATGTTATCAGGTTTCACGTGGCTATTATTTTAGCTACGATTAAAATGATGGATAATGAACCGCGAGAGTAGTAAGGGGTCTCGAGAGGATTCACTGAGATGATGTTTATCTCACCCTTTATATGTTGTGGTTTTTACAGAGAACAAGGAAAAGCGAAGGAAAAGAGGCACGACCAGTCGACGTGACTTAGAGGAGATGTTGAAGCTTTAGTTTTAAGTGCTTATGTTGTTTCCCTTTGTTATCTTTGTATTATCGATTATATGAGTACTTGTTACAAGTTGTAAATCGATTCCGCTACTTTTGGTTTTAGATATTGAACACTAGGACATGAGAAGTTGTAAGGCACGTAACTTAAGCATTTAAGTGATTTTTTGTTAAGTTATGATATCGAGGTAACCATTTGATGGTTGTTCGTCGAAGTTTTAGTTTGTGTTCAATACCTGGGACTGGAAGTTATCTCTGATGTATACTAAGTTGTGCATTTTAGTATTTCTACTTGTTAGAAATATTAGGGTGTTACAATTCACCTTATGAACTATTTCTCCCCTATGTCTAAAGTTAAGCCAAAATTGATTAAATGTCATCAAACAACCTTTCGTTCATATCAATCCTTGAGTTCTATTCGTAGACCATGTTCGTACCTAAATCTCCTTTCTGGTTCGGGATCCAACTCAAATTCTGGTGGTTGTGACCTGGGCATGCGCTATAGCACCTGCTGCTATTGCACAAAGGAACACACACCAGAGTAAAATCTTCACTAATATTGCTAAAAACTTAAAACAATAGAAATTAAATGCATTCCCCGGCAACAGCGCCAAAAACTTGTGCGAAAAGTAGTTGTGCAAGTGTACACAATCGCAACAAGTAATATAATGATAAAGTAGAGATCGTACCCACAGGGATTGATGTTAATTTATAAGTTTAAGTAGTTAAAAATCCAGTGAAACAAACAAAATAATAATAACAAGTTTTTGGACATTAAAATAAAGTTGATTACGTAAGACAGTAAAGAAAGTTCAAGTATGAGAATTGTCATACCCCAATTTTGTCCGGCTTAGGTCAAAACCCTAATTTTCCACAAAAGATAATAAATAAATAAATAAATTGAATAATGAAAAGCATCATGCATTGCATTTTGGGTCCTAGAAGTCATTCCAAGGTCTTTAAAATCATTTTAGGGTTGGAATGCACTTTTTAGGCAAATTAGGGTTTTAGGGTCAAAAAGGGCATTTTGGTCATTTTTCGCAAAAAGATGATTTTCTCGCCAAAAATGGACATCCTCAAAAGGTACATTTTTATTCTATCAAGGATAATTTTTGTACAATTTTTTAGGAAGAAAACCCTAGTCAAAATAATTAAAAATGTGTTTTCTCATTTTAGTGCTTAGAAAAATAAAAAGGGACCATTAAATATTCCTCAATTTTTAAGTGACAATTTTTATTGTCATAGGTGACTAGAGGGAATATTTTATGGTGCCCAAAAACATGTAACACATCTTCAATAGTTGCATTCCCATTATTTCCCATGCCCAAAAATTTTAAATTCAAAAACTCAAAAAAGGGAAGTGTCTTCAATAAGACAAAATACCAAAAACAAGTTTTTTTTCTTCCCTCCTCTCCCCACCTACGAATTCTCTCTCTCTCTCTTCAATTTTTTCCACACTTTTCCATTATACCCTCTTTGGTAAATTACTCCACTCACTCACACTAACCTATTCATAAGAAAACCCAAAGTTCCCTCTTTGGTAACAATTCTCCCCTAAAATGCCCTTAACCCTACTTCGCATAAAATATCTCTTCTAAAATAAGAAATTCATTTTTCTTTTCCTTTTTCTTTCCTCTAAATCGCCCCCCACTCTCCATACTCTCACATTTTTGTGTTTCTTCAACACCCTCAATCCATGTGATGATGCATCTCCACCCTCCATTCAAATTCAAAGTCTAATCCTAATGCACCTCTCAAAGCCAATGACTAAAATACCCTCTAACTTGGTGACCAAGTTTAAATTAATTTTATTTATTAATATTCAGCTGAATATTAATTGATTTAATTTGTTTGATTACCATTTTAACCCTAGCTCTTCACCAATCCTATAAATACCCTTTCATTCTCCACACATCACAACTTTTTACTCATTCATTTTCTCACTTGAAATCAACATAATTCTCCTCCTCTCCTCCCCCTCTCATATGCGTAGCCTTCCCTCACTCTCCTCTCCTCCATTTCTTTTGTTCCTTTCACCCAAACACCACAAAATCACCTCAAATCCACTCCTCCTTCGTAGATCCTCCTCCTTTCACCATTTATTTCTTGAAGATTCTAGTTGATTTGGTTATCTTTTCTTCATTTCCTACTTCTACTAGTTTGGATCCTAGGTGAATCTCTAAAACCCTTACATCATTTACAATATTTTGCATCAAAATTCATATTCTCTTCATCATTTTCGCATACTCATCACTTTCATCTTAAAATGTAGTTTGTTGTTATTTTGTGTTGATATTTGCATTTTAATGGAATAAACATGTGATTTTGTCTCCTATGTGGTTCGCATTTTCTTTGGGGTTTTAATTTATCTTGTTGTTCCTTTTTACTTGATGTTGATCAACCTTGTTATTAGTCCATATTATTTGCAAATACTTATGTTGTTGATGATTTTGCAACTTGATTCTCACTTGTGCTTAGAGCATCATAATTTAAGTGAGAGGATTGCAAGACATGATTCAACCTCATCTTAGTTTACTACTCTTGTTTGTTGATGATTTTGCAACTTGATTCTCACTTGTGCTTGGAGCACCATAATTTAAGTGAGAGGATTGCAAAATATGATTCAACCTCATCTTAGTCTACTACTCTTGTTTGTTGATGATTTTGCAACTTGATTCTCACTTGTGCTTGGAGCACCATAATTTAAGTGAGATGATTACAAAATATGATTCAACCTCATCTTAGTTTACTATTCTTGTTTATTTACTTTCTTGCCCTTTAAATTCTTGCTATTTATTTTCTTGCCCTTTTATTTTCCAAGTCATTTACTTTCTTGCACCTTTATTTTCCAAGTCATTTACTTTCTTGCTCCTTTAATTTCTTGCACCTTTATTTTTCAAGTCATTTACTTTTCTTGCTATTTAATTTCTTGCACCTTTATTTAGTCATTTACTTTTTGCTCCTTTAATTTCTTGCACCTTTATTTTCCAAGTCATTTACTTTCTTGCTCCTTTAATTTCTTGCACCTTAATTTTTCAAGTCATTTACTTTTCTTGCTATTTAATTTCTTGCACCTTTATTTTCCAAGTTATTTACTTTCTTGCACTTTTATTTTCCAAGTCACTTACTTTCTTGCTCATTTACTTTCCTTGCTCTTTAACTTTCCAAGTCATTTAAATTACTTGCAATTTATTTTTCAAGCAATTTATTTTCTTGTCATTTACAATTCCGCTATTTATGATTTTGCACTTTACCGCTTTCTTTTATTTCTCGCTATTTAACTTTATGTTTTCTTCTTTTATTTTCTTTTCTCCTCTTTTGTCCATAATGATCATGAGTGAGTAGACTTTACTAAAACATTCCTTCTTTCTAAAAACACTTTCTTTTCAGTTAATCAACTTTGAAAAATTAAATTGGTACTCACTTAGGCTCTCCATGTGGACCGATACTCTTTTATTACGCGATACGACCCGTGCACTTGTGGGGCCATCAAGTTTTTTGGTTTTGTTGTTTTCATGAATAAAATGAAGTTTAGAGTCTATGTTCATTTCGCATTTTTCAAATAAATTAGGGTTTAGAGATTTGTGATGGGTTTGGTTGTGTAATCTTGTATTTACTCGAAATTAGGCTTTAATCTTGATCATAAAAATAACTTGTAAGTGCTTTCATTTGGTCATTTGTAGTCTTGCAAATGTGATATCCATTCTAGGTCTATAATTTGTTTTTAGTGTTGATGATTTGGTAAGAGGACTAGACACTTATGCACTTGTGCATTGTTCCAAGTGTCAAGGATTACCAAAAGGGATTCAACCTCGTGCTTTATCATGTGTTGATACCTAGATTGATTTGAATTTTTGCATCACCATTTTATGTACTCTTTCTTGCAAGTTAGGTGGTTAGTGTTGATCTTGCATATGCATGCCATTAAATGTTGGAGACTAATTGTCATCCTTGTGCGCAAATGTTATAATTGGCAATGTGTATGCCTATGCTTGCATTGATGATTTGATTTGCTTGCAATTTGTTAAAATTCGCACTTTGGTTCTTGACTCGGAAATTGATTGAATTGTCTACTTCTTTTTCTTTTGGATGCCACGCCATCCGAACAAACTCTCTGTGATCAATATCACCCTCAAACTCTCTTCCCCTTTCCTCAAATCAATTCTTTTCCAAAGCTTTTTCCAAAGCTCTATTTTTCTCAAGTTGTTTTCATAAGACAATCAAATTCTTTCTAAGATCAATAACACGCCAAAAGTTTCTCAAAAAATTAGAACTACGTCGCTTTGATTCCCATTTGGGATACGTAGGAGCGAGTCTCGTTCTCGTCAAGCGCAACAAATAAAAATCCTTTTCACAACCATAAACAAATCATTTTTATAAAACAAACAAAAAGAATCATTTTCAAACCCATTGTTGCTAGTAGCTCATCAGAGCCTTTGTTCGTTTAGCTATTAGTGGCAATGTCCTTTTCTCATAAGAATAATAAACGATGATCCATCATAACCTTTGTTAGTTTGATCATCGTGCGAATCAATCTCTTTCGAAAATCACTTTCAAAAAAGATAATAAAAACGAGTTGTTATCAAACAGTCCATCAGAACCTTTGTTCGTTTGACTAGCGGTACAAGTCTCTTTTTTGAGTATTTAGCGGTGATTACCCATAACCTCTGTTAGTTTAATCGTTCGCTGAATACTCGTTCTATTTCGAAAATTCACTAAAAAGATAAAAAAAATAAAAACCTTTTCATGACAACCAAGAACTACGTAGCTTTGAGTTCTCCATCGCACCGGGAGATACGTAGGAGCGGGCCATGTCCCGTCAAGCACTTTTTTTTAAAAAACCCTTTTTTCCCCTTTTCTCGCCAAAAATAAAATTTTCATTAAGTTTTGCCATTCATCTTCAAACAAGAAATAAATGGGCAAATCTAGGTATTTTTCAAGTCAAACGTTAAAACCACACATTCAATTAGAGGTTCCCTTTCGGTAGAAAGGACGTGTGCGGTGCTAGCACCTTCCTCGCACGTAATCGACCCCCGAACCTATATCTGTAGTTTTCAAAAGACCATCCGCCTTGTTCAAAAGATTTTTTTTCAATGTTTTGGTCTTAAAATTAAAATATTGGTGGCGGCTTCAAAAATTTTCCACGTTGTACATTGAGAAACCCAAACCGGATTTTTCGGGGTGCAACAGCTGCGACTCCACTGGGGACACTTTTTAAAAGACGAGGGTCAAGCCTAACTAATTTAAATGTGTGGTTTAATGTATTGTTGATTTGATTAAGACCTTGTTTGCCTTTCTTTCTTATCGTTGATTGTAGGCATATGCATTTGTCTTCTTCTATGTTGTTCCCTATCTCATCTTTTATTCCTTTTCTTTTATTGTTTATGCCCATGCATTCTTCCAATCCCCATGATCCCTTCTTCTTCGCTCCCTTTCTTCGGTAAGTTCATGCATCTTTCCCCCTATTCTATCATGTCCCCTCTTCTTGGCTCCTCCTCTTAAGGTAAGCAATATCCTTGTTTATAGATATTCCAGGTATGGAACCCTAGGGTAGACAACATGTTATTGCTTGCAATTGTCTGGACTGCTCTGGTTGTCATTTCAGGTGGGGTAGTGCTAGGGAAAACGCCCTTGACACACACTACACTTATCCCTTATGATTGCATGCTTTGAGTGGGACCATAACGCAGGTCTGCAGAAAACTTAGGAGAGTGGATTCGAGTAGTGAGAGCCCATCAGGACCTTTGTCCGTTTGGCTACTTGCGAAAGTTTCAACCAGAGTTGTGCTCTTTCATAATGCCTCACACTTAGCAGTTTGCTGCATTTGTGGGGAGTTTCATGAAAGGGACTGTGGCTCTGGTGGCCTTTGTGAGGAAGTGAATAGAGCTACATGGGAAGATTACCCTTAGATTGCCCTAGATCGTAGGTTTCACCTCTTTTAGGTCACAAGGGCTTTCCAAATTGTGTGCTGCATCGTTGCATTCAGTTCAACCAATTTTTCCTCAAAAATTTTCACAAAAATCAAAAATATGCTTCTCCTTTTTCAATAAATGCCTATGTGAGGTGGCATATAGGTTGCAAATTCAAAATACCACTCCATGCAAAAACACAAAAAAAGGCATCATTGCATCATTACATCATTTGCATGCATCCCCGCATAACATAAAACATAAGTTTCTGCAACTCATGCACGCATCATTGCATGGTGTGGAATCACAAAGTAATATCTTGTCATAGGCACGGTGTGGAATCAAAAGTGAAACAGCGTACGCTCCGAGGTGTTTGTTTAAGTTTGAATGCATGGAATGTGCTTTGTTCCGCTTATCGATTCTAACCTTGTTGTGTTTCAAAGAAAAAATAATCAAAATCCACCGTTAAACCTATGGCAAGACATAGTACGCCGTGATTCCCGGCACTAAGATAAACAGGAAATCATACATGTTGCATTGCACTTGCATTCAAACAAGTATTAGTGCATACCGTCTTTTATCAAAAAATCAAAAATCAAGAAAGATCAAAATTGTTATTTTCCACAAGTTTTTAGAAAACATACTACATGCATTTTTTCTTTGCATTACAGAAATAATCAAATAAATATCTCATGTTGCATGAATTTTTATGACCACCAGAGAGTTAAAAGCTTTATTTTGGAGAGAAGCCATGCATGCTAAAGTCAAAATCAAATTTTGTACTGTACTCTTCAAATGAAAAGCTTATAATTCCCCGACGCGATAAATCCACATTCATCCATTCGCATTCTCATTTCATTCACATTTATTCATTTGCATTCTCATTTCATTCGCATTCTCATTCGATGCGTATTTATCCATTTTGCATTCTCATTCATTTGCATATTTACATCATGCATAAAAAATGAGCATAATTCTAGAGAAACAATAATAATTCTAAAAAAAATTGTGATGAGAGGTGAGCCGTTCTTGCGAAGTTTTTTTTATTCATCTTTGGAAAAGTTTAGTCTTACTTAGTTGCAAACTCAAGGTGTTTCAAGGCACTCGGTTTTTCAAAACAGCAGTTTGTTCACATTTTTCAACAAAGCATTGCATCTCACCCACCCCATGATGAATGACCGAAATGGTCCACAAAAATTTTTCTTTCACGTTTTAACTAATGTTAACTCTCTGCGAAGCATTCGTGTAGTAACTTCTGTGTGACATGTGTCTTTATTTTTGTTTGAGTCGGTTAGCGTCCCTACATTGTCATCATCCCTCGCCCAAGTCTAACCCCACCCTGACCACCCATAAAGTACATATCCCCCAGATTAGTGCATAGTTGGCTTTTGGTTGCCCCTAATGAAATACCACTCTTGGTCTTCCATACTGGGGCAAATTTGTCGTCACTAGATATCTTGTTAACACTGTATTTCTTTGGTGCAAGTCTTTTTAAAAGTAAAAAAAATCAAAAAAGCTCGTTAGGTCGAAAACTCGTAAGAGCGGCCTAAGCAAAATTAGAGCATGAAAAGAAATAAAGAAAAAAAAAGCAAATATATGAAAGTAAATAAATTATTGTCCTTGGGTTAATTTTTGAGAAAATAAGCAATCATGATTTTGAAATGAAGTTTGGCCATCATTCCATATCCAAAAACACCTTAAGCCAAAAATCCCAAAAATCTCAATCACCCTAGACAAGGATCAATCTCACATCAAAAATTGTGTATCACATTTATCAGCTCACTTAGCTCAAAAGAAAGAGAAAGAAAAATCACAGCAAAAAAAAAGAAGAAAGTGGAAAAAGAGAGGATTGAAAAGGAAAAATCCTGAAAAAAGAAGCAAAAGTAGTAGAAATGGTGAGCTGATACCATTAAACGCATGAGAAATCCTTGTCTGAAATAAACCCTCAAACACTTCCTTTAGCCTATCCTCCACGTTACAACCCTGAAACAGGTTCATTTTACCGTGAGGCACATAAGAGGTTCTCAATAAAACCTCAAACACCTCATTGAGTCTAATAACTCATTCTTTCATAAACCATTAACCTGGCCAAATCATACCACTAAAAAAAAACAAACATCCGTTCCATCAATCATCAACTACTTCTTTGAGCCCAATTATCCCTCCCTTCATAAATCATTAACCATTAGCCACATCACAACTCCAAAGATCCATTCTGATCAATGACCGGTTGCTCCTGTTTTCTCAAAGTTTTAATCTTAGGACAAATAAGTTTATCTATTTATGATGTGTTTGCTCAAAAAGAAAAACAAACAAGCAGAAAAAAGAAAGCTGCTCAAAAGAAAAACAAACAAGCAGAAAAAAGAAAGCTGCTCAAAAGAAAAAAACAAACAATCAAAAAAGGAAAGTTGGTAAAAAGGAGAAGGACTTGCACTCCAAGATGCATTCATGTTGCATTAAAACAAGGTCTAGTGGTCACCAAGTGGAGCCCCTCCTCATACTAAAAAGTCAAAACTTTCATTGCATTTGAGTTGTTCTTAAAGAGAACCAAAAGTGTGTACTAGGGGGCATTCCCTTCACCTCTCACTCCACTCAACTTTGGGGAGGTTTATTCATTGCCCACCCCATTCATATATCACCCTCAGTTCATAACCATCACCATAACTCTGTCGCCTTTCACAACCCCACTAGAAGCAATCATTTGAAATATCATTCCAAAGTGGGGTAATCCTGTCACCCTTCACTCCACCTAAAGTCGGGGAAATTCGCCCTACGCCCATCTCATCCCCTTGTCATATTCACATCCATGAGACCACACCAGGGCAATTTTTCGACCCACCATGCTAAATACAGCCTTTTGCAAACTCGAGTCGGGGCAACCTTGCTCTCGTCAAGATTGGGGCAACACCAAACGTCATGGGTTGAGACAGAATCTCTTGTTTGCCACCCTTCATTCCAAAGTCATGGTATTTCCAATTCATTATTCCTCTACAACCCTGGCTGTTGTCACCACTAGACAGGGGCAAGTTATGCACGCACCTTCACCAGTAGTCTAAATCGGAGCAGTTCCACCTTTCATGACTTTGGCAAAAAGCTACCTTTCATCCCCTCACGTGTCATATCTGTCATACCAAGTCAACTGACTCATTCATCTGTATTTGCACTACTCTACATGTTTATGCTTTAAAGAGAGAAAACACAAGTTAATAATGTGAAGTCGGAAACTCACTCAGCTAACTTTGTGGACCTAAAAATCAATCATCATGGGGCACCATCATAGGAGAGCAAAATAAGCGAGTCTGCAAATACGATCAAATAGTTTTTCACATCAGTGTCTGTGAATAACAACCTTGAGATTGTCATGTCTGAATTCAAACCCCTTTCCAAGGAATGATTATTCCAAGGCACTCACCTCTCTACCCCTCGCATTGAAAGTCTCATTTCTCATCTCAAAACAAAACACATTTGCATGCATTACTATTATACCATATCATAAATCATTGCACCATACATTGTGTTTCAACAACAAGTCATGCCTCTACCACAACTATTGCATTTAAGCATTACCTGTGCGCATTCATCCATTTATTCAAAAAAAGGGGCAAAAAAAAAAAATCATCCACATTGCACCCGTTGCCCCCACCAAAGCATAAATCATTCCATCATGCAGCCGGCAGTACATTTGCATTCGCATGTTATCTGCATTCGCACGCACAGCTTATCAATTTCTGTTTTCGACCAACTTCAACATCCATCATTCACGGGCCTTTCGTAGTCCATTTGCTTTCGCATTGCACATTCATCACATTGCATACCTGTAACACCTTTTTGCTTTGATAGACGCGCCAAGTTCCGGTCTCATCGTTGCCAAAAGCTTTCTACATCACCAATCATATCATTTGCTACGCATTCATGTGTTTCCTTTATTCGCCATAGCATTTGTTTCGAAGTATTACATTCGCATCATATTCACATTCGCATTGCATGCATCCGCATAACATGCCCTTGCATAACATGCACCCATACTCCATGCACCATTCCTTGCATCAACTAACGTATGCAGGTACCTCAATCCAATACAGTAGCATCGGTCATTTCAAATCAACCAATCAACGGAATTTGTGAGCCCTCTGTGCTCCCTCCTGAGCCCTCTGTTCTCATCCTAAGCCCTCTCTGCTCCCCCTGAGCCCTCTATGTTCCCCCTGAGCCCTCTGTGCTCCCCCTGAGCCCTCTGTGCTCATCCTGAGCCCTCTGTGCTCCCCCCTGAGCCCTCTGTGCTCCCCCTGAGCCCTCTGTGCTCATCCTGAGCCCTCTGTGCTCCCCCCTGAGCCCTCTGTGCTCCCTCCTGAGCCCTCTGTGTTCCCCCTGAGCCCTCTGTGCTCATCCTGAGCCCTCTGTGCTCATCCTGAGCCCTCTGTGCTCCCCCTGAGCCCTCTGTGCTCCCCCCTGAGCCCTCTGTGCTCCCCCTGAGCCCTCTGTGCTCATCCTGAGCCCTCTGTGCTCCCCCCTGAGCCCTCTGTGCTCCCTCCTGAGCCCTCTGTGCTCCCCTTGAGCCCTCTTTGCTCATCCTGAGCCCTCTGTGCTCCTCCCGAGCCCTCTGTGCTCCCCCCTGAGCCCTCTGTGCTCCCCCTGAGCCCTCTGTGCTCATCCTGAGCCCTCTGTGCTCATCCTGAGCCCTCTGTGCTCATCCTGAGCCCTCTGTGCTCCCCCCTGAGCCCTCTGTGCTCCCTCCTGAGCCCTCTGTGCTCCCCTTGAGCCCTCTGTGCTCATCCTGAGCCCTCTGTGCCCCCCCTGAGCCCTCTGTGCTCCCCCCTGAGCCCTCTGTGCTCCCCCTGAGCCCTATGTGCTCATCCTGAGCCCTCTGTGCTCATCTTGAGCCCTCCGCGCTCATCCTAAACCCTCAGTGCTCCTTCTTTACTGCTTTCTTTACCGCGTTCTTTACCGCTTTATTTCCTGCTTTTGCACGCCAAGTGTTAAACTCACAAATCGTGGTTTTTACACTAGCACGCAAAGTGGTGGTTCAAAAAAAAAAAAAATCTAATCTGTTTTTGCATGCATATTGCATTTTTCATCTGACATCAACAAAAACCAAAAAAAAAAAATGAGAAAAGAAAAATGGGAAAATTCGGGTTTTTACCTAAGGAGACAAAATCGGTATAATTCCTGAATTCTTTATCTCTATTTTGCCTCGGAATATGTTTCAGCCAATCCATATTCCTCGTTAAAATTCAGATAAAGAGGGGCAGCTGTCATACCCCAATTTTGTCCGGCTTAGGTCAAAACCCTAATTTTCCACAAAAGATAATAAATAAATAAATAAATTGAAGGATGAAAAGCATCATGCATTGCATTTTGGGTCCTAGAAGTCATTCCAAGGTCTTTAAAATCATTTTAGGGTTGGAATGCACTTTTTAGGCAAATTAGGGTTTTAGGGTCAAAAAGGGCATTTTGGTCATTTTTCGCAAAAAGATGATTTTCTCGCCAAAAATGCACATCCTCAAAAGGTACATTTTTATTCTATCAAGGATAATTTTTGTACAATTTTTTAGGAAGAAAACCCTAGTCAAAATAATTAAAAATGTATTTTCTCATTTTAGTGCATAGAAAAATAAAAAGGGACCATTAAATATTCCTCAATTTTTAAGTGACAATTTTTATTGTCATAGGTGACTAGAGGGAATATTTTATGGTGCCCAAAAAACATGTAACACATCTTCAATAGTTGCATTCCCATTATTTCCCATGCCCAAAAATTTTAAATTCAAAAACTCAAAAAAGGGAAGTGTCTTCAATAAGACAAAATACCAAAAACAAGTTTTTTTTCTTCCCTCCTCTCCCCACCTACGAATTCTCTCTCTCTCTCTTCAATTTTTTCCACACTTTTCCATTATACCCTCTTTGGTAAATTACTCCACTCACTCACACTAACCTATTCATAAGAAAACCCAAAGTTCCCTCTTTGGTAACAATTCTCCCCTAAAATGCCCTTAACCCTACTTCACATAAAATATCTCTTCTAAAATAAGAAATTCATTTTTCTTTTCCTTTTTCTTTCCTCTAAATTTCGCCCCCCCCCCCCCCACTCTCCATACTCTCACATTTTTGTGTTTCTTCAACACCCTCAATCCATGTGATGATGCATCTCCACCCTCCATTCAAATTCAAAGTCTAATCCTAATGCACCTCTCAAAGCCAATGACTAAAATACCCTCTAACTTGGTGACCAAGTTCAAATTAATTTTATTTATTAATATTCAGCTGAATATTAATTGATTTAATTGGTTTGATTACCATTTTAACCCTAGCTCTTCACCAATCCTATAAATACCCTTTCATTCTCCACACATCACAACTTTTTACTCATTCATTTTCTCACTTGAAATCAACATAATTCTCCTCCTCTCCTCCCCCTCTCATATGCGTAGCCTTCCCTCACTCTCCTCTCCTCCATTTCTTTTGTTCCCTTCACCCAAACACCACAAAATCACCTCAAATCCACTCCTCCTTCATAGATCCTCCTCCTTTCACCATTTATTTCTTGAAGATTCTAGTTGATTTGGTTATCTTTTCTTCATTTCCTACTTCTACTAGTTTGGATCCTAGGTGAATCTCTAAAACCCTTACATCATTTACAATATTTTGCATCAAAATTCATATTCTCTTCATCATTTTCGCATACTCATCATTTTCATCTTAAAATGTAGTTTGTTGTTATTTTGTGTTGATCTTTGCATTTTAATGGAATAAACATGTGATTTTGTCTCCTATGTGGTTCGCATTTTCTTTGGGGTTTTAATTTATCTTGTTGTTCCTTTTTACTTGATGTTGATCAACCTTGTTATTAGTATTTAAATCCTTGTGTTAAATGTGACTTTTAGTCCATATTACTTGCAAATACTTATGTTGTTGATGATTTTGCAACTTGATTCTCACTTGTGCTTAGAGCATCATAATTTAAGTGAGAGGATTGCAAGACATGAGTCAACCTCATCTTAGTTTACTACTCTTGTTTGTTGATGATTTTGCAACTTGATTCTCACTTGTGCTTGGAGCACCATAATTTAAGTGAGAGGATTGCAAAATATGATTCAACCTCATCTTAGTCTACTACTCTTGTTTGTTGATGATTTTGCAACATGATTCTCACTTGTGCTTGGAGCACCATAATTTAAGAGAGAGGATTGCAAAATATGATTCAACCTCATCTTAGTTTACTATTCTTGTTTATTTACTTTCTTGCCCTTTAAATTCTTGCTATTTATTTTCTTGCCCTTTTATTTTCCAAGTCATTTATTTTCTTGCACCTTTATTTTCCAAGTCATTTACTTTCTTGCTCCTTTAATTTCTTGCACCTTTATTTTTCAAGTCATTTACTTTTCTTGCTATTTAATTTCTTGCACCTTTATTTAGTCATTTACTTTCTTGCTCCTTTAATTTCTTGCACCTTTATTTTCCAAGTCATTTACTTTCTTGCTCCTTTAATTTCTTGCACCTTTATTTTTCAAGTCATT
The DNA here is from genome assembly GCA_039519185.1 of Astragalus membranaceus. Classification (NCBI taxonomy): domain Eukaryota; kingdom Viridiplantae; phylum Streptophyta; class Magnoliopsida; order Fabales; family Fabaceae; genus Astragalus; species Astragalus membranaceus. Next base: position 57,880,723 of record CM076854.1, on the reverse strand, counting down.
TACTTTTCTTGCTATTTAATTTCTTGCACCTTTATTTTCCAAGTTATTTACTTTCTTGCATTTTTATTTTCCAAGTCACTTACTTTCTTGCTCATTTACTTTCCTTGCTCTTTAACTTTCCAAGTCATTTAAATTACTTGCAATTTACTTTTCAAGCAATTTATTTTCTTGTCATTTACAATTCCGCTATTTATGATTTTGCACTTTACCGCTTTCTTTTATTTCTCGCTATTTAACTTTATGTTTTCTTCTTTTATTTTCTTTTCTCCTCTTTTGTCCATAATGATCATGAGTGAGTAGACTTTACTAAAACATTCCTTCTTTCTAAAAACACTTTCTTTTCAGTTAATCAACTTTGAAAAATTAAATTGGTACTCACTTAGGCTCTCCATGTGGACCGATACTCTTTTATTACGCGATACGACCCGTGCACTTGTGGGGCCATCAAGTTTTTTGGTTTTGTTGTTTTCATGAATAAAATGAAGTTTAGAGTCTATGTTCATTTCGCATTTTTCAAATAAATTAGGGTTTAGAGATTTGTGATGGGTTTGGTTGTGTAATCTTGTATTTACTTGAAATTAGGCTTTAATCTTGATCATAAAAATAACTTGTAAGTGCTTTCATTTGGTCATTTGTAGTCTTGCAAATGTGATATCCATTCTAGGTCTATAATTTGTTTTTAGTGTTGATGATTTGGTAAGAGGACTAGACACTTATGCACTTGTGCATTGTTCCAAGTGTCAAGGATTACCAAAAGGGATTCAACCTCGTGCTTTATCATGTGTTGATACCTAGATTGATTTGAATTTTTGCATCACCATTTTATGTACTCTTTCTTGCAAGTTAGGTGGTTAGTGTTGATCTTGCATATGCATGCCATTAAATGTTGGAGACTAATTGTCATCCTTGTGCGCAAATGTTATAATTGGCAATGTGTATGCCTATGCTTGCATTGATGATTTGATTTGCTTGCAATTTGTTAAAATTCGCACTTTGGTTCTTGACTCGGAAATTGATTGAATTCTCTACTTCTTTTTCTTTTGGATGCCACGCCATCCCAACAAACTCTTTGTGATCAATATCACCCTCAAACTCTCTTCCCCTTTCTTCAAATCAATTCTTTTCCAAAGCTTTTTCCAAAGCTCTATTTTTCTCAAGTTGTTTTCATAAGACAATCAAATTCTTTCTAAGATCAATAACACGCCTAAAGTTTCTCAAAAAATTAGAACTACGTCGCTTTGATTCCCATTTGGGATACGTAGGAGCGAGTCTCGTTCTCGTCAAGCGCAACAAATAAAAATCCTTTTCGCAACCATAAACAAATCATTTTTTTAAAACAAACAAAAAGAATCATTTTCAAACCCGTTGTTGCTAGTAGCTCATCAGAGCCTTTGTTCGTTTAGCTATTAGTGGCAATGTCCTTTTCTCATAAGAATAATAAACGATGATCCATCATAACCTTTGTTAGTTTGATCATCGTGCGAATCAATCTCTTTCAAAAATCACTTTCAAAAAAGATAATAAAAACGTGTTGTTATCAAACAGTCCATCAGAACCTTTGTTCGTTTGACTAGCGGTACAACTCTCTTTTTTGAGTATTTAGCGGTGATTACCCATAACCTCTGTTAGTTTAATCGTTCGCTGAATACTCGTTCTATTTCGAAAATTCACTAAAAAGATAAAAAAAATAAAAACCTTTTCATGACAACCAAGAACTACGTAGCTTTGAATTCTCCATCGCACCGGGAGATACGTAGGAGCGGGCCATGTCCCGTCAAGCACTTTTTTCTAAAAAACCCTTTTTTCCCCTTTTCTCGCCAAAAATAAAATTTTCATTAAGTTTTCCCATTCATCTTCAAACAAGAAATAAATGGGCAAATCTAGGTATTTTTCAAATCAAACGTTCAAACCACACATTCAATTAGAGGTTCCCTTTCGGTAGAAAGGACGTGTGCGGTGCTAGCACCTTCCTCGCACGTAATCGACCCCCGAACCTATATCTCTAGTTTTCAAAAGACCATCCGCCTTGTTCAAAAGACTTTTTTTCAATGTTTTGGTCTTAAAATTAAAATATTGGTGGCGGCTTCAAAATTTTTCCACGTTGTACATTGAGAAACCCAAACCGGATTTTTCGGGGTGCAACAAGAATATGACTTGGACTGCTTCTTACTAAGTAATTTCTCAGTAGTGATGCGCTATAACATCAGACGCTATAGCGTTAAGCGCTGTAGCATATGATGTTGTGCTTTTCAGTCACTGACGGCAGGGTTTTGTTACAAGACTCTAATTTCTAAGTTCTAAATAAGTCCACCCCTGTATAATAAAGAACCCACATCATTCATGTAACATCCCTTTTCTGTTAATTTCGACTTATGAAATTAACTAGCGAATTATTATTTGATTAAATGATAAGTCGAGTCATAGATAAGTAGGTGTCACGAAAGCAATATTTAAGTGCTCAATTATATGATTTACATGCACTATTTATTTAATTATATGAATTATTGTGTGTTTGTGTGATTAGAAATGAGTTTAAGTGAGAATTAGAGGACAATGGTAGTTTAGTCAATTCCCCTCATTTAAATTTCAGCTCTCTCTTGGTCAACAACACCCACACTCACATGCTGGATGGTTCAGAATTTAGAAAGAACAAAAAACAGAAATAAGAACTAGAGAGAGAGAGGAGATGTGATGGAGAGAGGAGAAGGAGAAGAACATCAACTTCTTCAAATCTAAATGCATGTAGGTAATGCTAGTACCATTCTCTCCCATTTTTCATCCTCTACTCACAGACACCAAAATCACTAACTGATTCTCCCTCCATTTCCATCCACCATTTTCGAAATTCAAGCTCCAAGTTGACCAAAAACAGAGTTCTTCCCTTGCATGTTGTTTTTGGGACACTTGAGGCTAGCTGTAACACCCTGAAAAATAATTTAATTAATTTAATTAATTTGATTAGTTGAATTATTAAATTTAGTTGAAGCGTGATTTAATTAAATTAAGAGGAAAATATCATGTCTTGTGTAGGAGTGGGATCGAGTAATAGCGGGAGTGTAGCTGTGAGCCCAACGCGTGAAAGGCCCACAGCTTAAACCCCAAGGGTATGCGAAACCCTCACTCTCATTTTCACTTGAGAGAAATCGAAATTGAGAGAGGGTGAGAAGTGAGAGAGGCGCGCAAAGAGAAGAGAGGGAGGGAGAAGAAGGGTTTCGCAATTCTCAAGGCTTTGGCTCGTTGTGTTGCTGTGGTTACTCGTGGTGCCTTCAATCATCTTCCACGGATCATACGTTTAAGAGGTAAGGGTGAGCATTTCAATTTAATATAATTGGGTATGTGGTGGGTTTTGTGGGGTTTGATGTTGTTGCGAATTTGAGATGTATATGTGTAAGATTGATGAAGGATTGGATTAATTGTGATGTTGTTTTGATGAATTGTTGATGTTGTTATGTGTAATTTCGTGTTTTTGATGTTTGATGACGGTTGGGAAGGAACTATGATGTGATCATGCTGATTTTCATGTAAAAAAATTCTGCTGCATGTAAACTATTCGATGAAATGGCCATTGTGTGCACATGTGGGGTGTTTTGGCTGAAACTTCGAAGTCTGGGCATATTTTACCGTGCCATCTTTTGTGTTCGCATGCCCAAATTCAATTTTAAACATTTTGGCTCGAGTGGTTTTATTTTTGCACGTGTCGTTTTGAAGTTGTCCCGTTGGCTCCACTTTGAAAAGGATGCACCTTAGTCACAGAGCATTCTGCCAACTTAAGCCTCATTCGTGCGCCAGTCACGCGTCACGCGCAAGACACACTGGCATTCTGCCATTCCGCGCGCCAGTCGCGCGTAAGTGGCGCGTCACGCGCGAAGTCTCTGGAAATTTCTGCCATTCCGCGTGCCATTCGCGCGCAAGTCGCGCGCCGCGCGCAGCCTCTGTTTTATTACTGTTCTGGCAATTTAAAATGTGATGTTTTCCACTTTGAAGAGATGATGTTTTTTTTTTAATTTAAAATCTGTTACTCAAATTTTAAATATGTTGTCACCCAAATTTTTAATGTGTTGTTACTTAAAATTGAAAGGTGTTGTTACTCCAATTTTGAATGTGATGTTTATGATGAGGTTGTGATATCTTTGTGATGGTTATGACGAGTACACTCTATGAGTGTTTTATGACGACGATGACGAGTACTCCAGGTGAGTGATTTGGTGATTGCACATGTGTCCATAGTGTCTCATAGCATGTGCATATTATGACGAATAGGCTTCGGCCTCTTATTGACGTAAAACAGTGACGGTGTGCCCTAGTGGCTTAATTATGACGAGTATGGTACCATCATGCATATACCCAGGCGTGGGTTGCATTTTCATGCACATACATGTTTATGACTTGTGGTAAGAAATTATGACTTGAGTTGGCGTTCGGTGACGACGAGGTTGATGATAATGATGATGTTGTATGACTGTTTGCTCATATTACTCTACTGTATGCTTAACTATGTTTTGTTGAAATTCTCACCCCTTCTGCTTGGAATGTTGCTCTATTGTGGCAACGCTGCAGGTAACCGCGAGTGAAGGTCCTGTTGCCTTCTTTTATAGCTATTGGGGTGTCTGTCGAGTCGCTCTCGGATACTGTGACACCTAGGGGGCGTGGTTGAAGTTGTTATTTAATTAATTAATTGTTTAACGATTACATTGATGATGTGAGACGTGTTTGAGTGGTATTAGTGAGTTACTGTTTTATTCCGCTGTGATGTAATTTTTGGAGTTTAATTCTCATGACGGGTGTTTTTGTCACACAAACCTTGAGGAGTGAAAATTGACGAGTTTTTGTTAATGACGATGTGGCATTTCTTTTCTATTAGTTAAATTAATATTTGCGAAAAAGATTTACTCTGATAAATGACGTGTAAATTATGGGGTAGAAAAGGGGTGTTACATTAGTGGTATCAGAGCAATTCGGTCTGTCCGGCCGGTGGTCGAGTCGTCAAGTTGAGTAGCATTTGAGTTTTTTTACTCGTTTCTGAATTCTATTTCTATTAAAGTGCTAGAATGGCAGGACAGAACGATGCTGCACTTGCTGCTGCTTTGCAGGCTATAGCTGGGGTTGTGGGCAACATGCCAGGTGCTGGTGATGCTGGGATGCGCAGTTTGGCTACGTTCCAGCGAGAGAACCCTCCTACTTTTGAAGGCGAGTATAACCCTGATGGTGCCCTTGAGTGGCTGAGAGAGATGGAGCGGATCTTCCGCGTTATGGATTGTACCGACGCTCAGAAGGTTCGTTATGGTACGCACATGTTGAAGAGAGAGGCTGATGACTGGTGGATGACGGCTAGGCAGAGGTTGATGGTCGCCAATGAGGAGATTACTTGGGCTGTGTTCCAGAGAGAGTTCAGGAGGAAATACTATCCGGAAGATGTTCGCGGAAAGAAAGAGGTTGAGTTTCTGAAGCTTGAACAAGGTAACATGTCTGTAACTGAATATGCTGCAAAATTTACTGAGATGTCCAAGTTTTATCCGCACTATGATGGAGAGGGTACTGAGTTCTCCAAATGCATCAAGTTTGAAAACGAGTTGCGTGCCGATATTAAGAAAGCCATAGGGTATCAACAAATTCGTGTGTTCTCTCTGTTGGTTGATAGCTGCCGGATTTTTGAGGAGGACAGTAATGCCTTCTCCAGAGTTATGAAAGAAAAGCAAAAGAACTTCTCGAGTCGTGGTAAACCATATGAGGTGCCTGGGAAGTTTGTTGGTGGGTCTAAGCGAAGTGGGGGAGATGCTGCGGCCAGTATTACTTGTTACACGTGTGGAAGAGCAGGTCATAAGAGTCCAGATTGCCCAAGCAGGGATAAGAAGAGATGTTATCGGTGTGGGAATGAGGGGCACATATCTTCCAGCTGTGATAAGAACGAGGTGGTATGCTTCAATTGTGGGGAGGGTGGTCACATCAGTACACAGTGCTCAAAACCCAAGAAGGAGAAGTCTTTTGGGAAAGTATTCGCTCTGGCTGGATCTGATGTGGTGAATGAGATTCGAGGTATGTGCTATATCAATAATTTTCCTCTTATTGTTATTGTTGATACTGGTGCTACCCATAGTTTTATTGCTGCCGCATGTGTTGAGAAACTAAGTCTTGTCTTATCTGATATGTTGAGAGAGATGGTTATCGATACTCCAGCTAAGGGTTCGGTAACTACCTCCATTGTTTGTGCCAAATGTCCTGTATCTATATATGGTAGAGAATTTTTAGTTGATTTGATCTGTTTGCCGCTGAGTGGAATGGATGTCATTCTGGGTATGGACTGGTTAGTTGATAATCATGTTCATAACAACTGTCGCGAAAGGTCCGTGAGTTTCGCTTCTCCTGAAGAGAGGTCTGGTTTGTTATCTGCGGGTCAGCTGCACAGGGTGATGAGAGAAGAGGTTCAGCTGTTTTCTCTGTTAGCGTCGTTGTCTGCTGAGAGCCAAGCCAAGATTGATGAGTTGCAGGTGGTGTGTGAGTTTTCCGAGTTGTTTCCTGACGAAATTCCAGATATACCACCAGAGAGGGAGGTGGAGTTTACCATTGATCTGGTCCCTGGCACTAAGCCTGTGTCTATGGCACCATATAGAATGTCTGCGTCTGAATTGGCAGAATTGAAGAAACAACTTGAGGATTTGTTAGAAAAGAAGTTTGTAAGATCGAGTGTGTCGCCGTGGGGAGCTCCAGTGTTGCTAGTGAAAAAGAAAGATGGTAGTATGAGGTTGTGTGTAGACTATCATCGGTTGAATAAAGTTACAGTCAAGAACAAGTATCTGTTACCGAGGATTGATGACTTGATGGATCAGTTAGTGGGTGCTAAAGTATTCAACAAGATTGATTTAAGGTCTGGTTATCATCAGATCAAGGTGAAAGATGAAGACATCCAGAAGACGGCGTTTAGGACAAGATATAGGCATTATGAGTATTTCGTAATGCCTTTCGGTGTGAGAAATGCGCCGGGGGTATTCATGGGGTACATGAACCAAATCTTTCGGGAGTATCTGGACAAGTTTGTAGTCGTTTTCATTGATGATATTCTGATTTATTCTAAGTCGGAAGAGGAGCATGCGGAACATCTGAGGTTGGTGTTGGAAATTCCGAGGGACCGAAAGTTATATGCGAAGTTGTCCAAGTGTGAGTTTTGGTTGAAGGAAGTCAGTTTTCTCGGTCATGTGATTTCTAGTGAGGGGATTGCGGTGGATCCTTCTAAAGTTGATGCAGTGTTGCAGTGGGAGTCCCCGAAGTCAGTTACTGAGATAAGGAGTTTTCTGGGATTAGCTGGTTATTATAGAAGATTCATTGAGGGGTTTTCGAAGTTGGCTCTGCCGTTGACCCAATTGACTTGCAAGGGTAGGGCTTTTGTTTGGGATGACCGATGTGAAGAGAGTTTCAATGAGTTGAAGAAGAGGTTGACTACGTCTCCAGTATTGACCCTGCCTAATCCGGTTGAGCCGTTTGTGGTTTATTGTGATGCTTCCAAGAAGGGTTTGGGTGGCGTGCTTATGCAGAATGGGAAAGTGGTCGCTTATGCGTCGAGACAATTGAGGACTCATGAAAAGAATTACCCTACTCATGACTTAGAACTTGCTGCTGTGGTATTCGCGTTGAAAATCTGGAGACATTACTTGTATCGATCGAGATTTGAGGTGTTCAGTGATCACAAGGGCCTTCAGTATCTGTTCGATCAGAAAGAGTTGAATATGAGGCAGCGCCGGTGGTTAGAACTATTGAAAGATTATGATTCTGAATTGAGTTATCACCCGGGAAAAGCTAATGTGGTTGCAGATGCTTTGAGTCGGAAGACTTTGCATATGTCGGCATTGATGGCTAGAGAGCTTGAGTTAATTGCGCAATTCCGAGACATGAGTTTAGTTTGTGAAGTCACACCTCAGAGTATCAGGTTGGGTATGTTGAAAATTGGCAACGATTTTATAGATAGTATCCGGGAAGCGTAGAGGTTAGACGTGAAATTGGTTGATCTAATGGGTGGGATTGATCAGTCTGAGAATAAGGACTTCGAGAAAGATGCGCAGAATGTATTGAGATATCGTGGAAGAATTTGTGTTCCCGAAGATGAGGAAATGAGAAAGGCAATTCTCGAGGAAGGCCACAGAAGTAAGTTGAGTATCCATCCTGGAGCGACAAAGATGTATCAAGATCTGAAAAAGATGTTCTGGTGGCCTGGGTTGAAGCGCGACGTGGCGCAGTTTGTGTATTCATGTTTGACCTGTCAGAAATCGAAGGTTGAGCATCAGAAGCCTGCGGGGATGATGCAGCCGTTGAATGTTCCAGAGTGGAAGTGGGATAGTATTTCCATGGATTTCGTGACTGGGTTACCCAATACGGTGAGAGCGCATGATTCGATTTGGGTGGTTGTGGATAGATTGACGAAGTCTGCTCATTTCATTCCTATCGGCATTAAGTATCCGGTGTCGAGATTGGCAGAAATCTATAATCAGGTGATCGTGAAGCTGCATGGCGTTCCTTTGTGCATTGTGTCGGATAGAGACCCAAGGTTCACTTCGGACTTTTGGAGTAGTTTGCAGAAGGAGTTGGGTTCGGAATTGAGGTTGAGTTCAGCTTATCATCCTCAAACTGATGGGCAGACAGAGAGGACGATTCAATCGTTGGAAGATTTGTTGAGGTCATGTGTTCTAGAGCAGGGAGGTGCGTAGGGATACTCATCTTCCATTGATCGAGTTTACCTACAACAACAGTTATCATTCCAGTATAGGGATGGCGCCATTTGAGGCGTTGTATGGTCGGAGGTGTAGGACTCCGGTGTGTTGGTATGAGACTGGAGAAAGTTTAGTACTTGGACCTGAGCTAGTCAGAGAAACTACTGAGAAAGTGAAGGTGATCCGGGAGAAAATGAAGGCGTCGCAGAGTAGACAGAAGAGCTACCATGATAAGAGAAGGAAAGATTTAGAATTTGAAGCGGGTGACCACGTGTTCCTGAGGGTCACACCTATGACTGGTGTTGGGCGTGCGCTGAAATCGAAGAAGTTGACCCCTCGTTTCATTGGGCCGTATCAGATTACGGAAAGAGTTGGAAGTGTTGCATATCGGGTGGCCTTGCCACCTAATCTTTCGAACTTGCACGACGTGTTTCACGTGTCGCAGCTTCGGAAGTATATTGCGGATCCGTCTCATGTGATCCAACCAGACGATGTGGAGGTGCGGGATAATCTCACTGTGGAGACTATGCCTGTACGAATTGAGGATCGTGAGGTGAAGACCTTACGAGGTAAGGAGATCAATCTGGTGAAGGTCGTTTGGTTTGGAGTAGCTGGTGAAAGCCTGACATGGGAGCTGGAGGATAAGATGCGAGAGTCGTATCCGGAGTTGTTTGAATCAGGTATGTTTTCGAGGACGAAAAATCCTAAGTAGGGGAGAGTTGTAACACCCTGAAAAATAATTTAATTAATTTAATTAATTTGATTAGTTGAATTATTAATTTTAGTTGAAGCGTGATTTACTTAAATTAATAGGAAAATATCATGTTTTGTGTAGGAGTGGGATCGAGTAATAGCGGGAGTGTAGCTGTGAGCCCAACGCGTGAAAGGCCCACAGCTTAAACCCCAAGGGTATGCGAAACCCTCACTCTCATTTTCACTTGAGAGAAATCGAAATTGAGAGAGGGTGAGAAGTGAGAGAGGCGCGCGAAGAGAAGAGAGGGAGGGAGAAGAAGGGTTTCGCAATTCTCAAGGCTTTGGCTCGTTGTGTTGTTGTGGTTACTCGTGGTGCCTTCAATCATCTTCCACAGAGCATACATTTAAGAGGTAAGGGTGAGCATTTCAATTTAATATAATTGGGTATGTGGTGGGTTTTGTGGGGTTTGATGTTGTTGCGAATTTTAGATGTATATGTGTAAGATTGATGAAGGATTGGATTAATTATGATGTTGTTTTGACGAATTGTTGATGTTGTTATGTGTAATTTCGTGTTTTTAATGTTTGATGACGGTTGAGAAGGAACTATGATGTGATCATGCTGATTTTCGTGTAAAAAAATTCTGCTGCATGTAAACTATTCGATGAAATGGCCATTGTGTGCACATGTGGGGTGTTTTGGGTGAAACTTCGAATTCTGGGCATATTTTACCGTGCCATCTTTTGCGTTCGCGTGCCCAAATTCAATTTTAAACATTTTGGCTCGAGTGGTTTTATTTTTGCACGTGTCGTTTTGAAGTTGTCCCGTTGGCTCCACTTTGAAAAGGATGCACCTTAGTCACAGAGCATTCTGCCAACTTGCGCCTCATTCGCGCGCCAGTCACACGTCACGCGCAAGACACACTGGAATTCTGCCATTCCGCGCGCCAGTCGCGCGCCACGCGCGAAGTCTCTGAAAATTTCTGCCATTCCGCGCGCCATTCGCGCGTAAGTCGCGCGCCGCGAGCAGCCTCTGTTTTATTACTGTTCTGGCAATTTAAAATGTGATGTTTTCCACTTTGAAGAGATGATGTTTTTTTTTATTTTTAAATGTGATGTTTCCTAAGCATGAAAATGAGATGTTTTCCAAAATTTAAATATGTTGTTACTCAAATTTTAAATATGTTGTCCCAAATTTTTAATGTGTTGTTACTTAAAATTGAGAGGTGTTGTTACTTAAAATTTAAAGGTGTTGTTACTCCAATTTTGAATGTGATGTTTATGATGAGGTTGTGATATCATTGTGATGGTTATGACGAGTACACTCTATGAGTGTTTTATGACGACGATGACGAGTACTCCAGGTGAGTAATTTGGTGATTGCACATGTGTCCATAGTGTCTCATTGCATGTGCATATTATGACGAATAGGTACCATCATGCATATACCCAGGCGTGGGTTGCATTTTCATGCACATACATGTTTATGACTTGTGGTAAGAAATTATGACTTGAGTTGGCGTTCGGTGACGACGAGGTTGATGATAATGATGATGTTGTATGACTGTTTGCTCATATTACTCTACTATATGCTTAATTATGTTTTGTTGAAATTCTCACCCCTTCTGCTTGGAATGTTGCTCTATTGTGGCAACGCTGCAGGTAACCGCTAGTGAAGGTCCTGTTGCCTTCTTTTATAGCTATTGGGTTGTCTGTCGAGTCGCTCTCTGATACTGTGACACCTAGGGGGCTGTTGTGCGAAAAGGTGATGTGCAAGTATACACAATCGCAACAAGTAATATATTGATAAGTAAAGTTCGTTCCCACAGGGATTGGAATTAATCTAAGAAGTTTAAGTGATTAGAATCTTAGTGAAAAGAATTAAGTAACAAGTAAAGGTAAAGAGTTGTAAACATCATAAGTTGTGATAAAACAGTATTAAGTTTGAAGTGATTAAAGGTGAGTTGGATAGCTCATTAGTTGTGTAAATTCCCAAGAGTAATGTTCAGATAATATTAGACGCTGTAGCGTTAAGCGCTGTAGCGCTTCAGAATCAGTAGACGCTGTAGCGCCTTGGTGGCGTGCCTTTCAGTCACTTTCGTCAGGGCTATGTTACAAGACTCCTATGTCTAGGCTCTAAATAAGTTTTACCCCTGTATATTAAGCTCTTACAACATTTGCCTTATGAACTATTACTCCCCTATGTGTAGAGTTAAGTAGTGCTTCCTTTAAATGTCTTTAAAGGGTTTTCATTCATATTATTCCTTGAGTTCTCTTTGTGAACCATGTCCATACCCACAAAGTTACCTTGTTTTAGTTGATCATTCCCAAACCAAGATTGAAAGTATTATGACACAAGGAATAAAACACAAACATCATAATATTATACAAAAGTTACTCAAGGTTCATTACATACTAAGAACAATCCAACTACAACAAAGTTAGCTCATCACAAGTTCCATCAACATAATACAACTAGAGAGTATGTATTACCGTATGAAGACAAGAGAAAAGTGGTTGCAAAAGATACACTCCAATGATCCCACGTCGCATACAAGAGATGAAGTTGAGGCGTGAGCAAAACCTTGAATGAAGACTAGAAAAACTATGTTAAAAAATAAAAGCTTAAAGGTAGGTATCAATGGAGAAAATAGCTACTACGTATATTTTCTAGTTCTCTTCTCAAGGTACCACTACTTGTCTACGTAAGATACCTCCTTGAGAAGCAATCTTAATTAAACTAATTATTAACTAAGTCTTAATAGAATAATAATAATACATGATGATTATTAGACTTAGATATTATCCTAAAAGTACTTTACAAAAAGTGCTAATGATGGAATACAACAACTATCACATGGGTTCCATTTAGGAGGCGCCAAGTGTAATTTAGCATCCACTTGAAAGTCAAAATATCCAGCTGAGAGGAAGAGATAAGGGTGGTGACTCATCATGTCCTCAAGTGGCCACACAAATATCTCAATGGTCAGCCGTCATATAACGCTGTAGCGTCTCCTAGGTAGCATACCGCTGCAGCGCTAAAGCAAAACATCAAACATATTCACAAAGGCATTGACTATGTTCAAGGTTCAGGGAATTAACTTATAACCTATATTTATTCTAATATTCATATATTCACATATTTAAGCACTAGAATTACTTGAGAAATGAGCTTTGACTTAAGTATTAGGTCCTCCGCCAGAAATTAAATTTGGCAGTGTCCTCACTGCTTGGTTGACAAGAAAGGGAGAGGCCTTAGAAGAACAACAAAATAAAGTTCAAAGTACATAACCGGCATAAGAAGCCAACAATTCTTGCCTTATTAGGCCTTCTTGAGCCTCTTACTGGCTCTTGAAGGGGTTGGGGCTCCTTTTGTTGCCTTCTTCTTCTTTGGCTGAGGTGGAGTAGTCTTTTCAGCCGCTACAGCGGTTGGTGGCGCTTTAGCGCTTGCTTCCTGTACTTCTGCCGCTGCAGCGTATGATTCCTGCACTTCTTCTTCCTCTTCTATTTGTTCTTGCTCCTGTTCTGGCTCTTTTTCTTCCAGCTCTGGCTCGGTTTCATCCTGCATATTCACTAGCTCCTCAGCAGCCTCCTTTTCAGTTTCCTCCTCTGTCAGAATTGCCTCAGGCATTGTGTCACTAGGTACTGCAGACATACTTGCTGCAGCACCTACTGGCTGAACACCTTCTTCTGGGTACTCACCAAGTTTGACACCTGGGTTTCTTCTAGGCTTTGTGTATGACTGATAAATTTTCTTGAGCTGCTCAGTGTGTTTTTCTTTTGTTGCTGGTTGTTTTGGTTCAGGCTTCTTTGGTGTTACTTGCTTGGCAGGTGTTTTCTTGGGTGTTAATTTGGTTGGTTCAGGGATGGAGGTGGGGGTTGAGGTGGATTGGCTGTTTTGGCAGGGGTTTTTGGTTTCTTTGGGCTTGGGGTTGGGTCATACTGTATTTCTTCTGTTTGCTCCTCTTCTTCACTCTCAGATTCTTCTTCAGTATCACTCTCCTCTCCTGATGATTCTTCATCATCCTGCTTTTCCATCTCTTTCATAACTGCAATAGTTTCTTCTTCATCTTCCTCACTTATGTTTTCAATGTCATCTGAATCCAAACTTTCCTCCTCTACTACAGCTTTTTGTACTTTCCTGGCTGGGCTAGGCTTTGCTTTCTTTGATGGACTAGCTACAGCCTTTTTCTTTTCTGCCCTAACTCCCTTTTTCTCTTGTTTTTTAATTGGCTCTTCTTCCAGTAGCCAATCAGGGAATTGAGGAGGGGGAATTGATGTTTTTCCTTTGGATATCTGGGCATACATTGCCTTTTCCCAGTCAAATTTTTCTTTCACAAATTTGCAGAGGACCTGCTGCTTCAGCTCTAAGCGCTGTAGCGTTGCAGAGTCAGTAGACGCTGTAGGGGCAGGTCTCTGCTTAACTTTGAAAATGCAAGGAAATGCCCCAAGAGGAGTTCTTCTTTCTTCTTTCATTTCTACCTCTACATCAGCTTCCAAACACAACTCAGTAATTAAACAAGGAAAATATAAATTACCTCCCTTTTTAACTCTGCACTTCTCTATCTCCCTTGCTATCAATCTTCCCACGTCTATCTTTTCTCCAGCCATTATAGCATCAATGACGATGAGTCTTTCTTTTTCCACAAATGTTGTGTGAGATGTAGGCAGCAGGGAGTGTTTGATGAAACTACACCACAGATTTGCTTCTTCACACAGATATGCTTTTTTAATTTTGTATTCAGCTCCAAATTTATCCCAAGTTGCTCCTTCCACACAAATCCTTCTTCTAACAGCCTCCATCTCTTCATCCCCCCAGTTCAGAACCTTCGTTTCCAGCGCTTTTCCATGATAGCCCAGATGGAAAATATCATTGATTGTTCTGGAGTTGAAGTTTACAGTTTCTCCTCTTACCAGTGAATGGGTTTGAGGTTTTCCCTCCTTAGGCTCTTCAATGCAAGAGTAGAACTCCCGTACCAAAGACGTCATGTAGTCTTTGCGATGTTTAATGAAGTTCTCCCATCCCAACGTTGTGACAGCGGTTGAGAAAGCTTCAGGAGCACTTTCTGTCTTGAATCCCCTTTCAGCTATGAAATCAATCTTCCAAAACCTCGGAGGATCTTGAGTTGCCTTAGCCATGGTGTTTTTGACAGGGTTAGAGGATTCTGGTTTCCTAGTGGCTCCCTTGCCAGATCGTTTTAGGGCAGCTTGCTTTTTAGTCATGGTTGGTTAAAAGCTTGCGTGTTTGTTTTTGGGTTCTGGGAAATGTTGGTGTGTTGGGACGAAGGAAGAACAAATAATGAAGGTTATGAGTGGTGGGTTGGTAACGGTTGAGGGGAGTTTCAGAGAGCAAGGAAAGAGAAAGAGAGAGAATGGTAGCGTGGGAAGTTGTGGATATTAAAGTTACGGTTTTGTGAGTGAAGTGGGAGAGAGAAAAAGAAACTGTTGATTTGACAATTGCAGGTGAATAGGTGCACGTGCTGGTCAGGATAGGGATGAGGTCATAGTGCCAGCTCACCCTGAGCAAGATCTTTTTATTTTTTTGTTTGACCACACCCAGCCTTTATTTAACACCACCGCTACAGCGCTCTTGTGATAAGCAACCGCTACAGCGTTTATCCTAATTTCCTGCATAGAAAATAAACATAAAAATTTTGTTAGAATCCTTGGGGTCCCTCCCAAGAGCGCTTGCTTTAAAGTCTGCAGCCAGACTTTCTCTTTCAAATTAAAGGTCTTTAAGTTGAATTGTGGTTTTGTCCCTTACCACATTTTCACCAAAATATTGTTTAACCCTTTGGCCATTCACTTTGAAGGTGGTATTGGTTGTTATATCATAGAGGTCCACAGCCCCATGGCTGTATATTTTTATCAATTGAAAGGGGCCTGACCACCTACATTTTAACTTTCCAGGAAACAATCTTAATCTGGAGTTGTAAAGCAGTACCTGTCCTCCTTCAGTGAGATCTCTTTTTATCAGTTTTTGATCATGCCAATTTTTGGTTTTTTCTTTATAAATTGCTGCATTCTCATAGGCAAAATGCCCAAGTTCTTCCAATTCATTTAGTTGCAGCAATCTAGCATCTCCTGCTTTCTTGTAGTCAAAATTGAGTTTTTTTTTAGAGTCCAATGGCCCTTGTGCTGAAGTTCAATTGGTAGGTGACAGGACTTCCCATAAACCAACCTATAGGGAGACATCCCCAAAGGTGTTTTATAAGCTGTTCTGTAGGCCCATAAAGCATCATCTAGATGTATTGACCATTCTTTCCTTGAAGGCCCTACCATCTTTTCCAACATTCTTTTTATTTCTCTGTTTGACAATTCAGTTTGACCACTAGTTTGTGGATGATAAGCAGTTGCTATTTTATGCTTGACTCCATATTTAGCCAATAGGGTCTCAATTAATTTATTACAAAAATGAGATCCCTCATCACTTATGATGGCTCTAGGAGTTCCAAAACGAGTGAAAATGTTTTTCAATAAAAATTTGCTCACAGACCTTGCATCATTGTTGGGTAAAGCAAGAGCTTCAACCCATTTTGAAACATAGTCTACAGCCACTAAAATGTATAGGTTTGCATGAGAAGGAGGAAAAGGTCCCATGAAATCCATTCCCCAAACAGCAAAGAGTTCAACCTCTAGAATGTTTGTTAAAGGCATTTCATGTTTGTTTGAAATGTTCCCTGTTCTTTGGCACCTATCACATTTTTTTACAAAGTCTTGAGCATCTTTAAAAAGTGAAGGCCAAAAGTAGCCAGATTGTAATACCTTTGCAGCAGTTCTAACACCACCAAAATGCCCTCCACATGGTGCAGAATGGCAGTGCTGTAGCACTTGAATTTGTTCTTCCTCTGCTAGGCATCTCCTCATTAACTGGTCTTGACACTTCTTGTATAGAAAAGGTTCATCCCAATAATATTGCTTCATTGGGTGGAAGAACCTTCTCCTTTGCTGATAAGTCATCTCAGCAGGTACCACCTTGCTAACCAGAAAGTTCACTATGTCAGCATACCAAGGTGTTGCAGACTCAGCCGCTACAACGTCCAGTGTTTTTACACTGGCCGCTACAACGGTTGATGATTCAGCATTCATTGTCAATAGCTGTTCATCTGGAAAGTATTCCTTGATTTCCCCACCTGCTGTACCTGCAATGTCTCTTTCCAATCTAGAGAGATGATTAGCAACTTGGTTCTCCACTCCCTTTTTATCCCTTATTTCTAAATCAAATTCTTGGAGTAGGAGAACCCACCTAATTAGCCTAGGCTTTGCATCTTTCTTTGTTATCAAATATTTAATGGCTGAATGGTCTGTGAAGACAATTACCTTGGTGCCAACCAAATATGATCTAAATTTATCAAATGCAAAGACTAAAGCTAATAGTTATTTTTCAGTGACTGTGTAATTCAATTGAGCTTCTACAAGTGTTTTGCTAGCATAATATATAGAGTGGAAAATTTTATCATACCTTTGCCCAAGCACAGCTCCAATGGCAAAGTCACTAGCATCACACATAAGCTCAAAAGGCTTACTCCAGTCAGGAGCTATAATAACTGGTGCTGTTATTAAAGCTCTCTTTAATTTATCAAAGGCTAACATGCATGGCTCATCAAATATGAAGGGGTTATCATGTTGTAACAGTTGGCACAAAGGTTTGGAGATTTTTGAAAAATCTTTTTTGAATCTCCTATAGAATCCAGCATGCCCCAAAAAGCTTCTAATACCTCTGATGTTGGTTGGAGGAGATAGCTTCTCAATGACCTCTATTTTAGCCTTGTCCACTTCCAATCCTTTTTTAGATATCTTATGCCCCAAAACAATACCTTTTTGCACCATAAAATGGCATTTCTCCCAGTTTAGCACAAGGTTAGTCTCTTCACATCTAATCAAGATTTCTTCCAAGTTGGATAGGCATAGATGGAATGTTTCTCCAAACACAGAGAAATCATCCATGAAGACTTCCATGGATCTTTCAATGTAATCAGAGAAAATTGCCATCATACACCTTTGAAAAGTGGCAGGTGCATTACACAGGCCAAATGGCATCCTTCTAAAAGCAAAGGTGCCATATGGACAAGTGAATGTAGTCTTTTGCTGATCTTCAGGCAATATTGCAATCTGGTTATAACCTGAATAACCATCAAGAAAGCAATAAAATTCTTTACCTGCTAGCCTGTCCAGCATCTGGTCAACGAAAGGCAATGGAAAATGGTCCTTTCTTGTTGCCTTATTCAACCTTCTGTAATCCATGCATATTCTTCAGCCTGTTATTTTTCTGGTTGGAAGCAGCTCATTCATCTCATTAGTTATTACTGTTACCCCTCCTTTCTTGGGCACACACTGCACAGGACTGACCCATGCACTGTCAGAAATGGGGTATACAATACCTGCATCCAACCACTTGATGATTTCCTTCTTCACCACCTCTTTCATAATTGGATTCAACCTCCTCTGCCCTTCAATGCAATTTTTAGAGCCTTCTTCTAACACTATTCTGTGCATACAAATGGTTGGGCTGATACCCTTTATATCTGACATTTGCCAACCAATTGCCTTTTTATGCCGCTGTAGCGTCTGAATCAGATCCTGTTCCTGCTTTTCAGAAAGGTTAGAAGCAATTATAACAGGTAAAGTACTATTGTTACCTAGATAAGCATATTTGAGGTGTGAAGGAAACTCTTTAAGTTCCAGAGTTGGTGGTTGTTCAGTGGAGGGGAGATCCTTTCTCATGTCTGAATTCTCCTGCTCCAAAGATTCATATTTCTTAGCCCAAATTTCTTTGACTGTCTGCTCCTCTTCTTCTGCAGCTTCTGCATCAGAACCTGTATCTTCACTGCTGTCCAGTAATTGCCTCAGATGATCTGTACTTTTCTGGAAGTGATCCTGAACTACCTTGTCAATAGCAGACACAAAGGAGCACTCTTCAATATTGGGACCTGGAAATTTCATAGCATTCAGGATGTTGAACTTGACTTCTTGGTCATTGACCCTCATGATCAGTTCTCCTCTCTGCACATCTATCAAAGTTCTTCCCGTGGCCAAGAATGGCCTTCCCAATATGATGGGTACTTCTTTATCTGCATCAAAGTCCAAGATTACAAAATCAACAGGAAATACAAATTTGTCTACCTTTATTAGAACATCTTCCAAGATTCCTTCTGGATATGCAAGAGTTCTATCAGCTAGCTGCAGTGTAAGTGAGGTAGGTCTGGCAGTTCCCACTCCTAGCTGTGTGTATATGGACTTAGGCTTAAGATTTATGCTGGCTCCCAAATCACATAGAGCACGACCAGTGTAAAAATTTCCAATTGAACATGGTATAGTAAAACTGCCAGGATCTTTTGATTTGGGTGGGAGCTTGTTCTGCATCAACATGCTGCATTCCCCAGTCATTGCCACTGTTTTAAACTCCCCTAGTCTCCTCCTCTTAGTAAGTACATCCTTCATAAACTTTGCATAGTTAGGCATTTGTTGGAGAGCTTCCACCAAAGGAACATTAATGTGCAACTGTATAAGGACTTCTAGGAATTTGTTAAATTGCTTGTCTTCATGAGCCTTTCGAAGTCTTTGAGGATATGGAGTATCTGGGTATGTTGGAATGATTTTGGGTAGTGGTGGTGTTTTCTCAACAACAGGCGCTGCAGCGGTAGGTTCAGGCGCTGTAGCGCTTGTTGTAGGTTCTTTTTGTTTTTCAGAATTTTTGTTTTTTTCATCGTTTGAAACAGTTGATGATCCTATCAAATCTCTCCCACTCCTTAAAGTTATAGCTTTTACATGATCCTTCCCTGTAGTACTTGCAGTTGAAGCTTCTGTAGTGGATGGTAATGATCCACTAATTCTTTGGGAAAGGACATTAGCCAATTGCCCCATCTGTACTTCTAGATTTTTAATGGAAGCTTCATGAGTTTTCAGGGCTGTCTTCCAGTCACTCATAAAACCTTTCATCAATCCTTCCAATGAATTATCTATGACAGGGGCATTCTGTCTTTGGTAGTTCTGAGCAGGGAATCCTGGTGGATTTGCTGGAGCACTATAATTAGGTGCTGTTGCATTGTTAGCTCCCCATCTGAAATTGGGGTGGTTCTTCCAACCAGGATTATATGTATTTGAATAGGGATTATTGTTTTTATTGAAACCCACAAAGTTCACAGAGACAGGATTACCAGGACATTCTTCATACAAATGCTCTCCTCCACAGTATACAAAGCTTACTAACCCTGGAGAGGCTTGCTCAATGACAGCTACTGTAGGTTCATGTACCGCTGCAGCGGTAACTGCTACAGCGTTTGGTGTACTCATAGATTTTATCATGTTAGTAAGAGAGGCAACCTGTGCAGATAGAGCAGAAACTTCACTTATTTCATGCACACCAGCTACCTTCTTCTGCTGAGCTAACCTTTCTGTAGGCCATTGATAGCTATTTGTGGCAATGTCATCAATAAGATCACATGCCTCATTATAGGAGGTTTTCAACAACACACCCCCTGAAGAGGCATCTAACATTTGTCTGGTTGTTGGATCTAGTCCATTGTAGAAGGTTTCCATTTGGATAATCACAGGTATACCATGATGAGGGCACTTTCTCAACAGCTCCTTCCATCTCTCCCATGCCTCAAACAGTGTTTCAGCATCTCTTTGTCTGAATGCAGTAACCTCATTCCTCATTCTTGCATTCTTACTTGGAGGAAAGTATTTTGCCAAGAATTTCTCAGCCATTTCATTCCAAGTATGGATAGAGTTAGGCTCTAGAGAAGTTAACCAGGCCTTTGCTCTATCCTTCAAGGAATAAGGAAAAAGTTTTAATCTGAATGCATCATCACTTACCCCTGGAATGATGAAGTTACTGCAGACTTCCAAAAATTGCTTTAAGTGTAAATATGGGTCCTCTTGAGGAGCACCACCAAACTATCCCACTGTTTGCAACATTTGGAACATCATAGGTTTGAATTCAAACTGAGCTGTGTTGAGAGTAGGTCTTGCTATGCTTGTCTCCATGGTTTGTGGATCAAACACAGCATAGTCCCTCATTGGTCTATCTCTGTCATTTACCATTTGAGCTGGTCCTTCATTTATGAATTGATGTCTGTACCAGTCCTATTGGTCATGTAAGGTTGGAGTGGGTGGCTGCTGATGTCTACCTCTACCCCTTCCACCTGGTTCAGTTCCTCCTCTACCAGAGCTAGTTCTGCCATGTAGAGTGTTAGCTCTACCAGAATTGGTCCTATGACTGTGTTCTGACATGGTAGGTCTGAGCCTGTGAAGATGTCTTAGTTTCCTGAACCTTCTCTCTGGTTCTGAGTATGGTTCAAATTCTGGTGGTTGAGACCTGCGCATACGCTGTAGCGCTTACTGCTGCAGCAACAAGAAACAACACACCAGTATAAAATAGGCACTAAGTTTACTAAAAACTTAAACAATGAAAATTAAATGCAATCCCCGGCAACGGCGCCAAGAACTTGTTGTGCGAAAAGGTGATGTGCAAGTATACACAATCGCAACAAGTAATATATTGATAACTAAAGTTCGTTCCCACAGGGATTGGAATTAATCTAAGAAGTTTAAGTGATTAGAATCTTAGTGAAAAGAATTAAGTAACAAGTAAAGGTAAAGAGTTGTAAACATCATAAGTTGTGATAAAACAGTATTAAGTTTGAAGTGATTAAAGGTGAGTTGGATAGCTCAGTAGTTGTGTAAATTCCCAAGAGTAATGTTCAGATAATATTAGACGTTGTAGCGTTAAGCGCTGTAGCGCTTCAGAATCAGTAGACGCTGTAGCGCCTTGGTGGTGTGCCTTTCAGTCACTTTCGTCAGGGCTATGTTACAAGACTCCTATGTCTTGGCTCTAAATAAGTTTTACCCCTGTATATTAAGCTCTTACAACATTTGCCTTATGAACTATTACTCCCCTATGTCTAGAGTTAAGTAGTGCTTCCTTTAAATGTCTTTAAAGGGTTTTCATTCATATTATTCCTTGAGTTCTCTTTGTGAACCATGTCTGTACCCACAAAGTTACCTTGTTTTAGTTGATCATTCCCAAACCAAGATTGAAAGTATTATGACACAAGGAATAAAACACAAACATCATAATATTATACAAAAGTTACTCAAGGTTCATTACATACTAAGAACAATCCAACTACAACAAAGTTAGCTCATCACAAGTTCCATCAACATAATACAACTAGAGAGTATGTATTACCGTATGAAGACAAGAGAAAAGTGGTTGCAAAAGATACACTCCAATGATCCCACGTCGCATACAAGAGATGAAGTTGAGGCGTGAGCAAAACCTTGAATGAAGACTAGAAAAACTATGTTAAAAAATAAAAGCTTAAAGGTAGGTATCAATGGAGAAAATAGCTACTATGTATATTTTCTAGTTCTCTTCTCAAGGTACCACTACTTGTCTACGTAAGTTACCTCCTTGAGAAGCAATCTTAATTAAACTAATTATTAACTAAGTCTTAATAGAATAATAATAATACATGATGATTATTAGACTTAGATATTATCCTAAAAGTACTTTACAAAAAGTGCTAATGATGGAATACAACAACTATCACATGGGTTCCATTTAGGAGGCGCCAAGTGTAATTTAGCATCCACTTGAAAGTCAAAATATCCAGCTGAGAGGAAGAGATAAGGGTGGTGACTCATCATGTCCTCAAGTGGCCACACAAATATCTCAATGGTCAGCCGTCATATAACGCTGTAGCGTCTCCTAGGTAGCATACCGCTGCAGCGCTAAAGCAAAACATCAAACATATTAACAAAGGCATTGACTATGCCCAAGGTTCAGGGAATTAACTTATAACCTATATTTATTCTAATATTCATATATTCACATATTTAAGCACTAGAATTACTTGAGAAATGAGCTTTGACTTAAGTATTAGGAGCATAAATAACCTATATAAAATAAGGTTATCAGGGGCGTGGTTGAAGTTGTTATTTAATTAATTAATTGTTTAATGATTACATTGATGATGTGAGACGTGTTTGAGTGGTATTAGTGAGTTACTGTTTTATTCCGCTGTGATGTAATTTTTGGAGTTTAATTCTCATGACGGGTGTTTTTGTCGCACAAACCTTGAGGAGTGCAAATTGACGAGTTTTTGTTAATGACGATGTGGCATTTTTTTTGTATCAGTTAAATTAATATTTGCGAAAAAGATTTACTCTGATAAATGACGTGTAAATTATGGGGTAGAAAAGGGGTGTTACATTAGTGGTATCAGAGCAGTTCGGTCTGTCCGGCCGGTGGTCGAGTCGTCAAGTTGAGTAGCATTTGAGTTTTGTTACTTGTTTCTGAATTCTGTTTTCTGTTACTGTGCTAGAATGGCAGGACGGAACGATGCTGCACTTGCTGCTGCTTTGCAGGCTATAGCTGGGGTTGTGGGCAACATGCCAGGTGCTGGTGATGCTGGGACGCGCAGTTTGGCTATGTTCCAGCGAGAGAACCCTCCTACTTTTGAAGGCGGGTATAACCCTGATGGTGCCCTTGAGTGGCTGAGAGAGATGGAGCGGATCTTCCGCGTTATGGATTGTACCGACGCTCAGAAGGTTCGTTATGGTACGCACATGTTGAAGAGAGAGGCTGATGACTGGTGGATGACAGCTAGGCAGAGGTTGATGGTCGCCAATGAGGAGATTACTTGGGCTGTGTTCGCGGAAAGAAAGAGGTTGAGTTTCTGAAGCTTGAACAAGGTAACATGTCTGTAACTGAATATGCTGCAAAATTTACTGAGCTGTCCAAGTTTTATCCGCACTATGATGGAGAGGGTGCTGAGTTCTCCAAATGCATCAAGTTTGAATACGACTACACCAATAACATACCTAAATATTTTAATACGACTACACCAATAACATACCTAAATATTTAATTGAAATAAATAATTAAATATTTGGGCGTTACAGACATCACCTGCAAATTTGCCATTTTCGACAAAGTATACTACTTAACAAATTAACCAACATAAACTACAAACAAACACATAGTTATACGGGCCATCTTCGACCATATCCGGTTAATTAGTTCCCTTCTAAATTTTTCTATCTGGTACTGCTAATTCTGTCCTACACTATTACTAAAGTCTATACTGGTTATTAGTCGCACCTGTCAACATCATTAGGCTATTCGTTTGCGGCTTCTACTACTAAGTCCCTTTGATACCACTAATGTTCCTTATCGCAACATTATTAGTTCGGCTGCATTTGAACAATCCCATTGCTAAACAATTATCGTACCAATTATTAGTGTCGTCTTTGTTACACTATTACTAGCAGAAATGTACTAATCCTATCACTTTTTTATGTCCAATGTAAAAGTGCATATTACACCTTAATACAAGGACGAAGACATTGATACCGAACAAACTTGATGCAGATGCATTGAAAGAAAAATCAAATTTGAAAGCCAGCGACGTGATGGAAAGTACGTAGAAATTGAGTTACTAATGAAGGATGGAATGAAGTTCATTCATCTAATGAATAATGGAATAATTAAGTGGTATCAACATGGAAGAACATTTTATTCGTCAAATTATATGGAAAGAATACTAGGTACAAGATATTGGGGAATTTTTTTTTGTCAAAATCACAATCCAAAATCAACGACAAGAACAACAAAAGGAGGAATCAAGAGCAACAGTAGCAACAAAATCGCTATCAAAATCAATAGAAACAACAACATACAAACAACACAATCATATACGGTGGCAAATCATAAATCCCAATTCCTACATATAATCTTTCATGTACCCTGTTATAGAGTTAGAACCCCACCCTTACCTTGGATTGAAGGTTGCGCAAGCCCCCTTGGTTGTGCCTCTTGGTTCTCCCGCAACTGTAACCGCTATTCTACGTGATCCCCAAATTCTTATTTCTTCTACTGATAAAACCTAAACTAATTTCTTAATGCCACTTATACCCCTCCTTTTATTATTCAAACTAATAAGTATAATAACATTGTTATTCTATTTAGTTTTATGCGCCACTCTCTACACCCCCCAATCTTACTACTCCTAACATTAAAATAGACCCATGTAAAATAATATATTATTATTACTCTAATATTATTTTCTACAACTTAATCAACCTATTAATTAAATGATAACCAACGTAGCTACTATACCAATAATTCCCAACTTCAACAATTTCCCACACTTAATTCCGAAATAATTCAATTAAATAATTAATTAAATATCGGGCGTTATAGATAGTGCTTATTCAGGTGGCTCTCCAAGAGCAAATTTAACATCTAATGCAGTACACCTTCTTAGCTTTCTAACAATGTGGTTCACATTATTCTTTCTTTTTCCACGTGGTGGATGAACTTCAAAGGATGGTGAAATTTTTATTTTATCTCCATCCACCATTATGCTAGGATCCTGCAAAATAAGACTTTTTTCCAAAAGGTCCTGCATCTTTAATTCACTAAAAATGTTAGTTCCAACCACATCATCAAAATAAGAAGTTAAAGAAGAAAAAATTTCATTGGAATTTAAAGCTTTAATAACATCATCTTCTTTACCACTCCTCAAAGTTACCTTTCCCCGGTGAACATCAATCACAGCATCACCAATGGTTAACACAATTTGCCCAAAAAAGGCGCTTTCTCCAAATCTAGAACCTTGGGATCTTTCTCACTGTCCTCACAAATGCTCCCTTTAGTAGGATCTTTTGTTTCAATATGACTCCCTTCAGTAGGAGCTACTATTTTGATTTGACTCCCTTCAGTAGGAGTCTCCTCATCTTTCTTGAGAGCTTCTTCCTCCAGATTATACTCCATGGAGACACCTTCATCTCTCGAAGGAATACTTTCTTTGTATTGCTCAGCTTCTTCATTTTGGGTAGACTTAGTTTGTGAAGGAGTTTCTTGGGCCTCTTGAGATAATAAAGCAATGATACTTGATAGTTGATCACTCATGGCTCCAATTTGACCCTCCAATATTTCAAACTTTTCATTTGTGTGCTGCATAAACTTTGCCAATACATCATTGGTATCTTGTATCTCCTCCTCTTGCCTATGAAGATGTAGTGGCTCATAATTATCCCAGTTGGAGGAATAAAGGGGTGGTTCATAGTCATCCCAATAGTTTGAATAAGGCTCATAAGGAGGAGGAGGAGGAGGAAATAAGATCTGACATTGAGGCATATACCAAGACGACTTCTCCAAATTCCTTTGTGCCTCTGCCTCTCTAATATAATCTCCAATTGTTTTAACCATGATTTAAACTTTTATCTGCAAAAAAGATGAACTGCAGAGGTCTCTTGGGAAAGTATTAGCAGCTTTTTTTTGTATTTTTTTTAATAAGATAAATAAAAAAATAAAACTAGTGCATAAAAAAATGTCTAAAGCAATAAAAATCTTTTTCGTTTAATATTGCTAAATTGATCCCCGGCAACGGCGCCAAAAGCTTGTTGCGTTAAAAACACACTTAGAGCAAGTGTACTCTTTCGCAGAAGTAGTATAAAAGATTATCGTCTCCACAGGGATTAATTAACAAGTACCAAACTAATCAAGATTGTCTATTGTTTAGACGAACTAATAATGGAGTTGTAATGAAAACAAATAAAAAGAAATAAATAGCAATAATTAAAATACTAGATTTAATAAATGGAGAGAGGTCTAGGGTCACGGTTTCACTTGCAAGCTTTGGTTAATATTCTTTTTCCTAAACTAACCCTTGTCAACTTTAATTAATCCATTTGGTCTTTCACGATTAATATTCTTTTTCCTAAACTAACCCTTGTTTGGTCATGCAAGAATTTAAATTTAAGAAAAGCATAAAGAGCAAAAAGATTGAATGATTGGAAGACTAAATTAAAGTTTGGTCATGCATTAATTTTAGCCCCAATTATCCTATAGGTCCACCAACTAATTGCAGTATGGTCGCTGATCAACTAATTGATTATGAACATGCATAGGGTAGCTAATCCTAATTATGTGATAAAAACAATAGGACAATATTAATTGAAATAAAAACCGGAATTCAGATATGAAATTAGAACATAAAAAGGTCTCTAAACATGCAAGATCCACCTAAGACCCTAGAAAAGGATTTAGCTATCCATAGTGTTCGAGAACAATAAAATAAAATTAGGAGTCATAAATTACAGAGATAAAAATAACCTAGAATAGAGAAATTTCTGATCCTGAAAATTTAGTCTCCTTTTTCTGCTCCAGATCTCTCTCACGGTGTTAAGAACGGGTACCAAAAACTCCCTCTCTCCAAGCCGGCGCTACTGTTGCGCTGCCGTCACTACCGCCTTTTTTTCTTTTCTTGTGCGGCACTTTTTCCTGATTGTCAAAACACGGCTCCTTCTTTTTTTCCTATTAATCAGAAACCTCCCTTTTTAATCCTTCTGTATGTACGCGGCCCTCTCTACCTTAATGCTGCCTTCCCTTTTCTTTCTCCCCAAGCCAGTATGTTATCTCCATTCAATTCATGGGCTGGATGCACTGGATCACTTCTACACCAATGGGCCATGTGGACTCTGCTAAATTCATAGGCTTAGTCCTTTAATAATTTATTGTCTGGCTCCTTAATCAGCCTATATATATATATATATATATATATATATATATATATATATATATATATATATATATATATATATATATATATATATATAATAAAGTGGCTTTAAAATGGACTATTCATCTTTTCCATATTTTCTTCCTTTCTACAAAATAAAGAGAGATTAAGTCAGTAATTTATATTATCACTAATCATTGCTCTAAAAATGACTCACAAATATCCCTAAAAAATACACAAAATTGTAGTTTATCAAGGCCCATTCAGCAATTAGACATGGATAGGCCCAATCCATTTGATAAATATCTACAATAAATCAGCCCACTTGTGGCTCTCACGCTTGGATGGCTCAGATTCATCCGATCGATCCAACGACTAAATCCTGCACGAATCTCTATAAATACTGGCTCACATTTCCATAAATAGGTACATTCTCATTCCTAGATATTATTACTCACTTATTCCCTATACTGACTTGGGCGTTGGAGTGGCATCGCAGGCACCCCCTCCGGGATTCATTCAACATTCCGCACGGATTGCAAGAGACCTACCAATAGCAGTCACCGCAGCGCTGCTAGGTACTGAACATTGGCGACCACAGTGGGAGCTGTCTAGCTTTCACCTTATTTCAATCTCTTGAGAATTTTCTCTTGCATTCCGACGGCACCCCGAGGCAGATCCCGGGTTCGAAGCATTGCCATGTCTCAACCCCAACCTGAAGACATGCCACAAGCTGTTGCTTCCACTCTTCCAGGCGACATCATCCAAGTCCCGGCTCCACAGCCGATCCGGATCCCCGTCCAACCAGAGCATGCAACGACCATCCGCAGCTCCTGGACCTGCTGTGCAACCGCACTCAGACTATGCAGTAGCAAGAAGCGCGCCTCAGGCAGATAGAGAGGCGAATGGCATCCACGTCTGAGCAACCGCATCCTCGTTGGAGCACTCCTCTCCCAAGGAAAGTGAGCTCCAGGCGGTACAAATCTCTACCCAGGCGTCATCTCATCCGTCGCTCTCCACCAAGACGGAAGCGATCTCTTCACTCTCCTTCCCGACGCAGTAGGCACCAAGGATCGGGTTTACCTCTAAGCACCCGTTCAACTTCGCCTGACGGTACCTACTGGTTTGAGGACTCTGCCTCCAGGACCTCATCGCTCGCAACCTCCAATTTTCGAGAGAGGTCGCGGAGCCAAGCCAAGACCGACAAGAGGCGTCGCCACAGATCTACCTCGAGTAGATCTCTAGTACGACGAGACCGCCAAGGCATAGACCTTGGGGATGGGTCACCTCACTACTCTCCATGGCTCTCCCACGAGGGACCCTTCACCAGGAAGATTGATAATTGTCCAATTCCTAAGGCCCTAGAGAAGCTTCCAGCCATCAACATGTACGATGGGACTGGGGACCCTGATGGCCACCTAGCATACTTCTCTCTCATGATGCACTACCAGGGGGCAATGGAACCCGTCCACTGCAAGATCGTTCGCTGAAGCTATGGTGCACCAAGAAACACGTCTCGGCCACAAGCACAAAGGGGAGACCTTGAGGTCTCGCCCTCCCCTCTCTCTTTCCCTTACTTTGAAACTTGAAAAACCACCATCTCAATTTGACCTTGCTGGGTAATTGCATGCTGGATAGCGCTGCTGATTAATGGACTTGATAATCCCCTTCAAAATTGACCCATACATTTTATTTGTGATTTGATGGTGTTTGGATAACAAAAATATGGCTAATTTTGTGAATGGTTTGGTTATTTAATTCAATTTTCAGAAGCAACAATATTGGATTTGGACACTTTATCACTAATCGGTTCTTAGTGAGTTTGAAAATTGAGACTTCCATTCTTTAAGGAAAGGAAGAAATATTGCTTGGATGTGGAGTGTAACACCCCCTTCTAATATTCTATTATTTAACAAAAATCAGAGTTTCTTTTTCTTTTTAAAACAACCACAAGAGAGTGCTACACTTAACTCCATATAAACCAACAACTTGAATTGATACACTTCCGCAAAATAACAGCACGATACATAACACACAGTCAAAGGGGCAAGCCCACAAATTTCCTGTTTAGTTTACATCAATAGAATATAATCACCATCACAAAATAGCAGCCTAACAACATCAAATAAAATGGCAAGTAAACATAAGACGCCCCCCGGTGCTACGTATCAGAGCATGACACATCCTACTAGAAGAAGGTATGAGGATAACCTTCACTCGCTATCACCTGCACGTTGCCGACATGAGAAGCAACATAAAAGCAGCAGGGTGAGTCTCTTTACATAAATAATAACATATGAGATAAGCACTATATTAGGAAAGGCAATTAGGGAACACCAATTCACAACAAGGGCAGCAACATCATCAATTTCACAGTCATCACGCAGCAACACCAAATGTATGATTAATGCATGAAATGCAACCCAAAACTCCACTGGGCACATGCATGTGGATCCATTAGGCCGAAGCCTCTGCTCACCAAAGATAATTAGGCCGAAGCCTCTACTCACCAAAAATAATTAGGCCGAAGCCTCTGCTCACCAAATATAATTATGGTTTATGAGACGCCATGAACATTGCACCATAACACACCATGACACACCAAACGAGCAGTAAGCGTAATCACCAAATGATCAATAGACTCACCAATGTTATTAATCAGCTCACCATCACCAAATAATTAATAGACTCACCAATGCTATTAATCAACTCACCATCACCAAATAGTTAATAATCTCACCATATTGACTCACCAAATAAACTCACCAAATAGACTCACCAAACAGACCCACCATTTACACCAACACCAATTCAATTAAACCCTTTTAGGACATCGACACGGAATAGGCAAAAGTAAGCAAAACTACATCTTAGACACCTCGGACAACATCTGCCCAGAACCCTCTGAAAAATAGTGTATTTTTGGTTAAAATTAGAATATCCAGGTAGGCACCTGAATAAGCTTCGAAACGCATTTTGAACCGTCGAATTTGGACACCCGAGTCAAAAGATAATTAGAAAACAAATTTGGGAACAACGGCGACACCCTGGGCTACGCGAACACGACAGCCAGAATTCGGTGAATTAGTTAAAATAGTAAACGACATCGGATTCCAACAAACGACCCCTCTACCGAAACCTGAGAATGTCTAGTTTTTGACTATGGTTTTCTTTCCTCGATAAAATGAGCCAAATAGTACAGTTTCAACAAACAAGTATCAGAGTTCAGAAAACGGGACAGCCACCATGACCAAACTTGTGGCACCCCTAGAATAATCAAAACTCAACCAAAAGACATGGGGTTTGTGCCCAAACGAAGGAAATTGAGTCTAGTTTTCAAAGAGACAGGAACCATTCAAAACGAGGTTCAGATGAAAACGTTATATCCGAAATACCGAACCTAGACACAGAATTACTCCAGATATTTCCCTAAATTGTGACACCTATATCTCGAGCCACACGACTCCAATTTCAATCAAACCAGTGCCAAATTAAAGATAAATAAGTCTAGTTTCTAAAATGGTAAACCACACAATTTTTTGACCACCTGAACAGACGTATCATCAAAAAGAACGAACCTGTATCCAGAATTTCCCAACCGTAAGTTTTAACACCATAATTGCACAATTAACACCAAATTAATTCACCCACATCAAATCACTAATATAAACATAAATCATCATGTTCATCACCAAAAATCAGCAAACCAAACATCAATTAAATCATCAAACAAAACATCGAACACCTCGCATGCATAGTTCACAACATGTTCATTTCAACACTAGTCAACATAGTTTCACCACCTATGGTTATCAATCATGAAGACAACACAACACCACATAAAAATACCCAAACAATCACCCTAGAACCTAACCCCACACAATACCCATCAACATACACTATTATGAATGGAAAGAGGACCCCCTAACCTTCAAAAATCGAAATCACCAAGCAAAGCTTCAAGAATCACCAAGAACCACCACCAAGCCTCCTCTTTGCTTTGAGTTCCACGATTTTCCCCTCTCTCCTCTTCCTCCTTGAGCTTCAGCCGCCTCTTCTCTCCTCTTCCTCCTTGGGTTCGGCCACCTCTCCTCTCCTCTCTCTCTCTTCTTTTCTTTTTCCTCTTCTTTGGTGATAAGTGAGAAATGAAACTAACCCTAGGAAACCCCTAACATATTCGACCCCTATAGCTAAATGATGGGTCATGGGCCAACTAATGGATCACGGGCCCTTTATTTACACCTCCCTAATTACTCAAACACCTCCTGAAATAATATAAAACTCTAAATTAATTAATACTAGCCCTCACCTTATAAATAGGTCCAATTACCTCGCATATATTTATTTTATTATCTACCACCACATAATTCCCAATTAATTAAAATAAATAATTCAATTAGATAGCTAATTAAATTTGGGGTGTTACAACTCTCCCCCACTTAAGAGAATTTCGTCCTCGAAATTCACCTGTCAACGCCAACACTCTCCCTCTAAGGCCACCTAGACAACTAATGCTATCTATCATGCTGATTACTATTGCTTTGATTACCGGCGGTAAGTGCTTGGGCGGCCGTCCCTCCTACTTGTTCGGCCAGGTAACTTCAAGTAGTAATAATCAGGCTCACTCTCTACTCCGCTGCGCCACTCTGATAGACTAACTTGTATTCTATTTCACTCATCTATTCTCATGGGTACGCACACTAACAGCCTGCTAATGGTTTGGTTCTATGACAACATTATTACAACAACGCATTTTATCATCACAGTCAGACTCCGGGATCATCTATCGCTTATCAACAATGGCCATAGGCCCACAACAACAAATCAGCAATCACAACAACGAAACCATGTGGGCCATTCGGCGGTACCCACGACAGAACATCAACACAACTTGGGCCATTCGGCGATACTCAAGACAAGACAACAACAATATTAATATCAACATCATTAGTAACAACATCATCAACAACAGCAATATTAACAACTCAGTCACAACAATCGGGCACTAAGGCACCGGCAACAGCTAACAACATAATAGAAAGAATCAGACACACGGAACGGTCAACAATTAAAATAGGCACAACTCATAAAAGTAGGAGCAGTGCAAAAAATCAGGGACAGTAACAATAATTTTCCGAAAACAGCAGTAACAATTTTCAGGGAACAGCAGTAATTATTTTCAGAAAAACAGCCACAATAATCTTTCAGGAAACAGTAATGATAAATTTTTTTTTTTCCGAGAACAGTAATAATATTTTTTCAGGAAACAACAGCAACTGCAACCAGCAAAACAACAGCAACGGTAACGTCAACAACATCATGAAAGTTTACTAAGTGCGTAGTTATAGCAAGACAAGTCACAAACTCCCAAAACGGATAATTTAATAATTAGGAACAGCGAACACTCATTGTACAAAACTTCAAAGAATACGGCAGTCACACAATTGGCATAACACTAAACGCGATACTCATTTTACACCAAAATGTTTATAAGCGGTAGTGCGGAAAACGAGTAAGAACGATTTTCTCTCTTCAAACAAAATCAACAATTTTACTTTTGGAAGTAGTTTTCGCAAGTGAAGGATGTCACAAATCGGAGCGCTCAATCTTTCCAATCGGTTTGAGAAGATTCAAAGAAACCTCGATAACATTTTCTTTTGGGTCTAAAAGAAGTAACCACTACATTTTTCGAAAACTAATTATTTTCCAAACCAGCAGGAAATCAAAGACCAAGTTCAGTGGCATCAATCTCTAATTCACGAAAATAATACTAACAATCTTTTAGAGTAAATGACATCCATTCCACATAGTTCAGCATAGGGGAAAATAATTTAACTCATGGAACAGCAGTTTAGAGTATTAAAATAGCTAGAAAGGTCAATCCATGGGAACATCAATTCATAGCTAACGGCACACATACGAAAAGGTACAATCACACGTACGCACAATTACTTATTTAGAATTTTCGACATGGAAGATAAATCACGTTATGGAAATTGATTTTCTCTCTACAAGACTAAACATCAACTTTAACAATTTGAACAAAGCATTCTTAAGAACATATGGCAATAAAAGCTAACTCAATGAACTACACAAACCGTGCCAATGCGCATTTTAAATGTTTATGGTTTCTCAAAATCACGTAGCACCAATTATAAAGAGTACAACAGCCAAAACAAAATCAGGGACAATCCAGTGTAGGAATTACAGCTCACGGTCATGAAATAGTTCGCAAAGATTCGGTGTTGGAAACATCACATGTCGAGGAAAATTAGGATGATAACTACAACATAAAATATAGTCCACTTTTCAAAATCATTTCACGGGGTTGTGGAAATAGGAGATAACAATAGTTGTAGCTTTCAAACCAAAACTTTATCATTCACAGCATAATTAGCAAAACCATTCCACACGGCACTTAGTGCGTAACATAAATGCGAAATCAAAACCATACTGTACTAAAATCTTTATACAAAATCAGTGTTCATTTATTAAAATAAATTTCATACCAACATTAGCACTCAACCACAAAATTGTTTTACAGGTGTCCAAAAGCAACTTCAGAAACCACTTTATTTTTCAGATCTCAAAACCACATAACACAATTCAAGAAGTAACGACCAAAATTTTTCATAAAATCCAAACGTACAATATCAAACTCCAAGTAGCATGGAAATTGCAAAACAATTCATGAAGACCCTAAACTTACAACACTGCATGTCAAAACAATCGGGGACAATACCCAAAAATAAACAACTAACGCAAAAGATGTCATAATTGTTTTCAAATAAAATTAACAATTCTCTCCTGATAAGTAAAAGATGTCATAGTTCCTTAAAATAAATATAAACAGTCTCATAATGGAAAACAATCATAAATCAAGGAACATCAAAACTCAACATTTTTAAGCATGGACGACATCACTTAGAGTGATCAAAACATTTTTGTATGTCGGGGTAACAGCTTGACATAATTCACCAAAACAATTTTCACAATGCATTTAGACTCCACATCAAGACACACCACAAAAGAGTTTATACAAGACCTAGTGTCGACACAATTTAAACCAGTCAAAACACATGTGAGTATTAAACAACAAGGTAAGTTATTGAAGACCAAACAATGAAGTCGGAATTCATTCCACAAGAAAGTTAAAGAATAGGGACCGACAACAGGGACACAAAGTTCACACACAGAAATTCAAGACAGCACACAATACCAGTAGGGACATCTCCCCCACTAGTTCACTTACCATCGGCAACTCTCGGTTTGCCTTTACCTGCAGAAACGTCACTACAAACAAACAATGGTCAGCACTAAAAGACAACAGTTGGTCGTTAATCGACACAACGACTCTACGACTTGGCCGGACGGACCAACCATTGCTCTGATACCACTAATGTAACACCCCCTTCTAATATTCTATTATTTAACAAAAATCAGAGTTTCTTTTTCTTTTTAAAACAACCACAAGAGAGTGCTACACTTAACTCCATATAAACCAACAACTTGAACTGATACACTTCCGCAAAATAACAGCACGATACATAGCACACAGTCAAAGGGGCAAACCCACAAATCTCCTGTTTAGTTTACATCAATAGAATATAATCACCATCACAAAATAGCAGTCTAACAACATCAAATAAAATGGCAAGTAAACATAAGACGCCCCCCCGGTGCTACGTATCAGAGCATGACACATCCTACTAGAAGAAGGTTTGAGGATAACCTTCACTCGCTATCACCTGCACGTTGCCGACATGAGAAGCAACATAAAAGCAGTAGGGTGAGTCTCTTTACATAAATAATAACATATGAGATAAGCACTATATTAGGAAAGGCAATTAGGGAACACCAATTCACAACAAGGGCAGCAACATCATCAATTTCACAGTCATCACGCAACAACACCAAATGTATGATTAATGCATGAAATGCAACCCAAAACTCCACTGGGCACATGCATGTGGATCCAGTAGGCCGAAGCCTCTGCTCACCAAAGATAATTAGGCCGAAGCCTCTACTCACCAAAAATAATTAGGTCGAAGCCTCTGCTCACCAAATATAATTATGGTTTATGAGACGCCATGAACAATGCACCATAACACACCATGACAAACCAAACGAGCAGTAAGCGTAATCACCAAATGATCAATAGACTCACCAATGCTATTAATCAGCTCACCATTACCAAATAATTAATAGACTCACCAATGCTATTAATCAACTCACCAGCACCAAATAGTTAATAATCTCACCATATTGACTCACCAAATAAACTCACCAAATAGACTCACCAAACAGACCCACCATTTACACCAACACCAATTCAATTAAACCCTTTTAGGACATCGACACGAAATAGGCAAAAGTAAGCAAAACTACATCTTAGACACCTCGGACAACATCTGCCCAGAACCCTTTGAAAAATAGTGTATTTTTGGCTAAAATTAGAATATCTAGGTAGGCACCTGAATAAGCTTCGAAACGCATTTTGAACCGTCGAATTTGGACACCCGAGTCAAAAGATAATTAGAAAACAAATTTGGGAACAACGGCGACACCCTGGGCTACGCGAACACGACAGCCAGAATTCGGCGAATTAGTTAAAATAGTAAACGACATCGGACTCCAACAAACGACCCCTCTACAGAAACCTGAGAATGTCTAGTTTTCGACTATGGTTTTCTTTCCTCGAAACAATGAGCCAATTAGTACAGTTTCAACAAACCAGTATCCGGGTTCAGAAAACGGGACAGCCACCATGACCAAACTTGTGGCACCCCTAGAATGATCAAACCTCAACCAAAAGACATGGGGTTTGTGCCCAAACGAAGGAAATTGAGCCTAGTTTTCAAAGAGACAGGAACCATTCAAAACGGAGTTCAGATGAAAACGTTATAACCGAAATACCGAACCTAGACACAGAATTACTCCAAGATATTTCCCTAAATTGTGACACCTATATCTCGAGCCACACGACTCCAATTTCAATCAAACCAGTGCCAAATTAAAGATAAGTAAGTCTAGTTTCTAAAATGGTAAACCACACAATTTTTGGACCACCTGAACAGACGTATCATCAAAAAGAACGAACCTGTATCCAGAATTTCCCAACAGTAAGTTTTAACACCATAATTGCACAATTAACACCAAATTAATTCACCAACATCAAATCACTAATATAAACATAAATCATCATGTTCATCACCAAAAATCAGCAAACCAAACATCAATTAAATCATCAAACAAAACATCGAACACCTCGCATGCATAGTTCACAACATGTTCATTTCAACACTAGTCAACATAGTTTCACCACCTATGGTTATCAATCATGAAGACAACACAACACCACATAAAAATACCCAAACAATCACCCTAGAACCTAACCCCACACAATACCCATCAACATACACTATTATTAATGGAAAGAGGACCCCCTAACCTTCAAAAATCGAAATCACCAAGCAAAGCTTCAAGAATCACCAAGAACCACCACCAAGCCTCCTCTTTGCTTTGAGTTCCACGATTTTCCCCTCTCTCCTCTTCCTCCTTGAGCTTCAGCCGCCTCTTCTCTCCTCTTCCTCCTTGGGTTCGGCCACCTCTCCTCTCCTCTCTCTCTCTTCTTTTCTTTTTCCTCTTCTTTGGGGATAAGTGAGAAATGCAACTAACCCTAGGAAACCCCTAACATATTCGACCCCTATAGCTAAATGATGGGTCATGGGCCAACTAATGGATCATGGGCCCTTTATTTACACCTCCCTAATTACTCAAACACCTCCTGAAATAATATAAAACTCTAAATTAATTAATACTAGCCCTCACCTTATAAATAGGTCCAATTACCTCGCATATATTTATTTTATTATCTACCACCACATAATTCCCAATTAATTAACATAAATAATTCAATTAGATAGCTAATTAAATTTGGGGTGTTACATGGAGCATGCTGATTTTGATTTTATTATCATCAAGAGATTATGATGTGAAAAGAGGAACGGTCTCGGGTCTCGGGTGGGTACCTACGCAAGTGCGAAATCGCCAACGAAGAGCCAAGACACGGGTGCGACAGAGATCTCGAATGCCGAACGACCCGCAGTCTCGGGTGCTGGGAGTGAGGTGCAAGCGTAGTCGCAAGATTGGAAGCATCTGCTACGCCGTGTCGCGCCTTTGCTTCGAAAAAGTGCACCGCGTTGCCCCTTGGATGCTGCTCCGCGTCTCGTCGACCCCGTGATCTGCGTCGCGTCGAAGCTTGAAACATGCGTCGCGTCGAGGGACATTCAGAACACAAGCATGAACTGGACGTTGGCCAACGTGACTTCCCATCTCGGAAGATTCACTTCTCCGCTCCGTGACCAAGAAGCGAATCCCTCCTAATTTGCAGTAGCGAATTTGAAGACAGACTTGGGATTACGCTAGAAGCTTCACGCTGAGGAAGAAGATCATTCATTCTGGACTTTAAAGTATGTTATGGACTTGTTCGCATTGCACCCTGGCCCGCTTGCAAATTCAATGCCTCATCCAAACCATTGGGCTCCAGAGCAACAATCTGGCCCATTTAGATAAACACCCAAGCAGTCTACGTTTTGGGTAGTGAGTTTGAGATCCAAGGTGCCAATACCGAGGCACGGGTCAATTCACCGCGTCAACAACACCATGGAGGCTGTGAACTTAGGAGCAATGTGTCAACAAGCATCTCGACCGACATCAATTTCTAATACAACCTCAACAGCGACATCAAGCTAAGATCATCCTCCCAAGACAATGGACTTGCGAATACATCTCTCAAAGGAAAGTTCGCACAAAGTAGGTCGACGCTGGTCGAATGACTTTCCATCCTGGAGCTCATCACTCGCGTCCTCTAACTCTATAGAGAGGTCCCGAAGCCGAGACAAGCCCCATAAAAGACATCGCCATAGATCAAGACTTGGGCGAATTCATCCAAAAATCGCAGAAGTATATGGACTACGAAGAAGATGCTATGGTTTACCAAGCAGCAACAAAGGACAAAAATGACAAGGAAAGGCCTCGCGACTTCAGACCCAAGGGGGATGCTGGAGGAGGACAGCGTGAAAGCCGACCTCGTCGTTTTGACGAGCACACCCTCACGAACACATCTCGAGCTAAGATTTTCGCCGAGTGTGCAAACATAGAGTCAGAAAACATGAAAAGGTCAGAGACTTTGATGCTGAAGGAGGCAGAGAAAACTTCAAGGAAGTATTGTCACTACCACCGGAGCAACAGACGCGATACCAACGACTGCCGTGCTTTGAGAGATGACATCGAAGAGCTGATCCAGAAGGGGAAACTTTAGCAATACATGAAAGGCGAGAAGGGAGAGACTAGTGGCACCTGAAAACGATCACGGTCCCCCCGAAAGAGATCCCGATCGCCCCGCAAGGGAAAAGCAGTGGCAAGCGAGGCCGCCAAAGCTGCAAAAGAGGATGACAGTGATGCTTTTGAAAAGTCAAACACCCGGAAATCCAAAGGAAGACCAGTCGCCATGGTCATCCTCGGAGGAGACTTTTTAGAAGGAGACCTGACAAGCAAATCAATGAAGAAAAGGTGGAAGGAAATCATGAATGTTGCCACGACTTTGAAGCCCATGGAGTGACCATCCAGGCCACCTCTAACCTTTGGAGACCAAGATTTGTTGGATGGAAAACCCAACAAATACGCCCCACTACTGATCTCCGCTGTCATGGCCAATGTCGAAGTGCGAAGGATCCTGGTCGATCAGGGTAGCTCCGCGGACATCATCTTTGAGAACTTGCTGAAAGTGTTGCACATCTCTACTGATGACATCACTCCTTACCATGGAACTCCACTGAATTTTTCAATGGATCAACAGTCGAGCCACTTGGCTATGTCGAACTGATGGTCACTTATGGAGACCCAGACGATGAACAACCTTTGTGTTGAACTGTAAAGACCCCCTTCCTAGTCCTCCCATGCAAATCAATACACCAGTGCATAATTGGGAGGTCGACACTAGGCACGATGGGAGCAGTAACCTCAACTGTACATCTGAAGATGAAGTTTTACTCCTTGGACAACAGGATTGTAACCCTGCAAGATGACTTGGGAGAATCCCGCAAATGCTAATACCTGAGCATGAAGAATTTACAAGAGGTTGTGGGAGTTAAAGAACCACACAAGAAGATAGGCACGGAAACTGAGGTGACCCTGGCCAACCTAGGTACTCAGTATGGCCTAAACAGTGAGGAAGATGGAAACGATGACATCCTAGCCAGGAAACTGAAGAAGCACACCAAGTTGCCTAAAGTAGATGATGAACCTAACACCCGACACAGCCAGTCCGCGGCTGACTCGAGAATTTGGAGCAACACGAGTTGGACTCCCCGCAACTCACCTTCCAAGGTCAGACAAATTTCCCGCACACAATATATTCACTAAATCAAGACTTGAGAGGCTGCGGCAGAGCTACAAAGCTCCGGCTCAGCACTCCCAT
Source organism: Astragalus membranaceus (assembly GCA_039519185.1). NCBI lineage: Eukaryota > Viridiplantae > Streptophyta > Magnoliopsida > Fabales > Fabaceae > Astragalus > Astragalus membranaceus. Next base: position 57,841,319 of record CM076854.1, on the reverse strand, counting down.
TAAGAGGATAAAAATAGTTGCAACTCTATTAATTCTCACAAAAATCCAAGGAGAGGATTTGCGAAATCACGAGCTGCGCAGCGTGGCAGTCTCGCGCAAGGAGCACTGCGCACAATCACGAGTTGCGCAACATAGATGTCTCGCGCGAGAAGCGCTGCGTGCAGTCACGAGTTGCGCGGCGGAGCAGTCACTAAGAAAACATAGAAGGGTGCGAAGAGGACTATCTCAGGTAAGAAAACATAACGCTAACTACCGTAAACCAGATTGATCTTTTATAAGTTCTCATTGCTATATGCAACAAAGCAAATCAAGCCCTGAGGCATTAGCAAGGGGCATGACGCCTAAGCTTGACGGTAAAAAGGGGCAGCATGAGATCGACGCTACGATCATTTACGCTTTCCTATAAACCGAGTCACGAGCCAGTTCGCTCGCTTCGTCGAAGCGACTTTGAACATGTCGCAAAATATAACTCTTTCAATGAAGTAAGACTTGACTAATTTTTCAGGACAAATTTTTTTCAAGTTGGGGTGTAATGTAACATCCCCAAAAAAATAAGCGAATTATTTTGATGTTCAATCTATTTAATTATTTATGATTATGTTAAAATTATTGAGTTTATGAAATTAGTTTGATTGTTAATGAGTTGTGGAGTTAAATATGACTTATTAAGGAGTTAAGGATTTGAGTGGGGTTAGTTTGGGGAATTCACTCACATAAGTTAACTGTTAATAAATTATATAAGAGAGAAAAGAAAGAAAAGAGAGAGAGGAAAGAAAGAAGAGAAAGTCGAGTAAGAGAAGAGAGGAAAGAAAGAAAAGAAAGGAGAAAAGAGAAAGAGAAGAAAGGGAAGAAGAAGGGCTTAATCATCACCCACAAACCCTAGGCTTGAAAATCACAACAATTTTTAAGTCGTCACATATGCAAATCATATCACCAATTTAAGTCGTCAATTTTTAATCACCAATGCCAATCACCATTATTTGAGAATCACAACATCAAACGAACATTTTATCGAACACCTAACATGCTATTAGTTATAACAACAACGAATCACCAATTTTAGGATCACAACAATCACCAACGAGCAAGTATTTTCAATCAACCTATATACAATTCGACTAACACCAAACTACACATCAAAATCAAGCCCTAGGCATCATAGGATCTATCCACACATAAACCCCATCATAAAATCCCATTATAAGGAAGAACCCCACCCTTACCTTATAGTAGGAGAGCACCAATTCTCTTGATCGAGTCACCAACAGAACCTCAGCAACACAGCTCCTCTCTGCTCCCTTGGACTTATGCGAACTCCTCCTCTTCTCCTCCCTTGGGATTCGCGCCGTACCCTTCTCTCTTCTCCTCTCTCTATTTCGCAACTCCTCTTTCTTTCTTTCTCAACAATTCGCAAAATGCCACCTAACCCTAGCCTAGGCGCTTCTCCTATGCGCCTAGCTAGTGGGCTTGGATCACGGGCTTTCCCCCAGCTTAAGCCCGATCACTAACGCCATCACCTAAAATCCAATTACACACCTCTCAATCCAACGTTAATATAATTACACCAACTAAAATAAATAAAATAAATAATTGAATACCTAAATATTTAATTAAATAATTTAATTAAATATTTGGGCGTTACAGTTGATAATGTTCCTGTCCAAGTAGAAGGTCCCACATCAAGTCCAGTCGTAGAAGCTTCCACATCAAGTAGTAATCCAACGACTACGGGATATCTGCCTCCGTTTGATGTTGTTCAAGGGATGATATCTGATGCTGTCGGTGTAAATTTGGATTTCGAAAAACCACAATTTGATGCTGAAGAAGTTCCAAATGAGGAAGCTCAGGGGTTTTATATGTTTTTGAGTGAGACAAATAAATCATTATTTGAAGGATCTACAGACTCTAAGTTATCAATGTGTGTTCGGTTGTTGGGTCTTAAGTCTCAATTTAACATTGCGGAATTGTGCATGCAATACATGACTAAAATGATGTTGGGTGCAACCCCCGTTAGAGGACTTTTGCCGCAGAGTTATTATGATGCTAAAAGATTGGTATCGAAGTTTGGTTTAAATTCTATAAGAATTGATTGTTGTGTGTCTGGTTGCATGTTGACTCTCAATCATATGATGTAAGTTAGGCATTTTTAGGACCAATTGTACAGGTTTTTCATTGTATCACAGTTATTATCCGGGGATTTAGTCTAGTTTTAGATAATTGTAGTAGGAAGTTCATTTGTAAATAATTCCTTCAATTTTGGAGCTAATTTGGACTTGAAGACCTCTAATTGGTTGTGGCATCATTTGGCGAACCATACACTTGCCCGGAAATGCAGTAAAATGGAGGGATTTGAATTCTGTTCAATATCGCGTCGCGACCAGGAGGGCTCGCGACGTGACCAGGAGGAATTTTGCAAAGTCAGAAGTTTCTGTCCTATATCGCGACGCGATGGTCACGGGTCGCGTCGCGATGGTGCGCAAAATTAGGGTTTTTAAAGTAGTTTCAGCGTTTTTCACAGGGACTTCGTCTGGGGATCTGAGCCACAACTTGGAGCAGCTGGAGGGTGCGATTTTGGGGCCTTCTCACCACTTGGGAACAAGGGATTGAAGGTTCTAATGTCTTCCTTTACGATTGTTTTCTATTTGATGTTGGTTTCTACTCTTATGATGATTTGTAACTAAATTGCTTAGATTAGGGAGAGATGAATCTCCCAACCCTATCATGTGAACCATTGTTCTAATCAATTCAGTTGTTATTCGATTTACTTTGTCTAAATACCTATGCTCTTAATGCTTTTCAATTACATATGATAATTGTGATGATCCAGGCTAGTGATTGCATAGGAATATGAATTAGTAGCTGGAAATTGGGTAGTTAGATCATCTGCTAGTAATCAGCATAGGGATATGTGATGGCTTAGGTGAATTCGTGTAAAATTCTCGATCTTAATGCATTACCCTTTGGCATGTCTCGCCTAAGGAATTAGGGTCACTCTTAGGGTAATAAGGGTTTTGAGGCAAAGAATTGCCCTTGACCTTAATTAGTGAATTGAATCTAGAAATTGAATAATTAACTTGAATTGGCTAAGGTTCATGTGATAGGCGAGGAGAGAGGATTCGATCCCTAGTCGTTTTTTTCTCGTATTCTTAAATCACGTTTTGTGTACCGTTACTGTTACTCAAATTACCAAACCTTTACAATCTAAGAATTTGTAACTTCGCTATTTTTTTCAACGCGCAATCCCTGTGGAATCGACTGGTTACTTACCGTATTTTATTACTTGCGACGACAATTGGTACACTTGCCAAAAGTTTTAACAAGTTTTTGGCGCCGTTGCCGGGGATTGTTGATTTCATTGTCAATAAGGCAATTGAGTTAATTCTTAGTTGTTTTATTTTGTTTTATTATATTTTAGTATTTATTTTTTGTTTTATTTATTTAGATACTTAGTTAGTGTGTTGGACTTGTTAACGGTTTGTTGAAGTGTTTCAGTGAACTGTGTAGTAGGGGCAAAGTTTGAAAGAATTGCTGTTTGTCCCGAAAAAAAAATCATGGAATCCACTTCTCGGATGGAAGATGCTTTCGCCCAGTTTAGGCAAATGATTGAGACTATCTTCCAGCCTAAAGAGCAAGCTTCAAGCTTGGAAGATACTTTGGCCGAGTTTATGCATATGTCCAAGACTCTCTTCCAGCCCCAAGAACAAGAAATGATAAACATGGGGAAGCCACATGAGCCGCAAATTGACCAACCTCAGCACATAGAGTCCACGCCACCCTCACTTAGCGGTAATTTTTGTGAAGAACCCCACTTGAATGGAAAATGTGTGACACGCACCTTTTGCGATTCTTATGGGGAGTATCTCGTGGAGTGCAACTGTGAGGATGAGTGGGTAACTATATCAGAAAATTACCCATGGTTATGCACTACCAATGAGGAACAAGAAGAACAAGCCCCAACAAAAGAAGAATCTGGGGAGGATAAGGAAGATGAGGAAGAAGAAAAGATTGAAATGGAGGAGCATGTAGTTTGGAGGGAAGATCAAAGCTCCCAATGTGGGGAAGGGGTGAAAACCCAACAAGAAAAAAGCCAACAAATCATGGTTCCTATTATTCTTCCAAGTAGCAAGGAGGATAGAAGTGAGGAGATTGACATATACTTAGACTCCTTTTATGCCTTATTCATCACCCTTCACCTCAAAAGGGTATGGAAGCATCTACAACTATGTTTCAAATTCATGATGTTCCTTCCCCAGAAGCGAAAGAAGAAGGATGATGTGTTCTTTGTGTCATATCAGCCACCTTAATAGTGGGATGACAAACGTCAAGCTAGTGACGTTAAAGAAGCGCTTGGTGGGAGGCAACCCACTGGTGAGCGCCACTTTTCATTCCCTTGAGCAGGAGGCTCATTTATCATTCTCTTGTGTTTACTCAGACATTTTATTTTGCACTTTTGGTTGTATTTTTCCCTATTTTGACTCTATTTCGCACTTTGGTCTGTACTTATTAGTATAACTTACTCTGTGATATTGAGGCACCACTGCCCTATATTTTGTTTTTGTTTTGTTAAAGCAGCTTCAATGGTGATGATGTGTGGCATTTGGGGTCGCATGTTGCATTTTTCCTTTGGACACTCGCACGTCAAGTTTTATCATCAAGTAATAGCAAGGGTCATGACAAAAGTTGCAGAAGTCCTTTATCATCTGTGAGCAGCATCTCTCAAGTTCTATCTCTACGATCCCAACCGTGAGGTTTGAGCCTAAACACGTTCTTATATATATTGTGTGTATTCCTTGCCTGCATTAGTCTGCAGAACTTGACATTGTGCTTAATTGTTTTTGCATTTAATTTTCATACACACTGAGGCATTTCTTTTGGCACCCCTGAGCCTTTCAAACCGCACCTAACTAATGTTTATCCTCTGCTAGCCCCTCTGAGCCTATTATTAAAAATCTGTATGCTTTTTTTTTCTGAAAATCATAGCCTAGTTAATTCTTAACTTGGAGTTAGGTAACAAAAGCTGTGAGAGTGGGAAAAATTCTAAGTTTGGGGTTGCTCGTGGAATAGCAACATTCTAAGTTTGGGGTGGTATATAAGATAATGGAACATACAAAGAAAAGAAAATAAAGAAAAAAAAAAGAAAAATGTTTCAGTTCTGGTTTCTGTCTATTTTCGTGTCGCGACAGCATGCCTTCGCGTCGCGATGCTGTATAAAAAAATATATTTTGTATGAAATTCCTTCTCTTGTGAAATGCTTTGGGAAAATGGTAAGTGAGTGAGAATGTTTAAAAAAAAATTGACAAAGTGAGAGGTAGGCCTAACTCCAAGTGCAACCTACTTATTCCAAATTGTCCACCCTTACCTAAAGCCCCGCTATAACCCTTAAAGTCCTCAAAATGTGTGTATGCAAGTCATTTGTATAGACTGATATAGAACTCTGTCAAACCTATGAAACGATGATGTAGGTACTGTGAATTGAGTGAATACCCGAAACACCTCAGGAGTGAAACACTGGTGAGATGTGTGCAATAGAGAAACTTGAGAATGCTGCCTGCTTATGATTCCGTATTTCCAATTCAGTTGTCCTGCCACTGTATTAAGTTGATGTTGATAGTTGATGTGCTGATATGTTTAAGGTTGATGTATTACATGTAACAGCTGAATAGAAAAATCAGCCACAGTCTGAATTGATTGTTTGCTTGAGGACAAGCAAAAGTTTAAGTTTGGGGTTGTGTTGACTCTCAATCATACGATGTAAGTTAGGCATTTTTAGGACCAATTGTGCAGGTTTTTCATTGTATCACAGTCATTATCCGGGGATTTAGTCTAGTTTTAGATAGTTGTAGTAGGAAGTTCATTTGTAAATAATTCCTTCAATTTTGGAGCTAATTTGGACTTGAAGACCTCTAATTGGTTGTGGCATCATTCGGCGAACCAGACACTTGCCCGGAAATGCAGCAAAGTGGAGGGATTTGAATTCTGTTCAATATCGCGTCGCGACCAGGAGGGCTCGCGACGCGACCAGGAGGAATTTTGCAAAGTCAGAAGTTTCTGTCCTATATCGCGACGCGATGGTCACGGGTCGCGTCGCGATGGTGCGCAAAAATTAGGGTTTTTAAAGCAGTTTCAGCGTTTTTCACAGGGACTTCGTCTAGGGATCTGAGCCACAACTTGGAGCAGCTGTAGGGTGCAATTTTGGGGCCTTCTCACCACTTGGGAACAAGGGATTGAAGGTTCTAATGTCTTCCTTTACGATTGTTTTCTATTTGATGTTGGTTTCTACTCTTAGGATGATTTGTAACTAAATTGCTTAGATTAGGGAGAGATGAATCTCCCAACCCTATCATGTGAACCGTTATTCTAATCAATTCAGTTGTTATTCGATTTACTTTGTCTAAATACCTATGCTCTTAATGCTTTTCAATTACATATGATAATTGTGATGATCCAGGCTAGTGATTGCATAGGATATGAATTAGTAGCTGGAAATTGGGTAGTTAGATCATCTGCTAGTAATCAGCATAGGGATATGTGATGGCTTAGGTGAATTCGTGTAAAATTCTCGATCTTAATGCATTACCCTTTGGCATGTCTCGCCTAAGGGATTAGGGTCACTCTTAGGGTAATAGGGGTTTTGAGGCAAGGAATTGCCCTTGACCTTAATTAGTGAATTGAATCTAGAAATTGAATAATTAACTTGAATTGGCTAAGGTTCATGTGATAGGCGAGGAGAGAGGATTCGATCCCTAGTCGTTTTTTTCTCGTATTCTTAAATCACGTTTTGTGTACCGTTACTGTTACTCAAATTACCAAACTTTTACAATCTAAGAATTTGCACCTTTGCTATTGTTTTCAACGCGCAATCCCTGTGGAATCGACCGGTTACTTACCGTATTTTATTACTTGCGACGAAAATTGGTACACTTGCCAAAAGTTTTAACATTGCATGATCTATTATAACAATGAGTTTGGCATAAATGATGGAGAGTTGCTGGAATGCAAGTTTTGTCAAGAGCCACGGTATCGTGTCAGTAGGAAAGGGACAAGCAAAGGCAAACCAGTTCCAAGGAAAGCAATGTTCTATTTGCCGATTATACCAAGACTCAAGAGGATGTTCACTTCAATGGAAACTGCGGGTAAAATGATGTGGCACTATGAAAATAAAAATAATTCTTGTGAATTATGTCGTCCATCTGATGGTGAAGCTTGGAAGCATTTTGATCGTGTTCATCCAGATTTTGCCAATGATCCACGCAATGTTCGGCTTGGTTTATGCTCTGATGGTTTCACACCATATATTCAAGCGTCAGCAACACCGTATTCTTGTTGGCCAGTTATTGTTACCCCATACAACCTACCTCCAGAAATGTGTATGTCTAAACTTTACATGTTTTTAAATGCTATAATACCAGGGCCAACTAAATCAATAGCTGGTATTGACATATATTTGCAACCTTTGATTGATGACCTAAAAAGGTTGTGGAATGGTGTTTTAACTTACGATGCAGCACGAAGACAAAATTTCATGATGAGGGCGGCTTTGATGTGGACCATTAATGACTTTCCTGCGTATGGAATGTTGTCTGGATGGGGGACACATGGTAAGATGGCGTGTCCAATTTGCATGGTTGACACAAAGGCTTTTACTCTTAAATATAGAGGAAAAACCTCATGGTTTGACTCGCACCGTAGGTTTTTACCTACCGAGCATCCTTTTAGAAAGTCAAAATATGCATTCATCAAGGGGAATGTTGAAACAGCTGAACCTCCTCGTAGGCTGACACCAGAAGAAGTTTGGAACAGTGTCAAGTATATCCCTCCTGTGGAAGTGGTTGCTGGTGTTGTTTCTCGTCCAGATGGTTATGGACTATGGCATAATTGGACGAAAAAAAGTATTTTTTGGGAACTTCCATATTGGAAAGATAATCTATTGAGACACAGTCTCGATGTAATGCATATTGAAAATAATTTCTTTGATAAATACTCATAGTTGAGATGCTGGATCTGATGTAGCTAAATTACTATGTGATTAATGAAGTATGTTCAATGTTATGCATTTTATCTTGTGTGTGAAAATATTTCCATTTTAGAGTAGGAATGGTCCGCCTATTCTAAATAGCATTTATAAATTCAGAGACGTGGATCATTACTGTAGGCGAACAGATTTGTTATTGGTTGAGCAAGCTAACGGTAGGACACTGAAACCCAAAGGCAATTATACTTTATCTACGGAGCAAGCGAAAGCAGTTTATCGGTAGATTTCTGAGTTGAAAATGCCAGACGGTTATTCTTCCAATTTAGCAAGATGTTCCGATGTGGATAATGGGAAGTTACATGGGATGAAGAGCCATGATCGTCATGTATTCATGGAGTTCTTTTTTCCTATTGCCTTTAGTTCGTTGCCAACACACATTTTGAATCCACTCATTGAAATAAGTCAATATTTTAAGAATTTGTGTTCTGCAACGCTAAAAGCGGATGACCTTACAAAAATGGAACAAGACATCCCATTTATCTTATGCAAGTTGGAGAGAATATTTCCACTGGGTTTCTTTGACTCTATGGAGCATCTTCCTGTTCATCTCGCAAATGAAGCTAAACTTGGCGGACCTGTCCAATACAGATGGATGTATCCGTTTGAAAGGTCAGTTAATATAAATATATATATATATATATATATATATATATATATATATATATATATATATATATATATATATCATTGAGACTAATTAGATCGATGATTATATATTAACATATGATGGATATCATTTTCTAGGTTCATGGGTGATTCAAAAAGATCAGTTAAAAATAAAGCTAGAGTTGAAGGATCGATATGTTCTTCTTACTTACATCGTGAAACAACTCATTTTTATTCTTATTATTTCAAGAATGAATTTACTCCTAGAAGTAGTCGAAATGACGTGGAAATTGAATGTCCAAGACATCATTTAGCTTTGTCTGTCTTTTCTCTACCTGGTCGTCCGTCTGGAAAGGAGTCAATTCATTGGCTAATAGAAGAATAGTTAAATTCAGCCCATGTTCATGTCATCAGAGGCAGTAAGTGAAGACCAATCTTCTACTCATATTCATGCGCATTTTGATTGTGGTTTAGGCAATGTGTGTATTCCCTCCCGCCGACTCCTATCAACCAACACTTGAGGAACTTATCTGACGGTCCTCGTAGATGTGTTAAAGAATGGCACACATATTTTGTCAATGGATACAAATTTCACACTAAGGAATGGACAAAGGGTAGAGAAACAGTCAATAGTGGAGTTTGCATGAAAGGTGTCACTGGGAGAGGCGAAGATGATTTCTATGGTGTGGTTGAACACATATATGAACTTGCGTACCCGTATCTTCATTATAGTCAAAAGGTAGTTGTTTTTTATTGTAATTGGTTCGATCCGTCCGCTCGAGGAACAAAATTTAATCCAAAGACAAATACAGTGGACATTAAAATGAATAGTAGATATCGACTGTATGATCCATTCGTCATTGCACAAAATGTGAGACAAGTCTATTATGTCTCTTATCCATCAACACGGTCTGATCAGCGTGGTTGGTGTGTCGCAATTAAGACAAAACCAAGAGGTCGAATTGAGACAAATGATGATATAGTGGAAGACGTGCCATATCAAATGGATGAAATGTCCAATGTAAATGAAATGATTGAAGTTGAACCCATTACTCGTTTATGTGATGAGCCAAACACTGGTGATGAAGTTAATGAAGAAGAAGATACAGATCATAAGGATGCAGTTGATCACGTCGGTGTCTCAGGAATTCACTCATCTAACGATGATGGTGATTTCGAGAAAAAATGGGATTCTAATTAATTTGTTATGAAATAATTAATATTTATATTTATCAGACTTGATTCATGTGTTATTCATCATATATGTTATTCATCATTTATGTTATTCATTATTTATGTTATTTATCATATAAATATATATATATATATATATATATATATATATATATATATATATATATATATATACAGTCATGACATCATCAGGATCAGATTTCGATTATGACCTACCTCGTGTCGACCCACCGACCGGTTTTTTTAAGAAGATTTCTACTTCTTGATGTGGTCGTCGTGGTCGTGTAACTCGTGTCGTTGTTGATGGCCCTTTTGTGGCTCCACCTACTACGGATGATGACAGCGGACCTAGTACGCTGAGTCGTCCATTTATGCCTCCACCAGGTATATTGATAATGAGGTGGTTGAGGTTACGCCCGACGGTCGTATAGTAGTGAAGGTTGTTGGCCAGCAGTAAGTATTAATTTAGTAATTTATTAATGATATTTGTTTGATTTATATTTAAAACTTTAAATATAAATTATTATCTAAACATTTATCTTTTTTATGTAAAGATTTATTCCTGGGAGGATTGTATCTAGCACGATTACAGACATAATCAAAGCAAATTACATTAAACCCTAGATGAATTGGACGGAGGTAAAAAAAGATAAGGATTCTAAGATGTGGAATGCATTCAGAGTAAATTTTTTTACGAATTAATTAATTTTTAGTTTTTTAATTTTGTTGAATTGATTAATTTCTTTTTACTAACCAGTAAATTTGTTTAAATAGGAAAAATGGCATGGTACCCTAATGCGACGAAGGAAGTTGAGAGAACAGTCAACACAAGAGCTTCTCACAGCTTTTCTGAAATGCTCAGGCAACAGCGTAATAAGGGGATGCAGCCGACATGGATCGGTGATTCTGATTGGCATGAGCTCCAACTGAAATGGAATGATGCGAAGTATAAAGAAAAATGTGACAAAGCCAAGAAGAATCGTGCTTCTGAGAGAGGGGGTTGCATAAATACGGGTGGTTCTATCAATGCAGCTGGACATTACAGACGCATGGTAAATTTAATAATTGATTAAATTTATATTATATATACATACATAATGTATATTTTATAATATAATAATATTAAATATATATATATATATATATATATATATATATATATATATATATATATATATATATATATATATATATATATATATATATAGGAGGCTAGCCTTGGTCGGCCACCTACTTTGCCTGAGTTATACCGCCAACTTCATACGCGAGAGGAAACTGGTGATTATATTGAAGAATGGTCAAGGAATATTGCGGTAAATAACGTTTATTATATTAATATTTATATATTGTTTTTATTATATTATTATATATTACATATATTACATACTAATTTGGTTATACATTTCTTAGTTGTTGCTTTTAGGAAAATTTTTATGAATGGCAAACCAGTTATCGTGAAACTCAGCTGAGTAGTGGCAGTGAGATTGATCCCGTTGACGAGAGTCGAGCGACTTTTCTTGCTTTCCCAAATTCCATTATTCCAAATGTGGTTCCCGCATCTTCTAATTCAGACATAAGTACTGGTCGCTCTTATGTCCCTACGCCTTTAGAAATAAGCGATGTTCAGTTGTTGACGCAGAAATTGACCGACCAACAGTGTGACATGAGAGGGACAGAAAAAACATGATCAGGAAATACAACAGATGCAGGAGAAGCAGACGAAATTGCACAGGTTGAGTGCGGAGCAGCAAAGGGTGAATGCGGAGCAGCAACGGTTGAATGAGGACGCTGGAAGCATATGATGGATACTATGTCTCAATACCCGAGGCCATCTATGCCATCATCATTATCATTTTATCCACCGCAGCAGATGCAACCTTACGGCTCTGCTTTTCAGCCGTACACACCAATCTTCCAGCCTTCCTTCCACAGCCCATATGGTCAGCCGTACTTTGGTTTCAACTCTCAGCTCCATCATCCCCAGCAGCAGCCCCAGCAACCCCAGCAACAGCCCGAGCAACCCCAGCAGCAGATCAACACAGATCTAGACCTCAACACTGATTTTGAAACATGGCTAAATAATCCAGACCTCAGCAATAACCCGTCCGAGAGCTACTATGACTAGTAGTTTTTTTTGACAAAATGTAATAAATATTTTAATTCTTGGATGTTTATGCAAATTTTATCATTTTAAAGCATTATTCAATTCTCGTTTAATTAGCATTTATATAAAATAAATATTTATATTATAAAATTAATTAGATTTTTTTTTGAATTAAATAATAGATATTTTAATTAACGAATACCATAATATTATTTTTTTAAAATAAACGAATTAAAAAACAGTTTTTTTTTAAAAAAATAAAATGGATTTCCGGCAGATTCCATTATTTTACCTGGGGATTTTTGAAAACTTTCCGGCGGTAATTACCGGCGGATTATAGCCATTACCGGCGGGTAAAAACTTTAAATTACTGGCATTTTTTCTGCAGTTACCGGCGGATTTTCCGCCGCTATTCCGTCGGAAATTAACAACCGTTACCAGCGAGCGAATTTCCGACGGAAAAAATCGGTCGGTAATGCCCAATTTCTGACGAATTGTGTCCATTTCCGGCGGATTTTGTCCGCCGATAATCCCCAAAATTCTTGTAGTGTAGGTCCTTTAAGTTATTTAGTTGTAACAAGTTGGTTTTTTAAGTTTTTTTCATACCACTTTAGTCCTTTAAGTTATTTAATTGTAACAAGTTGGTCCTTTAAGTTATTTAGTTGTAACTTTTAAAGGCCGAATAACTTAAAGGACCTAAGTGGTATGAAAAATCTTAAAGCATCAAATTGTTACAATTAACTAACTTAAAGGACCTAAGTGGTAAAAAAAACTTAAAGGACCAACATATTACAATTAAATAACTTAAATGACCTCCGGTGTAATTTAGCCATATATATATATATATATATATATATATATATATATATATATATATATATATATATATATATATATATATATATATATATATATATATATATATAAAAAAGTTATATATTATTATATCATATTATTAAGTGTACGTCATTGTAAAAAAAGTGAGTGTCAGTGAATTTAAAATTATTTTATCTGTACTTTCTATTGTACTTTTTGTTGTATTGGATGCCTAGTAAATTAGTAAATACACTTTGAAAGTTAGCAAAAGTTTCATGTGATCCATTCAAATCGTATAAATTTGAAGGACAGAAATCCATTAAAATACAAACTACAAAACATTTATACCATTTTGGTCAAAAAAAAAAAACATTTATACCAAAACTGTCTTTTAAATTCCTAATCTCACACCCCTTGTTTTGGTGATATATTACAACACCCCTCTTAACTTCTAAATATCATATCTGATTTTTCTCATTAAATAAACAATGCATGTATTTTCATAAGACGTGAAAAAAAGTAAATAAAGCTTATATTTAAAACAATATTTTTAACTATAATTACATTAAAAGATAACAAATGAATAAATTTGTTATGTTATTAACATATAAACTTTAAATTTTGGGAGAAAATAGGATTAAAGTTTGACCAACATTTTAATAATAATAAAGTCTAAGTTATCAATCAAGACTTCAGAGTAATATAAATAAATCTTGAGATATTAAATTAAGCAATCAAAGCATTTTAATGATATGTCAAAATTTTGTAGTATTCACTCTAAAGTTTTTTTATTATTTACAAAAGGTCTCAGGGTATTTAATCATTTTCTAATTTCTTTGAGTTGTATTTTTTAAGTGAGTTTTATTTAACTTTTTTACTGACTTCTTTGTAATAAAAAGTCTTGCAATAATATATGAGATTTACGGAAACTTTCTATGTATTTGTACTGTCTTACAAGATACATATTTATTATTATTTTATGTATCAATACATATCGTGTTACAGGGACGACTTAGGTTATAAGAAATGAAAACACTTAATTATAACGCTAGATTAAAATGAATAGTTCTGATTACGTCATTAACTACAAGATATTCTATAATATTTATTTAAAAAGGAAACAATTATACGATAGCTTTTAACTAAAGACATAATATGAACTGTTAATATAATATAATATAATATAATATAATATAAGAAACAAATACTATTTTTTAAAATGTATTAAATAACCAATCTCACACTACAAGAAATTTGACCTTTACCCACAGACAAAAACCGTCACTAAATGTCAAATGTCCGTGGGTAAAAGTCACTTTAACCTCTCCCCACGGCCACTCTTTCCGTAGAGAACGTAAGACGTCTAACCACGCTTTTGCGTCCGTGGGTAAAAGTTTTCCCTATGCCCAAGTTCCTTTACCTACGGTTTCTGACTGTCACTATATCCTTCACCGGTATATCTAATTTTAACTTCTACCTACGGTTCTGACCGTCACTAAAAGTGATTTTTTTTTTGGATATATTAGTGGCTTATTTTTGCTGAATAAAAAATAAATTCTTTTATTAAATTAAACTGTTTTATAGCAACTATAAATTATAAGATTAACAGTAAAAAATAATTAGTTTGATCCTATTATTCATAAGATTAACATATAAAATATATATTGATAATACTCAGGGATAATACATCTTTAAGTCAATTAAAACCCAAATCACAAACATACAACTATAAATTGTGATAATACATCATATATCTTTCAAATCACAAACATACAACTCTATTTTGGCAATATCCTCAGACTGCTCTATTTTGGCCTATGGGCTTGGGCTCAATCCACTGGAAGAATCGTATCCATTGCTGGAAGAAACCTTACATTTTTGACTAATACCCGATGGTGAAATCTCAATACCCCTACTGCAAGTTGAAGTCTTCATATTTAGGGACTTTCTCTGAAGTTTGCAAAGAAGCTAGATATATACCAAATAATTAGTCAGGCACCTCTAAATCATTTCTTTTTCAAAGTAACTTTAGTAAAATAACATACAATGATATCAAGAGGAGTGCCATGACTTGCTGGATCTTTCTCAAAATCGTCAAGTATTTTAGCATACCTTTTATGCAGAAACGTATCATTAGAAGATGCAAATATGAAATAAATAAATAAAAAACCTGAAAGTGAAGGTAGAAAGAGGCAACAAGAGAGGACCTTAATTAGAGAAAATGTTTGTGCTTTGTTAGCAGCATCAGGAACAGAAGTATCACTCTCAGCACGCTCCCTGTACCAAGTCAAAGCCAAATATTGATGTAAAAAACAAGAAACACTGAAATAGCAGAATCATTGCAGTAGAAACACATATTGTTGTCGTGGTTCAGGATAGAAATGAGTGAAATAAGCCATTGTTGTCAAAAGGGTATGCAATGCAGGATATTAATCTCTGAAAGAAAATTGCCAACAGCAAGTGATTTGTTTATTTGTTCAACCAGCCAATCAAACAAACATGCATATATCTGAAATTGAACAGAAGAGTGGAAGTGAATAACTCAACAATCATATTTTGTGTGATGCCCTCTGCACTACTAAGCTCAAGAACCCAGACAATATATTTCTCCTATGCTTAATAAAATTCTTGTTGTTGCAATGAGCCAATGACAATTGAAGCGCAACTAAGTAAACCAAATCACCAAGCAAACTTTGAATATGTTATAACACATTAGGTAAAGTTCCCACCTTAACTGTCGGGGACAGAAAACAAAATACTCCTCTCAAATCAGGTTCTTGTTGTGTGATAACTAAGCTTGATTGAAGGAAAATTATACTGAACAAAACTAGTGATCAGCCTAAAGGAGTAACAACCTCAGTTAGTTAATACACAGGATATAATACGAAATGAAATGGTACAGTGTTCAAGATTAGAATGTTTACCAAAATGCTTCCTTAGAGATCACAGAGTTGCTCTGAATCAAAGAATTGACCCTTCAATTCTAGCGCTGCTGCAAAGTTTTTACCTAACACCACAAAGAGAAGCCCAAAGCACAGGATAGATATCTAGCAAACAGAAACCAATTGAAAAATCAGAAAACAATTGGAAGAAATTACAGAACAAAAACCATTCGTGATTAATTCATAACCCTAGGTTTCTACAGAAATTGCCGCAGCATAAATTGAATGCAATCTAGAAATGTTAAGCCACATAACAACAAGAAATTATGATGAATACTAACCTGTTTACAGATAAGAAAACGAAATATGAAAGTTCAAGATCCCTAGGGTTTCGAATCTCTAAAAGTTTCGCAGAAAAAGGAAAACGAAATATCAAGAAAAAAAATCATGGAAGATTGGGGCTTACCTTCACAGTCAGAAGATGAAGACTTCAACAATGGAGCCATGGGCAAGGAAAGAAGAGCATGAGAGAGCGAACGTGGATCGCGAGCAGAATGCATGAGAACGCGAGTGAGAGGAGGTGGGCGTGAAAACCCATCGCAGCTCGAGCGCGAGGTGAGAGAGAACAAAAGTTAAAATGTTATAAATTTAAAATAACTAAATATACATTAGTGTAACTTTCCCGTCACTAAAAACGTTCGTTGGTATAGGTCCCTTTTTTTGTAGTGAATGCCCCTGCACACACACAATTAAACATAATTTATTGATTTGCAAAAAAATTTACTTCAAATAGCTACCTGCAATTTAGACTCAAAGTCCTCTGGCGACCAATGCATCAAACTGCACTCATGATTCAATTCAAATTCTCCAGCCACAACGTACAAGCAAGGAGAAGAGAGGATTAAAGAAATGTCACACAAAATGCTGAACAGAAGAAGATCAGTGAAATGATGCACACAAACTTACTATGGTCGGCAGATAAGCAGTTTCTATGACTGGAACCCTTCACCGTCGATTACAAAGACAAACTTACAGTTATGTAAAGGCTTGTGCTCATTGGTTTAACAAGCACCCGCTAAAAATTTACATCTAACGATGGTTTAATACAACAGCCTGAGGGAAGAAATTATTTGACAACAAATGTTATGCAAGATCACGCCTTTCATTCCACGGTTTTGCTTCATCATATATAATATATGGACCGATCATAGGGCTTGAAATAATCTCTACATATGCCCAATTTATGAACAAGGGCCATAAAATCATATATAACTGCCAGCATGAAACATAAATGAATGACAGAAGTGATACAAACCGCAAACTTCTATGTTGAGCTTTGATGTCTCTTAAAAATTGTACTTTCATGTAGTCAAATCCATCCTCATCAACCAAATATCCCCTAGAATCTGATTAAATATTTTGTTAAAAAAATGCACATTCGGTGAAAAGATCAAAGGCTTCATAAGGAAGCTCAGAATGTCATGACAATTCTATAGTTAAGTACCACTATTCGTATATTCTTGCTAGAATAAAAGAATACACTTGCATCATCCTAGCAAATGCAATAGCCTCCATATATGTGTAAAAGGAAAAAGAATTATCCGATACTGAAATGGGAAGAGCACAATATGCAACTAGCTTCTCTAAAACATGCATCGCAATCTTTCCAGAACCTTAGTTAAAATGATCTTAATTAAAATAAAAACCTTTGTTAGTCCTTTGAGTTCTTTGTTCATGTCAGCAACCATGAGCTGCACAAAGAAAACCTGCAGATACATTAAAAACTTGTTAAATTTGATAGCTTGAAACCATAGATGGAGAAGAAAATTTTGTAATGATATTCTTGGCCAGAATGGGCATGCATTTATATGCTCTTTATTCTGAAATGAGAAACTAGAAATGCAGGAAATAATACTAAGAGCGTGCTCATCGTTTTATGTAATAAAAGGTGGCATGGGATATTGAAAGGGCCTGCTAAGGATACTTGTTGAGGATTGTCAACAAAAAAGGATATCTTGTTGAGAAATACTAAAGAAAATACCTGACAATAAAGACCAATAAAGGATATCTTGTCAACAAACGACATGCTCAGAATCAACTTCCAACAAGACCAATTAATATCACCTTATGGCATTTTTCATTTTGCACAGAATCAACCAGTAATAATTCTTGCGTATCTGAATTAATGCATAATTTATATAGAAGAAATTGACTACTAATGTTTGGATTGATTTAACAGTAGCTAGTAACATATTCATACAAATTAAATTCTAAGCTGATAAATATAATGTAAAACAGAGTCAATCTAACCTAACCACCAACATGAGAGCAGTGTACTAACCTCTCGATCTGGACCTTCAAATCAAGTTCTGAATCTGAAATTGAAGAAGAAAGAGAAGAGGGAGAAAACCTAGGGTTCCGAATCTGAAATTTCTGAAATCTAACTCCATTAACAGAAAGAAAACGAAAATTAAAGCAAAACAATAAGAAGATAACTTAGGGTTCACCTTCACAAAGAGGAAGCCATGGGAGATAAGAGAGAGAAGGAGAACGAGCCAGAGAAACTGAGAGAGTGATCGACGAATAAACGAGAATCAACGAATTCCTGAGAGAGCGATTGAATCAGAGACATCGATTGAAGATGAGAGAGGGATTGAAGATGAGAGAGCGTCAGAGAGAGCGAGAGAGTGAGAACCCGAGAGAGCGAGAGACGGAGAGAGCACGCTCTTAGTATTATTTCCTGCATTTCTAGTTATTATTATTATATTATTATTTTAATTTTAATTAAATTTTGTTTTAACTTTTACCAACGGAAGATTTTAAAAAAGAAGGCACCGTAGGTAAAAGTGGTCGTGGCTATATGGCAGTTTTTTGGTAGTGTCAACTTTATCCCATATAAATAATGTAATTAAAGGTGATATTATATAAATCACCTCTTAATAAAAGCAACAATTTTGAAAAAATGTAAAACTCTTAGGCTTATTAAAAGATAATAGTTGAATATTTTAATGTCATACCTTGGTCTATGTGATGTCGGAGTTTATTTTTTGTAGACCGGATGTAGACGTTCTTTTTTACATATATATATATATATATATATATATATATATATATATATATATATATATATATATATATATATATATATAGAGAGAGAGAGAGAGATAAATATATTTACATATTGTTAAGTGTATGTCATTGTCAAAAAAGTGCATGTTGTGAATTTAATATTATTTTATTTGTTTTTTATGACAAAAATATTATTTTATTTGTACTTTTTATTCTATTTTTTTGTTGTATTTTGATGCGTATTAAATACATTTCGAAAGTTAGCAAAAGTTTCATGTGATCCTTTCAAATCTTATCTAGCACACCAGAAGGACTATGTGTTGGGCATCTCTATATATTGCCAGGCACATCATAGAACAACATAAAAGGTGCTGCAGAGTTTCAATAAAATAGAGCTACAAACAATGGTGGAATTTTTCACCATCATATTAGCTTTAATCATAGGGCTGGCCTTTGCATATCTTGTCAAATATATTAACAACCAAGATTCCTCACACAAATTGCCAGATGGAAGCATGGGGTGGCCATTGCTTGGGGAGACTCTTGGCTTCCTCAAGCCCCATAGATCAAACTCCATAGGATGTTTTTTACAAGAACATTGTTCTAGGTAACTTTACAATTTTCTATCTTCACATATTTCATCGTTCTGAAACACATTTTGTTGCTTGTGTTACAAGTATCTTAAAAATAAGTGTTGTGTTGTGATGTGTACTCTATGATTAAGCAATCGTTGTTATGCAGGTATGGCAAAGTTTTCAAGTCCCATCTATTTGGTTCTCCCACCATAGTTTCATGTGACTTTGAGCTTAACATGTATATACTTCAGAATGAAGGAAAGCTATTCCCTGTTAATTATCCCAAGGTAATGCATAAAATCTTGGGGAAATTGTGTATGCTTGTTGTCACAGGAGACCTCCATAAGAAGCTAAAAGGCACCATTATCGGATTTCTTAGTGCATCGAAGTCCCAATCCAGGTTCCTTCACGGTGTAGACATGCTTGCACTCTCAAGGATTAACTCATGGGGTTTAAACTGTAACCAAGTTGCTTTCTACAAAGAAGCTAATAGGGTATGATACCATCAACTAATTTGTTAGTTTTATTGTGTTTATTTTCCTCTTTTCTATGTGTTAATTATGAACCGAGGTGGAGATCAAGTTGGCAAGATCTCCATGTCGTAATTCAATTGCTTTAGGGTGTGTGTTTGGAATAAGAGAGAAAGAGGGAAGAGAGAAAGAGGGAACAGAGAGTGAGCCACTGAGGGAAGAGAGAAAGAGGTGGGAATTAGAATAATATTAGGAGGGTTGTTTTGTTTAAGGGAAAGAGAAGAGAAATAGGGAAGAGAGAGTTGTGCCTTTTGGTTTGGTCGGAGCGAAAGAGAGAAGAGAAAAAAAATATTAGTTTTGAGAGGACAAAAACACCCCTACGTGTTTGATTTAATTTTTAATTTAATTGACTCAGTATTTTTTTTTGACAAATAGTATTTATTTTAATTATTTAATTAAATTAGCCAAATATTTATTTCAATTAGCTAATTAATTATTTTAATCATTTAGCTTAATTAGTTACATATTTATTTGAGTTATTTAATTTAAATTTATAAAGTGTCACATAATATAAATTATAATAATTGTTATTCAGGGTAAAAGTAATTTAGTCGAGGAAAAAATGGTAAAAGTAAAATTTAAGAGCAGTGGAGAGATTACAAAAATCACTAAACTAATTATCTCTCACTCTGTTTTTCTTTAACCGAACATGTCAAAATCACTCTTTCTTCCTTTACTCTCTCTTCCCTTTCACTTCAAACAAACACACCCTTAAACTGCTCAAACACTAATGATAAAGTTGGTTCTCTGAACTTGTCAAAAAAAAGTTGGTTCCAAATGATTGAACTGGCCTGGTTCTTAAAATATTGCAATAATAACTGAGTATAATCTTATGATACATACTGAAATAATGTATTTTTCTCCTATGTGAAACAGTATTCCATCAATGTAATGCTGAAGCACCTTCTGAGCATTGATCCTGATGAGCCTCTAGCCTTCAAGATTCTTGAGAACTTTGAGACCTATATCAAGGGCTTTGTTTCATTGCCTCTAAATATTCCTGGAAGTGCATTTACCAAAGCCGTGAAGGTACTAATTAATAGATTGTAAAAAAGTAAATATTGTAGTCATGGTTTTAAATTGCAGTCAGCAACCGCGATTGCGCCCTCGACATAATTACCACAATCGCAATTGTGATGGCGTACGTCGACTCTTTTTGTCAACAATTACTTACAATGTAAGAGTTTTTAGTTCTGCGTGCGACTGCAATTTAAAACTGTTGTAACAGCAACCGTAAACAAAGAAATAATAATAGAAACGAAAAACAGAAATAGGAGACACGATATTAGTCATGCAGTTCAGCCAATCTTTTGCCTACGTCTGCGACTACAGAGCAACTGTAGTTCCGTCTTATTGCTTGAATCAATTAGGGTTTCGGTGTTACAATACATACTTATAATAACTTAGTTAAGATTACAATAATACCCCTGAACCCTACCATGGTGGGCTGACGCCCCCCACACCCCCAGCACAGCCCAAACAGTTTGGGTCAAGTCTAATATGAGCCATACTCAGCAAAAACCTTCATTGTAGTACAAGTGTCAAATTCATAAGTGTTTTCAATCTAATATTGGATTTCACTGTTTTTATCAGGCTCGGATAAAACTCCAATCTACTATCAAAGGTATTCTGTTGGAGAGGCGTAAATGTAACGTGGGGCCAGTAGAAGGAGGGGACCTCTTGAATGTGGTTTTATCTAAGGAGAATCTAAATGATGAAGAGAGGGTGAGCATTGTATTGGACGTTTTGTATGGAGGTTATGAGACAACAACAAAACTTCTGTCTTTGATTGTCTATTTCCTTGGGGGATCCCCTAATGCTTTAGAAAGGTTAAAGGTATGTACATAGCTAAAAGTATAACCTTTTGGAAACAATAACATGTGTAGTTTCAGAAGCATTATTAATTTTATTAAATTAATTAATAATATGTCTTACAGGAAGAGCATCAAATGATAAGGAAAAGTAAAATGGAGGGGGAACTATTGAACTGGGAAGACTATAGACAAATGGAGTTCACTCAAAATGTAAGAAACTTAATTATAGGATCAATTTAATTAATTAAGTAACCTATAGCAATATAATTTTGTCTCCTCATGATTTTGTGTTTTCTCACGTCTGGTGTGAATAAAATGTTGACATTAGGTGATAAATGAAGGTATGAGATGTGGGAATGTTGTCAAGTTTCTCCACAGGAAAGCTGTTCAAGATGTCAAATTCAAAGGTATTTTTAAAGTTTATAAATTGAAACTTCGATGTGCCACTCTCAACTTTGGCGACTACGTGATATATATGATTTATTTGGATATAGCTTATTTTGAGCTTATTTTGAGCTTATGAAAATAATTTATGCAAAAAAAAATAAGTTTTTGTATTATTCAAAAACTTGTCAAAGTAGTTTATGGGAAAACAACTTATGAAGATATAACTTTTGTTAGTGAGAACTTATGGGTTAACATAAAACCTTACGAATCGTAATATGAATCTTATTTGAAATTTTGATTTGGTAAGATCAAAATATGAACTGTCCTATATTGATCCAATGGTTGAGATGATCTTGTTTTTTTTTACAATGGTCGAGATGATCTTGTTAAAGTGACTAGTACTTGCAAAGTATTTTGACTGCATTCAATCCATATTGAGAGTATCAGATAGAGCCTAGAAATATGAAAGAGGAAAGAGATTCACGACTAAAATCCTAAGGCGAGGAATCCCATACCCACTGAGTTTTGTAGGGCACGACACCCAAGAGCCATTCACTTAATGACACATCATTTTTGTATATTTAAATATTGCTCAATTTTTGCCTAAAGGGTATCATACCGATCAAAACTCAATAAATATGGTAGAATTCTCCTGATCCTAATAATTAACATAATTAACAATCAGAGACTAATATTTTCCTATTAAAAGAAAAATAAAATATTACTGACACTATTAAAATTGTTGCAGAGTTTGTGATACCCGCAGGGTGGAGGGTTCTTCCTGTGTTGTCAGCACAGCATTTAGATCCAAACCATTTTGAAAATCCATTGGAGTTCAATCCCTTTCGGTGGAATGTATGTTTGATTTAATATAAACCCCTAACTAAACCTGGTTCATGTGTTACCCTACCATAATGCACATCTAATTTTTGTCTCTATTTGTAGGACAAATCGAAAAGCAACAAACTTGCAGCATTTAGTGGTGGTCCTCGACTCTGTCCAGGAATTGATCTAGCTAAAGTGGAGATAGCATTCTTCCTTCATCATCTTGTCCTTAATTATAGGTACTTCATTTTATTAAATTAACTAACCAAGATGATAACATGCATAGGTTATTATTAGCAAGATTGGTAGATTCATTAATTAATTAACTTCTTGCAACATGCTTAACGAAAATAAAAAATCTTCCTACAACCCACTTGGGAATCCATATGATTGGTCCAATAAAATTTGGGTTTTTTTATTTTTAGTCACTCAAACCATTTTCACCAACTTTTGGTCCCTATAAAATATAGATTTTTTTGTTTTAGTCCCTTATAACTTTTAATAACGCTTCATGACTTTTAATCGAACTTTTTTACCTTTTATAAGTGCTATTAAAAGTATTGAAGAGCTATAAAAAGACTTAATGGACTAAAAGAAAAAATTCAAATTTTATTGGGACCAAAAATTAGTGAGATTTTTTTGAGGGACTAAAATAAAAAAACCCAAATTTTATAAGGATCAAAAACATATTTAACCCTATAAGAAATAAATGGTGTTTTTTGTTGGTCAAAAATATAAGAAACAAACTCTAATTTTAAGATGTATTAAATGATCAATATCAAATTCACTCCTATTAATTGGTGTAATTTGAGGTGATATCATTAATTAAGAGTGTAAATCATCATTTATCGAAAAGAACAATTTTGAAAAGGAGTTAAACTTTAAGTCTTATTACAACAGAATAATTGATTTCAATGTTATCTTTTGATCCATTTGATGTAAAAGTTTGTTTCTTATAATTTGATCCGAATGTAGTAATTATTTGTCACCTATCCTTTTTTGCCAGGATTAGTTTTTGTGTCAAAAATGACAAAGAAAAGGGAAATAGATATCAAATTTAGATTCCCTACATTTTACTCTCTATCAGTTTTGAATCCAACATGAGGGTCGTTTTTGACCTTTTGCGATCGTGTATTGTTGACTCACAGTATTATTACCTTGTAACAGGTGGAAAAACATGGGAAACGACCACCCAATTGCTTTCCCTTACGTGGAATTCATTGGAGGGCTGGTGTTGGATCTTGAACCCAGAGGCACTAGTGCTATTGGGAAACATCCTTGATTGTAGTTTAGAGTATGTTTGGATAAAAGTATTTTTTGAGGGTAATATAACTTTTTGGGGGAATTGAAATATTTTACGTTAAAAATTTAAGGTAAAATGTTCTAATTCTCCCAAAAAATTACATTACCCCCAAAAAGACTACAACCAAACACACTTAGGGTTTATGTCTTGATGTATTAAAATCGTCCAAACAAGTTGTAACTGAGAAAGAAATGTCCAAGAAACATTTTGGAAAATAAATCTTTAAAACTGTGGGCTAGAGGTAGTATTTACCCTTATATATATATATATATATATATATATATATATATATATATATATATATATATATATATATATATATATATATATATATATATATATATATATATATATATATAAGAATGATAGGTGGTGAGTGAAAGAGAACACATATCACATCTAAAAACAAATATTACTTTGCTCAAAAGAAACAAACAAATATGGTAAAAAAAATGATAATTTGTTCCAAATAGTAGAACATTTTTTTTATAAGCTTTTCTTTGTATCCGAAATAGGGGTGGTACAACTCTTAAGAATAAAGCCTTACTAAGGGAGACCTCCCAAGTAAATTAAAACAATGATCCCTAATACAATGTTATCATCACTAGTGCAAAATCAAGAAAAGAATTAGACTTTTAAAGTCAGACGCATAAATATCCGACTTAAAAAGTAAACGCGGTGGCAAACTTGTAATTAAGATGAAAAAGATTATCTAGTGCGCATCTTTTAAAGTCGGGCAGAATGATACCCGACTTAAAATGTTAAGATGAAAATAATTCGAAGTCAAGCAAATATAATGCCTGACTTTAAATGTTCAACCTTCTTTTAAAACCCTAATCACAAACTTCACTCTCTCCATCAAAGAACTGAAACAGAAACTTCGCTCTCTCCGCCAACCTCACCCTCGATCGTCTCACTCTCAATCACAAAACCCATCTCATCTCACTCTCGCGAAATCCTATCTCATCTCACTCTCAATCTTGATTTTCTGATTTCAAGAAAAGGAATCCCATTGATGTCACAGTGCGATTTAAACCATGCTGTCTTGCACAACGTGATTTCACCATGTAATCCTACAAGGCTGCTGCGCTATGGTTTCACACATCGCATTTCTTTGGTTTCTTTTTAACTTTTTGCGAATCTGATTTGGTTTTCTGCTCTTGTTTCTTCGTTCTTTGAGTTTACCCAGTACTTACTTGGGCTCAGGTAGCGTTATTCATCCGTGCCCTCTGCTCTAGAGCCAAGCTCTGTTGTAGTGGCCAAACCGAGGTGTCGCCGTTCTCGCATCACCACCGCGTCATCCTGCTCATGGTTTGTTTGATTTGATTTGATTTGCTATGCTATATTGTCCATGAATATGTTGTATGGTCCGAAATATAACAAGCACTACTAGAAAATGGCTTTTTAGCGTCCATTATTTAGCGTCGGCCACGCACCCACGCTAATAGTGTCGCCCTAGAGTCGGCTTGACCCAAGCAACCCACAAATTTTTTTTCTGTTGAAAAAAAATATTAGCGTCGGCTAAGGCAGACGCTACTCTAGAAATGGCGGACGCTAAATGCTTAATTTTTAAATATTATTTTTAGCGTCGGCTCTTGCCGACGCTACCTCTCCGTTTATTTTTCTATTCTGATTCTCACTCTCACACTCTCACTCTCAGACTCTCGCTCACTCTCCTCACCCTATCACTTTCACTATTCTCACTCTCACACTCTCGCTCTCACTCTCACTCTCCTCATCCTCCGTTATGCCTCCCTCCTCTCAATCACCACCACCTCACCTCCACCCACACTCCCCATCGTCGTTCTCGACTCCTCCCTCACCCTACGCCCTCATTCTCCTCAACTTCGGTGAAACCCTAACCCCACCTTTCCCCAATCCCTAGCTCAACTCTGGCCTCAGCCCTCATTCTCGCAACCACCGTGCGCCGCCATCCACTCATTCAAATCGAAGAGAAAGGAAGAGATTCATATCTGTTTTTTGGTTGATTCTACTGTTAGTATGTGATTTCTAGGTCACCACCACCGTCACAGCCACTGTTCACCGCGGTGGAAAATTGGAATGCCCTTCTCTCCCTCTCCCTCTATCTTCCATGTCTCTCCCTCTCTTCGCCTGAAGACATTTAATGGTGCTCAAAGGTTTCATGGTTGATCAATAGGGTTTCGTAGTTCTCAATAGGGTTTTCCGTTGGCTCTCGTTGACCCCTTCCTTTGATTCAATCTTCGCCTTCTTCGACTTGGGTATCATACCCTTTCTATTTCAGCACTCAGGTACCCCGTTATCACCTCATTTCTTCAAAATCCCTTCACTGCATATCACTTTTAATCAAATTTGATTCACCTGTTATCACTAATGTTATGGGTTTAAAATCAGATTTTGCTATATATTGGATTGCTATTTAGAGATGCTGTTAAGAGTGAATTCATTTTTAATCCGACTGTGATGTGCAGTTTAAACAGATCACGTGATTATGTTTTTATTTATAATTCTAGTCCAAGATTTTGATGTGCATTGTCAGATGTTCTTTTGTCAGATTCGAGCTGTTGTTGAAAAGGAATTTCATCATGAAGATTCAAATGGTAGTGATCCTGGCTTTAGAATATCTGACATCCCTGTTGTTGTATTTGGGTCACGAGCTCATCTAGAGGAGAAAGCTTTGGCTACAGTTAAGTGTGGTCTTCTCCATTCTTTGTTTTATTGCTGTCATGCACATAGATCATCTTGATTGAATAATTTAGCTTAATATCTGCAGAGGAAGTGGTACCGCAATTTTTTGATGATGGGGTTCCATCTTGATGGTAAAAGTATAGTGAATGCAACAACTGTATTTTTAGATGGAAATTTCTTTTTACTGTGATAAAATTTTACTGTCAAAAGTGTAGTTTGATAAGGCTGAATATTCAGGCCGAATATTTCAATGTTATTGAGGCACATGATTTGAAGGTTAAAAATAGAAACTTAGTGCATTTTATTTTCTTCATGTTTACTATCTGATTTATGTTCAGATATATATATATATATATATATATATATATATATATATATATATATATATATATATATATATATATATATATATATATATATATTAGTAACTAATACACACACTACTTGTTTTGCCTTTACCTAGTATCTCTATTTTGTTTATAGTTGAGTTTATGTATTAGAAAAACCTTCAGTGGCTTAAGTACTGAGATGGTAGCATGAACAAACATGGATATATGCATCTGGTGATGATACAAATGAGGCTGGCTTTGAGTTTCTTTTTTGCTTACTCCACTTGAAGATATTGTAATCATGGATTCTATTTAAGTATGAGTTGCCTAGTCATGTTCTGAAATATGGATATATTTAAGTATGAGGCTGTTTTTTGTTTCATTAAGGTTGTAAGAAATGCTCACTACTACTTCACTAGTTCTTAAACATTAAAGTTTATGAACTATCATTAGGATATGTAACTGTTTATCTCCTATCTTAGTATTTGAAAATTGATTAATTAAGAATGTTTAATTGATTAGGCATAGGTGGACTGGAAGATCTGAAGCTCATCTATGGGACAATAGCTGTAAGAAAGAGGACCAAGCTAGGAAAGGAAAGCAAGGTAAGAAAACGACTATATATATTTTTGGTCAAAGTCAAACAAATCTATTGAGCTTGATTCTGTTCTTTCACTGCTCTCGGTTGGTTAGGTTAGATTTTTCAGTTTTACATTATATTTATTAGCTTAGAATTCAATTTGTATGAATACTAGCTATGTGTAACATCCTCAAAATAATTAGGCGAATTATTTGGACGTTAATCCAATAGGAATAATTTAGTGCTTGACTGGTAAATTTAATGAGTGCTAAAATTATTTATTGGATGACATTAGATCGTTAACCGGATAATACGGGTCAAGGAAGTTTTGAAATCGAAATAAGGAATTAAGATCAATACCGTAATTGGACCACGCTACCACTTATTTATTAATTAAATAGGTGTGTGTGTGTGTGTGTGTGTGTGTGTGTGTGTGTGTGTGTGTGTGTGTGTGTGTGTGTGTGTGTGTTTAAAGAAAGGAAAGAATAAAAGAGAGGAAAGAAAGAAGGGATACGCGCAGGAGAGGAAAAGAGAAAGAAGAAGAGGAAAAGAAGAAGAGAAAGGAAGAAGAGGAGTGAAGCCCATCCCACCAAAATTCATCATCTTCATCATCTTCCCTCCCTCATCATAACCCAAGAACTTGGTAAGATTCCCCTCCATTTTTCCCCTTCCTTTTTGATTTCGAAAATTGAGGGTTTTATGGAGAAATTTGTTGAAATCAAGGATTCATAGGTTGTATCAATGATTGGGTTATGTTTAGGATCGAAGCTAGGAGCGGATTGAACGCGATTGGAAGCTCGAAACGAAGTTAGGAGCGATTAAGTGTTGATTGGGTTCGATTCGGTGATTTTGACATATCGGTGATTTCGGCTCGGCAACGACTCTCGCTTCAAGGGTGAGTTTTACTCACGATTAGGCTTATTCCGTTTTGAAATGAATTGTGTGACTTGGTTTCGAGAGATTTTGAGTCTAAAACGTTATTTTGAAATGTATCGCGTTTTAACGAAATTCGTAATCGTTGAGTTTTTGATTGAATTGCTTGATTGTTTGATGTTGATTGGACTGGTATATTGTCTGGTACTGTCTGTTTTTGAGTTAGGAATCGATCGGGGCAAGTTTCGGATTAATCAGAAAGCAAGTTTTCTTAAAACAGGCCATTTTTGGAATGCTGTCAAATGCGCACGACCCGTGCGTCTCAGGCGCACGACCCGTGCGCCTGGTTCGGGTTCAGTGTTTAAAAAAATGTCTAACAGGGCGCACGACCCGTGCGTCCTGGGGCATGACCCGTGCGCCTAGTTCTGTCCAAAATTTTCAAAGTGCCCAAAATGATTCCGTTTCGATTCTAATCCTTTCCTAACCCTTCTATAATGAAATTAGGCTTATAATGCCATGATTTTGAGTATGTTTTAAAAGGGGTTTTACCAAATACTTTTGATGTCCAAATCATTTCGAAAAAGTCGAATAATAGTATGCGTGTGCGGACATATTTTATTGATAACAAAACGGACTATGAGTCTTACGTGGTAAAGTATAATTTAAATGGACTAAAGGTTCATATGATTGTAGATATATATATTATATCGAGTTTGGGTGACGACCCATGTTGACATACTAGGCGGGGAAGTCATGAACCCTTACCCTAGGCTCTGTGCCATTAGGAAACACTATTGGTTATGGGGTTCGCCGGGATTAGCAGTGCGTGAAGTCGGTGTTATGTTAAAAGTTATGTGTTACGTTCACCGGGATTGCAGTGCGTGCAGTCGGTGGTACGTAGAATTGTTTTGTAGTACGGTTCACCGGGATTAGCAGTGCGTGCAGTCGGTGTCGTACCAAGTCAGAATACCATCACACGGTTCACCGGGATTAGCAGTGTGTGCAGTCGGTGTCGTGTTAAATTAACCAGGATTTATAATTGGACCGAGAGTGTTAGTAGGGGTCTCGGTAGAACTCACTGAGATTGTATTTCACTGTTTAAATGTTGTTGTTTTACAGATAAACAGGGACAGAAGAAACCTCAGAGGCACGAGTAGGTGGCCCCGGGAGATGGATGATGACTTAGCTTTGTGTTTAAGTTTATTCTCCTTCTGTTGTCCATGTATCACAGCACTATGGCATTAGTGTTATGTTTATCTTTCTTTCCGCTTTCTTGTATGACTCTGACTACCACAGTTGCTGACAGTTTATGGTCTGAGAACCGTTTGGTCTTAATCGTGTATAAGACAGTTATGTTATATTTCAGCAAAAATTTTATAGTGGTATTCAGTGTCTGAGCAGGAAATATTATCTCTGATGTGTGTTTAATGTGCACTTGGGTGTTTTTAACAAATAGAAATACCGGGGTGTTACAATTGGTATCAGATCGGTTGGACCTAGTCGGACTTAGCTTTTAGGGTCTTTGCTTTCTCCAGTCGTGATTTTCTTAGTATGCTATTAGACATTGAGCTTGATCAACTTAATACTTTGTGCATATTTCGCAGAATCATGGCCAGGAGAGGCAGAGGCGTTCCTCCTCCTGTTGATCCAAACTTCGAATGGATGCAGAATGTCATTGAGAATCAACAGAAGATGATGCAGGATATGTTGCAAATGCAGCATGACCAAATGGGTCTACAACAGCCCAACTTCCAACCTCATCAAGAAGATCCTAACCGGACATATTTCCAATTTCAAAAGATGAAGCCCCCGACTTACAAGGGTGGACCGGATCCAATGACTGCCTATTACTGGATTGATTCAATGGAGAAAATTTTTCAAACCTTGCAATGCGGGGAAGAAGAGAAAGTGATATGTGCGGCAAATGTGCTCGATGAAGATGCCCACACCTGGTGGTGTAATGCAAGACAAATGATGGAACTCCAAGGAACTCCCCTCACTTGGGACAATTTCAAGGAATTGTTTTTGAAGCAATATTTCCCGACGGTGAAGAAGCTGAGTAAACAAGCAGAGTTTGTGAATCTTAAGCAAGGTGATTTGTCAGTTGGGGAATATGCTGCGAATTTTGAAAGACTGTCTCAGTTCTATGAGTTGGGGAGGTATGCCCCAAATGATATGTGGAAGATGCAAATGTTCAAAGAAGGTCTCCGAGCTGATGTGAGCCAAGGACTCAGTTCTTACACTTTGGTTAATTATCCTGCCCTAGTGCAACAAGCATATGTTGCTGAGGAGGATCTGAGGAAAATGTATGCTGAAAAGAAAGACTATTGGAAGGGTAAGAAAAAGGTTGCTGAATCTTCTACTCCAAACAGACAATTCAAGGGAAACAATTATAAAGGAAAGCAGGTACAATCCTTTGACTCACTAAAGTTCCGCAAATGTGACACTTGTGGAAGACATCATCAGGGTGACTGTCGACAAAGGCCAAACCGGTGCTATAATTGTAACGAAGAGGGCCACTATTCAAATGAATGCCCGAAAAAGAAGAGTTTTCAGGGAACACCAAATGCTCCTAGGCAGGGGCGAATCAACACATTGGATGCTCGAACCATCACTCCTACTGATAATCTCCTGAGGGGTACGGGATCTCTTTTTAATACCCCAGTCAATATTTTATATGATTCTGGTGCAACTCACTGTTTTATATCACAAGCGTGTGTGGATCGGTTGGGACTAGCATTGACAGAACTATCCGAACCGATAACTATTTTAACTGCTGCCAAGGGTCGTGTCCAGACCCAATCATTGTGTAAAAATTGCCTACTTGTCATAGGGGACAGACAATTTGTTGTGAAATTTATCTGCTTGCCTATGAAAAGTATGGACATTGTTCTGGGTATGAATTGGATGGCTGAAAATCATGTAACAATCAACTGTGCCGATCGAACCATTAGCTTCGCCTCCGAATCCGTAGGGTTGACACAGGCAGATTTTGAAGCAACGATCTCTTACACCGAAGCAAGCTAGTCATTATTTCAAGGTGCGGAAGCTATTCTTATCATGTTATCTGCATCTACTGAAACGGGTTTAGACTTGACATCCGTGGAAGTGGTAAATGAATTCCTAGATGTCTTTCCAGAAGAAGTATCATCCTTACCTCCTGACCGAGAGGTAGAATTCTCAATAGAATCACTACAACATTTTTGGCTTTAGGCCATGCCAACCATTGCCACGGCTAAAAAAGCGTGGCTTAAACCTGGAAGAGGCCATAGTTCTAAAAGCGTGGCAATAAGATAGACAATAGGCGACGTTTGCCTTAAGTTGATATCAGGCCACACTTTAAAAGTACATAGGCCACGGTTAAAAAACCGTAGATATATAATACCACAATTCTGCAAACGTGGCCTTTAGAAATTTAAGAAAAACGTTGCCTTTCCTTTGGTCAAAAAAAAAAATTAATAAAATATCTACGCGCTACTCCGCTGAAACGTCGCTCTCTCTATAATCCCTATTCTCTCTTTTTCCCTCCCTTCAAAAGACCCTAGCGCTCCCTTTGTCTTTTTTTTTCTTTTTCCCTCTGTTTCCGCCGTAGAACCACCCAAACTGTTCCTCCCTAGCAACCTTCGTCGCCGCTTCATCCCTTGCTCAAACCTCCGCCGTCGCTCCAAACCTCTGCCGTCGCTCCAAACCTTGCATAGCTCCGCTGCTCTATTGTTGTGCCGCTCCAAATCGTCATAGCTCCGCCGCTCCTCCTGACACTGTCTTCCCTCTATGACCAGGTTTTACTCCTTTCTCCATTCTACAGAAGCTATCTTCTATCATTTTGCCCTTTTTCTCTCTTCTCCTCATTCTCACTGTTGGCTTGTTTTTTATTTACAGGCCACTATTAGGGATTTCTCTGGTTCCCCTTCCTAGGTTTTCTTTCTCTATGCTGAATGCTTTTTAATTTTTTCTTTTGCTTTTCCTTTCCTGATTAGTGATTTTTTTTGGGTATTTGGGTTTCAAATTAGGGATTTCTGTATGTTTATATGTTTATATTTGTTTAGGAATGATACTGGTTTGTTAATTTGTTGACATCACGTATCATTTTTTTTGTAATTAAAATTAAAATATGTTGCAGGCTTTGAAATGTGGGAGTGAGTGATGTTCGCTGCAAGAGTCTTCAAAGAGTGAAGAATTTTGAAGAAGGAAAACCTGCAGCATCAAAGAGAGTCCTCTAACGATTGTAGATTTGAGACAAGAGAGATGAAAGAGCAGGAACTAAAGCTTGTGAGAGAAGAATTGAAGCTGAGAAGGGAAAAACAAGAAGAGCTGCTGCTGAGGTAAAATAATGATAGTTTTGAAGAAAACTATGAATAGACCTTCTTAGAATCTTGCATGAAACATCCATTGTAGAGAAAGTGTGAGATGAGTTCCCAGGTTGCTTCTTTGTTCTAACCAATATAGGCTCTAGAATAACGAGGTGAGATGTTGGTGTTTCCTTTTGTGTCTTAGTTTTTCTTAAATGGGGTTGTTCTTTCTTTTGGAAATGGTAGGTAAGAGAGTTTAGGAATTGGTGTTTTTAATGAATAGATAGGCCAACAATAAGAAACTAACTTCTATAAGGTGGAGTTATTTGTACTTTTGTTTTTACCAAAGGATTTGGAGTTTGGAACTATTATCATTGTGTTCAAAGCGACTATTAGGAGTTACAACTTACAACCCTTGATGTTGTGAGGGCAAACACTTTGGTGGTAAGACTATGCCTCATAATTAAATTTCCTTCCTACTTGTTGCACAACTGAAGCTAAAATTATAATAGGTCTTTATATGTTTGATCAAATTAGTTTACTCAATTTGTTTTGCAAAATATTTGACATAATTATAATGGGTTGTACAAAGCAGATATTTCCATATTGTGAGATTGATATATACTACACTAATAGTGTATGTGTTTCCATGCAGATATTTCCTTTTATTCCTTGATATCTTTCCATAGTTCCCTTAGGTAGATTAGGGGGCCGTTCATTATAATTCATTATAAGATCATTAGAGGTTCTAGTAGTTGACTGTATATGTGGTTAATTAATTTCAGGGGAAAAGGAACAAAAAACTGTTCTGGTTCCCAGCAACTGCTCCTCTTGTATCAGTAATATTATCAACTTTTATTGTATATATCCAAAGCAGATAAGAATGGGGTTAATATAGTAAAACATGTAAAAACGAGGTTTGAATCCAAGCTCAGCTTGGATGAAGCCAACAAAGTATTCCAACAAGTTGATAAGGCATGGCGGTGATATCTTGGATGAAGCCAACAAAGTATTCCTAGGGTGCAAAGTGAAGTTAGCCGCAAAAGTAAACTCTTAAACATATATGATAAATTACCAAGCTGATTTTATTTGCATCAATCATATGAAAGTTTATTTGTAAAATAGGTTGCTGGAATCCACTGGTGGTATAAAACACAAAGTCATGCTACAGAACTTACTTCAGGATATTACAACTTGAATGATAGAGATGGATACCGTCCTATAGCAAGAATGCTTTCCAGACATAATGCTATTTTTAATTCCAGACAAATGTATCATCCAAAGAATGTTCCTAGTTCAAGTTTAATTGCCTCTAATTCATTACTTCATGGTCAGCACATGGATTGTAGTAGGAGCTCAATCGATCCTGGTAACGGAGGAAATAGTCTCAGCAACAACTCTTATCTCACCTCAAAGAAGTAACGGAGGAAATAGTCTCAGCAACAAAATAAATAGTCTCAGCACATGGATTGTAGTAGGAGCTCAACGATTCTTGTAATCATGTGTATTCATTAAGTTTTTTTGTAACAATTGTAAGAAAAAAACAATCCATCGTGTATTTATTTTGTTCCTGTACAAGCTATTTGGTTTATGTTTTGGGGAGATGTTTTTTTAGAAAATAATTTGATTAATTTATTCTGTTCCTATACATCACTTGTTTGTTTTTATTCTTAGAAAATAATTTGATTGATGACTTGGCTTGCTTCTATTTCATGGTGACTAATTGTTGATATATAAAAAAAACTGGACTTAAACTTATAGGCCACGGTTATTTATGTGTGGCCAATTGAAAAACGTGGCTTAAACCTATAGGCCACAGTTATTTATGTGTGGCCAATTGAAAACCGTGGCCGGAAACCAGACTGATAAACCGTCGCCTATTTTATAGTTCTGGCCACGGTTTCGAAAATTCGTGGCCTAATGTTAAAAAACCGTCGCCTAAACGAATAGGCAACGGCCACCTACCCCACGCCTCCAAAACCGTGGCCTCGGGTTTAGGCCACGTTTTTTTCACTTCTGGCCACGGTTTTTGGCCGTTGAGTAAACCTCTTTTTGTTGTAGTGAATTGATTCCTGGTGCAGGATCGATATCTATTGCTCCTTATAGGATGTCTCCTTTAGAATTGAAGGAACTGAAGTCTCAACTTGAAGAATTAATATCGAAAAGGTTTATCCGACCGAGTGCTTCTCCATGGGGTGCTCCGGTATTGCTAGTTAAGAAAAAGGATGGTAGCATGAGATTGTGCATAGATTATCGACAACTCAACAAAGTGACGATCAAGAATAAATATCCCTTGCCAAGTGTCATACCCCAATTTTGTCCGGCTTAGGTCCAAACCCTAATTTTCCACACAAAAAGAAAAAATATAAAAAATAACTTATGCATTGCATTTTGGGCCCTAGAAATCATTCCAAAGTTTTTGAAATCATTTTTAGGGTTAGAATGCACTTTTTGGGAAGTTAGGGTTTTTAGGGGCAAAAAGGGCATTTTGGTCATTTCTCACAAAGGGGTCTATAAAAATAATTTTTGCATGAAAATATTTTTCAATAAGCCTCATGCATGAAAATAATTTTTTTAGAAAGTATAAAATTGATTTTATCATGCATATAATATATTCTTGATGAATAAGGAAGGTGTCCATATTTTCAGGAAAGCAAATAATCGATTACCTTCTTGTTTCATTTAAGCCAATAATCGATTATTTGCTCTAAGAAAACAAGCCAATAATCGATTATTTGCTCTAAGAAAACAAGCAAATAATCGATTATCCCTTTCCCCTTTTGAAGCACATAATCGATTATTAAGATGTCCATATTTTCAGGAAAGCAAATAATCGATTACCTTCTTATTTCATTCAAGCAAATAATCGATTATTTGCTCTGTGAAAACAAGCAAATAATCGATTATCCCCTTCCCCTTTTGAAGCACATAATCGATTACCACCTTTTAAGGAAGGTTGATAATCGATTATGCACCTGTTTTGCCTTACAACAATAATCGATTATCATCTCACCAAAGTTTCCATCTTCATCAACATAATCGATTAGCATATGTTTTAATTGAAAGACATAATCGATTATGTCATGCATTAATTGTTGAGTTTTTGAAACTCTATAAATAGGAAGCTACGCTTCACCATTTCAGAGACACAGACACACAGACACTTCACACAAGATCAGAGAGAAGAATTGCTACACACATTTTTTCACGAGATCTGACACACATTTTTTCACGAGATCTGAGAGACATTTCACAAGATCTGGGAAGACAACTCTCGCAAATCTCATTTTCCAGTTCTCC
The DNA here is from genome assembly GCA_039519185.1 of Astragalus membranaceus. Classification (NCBI taxonomy): domain Eukaryota; kingdom Viridiplantae; phylum Streptophyta; class Magnoliopsida; order Fabales; family Fabaceae; genus Astragalus; species Astragalus membranaceus. Next base: position 57,805,144 of record CM076854.1, on the reverse strand, counting down.
GCTTCATTTTCGCTCTATCCGCGCCGTTGGTCCGTCTGAGCTGATCTCTTGCAAGGGTTAGTCGGGGTTTGCGTTCTTCAGATCTGTAATATCTGTCTTCATCAGAGGTATTTCAGTCTTTTCATTTGTTAATGTTTAGTTATTGTGATCCATGTGATTTAACTTAGCTATAGCATTCATCTACTCGTTCTTGTATGTTATCGTCCATTGCTGATGACGAACCATATGATTCCCACTTATGCCTAGTGCATCATGTTCTAAGTGGTGAAGATGGTCTCGGGTGATTCAGCTTGCCCCTTTTAACCCCTTTCAAAAACATTTTTTAGAACTACGTCGCTTTGATTCCCGTTTGGGATACGTAGGAGCGAGCCACGTCCTCGTCAAGCGCAACAAATACAAATTCTTTTCATCCCCCTAAACCAATCATCTTCATAAAACAAACAAAAATCAGTTTCAAACCCATTGTTGCTAGTAGCTCATCAGAGCCTCTGTTCGTTTAGCTATTAGTGACAATGTCCTTTTCTCCTAAAAATAATAAACGATGATCCATCATAACCTTTGTTAGTTTGATCATCGTACAAATCAATCTCTTTCAAAAATCACTTTCAAAAAAAAAAGATAATAAAAAACGAGTTGTTATCAATAGTCCATCAGAACCTTCGTTCGTTTGACTAGCGATACAACTCTCTCTTTTGAGTATTTAGTAAGTAATTCATCATAGCCTCTGCTAGTTTAATCATTTGCTAACGCTCGTCCTATTTCAAAAAATTCACTAAAAAAGATAAAAAAAACAAAAACTTTTCAAAAAGAACCAAGAACTACGTAGCTTTGAATTCTCCATCGCACCGGGAGATACGTAGGAGCGGGCCATGTCCCGTCAAGCACTTTTTCTAAAAACCCTTTTTTCCCCCCTTCTCACCTAAAATAAAATTTTCATTAAAGATTTCCCATTCATCTCCAAATAAGAAATAAATAGGCAAATCTAGGTATTTTTCAAATCAAACGTTAAAACCACACATTTAATTAGAGGTTCTCTTTCGGTAGAAAGGACGTGCGCGGTGCTAACACCTTCCTCGCATGTAATCGACCCCCGAACCCATATCTCTAGTTTTCAAAAGACCATCCGCCTTATCCAAAAGACCTTTTTTCAATGTTTTGGTCTTAAAATTAAAATATTGGTGGCGGCTCCAAAATTATTCCACGTTGTACATTGAGAAACCCGAAAGGGGATTTTTCGGGGTGCAACAGCTGGCGACTCCACTGGGGACATTTTTTTTTTTTTTAAAAAAAAAAAACGAGGGTCAAGCCTAACTAATTAAAATGTGTGGTTTAATGTATTTTTGATTTGATTAGTACCTTGTTTGCCTTTCTTTCTTATCATTGATTAGAGGCATATGCATTTGTCTTTTTTGTTGTTCCCTTCCTCTCAATTCCCTTTCTGAAGTAAGTAATGTATTTGTTGTTGGTACCCTAGGCTAATTGTATTTGAATGATATTAAACCCTAGGGTAGACGACATGCTATTATCTGGACTGTCTGGATTTTCATTTCAGGTGGGGGTAGTGCTAGGGAAAATGCCCTTGACACACACTACACTTATACCCTGTGACTATGTGCTTTGAATGGGACCATAACCCAGGTCTGCAAAAACTTAGGAGAGTGGATTCGAGTAGTGAGAGCCCATCAGGACCTTTGTCCGTTTGGTTACTTGCGAAAGTTTCAACCAGAGTTGTGCTCTTTCATGATGCCTCACACCTAGCAGTTTGCTGCATTTGTGGGGAATTTTGTGAAAGGGACTGTAGCTCTGGTGGCCTTGTGAGGGAGTGAATAGAGCTACATGGAAGGATTACCCTTTTAATTGCCCTAGATCGTAGGTCTTACCTCTATTTAGGTCACAAGGGCTTTTCCAAAATTGTGTGCTGCATTATTACATCTAGTTCATTTCCACCAACGTTTTTGAAAAAAAAAAAAAAAAAAAAAAACAACAAAATCAAAAAAAGAATATGTTTTTCTTTCATGAGGTGGCATATAGGGTATCCTGCCCTAAATTTTCAAAACCCCACCTGTAAATATCTGTCTTTATAAACAAGCATCCTCATCACCCGCATTTTACATCATAACAGCATGCATTACATAAGCAAAATTCTGAAAAATTCATACAGCATTCCTCATGCATCTAATAACATAAAACCATGTGCATATGCATTGCATTCATTTACGCATTCATACTTGTACTCATAAAAAATGTCTATCATCAGAGAGAGAGAAAAACAAAAGGCAAGCTGGTTCGCCAACACCGATACTCCACTCGTCTACAAGCAAGATTAAATGGCTAGCAATCAACATCTCGAGAATGAGGACCCCCTGGGTCAAGATGAGTCGGTTGTGGAGATTCTTAATCCTGAGCAGCTGGCTCAAGAGAATCAAGCTTTGAAGACCAAAGTGGAGGCTATGGAAGCACAGATGGTCGAAGTAATGAGTATGCTACAGAATCTGAGGGGTGGGGCTGCTGCTGGGGCCGCCGCTGTTGTAAATCCAGAAGGGGTCGTTACCTGTGTTTCTCCTCCTGTATCAGCTAAAATCATAACTGTTCATCCCCTTCCCAGGCCAGAAGTTAGTCAATCTCCGGGGACAAACAGTCAAAGACAACCAAATGCACAAATATACCCTTGGGGGATGCCCATGAATTATACCCCATCCACTGCTGAAGCCATTCCTGTGGTGACAAGTCCGCCTGCTGTGGTTACCTCTAGTGGAGCTGCGGGTGTGCCACATATTCACATCCCTAATCCCAGTATTGTACCTCCCAGAAGTTCTCCTGCTCTTGCTCCGGAGATTATTGTAAATCCTCCAAGTGCTGCTTATCAAATGGGAAACTCCGCTCAGTATGGGGGTTACTACTTCAGTCCAGGGAGCTATCCTCAGGGCCTGATGATTGAAAGCTCACAGCCAAGAGACAGATATCACTTGCTAGAAGAACGATTGAAGGCAATGGATGCCCAGATACATGAGATGATGGTCATATTGCAGAACTTAAAGAGTGGGGCAGCTGCTGAAGGTGTCGCCGTCGTGGGTCCAGTTGGTGTCACTTCTTTCATTCCCCCTCCACCACAAACTGTTCCATTCTCTGCTCCTGTGCCATCTCAGCAAGGCGGTGACAAGGCTCAGAGTTGTCAGAGACAAACCAGTTTTGATCCAATACCGATGACATACACTGAATTGTTTAATCACCTGACTTCCAAGAACTTGATCAACACTCGGCCAATGAAGGCCCTTCAACCGCCATTCCCCCGAAGTTACAACGCTAATGCTACTTGCAGTTTTCACGAAAACGGGGTTGGTCATACTGTGGAGGAGTGCAGAGCCTTCAAGCATGCAGTGCAAGACTTGGTAGATGCTGATCGGATCTCGTTTAAGCAGAATAGCTCGAATACAACAACCAATCCATGGCCAGGCCTTGAAAAGTCGGCCGCCAATGCAATTGAAAGCTCTGTTGGGCGGGTGATAAGAAGTGCTGAGAAGGTTAAGACTCCCTTAGAGGTTCTTCATGCAGAGCTGTGCAAATTCGGAGTTATCAAGGGAGGTTGCACTCAGAAAGGAATCTATGTTGATGTCAATTGTACTGGGGCATGCGAGACCTTCAAGACAGTTTTGCAAGACCTATTAGATCGTCATACGACCCAAATAGGTGTGCAAGAGTACAAGGATGGGCATGGGTTAGGATATCGGCCCACTCAAGCTGACAAAAAGAGAATGGCTGAGGAAAAACAAGAAAAGAGGTCAGCTAAGCTTCAAAGGCGGGAACCAAACTTGCAGGAGGTTCCTATTTATGATTCCTCCCTGAGCATTCCTGTTTGTGATATCCGCCAGAGCTTCGTGAGTGCTGGGTTGCTTGATCACAACCAAATTGCTGCCATTGGTAATGGATCCGAAGCCGAAGAAAGTGAGACTGGTCTGGTTCGTCGCTGCCTTGCCAGAGAAAGTTGAAGAATGGGGAAGCTGCTGCCTTTCCTGTGACTTTTAATTCAATATGATCATTGTAATGCAACCCTGTGGCTCTGCCCAAGGCCACAGGACCAGTTGTTAGGGGCGCACATGTTTTTATTTTCTAAATCATCATCATCAATAAAAATGTTGTTTTTGAATTCCAATCAATAAAAAATCAATTCCTTTTCATTTCATGTGTCTCTTCTTTTCTTTATTGTTTTTGCTTGCTTGTCTCACCTTCCATTCTGCTTTTTCGCCTCAGTAAAAAGCGGATCCACAGCAATTGTCTCTCAAAATAACAGTGCCAACAGTCCATATTTTGACTTTGATCACCTTATCAATCAAGCAGAGTGGGACGTTGAGAAAGACCGGGAAAATCCTCCAGAAGGTTAATGAAGCAAGGAGAAAGAGTTATTCAGCATCACAGGGAATCCACTGAAGTGATCAACTTGGGAACCGCTGAGAACAAGAAAGAGGTCAGGATGGGTACTTCAATAAAGGAAAATTAGAGCTCAAAAGGGAAATAAAGAAGAAGGGCAAGTGCATAAAAATAAGTGAACTATTGTCCCAGAGTTAATTCTTGAGGAAATAAGCAATCATGATTTGAAATGAAGTCGGACTACCATTCCATACCCAAAAACAAAATCCTCTCTTAACCACCTTAAGCCAAGAAAATCCCAAAGAGAAAAACAAAATCCTCTCCTAACCACCTTAAGCCAAGAAAATCCCAAAGAGAAAAACATAATCCTTTCCGACCCATCTTAAGCCAAGAAAAAGCCAAAAATCCAAAAGCCACCTTAGACAAAGATCACCTCGAATATACAAAAAACAGTGCATCGTTCTTTATCAACTCACCCAAGCTCAAGAAAAAGAAGAAGTCAAAGAAGGAAAAATCATTCAAAAGGAAAATCCCAAAACCAAAAGAAAAATACAAAAAAAGATGTAAGTATTGAGTTGATACATGTTACCACAAAACCCAAGAGATCCTCGTCTCAATAAACCTTCAAACACTTTCTCATTTCCATGCACCCCTCCTCTCATAAACCGCAAACACTCTCCTTTGACCCCGACAGCCCGCCCTCCATAGACCCTTAGCCAGGAATAAAACCTCCTAATACCTCATCAAGCCAGTTAACCATCATAAATCATCGATCAACAGCCAACACCAAATAAACACCATCCTGCCATTAGCCCCAAATACTTCATTAAGCCTACTCATCTCTCCTCCACAAAACACCACAATCCCGAAAGGTCCATTTCGATCAATGATTGATTGCTGTTATTTTCTCAAAGTTTTAGCTCAAGGACAAGTAAATTCATTTGTTTACCATATGCCAAGTGGGGCAATTCTGTCGCTCTTCACCCCTCCTACAACTGGGGAAATTGACCCTACACCTATCTCATCCCTTGTCGCACTCACATTCATTGAAATCATACAGGGGCAACCCCCTTTCTTCTCTAGTGTATGGGTCAGAAGCAGTTCTTCTCATCAAGGTTGAAACACCCTCTCTACAAGTAGTCATGGAGGCCAGGTTAGAAGAAGCAAAATGGATCCAAGCTCGTCTAGATCAACTGAATCTCATTAAAGGGAAAAGAATTACTGCCCTGCGCCATGGCCAGTTGTACCAACAAAAGATGAAGGTAGCTTTCGGCAGGAAAGTCCGTCTTCGAGAATTCGGCGAAAGGGACCTTGTACTCAAAAGGATCCTACCTATCCAGACTGACTCCGTGGGAAGTTGATATCCACTTATGACGGTCCATGTGAAGTCAAGAAAGCTTTTTCCAGAGAAGCGCCGATACTCATAAACATAGACGGCGAAGATCTCAGGAATCCAGTCAATTCAGATCAAGTGAAGAAGTATTATGCCTAAAAGAAATAGATGAAAAAAGAGAAAGACAAGCCAAGTAAGAATTAGCTCGCTAGGTTGAAAACCCGCAAAGGGCAACCTAGGCAAAATCAGAGCGACCCGGTGGATTGAAAACCCGCAAAGGGCGATCCAGGCAAAAATTAGGGTCTGAAAACTTAGGCATGAAAAGTAAAGAAAGGCATACAACTCTCCTACAAGCTTGGATGAGGGAGTGATCAAGGTCAAGGACATAGATGTTTGGCACTGTTCCACAGAGACGGACAGTCAGAATTCAGCTTCTCTCCTTTTTTCGTGTCTTTTTACAGTTTAAACTTTCAAGTGTAATAAATAATCGGCGTAACTTCTTGTGCGACTGGTTTCCACATTAATAAAGTTCAAATTTCTCGTATCTGTTCATTCTTTTATTTTCTGCTTTTTCTGCTCAAAATAAATGTTTTATGATGATGATGGTCCTGAACTGTAAAACATGTGCATATATCATAGAGCATTGCAAATCATTACGAGATTTTTAAGAGTCCTGAGAGAAAGCACACCATCAAAATCAGTCAATCATGCAAAAGAGTAACTACATCCACGATTGCTTCAAACCAACAAAGTCAAGACCAACATGCACTCGGCCCATGAGCCCCACAAGTCCAACAGGTTCCTCAGTCTCGTGTCATGAGTGTCGCGGGTTGGCTGAACCAGAAAAGGGGGCAATAAATAAACACAGTCATGCATTACATTCATCATGCATAAAATCATGCATTTATCAGACATAAAAATAATGATAATAAAGTAAAGAAAAAGAGAAATTCAGGCATTTGCATTCATCATAAGAGAAAGAAAAAGAAAATAACAATCATGGCATTTGCATCATGCATTGTAACGCCCCAAAATAATTTAATTATTTATTTAATTAAATTATTTAAGGCTTACAATATTTATTTAATTTAATTAAATAATTCGAGTTTAATTATTTTATTTTATTTTTTATTAGGGGGTGTTGTCACTATTTAAGTGGTGCGAGCAAGGGCCCGTGATCCACAATTAGGCCCGTGGCCCATTTCTTTGGCATAGGAGTCGAATTCATTGGGGTCTAGGGAGTTAGTGACAATTCACCCAAGTGAAAAAAGAAAGAAAAAGAAACGTAAGAGGGAGTGAGAAGAGAGTTGCGAAGAGGAGAAGAAGAAAGGGGCGAAGCTCATAGAGAAGAGGAGGAGGATCATTGGTGGTTCGCATTCTTCACTTGGAGCTTGGCTAGCAAATTCGACTTCCATAAGGTTAGGGGGTCCTCTTTTTGTTCTTAATGAGTATGCGAATTATGAATTGCTTAGGGTTAGGGTCCTAGGTTAGTTCCATGATTAAATTGTGTTGTTGTTGAGGAATTATAATATTGTGATGTTGTTGTTGAATTATTATGTTGAGAATTTTATGATTGATGATTGAATTGTGGTAAAATGCGAATTGTAGACCATATGTTTGAGTATATGATTATTTGGTGATTATGTAGTGAAATTGAGAATCATGGTGACATGTTAGAAATATATATATATAATTGGGCGTTTTGATGAATTTAGTTTGGTGAATGAAGGTGAGAAAAATTCTGTTTAGGAGCCCCTAGGCGCCTTGGGCGCCATAAGCATGTTGCTGAAATTTTCAGTGTTGCGCCTAGTCATGGGCGCCAGGCGCCCAGCAGTGTGCTGCGCCAGTTTTCCAAAAATTCTGTGTCACTGTGTTGCCATTCTGTGTTGCTGTCCCTGTTGCCTGTGTTGCCATCCTGTGTTCCTGTGCTGCCAGTTTTGGCACTCGTTGCTTGAGCCATGGGCGCCAAGGGCCCCAAAGTTCTGGTGATAGTTTTGTGAAAATTGTTTTCAGGTTTTTATACTTATGTAAAATGGCTCATGAAAACTGATTTTGGTCAAGAAAGGAGTTGAGTTGCGTATTTTCACTAGGTGCCTAGTGCATGGGCGCCAAAAATAATGTTCAGCTTTTGACAAAATTTTTATTGAGTTTTCATGTCCTGAGAATTTGGCTCGTGTAAAATAAATTTCGAAGAAAAATGAGTTCTGTTGCAAGTTGGTCTTAGGCGCCTAGTGCTTGGGCGCCATGTTGCTGCTGTTCCCTGGGCGCGCCTGTGCGCGTTGTTGCTTCTGGGCGCCAGCGCCTATGCGCGTGTTGCCTTCCTGGGCGCCTAGCGCCTAGCGCCTGTGCGCTGTTGCGCGTGTTGTTCCTGGGCGCCAGCGCCCATGCGCCTGTGCGTGTTGCTTCTCCTGGGCGCCAAGCGCCCATGCGCCAAGCGCTGTGTTGCCCCTGGGCGCCCAGCGCCCATGCGCCAGTTTCCAGGATGTCTAACATTTTTCCTAAATTGTTTTTAACGTAACTTTTGATTCGGTTATCCAAATTCAACGGTTCAAAATGCGTTTTGAAGCTAATTTCAGTGCCTATCCAATAGTCTCAATTTTATGCAAAAATAATTTATTTTTACTGGTGTTCCTGGCTGAAGGTGTTCAAGTGTCCAAATGGCTATTTTTATCCATTTTCCCTACGTCGTGTCAATGTCCTGTGTTGGTCTTTTTGAATTGGTGTTGGTGTGGGTGGTGAGCTGAAATGGTGAGTGATGATGAGGTGAGATTGGTGAGCAGAGGCTTCGGCCTAATTTTAATTTGGTGAGTTAAATAATGCACTATGGTGAGGTTAGAATTTAAAATGGTGAATTGATTGATTGTGGTGTGTTGTGATGCATTCTCCATAAGACCTCATGAGCATGTGCATTATTGGTGAGCAGAGGCTACGGCCTAATTTTATTTGGTGAGCAGAGGCTACGGCCTATTTGTATTTGGTGACGGATCCGACATGCATGTACCCGTGGAGTTTGGGTTGCATTACATGCATAATCATATATTGTATAGTGCTGATTGGAATGAGAATGCTGATTTGATTGTCCCCATTGTTGTGAATTGGTGTGCCTGGTTTCCTTTTCCTATGCATTGCTTAATTCTCATATGTTATTAATTATGAAAAGAGACTCACCCTACTGCCTTTATGTTGCTTCTTATGTCGGCAACGTGCAGGTAATATCGAGTGAAGGATTCCTTCATGCCTTCGTCTGTTAGGAAGTGTCACTCTCTGATACGTAGCACCAGGGGGGGGGGTGTCCTATGTTTATGCATTATTTTTCCTAAACTGTTAGATTTGATTGGTGATGTATTGGTTTTAAGTTTTAGAACTCATATTTATTCCGCTGCTGATGGTGATTGGTTTTAGTTGATGCGAACTAAACATTTTTCTCATGGTGTTATGTATCTTGTTATTTATGAAGTAAATGTAGCACTTGCTTGAATTGTTTTCAAAAAAAAAAAAAGAGACTCTGATTTTATTTAAAAATAAAGTTTATTAGAAAATGGGTGTTACATTAGTGGTATCAGAGCAGTTCGGTCTGTCCGGCCGGTAGTCGAGTCGTCGTGTTGAGTAACATTGAGTTTGTTACTCGTTTCTGAATTTTGTTTTCTGTTGCAGTGCTAGAATGGCCAGACGGGACGATGCTGCACTTGCTGCTGCCTTGCAGGCTATAGCCGGGGCGATGGGTAATATACCCGGTGCTGTTAATGATGGGACGCGCAATTTGGCTACGTTCCAGAGAGAGAACCCACCTGTCTTTAAGGGCAAGTATAATCCAGATGGTGCTCTGGCATGGCTGAAAGAGATTGAAAGGATATTTCGAGTCATGGATTGTGATGATGCGCAGAAGGTCAGGTATGGTACCCATACGCTGGCAGAGGAAGCTGATGATTGGTGGATGGAGGTGAGGCAGAGATTAGAAACTGCTAATGAAGAGATAACTTGGGCTGTTTTCCGTAGAGAGTTCTTGCGGAAGTATTTTCCTGAAGATGTGAGAGGTAAGAAAGAAATAGAATTCCTTGAGCTGAAGCAAGGAAGCATGTCAGTGACAGAGTATGCTGCCAAGTTCACTGAATTGGCTAAGTTTTATCCCCATTATGCTGATGCTGACTCTGAGTTCTCAAAGTGTATTAAGTTTGAGAATGGGCTGAGGGCTGATATTAAGAAAGCTGTAGGGTACCAGAAGATTCGGGTATTCGCTGATTTGATCGACAGTTGCAGGATATATGAGGATGATAGTAATGCTCACTCCAGGGTCATGAGGGATCTGAGGGGTAAATTTCAGAACCGGGGTAAACCGTATGAGGCTCCAGCTGGTAAGGGTAAGCAGAGGTATGCTGATAATAAGAAAACAAGTGGGGGAGATGCCCCTGCGAAGGTTGTGTGCTACAGGTGTGGCAAGCCGGGTCACAAGAGTTTTGACTGCTCGGATAATAAATGTTTCAAATGCGGTAAAGAGGGTCATGTGGCTGCGAAATGTGAGAAAAGGGATGTGGTGTGCTACAATTGCGGAGAATCAGGTCATATTAGTACTAAGTGTACTAAACCGAAGAAAGAGAAGTCCCATGGAAAGGTGTTTGCTCTCGCAGGATCAGAGGACACTAATGAGATTCGAGGTACATGTTTTATTAATGGTATTCCCTTGATTGCTATTATTGATACTGGTGCTACGCATTCTTTTATTGCTGCTTTGTGTGCTGAGAAATTGGATCTTGTTTTGTCTTCTATGATGAGGGAGATGGTTATTGACACTCCAGCTAAGGGTTCAGTAACTACCTCTCTTGTGTGTGCTAAGTGCCCTCTGTCAATCTTCGGAAGAGATTTTCTTGTTGATCTTATTTGTTTGCCGTTGGGAGGGTTGGACGTCATTCTTGGTATGGACTGGTTAGTATTTAACCATGTGCATATTAATTGTTTCCGGAGATCTGTGAGTTTCTTTCCTCCCGAAGAGGAAGAATCAGTGTTGTTGCCTGCTGGTCATTTGCATAAGGTAATGAAGGAGGGAGTTCATTTGTTTGCCTTGATGGCGTCATTGTCTGCTGAGAATCAGGCAATCATTGAAAGGGTTCAAGTAGTGTGTGAGTTCCCTGAAGTGTTCCCAGATGAAATTCCAAGTGTTCCGCCAGAGAGGGAGGTTGAGTTTGCCATTGATCTTATACCTGGTACTAGGCCTGTGTCTATGGCACCGTACCGAATGTCAGCCTCAGAGTTGTCTGAATTGAAAAAGCAATTAGAAGATCTGCTTGAGAAGAAATTTGTAAGACCAAGTGTGTCACCGTGGGGTGCTCCGGTATTGTTAGTGAAAAAGAAGGACGGGAGTATGAGACTTTGTGTCGATTATAGGCAATTGAACAAAGTGACAATAAAGAACAGGTATCCGCTTCCCAGAATTGATGATCTGATGGACCAGTTGGTAGGTGCTAAGGTGTTTAGTAAAATCGATTTGAGGTCAGGTTATCACCAGATCAAGGTAAAGGATGAAGACATTCAGAAAACCGCTTTCAGAACGAGATATGGGCACTATGAGTATTCTGTTATGCCGTTTGGGGTTACCAATGCGCCGGGTGTGTTTATGGAGTACATGAATCGTACTTTTCATAGTTACTTGGATCGGTTTGTAGTTGTGTTTATTGACGACATTCTGGTGTATTCTAAGACAGAAGAGGAGCACGCAGAACATTTGAGGTTAGTGCTGGAAGTATTGAAAGAAAAGAAATTGTATGCAAAATTGTCTAAGTGTGAGTTCTGGCTGAATGAAGTAGATTTCCTTGGTCATATTATCTCTGGTAATGGTATAGCTGTGGACCCAGCCAAGGTTGATGCTGTGTCCCAATGGGAGAGCCCGAAGTCAGTTACAGAGATTAGAAGCTTTTTGGGTTTAGCTGGTTATTACAGGAGATTTATTGAAGGCTTCTCGAAGTTGGCACTTCCGTTGACTCAATTGACGTGTAAGGGAAAAGCTTTTGTGTGGGATGCACGCTGTGAGGAGAGCTTCAATGAGTTGAAGAAGAGGTTGACTACATCGCCCGTTTTGACTTTGCCTGTTCCTGACCGACCGTTTGTAGTTTATTGCGATGCTTCCAAGATGGGTTTGGGAGGTGTATTGATGCAAGAGGGTAAGGTAGTAGCTTATGCGTCCAGACAGTTGAGGACCCATGAGAAGAACTACCCTACTCATGATTTGGAGCTAGCTGCAATTGTGTTTGTGCTGAAAATTTGGAGGCACTATCTGTATGGTACCAGATTCGAAGTGTTTAGTGACCATAAGAGTCTGAAATACTTGTTTGATCAGAAGGAGCTAAATATGAGACAGAGACGTTGGTTAGAGTTGCTGAAGGATTATGATTTCGGCTTGAACTATCACCCCGGCAAAGCTAATGTCGTGGCTGATGCTTTAAGTCGGAAGAGTTTGCATATGTCAGCTATGATGGTGAAAGAGTTAGAGTTGATTGAGCAGTTTCGGGACATGAGTCTGGTTTGTGAAGTGACACCGCAGAGTGTCAGATTGGGGATGTTGAAGATCGGAAATGAATTTTTGGTTAGTGTCCGAGAAGCACAAAAGTCAGATGTAAAGTTGGTAGACCTGTTGGTTGTGAATGATCAAGATGTGGATGGAGATTTCAAGTTAGATTCCCAAGGTGTATTGAGATTCAGAGATAGGATCTGCATTCCTGACGATGCTGAGATGAAGAGAATGATTCTTGAGGAGAGCCATAGAAGCAAGTTGAGTATTCATCCCGGGGCTACGAAAATGTACCAAGATTTGAAGAAAATGTTCTGGTGGCCTGGTATGAAGAAGGATGTGGCGCAGTTTGTGTATTCGTGTCTGACTTGTCAGAAGTCTAAGATTGAGCATCAGAAGCCTGCGGGGTTGATGCAACCATTGGAGATTCCGGAATGGAAATGGGATAGCATTTCCATGGATTTTGTAACTGGTTTGCCAAATACAGTGAGAGGGTTTGATGCTATATGGGTGGTTGTAGACAGGTTGTCTAAGTCTGCTCATTTCTTACCAATTAATATGACTTATCCAGTTCCAAAGTTGGCAGAAATCTACATCAAGACTATTGTGAAGTTGCATGGCGTTCCGCTTAGTATTGTATCTGATAGAGATCCAAGATTCACCTCTGAATTTTGGAAGAGTTTGCAGGAAGCTTTGGGTTCTAAGTTGAGGTTGAGCTCCGCTTATCATCCGCAGACAGATGGTCAGACGGAGAGGACTATTCAGTCATTAGAGGACTTGTTGAGGGCATGTGTTCTTGAACAGGGAGGTTCATGGGATTCTCATCTTTCGTTGATAGAATTCACCTATAACAACAGTTTTCATTCTAGTATTGGTATGGCACCGTTTGAGGCATTGTATGGTCGGAGATGTAGGACTCCGTTGTGTTGGTATGAATCTGGGGAGAGTGCAGTGTTGGGGCCTGAAATTGTGCGAGAAACAACTGAGAAGGTAAAATTAATCCGTGAGAAGATGAAAGCGTCGCAGAGTCGACAAAAGAGCTATCATGATAAGAGAAGGAAGGATTTAGAGTTTCAGGCCGGTGATCATGTGTTCCTGAGAGTCACTCCGGTGACTGGTGTTGGGCGTGCCTTGAAATCTAAGAAGTTAACTCCCCGTTTCATTGGTCCGTATCAGATTACGGAGAGGGTGGGAAGTGTTGCATATAGGGTGGCTTTGCCGCCTAATCTTTCGAACTTGCATGACGTGTTTCACGTGTCACAACTTCGAAAGTATGTTCCGGACCCGTCCCATGTGATTCAGATGGATGAAGTAGAGGTGCGGGATAATCTCACCGTGGAGACTATGCCTGTGCGGATTGAAGATAGAGAAGTGAAGACTCTGAGAGGGAAAGAAATTCTTTTGGTGAAAGTGGTTTGGTTAGGAGCTGCTGGTGAGAGTATGACTTGGGAGCTGGAGAGCAAGATGCGGGAGGCATATCCGGAGTTGTTTGATTCAGGTAATTTCGAGGACGAAATATTCTAAGTGGGGGAGAGTTGTAACGCCCCAAAATAATTTAATTATTTATTTAATTAAATTATTTAAGGCTTACAATATTTATTTAATTTAATTAAATAATTCGAGTTTAATTATTTTATTTTATTTTTTATTAGGGGGTGTTGTCACTATTTAAGTGGTGCGAGCAAGGGCCCGTGATCCACAATTAGGCCCGTGGCCCATTTCTTTGGCATAGGAGTCGAATTCATTGGGGTCTAGGGAGTTAGTGACAATTCACCCAAGTGAAAAAAGAAAGAAAAAGAAACGTAAGAGGAAGTGAGAAGAGAGTTGCGAAGAGGAGAAGAAGAAAGGGGCGAAGCTCATAGAGAAGAGGAGGAGGATCATTGGTGGTTCGCATTCTTCACTTGGAGCTTGGCTAGCAAATTCGACTTCCATAAGGTTAGGGGGTCCTCTTTTTGTTCTTAATGAGTATGCGAATTATGAATTGCTTAGGGTTAGGGTCCTAGGTTAGTTCCATGATTAAATTGTGTTGTTGTTGAGGAATTATAATATTGTGATGTTGTTGTTGAATTATTATGTTGAGAATTTTATGATTGATGATTGAATTGTGGTAAAATGCGAATTGTAGACCATATGTTTGAGTATATGATTATTTGGTGATTATGTAGTGAAATTGAGAATCATGGTGACATGTTAGAAATATATATATAATTGGGCGTTTTGATGAATTTAGTTTGGTGAATGAAGGTGAGAAAAATTCTGTTTAGGAGCCCCTAGGCGCCTTGGGCGCCATAAGCATGTTGCTGAAATTTTCAGTGTTGCGCCTAGTCATGGGCGCCAGGCGCCCAGCAGTGTGCTGCGCCAGTTTTCCAAAAATTCTGTGTCACTGTGTTGCCATTCTGTGTTGCTGTCCCTGTTGCCTGTGTTGCCATCCTGTGTTCCTGTGCTGCCAGTTTTGGCACTCGTTGCTTGAGCCATGGGCGCCAAGGGCCCCAAAGTTCTGGTGATAGTTTTGTGAAAATTGTTTTCAGGTTTTTATACTTATGTAAAATGGCTCATGAAAACTGATTTTGGTCAAGAAAGGAGTTGAGTTGCGTATTTTCACTAGGTGCCTAGTGCATGGGCGCCAAAAATAATGTTCAGCTTTTGACAAAATTTTTATTGAGTTTTCATGTCCTGAGAATTTGGCTCGTGTAAAATAAATTTCGAAGAAAAATGAGTTCTGTTGCAAGTTGGTCTTAGGCGCCTAGTGCTTGGGCGCCATGTTGCTGCTGTTCCCTGGGCGCGCCTGTGCGCGTTGTTGCTTCTGGGCGCCAGCGCCTATGCGCGTGTTGCCTTCCTGGGCGCCTAGCGCCTAGCGCCTGTGCGCTGTTGCGCGTGTTGTTCCTGGGCGCCAGCGCCCATGCGCCTGTGCGTGTTGCTTCTCCTGGGCGCCAAGCGCCCATGCGCCAAGCGCTGTGTTGCCCCTGGGCGCCCAGCGCCCATGCGCCATTTTCCAGGATGTCTAACATTTTTCCTAAATTGTTTTTAACGTAACTTTTGATTCGGTTATCCAAATTCAACGGTTCAAAATGCGTTTTGAAGCTAATTTCAGTGCCTATCCAATAGTCTCAATTTTATGCAAAAATAATTTATTTTTACTGGTGTTCCTGGCTGAAGGTGTTCAAGTGTCCAAATGGCTATTTTTATCCATTTTCCCTACGTCGTGTCAATGTCCTGTGTTGGTCTTTTTGAATTGGTGTTGGTGTGGGTGGTGAGCTGAAATGGTGAGTGATGATGAGGTGAGATTGGTGAGCAGAGGCTTCGGCCTAATTTTAATTTGGTGAGTTAAATAATGCACTATGGTGAGGTTAGAATTTAAAATGGTGAATTGATTGATTGTGGTGTGTTGTGATGCATTCTCCATAACACCTCATGAGCATGTGCATTATTGGTGAGCAGAGGCTACGGCCTAATTTTATTTGGTGAGCAGAGGCTACGGCCTATTTGTATTTGGTGACGGATCCGACATGCATGTACCCGTGGAGTTTGGGTTGCATTACATGCATAATCATATATTGTATAGTGCTGATTGGAATGAGAATGCTGATTTGATTGTCCCCATTGTTGTGAATTGGTGTGCCTGGTTTCCTTTTCCTATGCATTGCTTAATTCTCATATGTTATTAATTATGAAAAGAGACTCACCCTACTGCCTTTATGTTGCTTCTTATGTCGGCAACGTGCAGGTAATATCGAGTGAAGGATTCCTTCATGCCTTCGTCTGTTAGGAAGTGTCACTCTCTGATACGTAGCACCAGGGGGGGGGGGTGTCCTATGTTTATGCATTATTTTTCCTAAACTGTTAGATTTGATTGGTGATGTATTGGTTTTAAGTTTTAGAACTCATATTTATTCCGCTGCTGATGGTGATTGGTTTTAGTTGATGCGAACTAAACATTTTTCTCATGGTGTTATGTATCTTGTTATTTATGAAGTAAATGTAGCACTTGCTTGAATTGTTTTCAAAAAAAAAAAAGAGACTCTGATTTTATTTAAAAATAAAGTTTATTAGAAAATGGGTGTTACATTAGTGGTATCAGAGCAGTTCGGTCTGTCCGGCCGGTAGTCGAGTCGTCGTGTTGAGTAACATTGAGTTTGTTACTCGTTTCTGAATTTTGTTTTCTGTTGCAGTGCTAGAATGGCCAGACGGGACGATGCTGCACTTGCTGCTGCCTTGCAGGCTATAGCCGGGGCGATGGGTAATATACCCGGTGCTGTTAATGATGGGACGCGCAATTTGGCTACGTTCCAGAGAGAGAACCCACCTGTCTTTAAGGGCAAGTATAATCCAGATGGTGCTCTGGCATGGCTGAAAGAGATTGAAAGGATATTTCGAGTCATGGATTGTGATGATGCGCAGAAGGTCAGGTATGGTACCCATACGCTGGCAGAGGAAGCTGATGATTGGTGGATGGAGGTGAGGCAGAGATTAGAAACTGCTAATGAAGAGATAACTTGGGCTGTTTTCCGTAGAGAGTTCTTGCGGAAGTATTTTCCTGAAGATGTGAGAGGTAAGAAAGAAATAGAATTCCTTGAGCTGAAGCAAGGAAGCATGTCAGTGACAGAGTATGCTGCCAAGTTCACTGAATTGGCTAAGTTTTATCCCCATTATGCTGATGCTGACTCTGAGTTCTCAAAGTGTATTAAGTTTGAGAATGGGCTGAGGGCTGATATTAAGAAAGCTGTAGGGTACCAGAAGATTCGGGTATTCGCTGATTTGATCGACAGTTGCAGGATATATGAGGATGATAGTAATGCTCACTCCAGGGTCATGAGGGATCTGAGGGGTAAATTTCAGAACCGGGGTAAACCGTATGAGGCTCCAGCTGGTAAGGGTAAGCAGAGGTATGCTGATAATAAGAAAACAAGTGGGGGAGATGCCCCTGCGAAGGTTGTGTGCTACAGGTGTGGCAAGCCGGGTCACAAGAGTTTTGACTGCTCGGATAATAAATGTTTCAAATGCGGTAAAGAGGGTCATGTGGCTGCGAAATGTGAGAAAAGGGATGTGGTGTGCTACAATTGCGGAGAATCAGGTCATATTAGTACTAAGTGTACTAAACCGAAGAAAGAGAAGTCCCATGGAAAGGTGTTTGCTCTCGCAGGATCAGAGGACACTAATGAGATTCGAGGTACATGTTTTATTAATGGTATTCCCTTGATTGCTATTATTGATACTGGTGCTACGCATTCTTTTATTGCTGCTTTGTGTGCTGAGAAATTGGATCTTGTTTTGTCTTCTATGATGAGGGAGATGGTTATTGACACTCCAGCTAAGGGTTCAGTAACTACCTCTCTTGTGTGTGCTAAGTGCCCTCTGTCAATCTTCGGAAGAGATTTTCTTGTTGATCTTATTTGTTTGCCGTTGGGAGGGTTGGACGTCATTCTTGGTATGGACTGGTTAGTATTTAACCATGTGCATATTAATTGTTTCCGGAGATCTGTGAGTTTCTTTCCTCCCGAAGAGGAAGAATCAGTGTTGTTGCCTGCTGGTCATTTGCATAAGGTAATGAAGGAGGGAGTTCATTTGTTTGCCTTGATGGCGTCATTGTCTGCTGAGAATCAGGCAATCATTGAAAGGGTTCAAGTAGTGTGTGAGTTCCCTGAAGTGTTCCCAGATGAAATTCCAAGTGTTCCGCCAGAGAGGGAGGTTGAGTTTGCCATTGATCTTATACCTGGTACTAGGCCTGTGTCTATGGCACCGTACCGAATGTCAGCCTCAGAGTTGTCTGAATTGAAAAAGCAATTAGAAGATCTGCTTGAGAAGAAATTTGTAAGACCAAGTGTGTCACCGTGGGGTGCTCCGGTATTGTTAGTGAAAAAGAAGGACGGGAGTATGAGACTTTGTGTCGATTATAGGCAATTGAACAAAGTGACAATAAAGAACAGGTATCCGCTTCCCAGAATTGATGATCTGATGGACCAGTTGGTAGGTGCTAAGGTGTTTAGTAAAATCGATTTGAGGTCAGGTTATCACCAGATCAAGGTAAAGGATGAAGACATTCAGAAAACCGCTTTCAGAACGAGATATGGGCACTATGAGTATTCTGTTATGCCGTTTGGGGTTACCAATGCGCCGGGTGTGTTTATGGAGTACATGAATCGTACTTTTCATAGTTACTTGGATCGGTTTGTAGTTGTGTTTATTGACGACATTCTGGTGTATTCTAAGACAGAAGAGGAGCACGCAGAACATTTGAGGTTAGTGCTGGAAGTATTGAAAGAAAAGAAATTGTATGCAAAATTGTCTAAGTGTGAGTTCTGGCTGAATGAAGTAGATTTCCTTGGTCATATTATCTCTGGTAATGGTATAGCTGTGGACCCAGCCAAGGTTGATGCTGTGTCCCAATGGGAGAGCCCGAAGTCAGTTACAGAGATTAGAAGCTTTTTGGGTTTAGCTGGTTATTACAGGAGATTTATTGAAGGCTTCTCGAAGTTGGCACTTCCGTTGACTCAATTGACGTGTAAGGGAAAAGCTTTTGTGTGGGATGCACGCTGTGAGGAGAGCTTCAATGAGTTGAAGAAGAGGTTGACTACATCGCCCGTTTTGACTTTGCCTGTTCCTGACCGACCGTTTGTAGTTTATTGCGATGCTTCCAAGATGGGTTTGGGAGGTGTATTGATGCAAGAGGGTAAGGTAGTAGCTTATGCGTCCAGACAGTTGAGGACCCATGAGAAGAACTACCCTACTCATGATTTGGAGCTAGCTGCAATTGTGTTTGTGCTGAAAATTTGGAGGCACTATCTGTATGGTACCAGATTCGAAGTGTTTAGTGACCATAAGAGTCTGAAATACTTGTTTGATCAGAAGGAGCTAAATATGAGACAGAGACGTTGGTTAGAGTTGCTGAAGGATTATGATTTCGGCTTGAACTATCACCCCGGCAAAGCTAATGTCGTGGCTGATGCTTTAAGTCGGAAGAGTTTGCATATGTCAGCTATGATGGTGAAAGAGTTAGAGTTGATTGAGCAGTTTCGGGACATGAGTCTGGTTTGTGAAGTGACACCGCAGAGTGTCAGATTGGGGATGTTGAAGATCGGAAATGAATTTTTGGTTAGTGTCCGAGAAGCACAAAAGTCAGATGTAAAGTTGGTAGACCTGTTGGTTGTGAATGATCAAGATGTGGATGGAGATTTCAAGTTAGATTCCCAAGGTGTATTGAGATTCAGAGATAGGATCTGCATTCCTGACGATGCTGAGATGAAGAGAATGATTCTTGAGGAGAGCCATAGAAGCAAGTTGAGTATTCATCCCGGGGCTACGAAAATGTACCAAGATTTGAAGAAAATGTTCTGGTGGCCTGGTATGAAGAAGGATGTGGCGCAGTTTGTGTATTCGTGTCTGACTTGTCAGAAGTCTAAGATTGAGCATCAGAAGCCTGCGGGGTTGATGCAACCATTGGAGATTCCGGAATGGAAATGGGATAGCATTTCCATGGATTTTGTAACTGGTTTGCCAAATACAGTGAGAGGGTTTGATGCTATATGGGTGGTTGTAGACAGGTTGTCTAAGTCTGCTCATTTCTTACCAATTAATATGACTTATCCAGTTCCAAAGTTGGCAGAAATCTACATCAAGACTATTGTGAAGTTGCATGGCGTTCCGCTTAGTATTGTATCTGATAGAGATCCAAGATTCACCTCTGAATTTTGGAAGAGTTTGCAGGAAGCTTTGGGTTCTAAGTTGAGGTTGAGCTCCGCTTATCATCCGCAGACAGATGGTCAGACGGAAAGGACTATTCAGTCATTAGAGGACTTGTTGAGGGCATGTGTTCTTGAACAGGGAGGTTCATGGGATTCTCATCTTTCGTTGATAGAATTCACCTATAACAACAGTTTTCATTCTAGTATTGGTATGGCACCGTTTGAGGCATTGTATGGTCGGAGATGTAGGACTCCGTTGTGTTGGTATGAATCTGGGGAGAGTGCAGTGTTGGGGCCTGAAATTGTGCGAGAAACAACTGAGAAGGTAAAATTAATCCGTGAGAAGATGAAAGCGTCGCAGAGTCGACAAAAGAGCTATCATGATAAGAGAAGGAAGGATTTAGAGTTTCAGGCCGGTGATCATGTGTTCCTGAGAGTCACTCCGGTGACTGGTGTTGGGCGTGCCTTGAAATCTAAGAAGTTAACTCCCCGTTTCATTGGTCCGTATCAGATTACGGAGAGGGTGGGAAGTGTTGCATATAGGGTGGCTTTGCCGCCTAATCTTTCGAACTTGCATGACGTGTTTCACGTGTCACAACTTCGAAAGTATGTTCCGGACCCGTCCCATGTGATTCAGATGGATGAAGTAGAGGTGCGGGATAATCTCACCGTGGAGACTATGCCTGTGCGGATTGAAGATAGAGAAGTGAAGACTCTGAGAGGGAAAGAAATTCTTTTGGTGAAAGTGGTTTGGTTAGGAGCTGCTGGTGAGAGTATGACTTGGGAGCTGGAGAGCAAGATGCGGGAGGCATATCCGGAGTTGTTTGATTCAGGTAATTTCGAGGACGAAATATTCTAAGTGGGGGAGAGTTGTAACGCCCCAAAATAATTTAATTATTTATTTAATTAAATTATTTAAGGCTTACAATATTTATTTAATTTAATTAAATAATTCGAGTTTAATTATTTTATTTTATTTTTTATTAGGGGGTGTTGTCACTATTTAAGTGGTGCGAGCAAGGGCCCGTGATCCACAATTAGGCCCGTGGCCCATTTCTTTGGCATAGGAGTCGAATTCATTGGGGTCTAGGGAGTTAGTGACAATTCACCCAAGTGAAAAAAGAAAGAAAAAGAAACGTAAGAGGAAGTGAGAAGAGAGTTGCGAAGAGGAGAAGAAGAAAGGGGCGAAGCTCATAGAGAAGAGGAGGAGGATCATTGGTGGTTCGCATTCTTCACTTGGAGCTTGGCTAGCAAATTCGACTTCCATAAGGTTAGGGGGTCCTCTTTTTGTTCTTAATGAGTATGCGAATTATGAATTGCTTAGGGTTAGGGTCCTAGGTTAGTTCCATGATTAAATTGTGTTGTTGTTGAGGAATTATAATATTGTGATGTTGTTGTTGAATTATTATGTTGAGAATTTTATGATTGATGATTGAATTGTGGTAAAATGCGAATTGTAGACCATATGTTTGAGTATATGATTATTTGGTGATTATGTAGTGAAATTGAGAATCATGGTGACATGTTAGAAATATATATATAATTGGGCGTTTTGATGAATTTAGTTTGGTGAATGAAGGTGAGAAAAATTCTGTTTAGGAGCCCCTAGGCGCCTTGGGCGCCATAAGCATGTTGCTGAAATTTTCAGTGTTGCGCCTAGTCATGGGCGCCAGGCGCCCAGCAGTGTGCTGCGCCAGTTTTCCAAAAATTCTGTGTCACTGTGTTGCCATTCTGTGTTGCTGTCCCTGTTGCCTGTGTTGCCATCCTGTGTTCCTGTGCTGCCAGTTTTGGCACTCGTTGCTTGAGCCATGGGCGCCAAGGGCCCCAAAGTTCTGGTGATAGTTTTGTGAAAATTGTTTTCAGGTTTTTATACTTATGTAAAATGGCTCATGAAAACTGATTTTGGTCAAGAAAGGAGTTGAGTTGCGTATTTTCACTAGGTGCCTAGTGCATGGGCGCCAAAAATAATGTTCAGCTTTTGACAAAATTTTTATTGAGTTTTCATGTCCTGAGAATTTGGCTCGTGTAAAATAAATTTCGAAGAAAAATGAGTTCTGTTGCAAGTTGGTCTTAGGCGCCTAGTGCTTGGGCGCCATGTTGCTGCTGTTCCCTGGGCGCGCCTGTGCGCGTTGTTGCTTCTGGGCGCCAGCGCCTATGCGCGTGTTGCCTTCCTGGGCGCCTAGCGCCTAGCGCCTGTGCGCTGTTGCGCGTGTTGTTCCTGGGCGCCAGCGCCCATGCGCCTGTGCGTGTTGCTTCTCCTGGGCGCCAAGCGCCCATGCGCCAAGCGCTGTGTTGCCCCTGGGCGCCCAGCGCCCATGCGCCATTTTCCAGGATGTCTAACATTTTTCCTAAATTGTTTTTAACGTAACTTTTGATTCGGTTATCCAAATTCAACGGTTCAAAATGCGTTTTGAAGCTAATTTCAGTGCCTATCCAATAGTCTCAATTTTATGCAAAAATAATTTATTTTTACTGGTGTTCCTGGCTGAAGGTGTTCAAGTGTCCAAATGGCTATTTTTATCCATTTTCCCTACGTCGTGTCAATGTCCTGTGTTGGTCTTTTTGAATTGGTGTTGGTGTGGGTGGTGAGCTGAAATGGTGAGTGATGATGAGGTGAGATTGGTGAGCAGAGGCTTCGGCCTAATTTTAATTTGGTGAGTTAAATAATGCACTATGGTGAGGTTAGAATTTAAAATGGTGAATTGATTGATTGTGGTGTGTTGTGATGCATTCTCCATAACACCTCATGAGCATGTGCATTATTGGTGAGCAGAGGCTACGGCCTAATTTTATTTGGTGAGCAGAGGCTACGGCCTATTTGTATTTGGTGACGGATCCGACATGCATGTACCCGTGGAGTTTGGGTTGCATTACATGCATAATCATATATTGTATAGTGCTGATTGGAATGAGAATGCTGATTTGATTGTCCCCATTGTTGTGAATTGGTGTGCCTGGTTTCCTTTTCCTATGCATTGCTTAATTCTCATATGTTATTAATTATGAAAAGAGACTCACCCTACTGCCTTTATGTTGCTTCTTATGTCGGCAACGTGCAGGTAATATCGAGTGAAGGATTCCTTCATGCCTTCGTCTGTTAGGAAGTGTCACTCTCTGATACGTAGCACCAGGGGGGGGGTGTCCTATGTTTATGCATTATTTTTCCTAAACTGTTAGATTTGATTGGTGATGTATTGGTTTTAAGTTTTAGAACTCATATTTATTCCGCTGCTGATGGTGATTGGTTTTAGTTGATGCGAACTAAACATTTTTCTCATGGTGTTATGTATCTTGTTATTTATGAAGTAAATGTAGCACTCGCTTGAATTGTTTTCAAAAAAAAAAAAGAGACTCTGATTTTATTTAAAAATAAAGTTTATTAGAAAAGGGGTGTTACATGCATCGCATAGAGAAAAAACAAAACGAAGTCTTCCATTGCATACGCTGGCATTCCATGCGGTCAAACCAGACCTTTGTGTCCTTAAACCAGAGCATTGTGGTCCATAAACCAGACCTTCGTGTCCTTAAATCATACCTTTAGGGTCCATAAATCAGACCAGTATGCAGACACAAATTGCTCCATAAACCAGGCTTGTCGGCCCATAAACCAGACTCGTTGTGATCCTTAAATCAGACTAATGTCAAGTCCATAACTTAGCATTCCAAGGCATTTCACAACTCTCAAGCATTGCATTTGCATACACACACTTCATAAAAAAGGGAAAAGAACAAAATCATCGTATGTCATTCATCATTAGAGCATTACATTTTGCATCAGATATTTCATAGAAAAAGCAAAGAAAGCAAACAAAGATAAGAAACCACAAAAGCAACACAAAAACATTCCTTGTCGTCCAGCATTCCATATCATTCAGCATTCCTTTGTCATTCAATCATCAAACATTAAAGCATTGCATATGCATCATATTAACAAGAATCATTGCATCAAACATCAAAGCATTGCATCATAGAAGAAGCAAAAAGAAACAAACAGAAGTTAGAACAAGAGCCTTTCATTCATCAAAGCATCAATCACCGCATACATTTGCATTTAAACATCAAAGCAATACAGTTGCATCACATTAATACTGGCATCTCATAAAATAAAATAAAAAGAGCAAAAGAACAAATAAAGTCAGGCATTGCATTCATCAAGCATATAAGAACAGTAGAAAATCATGCATTGCGTATAGACAAGAGAAGAGAAGGAAAATCATTGCATTCATCAAGCATATAGGAACAGTAAAAGATCATGCATTCATCCGACATAGACAAAGGAAATAAGAAACTCATCATTCATCATAAGAAAAAAAGAAAACAGCAATCATGGCATTTGCATTACATGCATTTATTCATTTTCAGCTACAGGTACAAAGAGAGGATGAGCACTTCGGTGTTAGCCCTCGCCCCCAGATTCCAGAAAATGT
The DNA here is from genome assembly GCA_039519185.1 of Astragalus membranaceus. NCBI lineage: Eukaryota > Viridiplantae > Streptophyta > Magnoliopsida > Fabales > Fabaceae > Astragalus > Astragalus membranaceus. The sequence goes on along the minus strand of CM076854.1, from coordinate 57,780,841 downwards.
TCCCCCAAGTTGGGAGTTCAGAAAGAAAAAAGAAGAAAAAAGAGAAATAGAAAGGAAGGAGAGAAAAGAAAAGAGAGCGCTCAAGCGTGCATTGCGGATTGGAGCACAGAGATCATCGCTCCCTTCTGCCCAGGTCTCACATCGTGTACGAGCAACGCGATGGACCGCAGCCCCATGTGAGGTTCAACGGAATAGTTGTATCAGCCTAAGATACAGTGGACGCCGTGCATTGATCTGTATATCAGTTCCGGAGCTGATAACGATCCCCCCCGGTCGCTCGAAAAGGCCAACAGGAAGAGCGTGCTCCTCAAAGCCACGTGCAAACTCGGATTCGTCAAAGAGTTCGTTTAAGGATTACAGGTTTTAGGCAGCCTGGGCAATTTACCGTTTTCTGCACGCAAGTGCCCATTTTACTTTTCTGTCTGCACGCAAGTGCCCATTTTACTTTTCTGTCTGCACGCAAGTGCCCATTTTACTTTTCTGTCTGCACGCAAGTGCCCATTTTACTTTTCTGTCTGCACGCAAGTGCCCATTTTACTTTTCTGTCCGCACGCAAGTGCCCATTTTACTTTTCTGTCTGCACGCAAGTGCCCATTTTACATTTCTGTCTGCACGCAAGTGCCCATTTTACTTTTCTGTCTGCACGCAAGTGCCCATTTTACTTTTCTGTCTGCACGCAAGTGCCCATTTACTGCTTTCTGCACGCCAAGTGCCCACTTTACCGCTTTCTGCACAAAAGTGCCCATCTTTTCAAAAAATCTAGAAAAAGAAAAAGAGGAAAATTCGGGTTTTCCCAAGTGGACAAAATCGGTATAATTTCTGAATTCTTTATCTTCATTTTGCCTTGGAATATGTTTCGGCCAATTCATATTCCTCGTTAAAATTCAGATAAAGAGGGGCAGCTGTCATACCCCAATTTTGTCCGGCTTAGGTCCAAACCCTAATTTTCCACACAAAAAGAAAAAATATAAAAAATAACTTATGCATTGCATTTTGGGCCCTAGAAATCATTCCAAAGTTTTTGAAATCATTTTTAGGGTTAGAATGCACTTTTTGGGAAGTTAGGGTTTTTAGGGGCAAAAAGGGCATTTTGGTCATTTCTCACAAAGGGGTCTATAAAAATAATTTTTGCATGAAAATATTTTTCAATAAGCCTCATGCATGAAAATAATTTTTTTTAGAAAGTATAAAATTGATTTTATCATGCATATAATATATTCTTGATGAATAAGGAAGGTGTCCATATTTTCAGGAAAGCAAATAATCGATTACCTTCTTGTTTCATTTAAGCCAATAATCGATTATTTGCTCTAAGAAAACAAGCCAATAATCGATTATTTGCTCTAAGAAAACAAGCAAATAATCGATTATCCCTTTCCCCTTTTGAAGCACATAATCGATTATTAAGATGTCCATATTTTCAGGAAAGCAAATAATCGATTACCTTCTTATTTCATTCAAGCAAATAATCGATTATTTGCTCTGTGAAAACAAGCAAATAATCGATTATCCCCTTCCCCTTTTGAAGCACATAATCGATTACCACCTTTTAAGGAAGGTTGATAATCGATTATGCACCTGTTTTGCCTTACAACAATAATCGATTATCATCTCACCAAAGTTTCCATCTTCATCAACATAATCGATTAGCATATGTTTTAATTGAAAGACATAATCGATTATGTCATGCATTAATTGTTGAGTTTTTGAAACTCTATAAATAGGAAGCTACGCTTCACCATTTCAGAGACACAGACACACAGACACTTCACACAAGATCAGAGAGAAGAATTGCTACACACATTTTTTCACGAGATCTGACACACATTTTTTCACGAGATCTGAGAGACATTTCACAAGATCTGGGAAGACAACTCTCGCAAATCTCATTTTCCAGTTCTCCGCTTCATTTTCGCTCTATCCGCGCCGTTGGTCCGTCTGAGCTGATCTCTTGCAAGGGTTAGTCGGGGTTTGCGTTCTTCAGATCTGTAATATCTGTCTTCATCAGAGGTATTTCAGTCTTTTCATTTGTTAATGTTTAGTTATTGTGATCCATGTGATTTAACGTAGCTATAGCATTCATCTACTCGTTCTTGTATGTTATCGTCCATTGCTGATGACGAACCATATGATTCCCACTTATGCCTAGTGCATCATGTTCTAAGTGGTGAAGATGGTCTCGGGTGATTCAGCTTTCCCCTTTTAACCCCTTTCAAAAACATTTTTTAGAACTACGTCGCTTTGATTCCCGTTTGGGATACGTAGGAGCGAGCCACGTCCTCGTCAAGCGCAACAAATACAAATTCTTTTCATCCCCCTAAACCAATCATCTTCATAAAACAAACAAAAATCAGTTTCAAACCCATTGTTGCTAGTAGCTCATCAGAGCCTCTGTTCGTTTAGCTATTAGTGACAATGTCCTTTTCTCCTAAAAATAATAAACGATGATCCATCATAACCTTTGTTAGTTTGATCATCGTACAAATCAATCTCTTTCAAAAATCACTTTAAAAAAAAAAGATAATAAAAAACGAGTTGTTATCAATAGTCCATCAGAACCTTCGTTCGTTTGACTAGCGATACAACTCTCTCTTTTGAGTATTTAGTAAGTGATTCATCATAGCCTCTGCTAGTTTAATCATTTGCTAACGCTCGTCCTATTTCAAAAAATTCACTAAAAAAGATAAAAAAAACAAAAACTTTTCAAAAAGAACCAAGAACTACGTAGCTTTGAATTCTCCATCGCACCGGGAGATACGTAGGAGCGGGCCATGTCCCGTCAAGCACTTTTTCTAAAAACCCTTTTTTCCCCCCTTCTCACCTAAAATAAAATTTTCATTAAAGATTTCCCATTCATCTCCAAATAAGAAATAAATAGGCAAATCTAGGTATTTTTCAAATCAAACGTTAAAACCACACATTTAATTAGAGGTTCTCTTTCGGTAGAAAGGACGTGCGCGGTGCTAACACCTTCCTCGCACGTAATCGACCCCCGAACCCATATCTCTAGTTTTCAAAAGACCATCCGCCTTATCCAAAAGACCTTTTTTCAATGTTTTGGTCTTAAAATTAAAATATTGGTGGCGGCTCCAAAATTATTCCACGTTGTACATTGAGAAACCCGAAAGGGGATTTTTCGGGGTGCAAAACCAAGGATAAACGATTTGCTTGACCAACTTCGAGGTGCCGTGGTATTTTCAAAAATTGATCTGAGATCGGGCTATCATCAAATAAAGGTACGAGCCTTAGATATTCCGAAGACAGCTTTCCGTACGAGGTATGGACATTACGAGTTCGTAGTAATGCCCTTCGGTTTGACTAATGCTCCAGCCGTATTCATGGATTACATGAACCGAGTGTTCCACACATATCTCGATCAGTTTGTAGTAGTTTTTATTGATGATATATTGGTATACTCTAAGACCATTGAGGATCATGTTCAACATCTCCGCATTGTTCTTAACGTACTCCGAGAAAAGAAATTGTATGCCAAGCCGTCGAAGTGTGACTTCTGGATGCCGGAAGTGAAGTTTTTGGGACACGTGATTTCCCAATCGGGAGTTGCGGTGGATCCCAGTAAAGTGGAAGCGGTGTTGAGCTGGGAACGACCAACATCTGTCACAGAAATAAGAAGTTTCTTGGGTCTAGCTGGTTACTATAGGAGGTTTATTCGAGGTTTTTCACAATTGGTTCTTCCACTTACTCGGTTAACTCGTAAGGCCCAACCGTTTACATGGGATGCCGATTGTGAGGAATGCTTTCAAGAATTGAAAGTTAGGTTGACTTCTGCTCCAATCCTAATTCTTCCAGATCCGTCTTTAGATTTTCAAATTTTCAGCGATGCTTCTGGAAAGGGTTTGGGATGTGTTCTCATGCAGAACCAACAAGTTGTAGCTTATGCCTCCAGACAGTTGAAGACTCATGAAGAGAATTATCTGACTCATGATTTGGAGTTGGCAGCTATTGTGTACGCACTGAAGATTTGGAGACATTACCTATATGGGTCTCGTTTCGAAGTCTTCAGTGATCATAAAAGCTTGAAGTATTTGTTTGATCAGAAGGAGTTGAATAACAGGCAGAGAAGGTGGGTGGAATTTCTGAAGGATTATGACTTCGAATTGAAGTATCATCCGGGAAAGGCTAATGTTGTAGCTGATGCACTAAGTAGGAAATCCATTCACATAGCAAAGTTTATGATGCATGAAATGAAATTGTTGGAGTCCTTTAGGGACTTAAATTTGAATGCAAGATCAAGGAAGAACTGGTTAGTGTTGAGCCATATGAGGATCTCCAGTTCATTAAGGGATACTATTCGCTTAGCGCAGGAAATTGATGTAAAGCTACAATCGCAGAAATTGTTGCCAGATTTTACTGAAGATAGTGATGGAGTTATTTGTTTCAACGGTAGGATCTGTGTGCCCGATAATGAAGATATTAAAAAGCAAGTGCTAGAAGAAGCACACCGAAGTTTATTTCTGTACATCCTGGATCCACCAAGATGTATAGAGATTTAAAGCAGATGTATTGGTGGCATGGAATGAAGTTAGAGATTGCTGAATTCGTATTTCAATGCTTAACTTGCCAAAGAGTTAAGATAGAACATCAAAAGCCTGCTGGTTTACTACGGCCACTAGACGTGCCAGTGTGGAAATGGGAAGACATTTCCATGGATTTTGTAATGGCATTGCCGAGGTCCCAAGCCGGTAACGACTCCATTTGGGTAGTTGTGGATCGATTAACTAAATCAGCCCATTTTATTCCAGTTCGTTCGAGCAGTAAGGTATCCAAATTAGCTGAGATGTATTTGAAGAACATAGTAAGGTTACATGGGGTTCCTACCAGTATAGTGTCGGATCGAGATCCGAAATTCACTTCTCGATTTTGGAAAGCTCTAAATGAAGCTTTGGGGACTAAAGTACTTCTAAGTACCGCTTATCACCCGCAGACAGATGGGCAGACCGAGAGAACTATCCAGACATTAGAGGATATGCTTAGGGCTTCGGTACTTGATAACGGGAAGAAATGGGAGGATCATCTTCCATTGGTGGAATTCTCATATAACAACAGTTATCATTCCAGTATCGGAATGGCACCTTTTGAAGCCTTGTATGGTAGGAAATGTAGAACTCCATTGTGTTGGTGGGAAGTCGGTGAGAACCAATTGTTAGGGCCCGAGATGATTCATGACACTACTAAAAAGATCCGCCAGATCAGGGAAAGAATGAAAACTGCTCAAAGTAGGCAAAAGAGTTATGCCGACAAAAGGAGAAGGCCGTTAGAGTTTGAGTCAGGTGATCATGTGTTTTTGAGATTGTCACCAACGATTGGCACAGGTAGGGCCTTACGGGTGAAGAAACTAAGCCCTCGGTATATTGGACCCTTCCAAATTATCGAGCGAGTTGGGCCTCTTGCATACCGTATTGCTTTACCTCCGCCATTGTCAAATCTGCATGATGTATTCCATGTGTCTCAATTGCGGAAGTACATTCCCGATCCAAGTCAACCGTTAGATTTTGAAACGATTGACCTTCGACCGGACTTGTCTTTCCAACCTCATCCAAATTACATCATGGAACGTGGCGAGAGGACGCTACGGACGAAGTCAATTCCCATTGTCAAGGTGGTTTGGGATGGTTTTTCCGTCGAGGAAGCTACTTGGGAGTTGGAGGACGATATGCGGAATCAGTATCCGTATTTGTTTTCTTGAGGTACGTTGTGTTTAATTTTGAGGACAAAATTCTTTTAAGTGGGGGAGAATGTAATATCCTCAAAATAATTAGGCGAATTATTTGGACGTTAATCCAATAGGAATAATTTAGTGCTTGACTGGTAAATTTAATGAGTGCTACAATTATTTATTGGATGACATTAGATCGTTAACCGGATAATACGGGTCAAGGAAGTTTTGAAATCGAAATAAGGAATTAAGATCAATACGGTAATTGGACCACGCTACCACTTATTTATTAATTAAATAGGTGTGTGTGTGTGTGTGTGTGTGTGTTTAAAGAAAGGAAAGAATAAAAGAGAGGAAAGAAAGAAGGGATACGCGCAGGAGAGGAAAAGAGAAAGAAGAAGAGGAAAAGAAGAAGAGAAAGGAAGAAGAGGAGTGAAGCCCATCCCACCAAAATTCATCATCTTCATCATCTTCCCTCCCTCATCATAACCCAAGAACTTGGTAAGATTCCCCTCCATTTTTCCCCTTCCTTTTTGATTTCGAAAATTGAGGGTTTTATGGAGAAATTTGTTGAAATCAAGGATTCATAGGTTGTATCAATGATTGGGTTATGTTTAGGATCGAAGCTAGGAGCGGATTGAACGCGATTGAAAGCTCGAAACGAAGTTAGGAGCGATTCGGTGTTGATTGGGTTCGATTCGGTGATTTTGACATATCGGTGATTTCGGCTCGGCAACGACTCTCGCTTCAAGGGTGAGTTTTACTCACGATTAGGCTTATTCCGTTTTGAAATGAATTGTGTGACTTGGTTTCGAGAGATTTTGAGTCTAAAACGTTATTTTGAAATATATCGCGTTTTAACGAAATTCGTAATCGTTGAGTTTTTGATTGAATTGCTTGATTGTTTGATGTTGATTGGACTGGTATATTGTCTGGTACTGTCTGTTTTTGAGTTAGGAATCGATCGGGGCGAGTTTCGGATTAATCGGAAAGCAAATTTTCTTAAAACAGGCCATTTTTGGAATGCTGTCAAATGCGCACGACCCGTGCGTCTCAGGCGCACGACCCGTGCGCCTGGTTCGGGTTCAGTGTTTAAAAAAATGTCTAACAGGGCGCACAACCCGTGCGTCCTGGGGCATGACCCGTGCGCCTAGTTCTGTCCAAAATTTTCAAAGTGCCCAAAATGATTCCGTTTCGATTCCAATCCTTTCCTAATCCTTTCCTAACCCTTCTATAATGAAATTAGGCTTATAATGCCATGATTTTGGGTATGTTTTAAAAGGGGTTTTACCAAATACTTTTGATGTACAAATCATTTCGAAAAAGTCGAATAATAGTATGCGTGTGCGGACATGTTTTATTGATAACAAAACGGACTATGAGTCCTACGTGGTAAAGTATAATTTAAATGGACTAAAGGTTCATATGATTGTAGATATATATATTATATCGAGTTTGGGTGACGACCCATGTTGACATACTAGGCGGGGAAGTCATGAACCCTTACCCTAGGCTCTGTGCCATTAGGAAACACTATTGGTTATGGGGTTCGTCAGGATTAGCAGTGCGTACAGTCGGTGTTATGTTAAAAGTTATGTGTTACGTTCACCGGGATTAGCATTGCGTGCAGTCGGTGGTACGTAGAATTGTTTTGTAGTACGGTTCACCGGGATTAGCAGTGCGTGCTGTCGGTGTCGTACCAAGTCTGAATACCATCACACGGTTCACCGGGATTAGCAGTGTGTGCAGTCGGTGTCGTGTTAAATTAACCAGGATTTATAGTTGGACCGAGAGTGTTAGTAGGGGTCTCGGTAGAACTCACTGAGATTGTATCTCACTGTTTAAATGTTGTTGTTTTACAGATAAACAGGACAGAAGAAACCTTAGAGGCACGAGTAGGTGGCCCCGGGAGATGGATGATGACTTAGCTTTGTGTTTAAGTTTATTCTCCTTCTGTTGTCCATGTATCACAGCACTATGGCATTAGTGTTATGTTTATCTTTCTTTCCGCTTTCTTGTATGACTCTGACTACCACAGTTGCTGACAGTTTATGGTCTGAGAACCGTATGGTCTTAATCGTGTATAAGACAGTTATGTTATATTTCAGCAAAAAATTTATAGTGGTATTCAGTGTCTGAGCAGGAAATATTATCTCTGATGTGTGTTTAATGTGCACTTGGGTGTTTTTAACAAATAGAAATACCGGGGTGTTACACTATGCTACTAGCTACTGATAAATTGTGCATTGCTTTATTACATTACTGATTTCCATTCATTAGTGGTCTTGTTTATGGAGGAGGTAGTTAGATTTTGTTAGTTAACCACATGGTTTTTTATAGATTTTATTTCCTAGCTAACCTAAATTAATTGAATTGATATAATAATTCAGTGTTTTGTGTCCTATTGTTATTGTATATTAGCCTGCACAATTCTTTTGTTGTTCTACCCAAGTGGTTATTTGAAGAGATCTAGCACATTAGCCAAAATGATGAAATTAGCATACATTGACTACTAAATTCACTGAGTACATTAGAGGGGTTTTAAGTTTTCTTCAATTTGCATTTACAGACTCGTCTATAAATGGAATTTTTTTTGTCCCTACACCAAATGTGTGAATTGGAATATGTGTACTCACATGAATTGTTATGAGCACATAATCAATCATGTGGGTTTCTAAGAGGATATTAGTATATTTTTATCAATATTGATGTTTGCTTTAACTGACTGAGTTTAATCAACTGTAGGCCAAGTCCTGAAGCTGCTACTGGCAGTGTAAATCAGGAGCAAGCAGCACAACAACCGAATCCTCGGCAGTAGCAGGCTACGCCTCAAAGACAAATTGTTGTCAGGAGATTTTGAATTGCATTTCAAATAGATTTGTTACTTATTTTGAAACTGGCAGCCGTGATATTTTTGTTAAACCAAGATGGATCAAAGCAGAGGCTTGCCGTCCTTGTTTTCTTTGCTATTATTGTATATTTGTAAGTATTTACCCCTTTTTCTCTAAAAATATGTTTGAATGTTTCTGTTGCTAGTTATCAAAGCCATGTAACATTGCTGAACTGGATAGTGGTTAGATTGTGAATGGAAGCTGTAATATTTATCATTTGTGATGTGTTACAGATACCAAACTGGATATACCTATTGTAATCAAAGTTATACTTTCTTTGTTTTTTTTTACTGAAATAGTCATTGGCTCTCACATTGGCATTGATATAGTCTCCACTCACATTTGTTTGACATATATGGTTGATGCTCTTCTGGAAGGGAGAATGGGTTCTGTGAGCACATTTAGGATTCAATTTTTTTTAAATTTTTTTACATTAGCGTGGGCCTAGCCGACGCTACACTTTAAGTTGACTATTCTGTTGTTGTCTTTAGCACGCTAGCTAATTCGTTGACTTTTTTTGATTGACTTAGTAGCGCCGGCCAGGCCCACGCTACAGTTAGCATCGGCTAAATTAACGGGACGCTACATTTACCTTAGAACATTTGAGCCTCGATACGTGGCCGACGCTACTCCGACGCTAATTAAGTGTTAGCGTCCGCTTTTGGCCTGTTATCGTGGGCTTTTGGCCGACGCTAAAAGCTGTTTTTCTAGTAGTGAAGGTAAAGCAAGTTTGGGTTGTGATTTACTGGCAGATTGTGGTATATTTGATCCTTAGATGGTTTATTAGATTTGATTACAATTGCTGTGCTATATTATTCATGAATATTTTTTTGGTTACAATTCATGAATATGTTTTGGGAGATATGTAGAATAGAATGAATCAGTAATTCAATAAGGAAATTTAAAAATAATTAACTAGATGTTGAATGTAAAAAAGAGGAAAGATTTATATAAACAGGTTTTGTATTGTGGATGGGATTGTTTATTGCATTTGTAGAGCTAATCATCTTTGATGGGTTTTTTGTTTTGCGTTTATAGTCTTGTTGGAGACAATAGTAAACAATGAACTTAACTTATTATAAGTCTACTTATGTTGCAAATGGGTAACATAATTTGATTGAAGGCTTGTCTGGCCCAATTTGCAAATGTTTTTTTTTGTTGAGTTTTTGTGTAAATTTCAATTTCTTTTTTGGTATTTGACTTGTTGTTTGATCTAGTTCTTTGTTTTAGATTTTTTTGGAACTTGATGACTTTGTCTGTGAGCATTCTCAATAATTAAGTGCTTCATTTAAAAATGTGTAGAAGCCTGTTGTTTACAAGTTGTGCTTGATAGAGTGATTATTATGTTCTGTTTTTGTTTGAACAGGTCGATTGACTAATGCAAGGCCTTTGATATGCGGCTATGAAATAGCTGGACTTTGCACTTGGCTTTTATGCTTAGTGTAGTAAAAATTAATTAACAATGATCACTTTACTCCATAGGTGGTAATGATCTCCCTTGATATAAGAAGCGTTGAACTCTTTTCATCTACACTCTCATTTGTTTATTGTTTCTTACGTTTATTGCGACTCCATAAATTGATGCAGACACCTATATTAGATACACGAAAACCAGCATTCAGGTGGCTGGGTTTGAAAGCGAAGACATGCAACGAGACTAGGAAAAGGGCTTTTGGAGAAGATATCACAAACATCAGCTTTAATAGGGACAAAACTGATTTATTCATGTCTGGTGGCTTCAGCCAGAACGCCAAGAAGCAAAAAACATTGGAAAATGAAAGTGGCCCAAAACATATTTATTCATGTCTGGTGGCTACAGTGAACATGCTTATACTTCCTTCATATGACCTATGATTTATCCTCCACATATCTACATAGACTCTTGTTGAGAATCCATATGAACATACTACATTTGTTTTGGAATAGAGTTGTGAAATTAAAATTCCATTTTATTATGATAATGAAGTTGGATAAGTTGAACAACTTTTTGTCCTAAATGAGTATGAGTACTAGTAGAATTACTTGTTAGTTATTTAGAATATAATAATGAAAAGTCCATTATTTAAATTTGTATTCACATACTATGTAGATTCTCAAATTCTCAATTATGGCTGATAAGTATCATAGGGAAAGAGACAATGGTTTTTAAAGCATCTCACTACAACATCTCTTAAGTCAACAGGGCGAGTTGTCTTGACTGAGGTGAGCTTTATTCCTTAGTATCTCGTTCTGTCATAGCTTTGTTTTTTGGTAAAATCTGATTTTTTGTTTATTTTAGAGATGACGTATATATCGATTGTGTGAGACAGAAATAAAGAGCTAAATGTGCATAATGTTGTAGAGTATAGACTACTATACTGATGTATCAAGCTAAGACACATCACAATAATGGCTAGCAAAAACTAATGTCTCTTTTGCTTCTTCTAAGTTGTCATTCCTAATTTGATTTTTCAATACTTGACAGAAGTAAACATAAGAGTTTTGACCTAGATGTTTAAAAAGGAGTTATATTTGTACAATAATGTTTATTAAAAAAAATAGACAGCTTATATGTTGCGTAAATGCTGTTTTGGTGTTCTGATCTTCATTTTTTATTCTTAAACGTACATAATGTTGCAGAGCTATGTGTGAGATTAGTTTTGAATGTTGCATAGCTATGTGTGAGACTAGTGTTTACTTTTTGGTTTGAATGTTAAAGAGCTATGTGCGAGACTAGTTTTGATAAACCATAGTTTAGTTGACATCAATGTGATTTGTGATAAATTGGGATCAGACTTGCAGGAACTAGGCAAGATTAATTTTTTTTTTTAAAATAAGTATTGCTACTAGTTCAATTCTCTTTTGATCATACTTGGTGATTACTAAACTTGGCCGAGGTATTGCTACTAGTTCAATTCTCTTTTTATCTATGTATGTATTTTTGCTTCCTATCTCTGTTTTTCATGTTCTCCAAGAAGTTGCAAGTCAGTTTAGTTCTGTATTTGGTGAGCAACTATGCATATGGAAGCAAGCTTCTTTTTTATACGAAACTGCATTTTTTATTGTTGATACTGGAATTTATTTAATTGTGAGATTTACCTGGACAAATTTTGATGGTATCAGCATGTAAATGTATCTGTCTAATACTATGTTATGCCCTAATCTCATTAACTGGAATCGTAGTGGCACTCAAAATTGGAGGTCAGTTCAAACTTGTAAGGATGATGGCGAAGCGGAAGCTGTATGTAGATTGTTTGTCACAGCCATCTCAAGTTGTTCTCATTTTCTGCAGGTAAATTAACTAATCAGCATCATCCTCTTCCCTTTCCTTTATGTTACTATGGCTTATTGATTATTAATAGTCCAAACCTTCTTATTGGAAACTTGGTTTTGAAAACCTTCTAATTTGGTAAAATGAACTCCTGCTCTTACTTCAAGGGAATTTGTTGAGGAGGATTTTGTTAAGGTAGCAGATTTTTTTGATGCAGCTGTAAATTTGGCTCTATAGATTAAGGCAAAGAGCAAAGGTTCTTAAATTTTCAACATCTTTGTTTTGTGTTTGTTTTATCTGGAAGTTCATTAAATGAAAACCACAAAATTGGTGGTTACATGAGTAGGGAATGGACGCTTTAACCTATGCGGCCTTATGATTGGGGAAATTTGATGATTGGAAATTGTTCAGCTTTAAAATTGTTCAGCTTTAACCTTTCTATTAAGGAAATTTGATGATTGGGGATATTTACCTTTGCCATAATAGATAACACTCTCATTTGTGTGTTTGGTTTTGTTGTAAGAGTAGATAACTGACTTTTTATGTTAAGGTGGACAAAAAAATGACTGATTTGTGTCTGCTTTTTGGTGTGAGCTAACATTTGATCTACGTTATGAAATTATGCAGATATATTGTATGATTCATGGTCCCCAGCCATGACAGTTAGTTTTGTATGCATCAGCATTCTCTCAATGCTTTCGAGCTCAACTGAAAAGGTATGAATCTATTGTAGATGTTGTGTGTCCTTTCGTTTTTCATATAATTTCAGAGCTTCTATATATACATGTGTGTGTGTGCATGCATCAATCATTTCTGCAGTAACGCCCTCAAAATAACGCATTACTTCTGCTCAGGTTCTAGGCGTGCAGCTTCTATTGTGTTTCCTTATAGTTTAAACATCCTTCTCACATTGTTCAATTAAGTGTGTACTCGTTCAAGATTGTGAGGATAAAGTTTAAAAGTTTTAGAACTCACGCTATATACTTACATGGAAAGGCTATATACTTGCAATGTTTTGATGTAATCACTACCTGTTTCTCATTATAACTGTTGCTGACTGAACACGTGGGTTTAGCATCCTTGTGAGTTTTTAGTTAGTGGATTTTATTTTCTTCTCTAATTGAATTATATGTTGCATGAATGATCAGAGCACCCATGGATCACAAGATTGTTGGGCAGTTTGGCAGTGACACTGGCTCATCACTAGCTACTTTACAAAAAAGGACTGCAACAACTAGTACTAGCATCTGTAGCAGCTGTTTTGTGTGCACAGCCATGGCTTAATTTGTTTATTTTTTTCAGTTTGTAATGATGATGATGATATTTAAAGGGAGGAAGGTCAAAAGGATTTGAGTTTCTTGTGTGGAATGATCAAATTAAACACTTTTTTGTGTTAAATTTATTATCATGTATTTGTAGTTTATTGTTTATAACAACAGTTATTGTCCCTAACCAATTGTTTAAGTTTTATTATAGATTGAATTGGTCAGATGTCGAATACAGAATTTTGTACTTCTGTCTATGTGTAATTTAGCTTTTGTACTTTTATTGTGTTTTGCTGGTTTTGTTGGTATATGCAGGGAGAATAGATCAAAATTCGTATATCCAGGGTGTATGTAGGGAGATTAAACCAAAAATTGAAAAAAAAACAACTTTTAAAGTCAGGCGGATTTAAACCTGACTTAAAAAAACTTTTAAAGTCAGGCGAAATAATGTCTGACTTTAGTATAGATTTAAATTCAGACTCAGACTCGACTTTAAAAATGATTCCAGCGGCGGAACATCAATTATTAAAGTCAGGCAATGAATGCTTGACTTTAAAACAAACTTACAAAGTCGAGCTATCGCTAGACTTTAAAAGTCCTGACATACGAAGTCGACTTAATAGCAGTCAAGCTGGCGCCTGACTTTAAATGTCCAATTTGCTTGATTTTAAATCCCTTTTTTGCACTAGTGCATGCACCATTTATACTAAAAAGGGGTCATACGATGCTCTATACTGCATGGCATCATCGTCTGTCACCTGCCACCGAGGTAATGGGATGGCCACTACCTCTGTACGAGCCAGTGGTCCTCTTCTACGTCCTCCTTGCTAGTCTTTTAGTAGGTCGCGTCCAAGTTCATGCATGGTCCATACGGCGGTACTTGCGGTACAAACGTCTCCTTTAGTACTATTTGTGCCTCATCGATTGTCCATTGCGCTCCTTGGGTACCTCTCCTCGGTCTCTCCCCGGTCTTTGGGGTCCTTAGTCAACATTTTCAGACACCCCCAATACACATCCCTTCGAGCATCGAGCCCTTAAGGGTGGACATGCGCTAAGCCCCTTTTCATTTATGGATCTGACCTACCGATGTTCTTGCTATTTATTGTCGCTTGACTTACCGCCCCTTTTCATTTATGGAACTTGCATCGGCTTTCTAGTCAAAGCATTTAGTGACTCCCCGTTTTCCCTTGGACTTTTATTACTAACTTGGACGAGCTTCTACCTTCCTCTTCTTGGTTTGTGTATAAGTAGAGTTGTTCCTCTAGTTTTAAGTTGTCATTCCTTTCTCTCATTCTTTTTGTATGCTCTAAAAACGTTGTCTTGTTCCTGCTTCCCTTTTTCATAGCTGCTCAAGCTTTGCGAGTCCTCGATGGGGGTCTTGCGGAGTACGTGGTGAGGTGGGGGAACATGACCTTGAAAGTTGTTTGGCCCAGGAAGGTTTTCCTTCCGTTGGAGCCGTGCGGAATACCTAAACAAGTTCCTCTGCCTCTGGGAGTTCATTGAATTGGCCATCGACTTTCCAGTGCGTTGTAATTCTCTCCCGCCAGTTTCACCCGGGTTGGCGAGGAAGATGTAATGGAAATTCGTTAGAGTGAAAGTATGGAAGTCATGAGTAGAGGTGAGCTAGCCGGTGTTGTGTGCGTTTTGTTTCCGATGCTAGTGTCAATGGCTACTCTTTGTCCGCTTGGTGGTATCTTTTGGGTACAAGTCGGGGTTTTTGCTTCATCCTTGGTTTTGTAGCAATTGCTTTGTTGATTCGGATTCTCTTGTTGATCTTATTTGGAGGAGTAGTCTGTTCAAGATAACATCATTTGTATCCTGATGTCAAGATAGCATACTCTAATGGAATTTGCTTTTCCCTTTTCCATTTCGCTCATATAGCCCTTCTCGTTTTTAAAAAAAAAATTCTTTTTGGAAAATGTCTCGTTGTTCCTGACATCAGGATTTGATTGGTTGTCAATCGAATGCTCACGTCTCTAAGGTGGAGCGACGTAGTTGTTGAAGACTTCAACTGGTAAATTCTGTCATTTCGAGCATGTTGGTTTACAGCTTTCGTATTTATGTTTGGCCTGCTAACCTCCTCAATACCGTTGACAACTGGATTAGAAATTTTGTGTGGTCAGGAGATATTAATACCAGGAAAATTGTTACTGTTACTTGGAATAAGGTGTGCAAAACGTTTCATGAAGGTGGATTAGGTCTGAGGTCTATCAAAGCAATTAATAGGGTTGGTATGTTAAAGCTTGGGTGGAATTTCATCTCTACCAAGTTACAACTGGCTCTTCCCTTGAAAGCAAGAGTCTACAAAATAAGAATAGATTAGGAATAGGATAGGATTGGCTAGCCACTTCCTAAGTCATGGTAGCCACTTCCCACCTCATAGTAAATGATTAAAAACATATTAGGAATAGGCTAGGATTAGCTGGCCACTAGGAATGGCTATCCACTTCCTAGCTCAAGCTAGCCACTTCCTAGTTAATTGTAAGTGATTAAGAATAGATTTGGAATAGCCTAGGATTGGCTAGCCACTTCCAAAACATGCTAGCCACTTCCTAGTTCAATGTAAGTGATTAAGAATAGATTTGGAATAGGCTATGTAACATCCCCAATTTAGCTAATTTCATTTATTGAAATTAGCTAGATGTTTCAAGATAATTAATTAGCTTAATTGATTAATTATGATATGGCGAGTTAATTGGGATTTTAAGCGAATAGGAACACAGGGGTATTTTCGTCTTTTCCACCCATAGGTGACTTTCAGCTGGCCCACCTTTCACAAAACTCACACATACGCATTACTTGATAATTGGATAATTATTGTTTGATTAAGTGATTTGAAGTGGATTAAGATAGATTTAAGTGAGATTGTGGAGTATGAATCACTTAGGGGCAAAAGGGTCATTTCCACCCCATTAAAATTCAGCTCACTTAAACAACAACAACAACACACTTGTTGCTGAAACCAAACAGAATCAGAAAATGGAGAGAGTGGGAGGAGGGAGAGGCCATGAGAGTGAGGGAGAAGAGAATAGGAGGGAACTCTCTCAATCCTTGATGCATGTTCACCATTTTTGGCTCATGAGATTCAGCTCATCAACCTCTATCTACTGGTACCACTATCATTCCACATTCCTCAGCCATCATCAAAACACCATTTTCAAACCACCATGCTCAAATGGAAGAAAAATGATGTTTTGGAAGAGTTGTGAGTTGCATGATGAGCCTAGAGCAATATTCAGGTGCTAGGACAACAACATAATGGATTGAAGCACATTTGAGGAAGGTTCTGAAGCTAGAAGTGCTTGGGATTCATTTTGGGCAGTTGTTGGAGATGGAAGTCGAAGTTGAGGTTGAAGTTGGAAGTCCCACAGAAAGTCAGGGAAAAACCCGTATGACCTACCTTCATTGTTTTCATCGTATCTCACTGTACACTGCTCCGATGATCGTGATTCTTGTCGCTCTGGAAACTAGACACAAAGATCTTCATTTTGGGCACAAGAACCGTATGATTTCATGGAGAAATGAAGGAGATATAATGTCCCCAATTTTCGGATTCAGACTCAAGCACTGTCCTGAACCAGTCACATTATTTCGGGTGTATCTCCCAAGTTACTGGATGCATGCGTATGCTCCTTTGACCATCAGAAAGTAGACAAAATTATCTACAGAATGGGCACTGGTTTGAAGGGTTTTGGCCACGATTTGACCAAGATATGCGTGTTACAAAACTGCTCACTGATTCTGGAAAACGGATGCGAAATTGGAAGTGTTGGTTCCTCAAATTTCGAACCGAAACGCCAAAGTTCGAGAGACGCCAATTCCGTAGTCAAGGAGGAAGGTCAGTAGCTGGATTTGTGATTGGTTGCTTTTCCGAAGTTCAGTTTCGAGTATCGAACGAGTTCGGTGCGAGTACGTGATTACGGGGATTGTTCGAGAGGTTACGATTCGTGAGGACGTGATTTCTCGCGAGGTCGTCAAATCGGTGAGTTCTATACTCGCTTAGGGACGTTTTGTTGTCGAGTCATGTTATTTTCTGAAATGATACTATGGAAAATCCGCTTTGTGAAAACTTAACGAAAACGTTTTTATCGAAAAACCGTAAATCGCATAATTGCTCGGATTGATTGGATTGTCGATTGATGTTATATATTGTTTGACTGTTTAATCGCTTTCGCTGGTCTGGAATAATAACTGTTATGTTGGGATATCGATCGGAACGAAATTGGAATTGGAACGCAATGGAATTTATTCATGAAAAGTCTGTTTTCTGGAAAACGGATGGAGACGCACGGATCGTGTGCCTCTGTGCACGGGTCGTGCGCCCCCATCTGATGTTACACGAACTGAGTTTTTAAACACACACGGATTGTGCGCCTAGTCGTATGGGTCGTGTGTATCCTTCTGGAACTTTTATTCAACAACGCCCGGATCGTGCGCCTAGTCGCACGGGTCGTGCGTATCTTTCTAGAAATTGTAACACCCCGGTATATTTAACTTGTAAAAATACCAAAGCGTACCAAATATAAACATCAGAGATAAAAATTTCCTGTTTAGACACTGAATACCATTATAATATTTTGCTGAAATACGACATAACCATCTTATACACAAATAAGATCATTCGGTACTCAGACCATAACTGTCAGCAACTGCGGTAATCAGAGTCATACAAGAAAGCGGAAAAGGATAAACAAAACACTAATGCCATAGTGTTGTAATACATAGTCAGCAGAAGGAAAATAAACTTGAACATAAAGCTAAGTCATTATTCTCCTCCCGGGGCCACCTACTCGTGCCTCTGAGGTTTCTTCTGTCCCTGTTTATCTGTAAAACAACAACAATTAAACAGTGAGATACAATCTCAGTGAGTTCTACCGAGACCCCTACTAACACTCTCGGTCCAATTATAAATCCTGGTTAATTTAACACGACACCGACTGCACGCACTGCTAATCCCGGTGAACCGTGTGATAGTATTCTAACTTAGTACGACACCGACTGCACGCACTGCTAATCCCGGTGCACCGTACTACAAAACAATTCTACGTACCACCGACTGCACGCACTGCTAATCCCGGCGGACGTAACACATAACTTTTAACATAACACCGACTGCACGCACTGCTAATCCCGGCGAACCCCATAACCAATAGTGTTTCCTAATGGCACAGAGCCTAGGGTAAGGGTTCATGACTTCCCCGCCTAGTATGTCAACATGGGTCGTCACCCAAACTCGATATAACATATATATATCTACAATCATATGAACATTTAGTTCATTAAATTATACTTTACCACACAGGACTCATAGTCCATGTGTTATCAACAAAACATATCCGCACACGTAGGCTATTATTCGGTTTTTCGAAATGGTTTAGACATCAAAAGCGTTTTATAAAACCCTTTGTAACACACCCAAAATCATGGCATCATAAGCCTAATATCCTTATATAAGGGTTAGGAAAGGATTAGGAAAGGTTTGGAATCAAAACGGAATTATTTTGGGCAACTTGAAAATTTTGGACAGAACTGGGCGCACGGGTCGTGCCCCTGGACGCACGGGTCGTGCGCCCCCTGTTTGACATTTTTGCACACTGAACCCGAACCAGGCGCACGGGTCGTGCGCCCTGGACGCACGGGTCGTGTGCATTTGACAGCATTGCCAAAAATACCCTGTTTCATGAAATTTTGCTTTCCGATTGATCCGAAACTTTCCCCGATCGATTCCTAACTCAAAAACAGATAATACCAGACAATATACCAGTCCAATCAACATCAAACAATCAAGCAATTCAATCAAAAACTCAACGATTACGAATTTCATTAAAACGCAATATATTTCAAAATAACGTTTTCGACTCAAAATCTTTCGAAAACAAATCACACAATTCATTTCAAAACGGAATAAACCTAAACGTGAGTAAAACTCACCCTTGAAGCGAGAATCGTTGCCGAGCCGAAATCACCGATATGTCAAAATCACCGAATCGAACCCAAACAACACCGAACCGCTCCTAACTTCGTTCCGAGCTTCCAATCGCGTTCAATCCGCTCCTAGCTTCGTTCCTAAGCATGATTCAATCATCAATTTGATCACACAACTCACGATTTCGCCAAATCACCTCCAAAACCTCCCCAAATTCGTAGGCCATAAAATAGGGGAAAAACCGGATGAAATCTTACCTAGCTCTTGGGTTATGATGAGGAGAGTGAGATGATGAAGATGGCGAATTTTGGGGCTTGGGGGAGTGATCCTTCTTCTTCTTCTTCTTTCTTCTTTCTCTTCTCCTTTCTCTTCTCCTTTCTTTTCTTCTTTCCTCTTCTCTGCGTATTCTTCTTTCTTTCCTTTCTTCTTTTCTTTCTTTTATTTAAACACACACACACACAAACACATATTTAATTAATAAATAAGTGGTAGCGTGGTCCAATTACCATATTGATCTTGATCCTCTATTTCGAATCCGAAACTTCCTTGATCCGTATTATCCGGTTAACGATCTAATGTTATCCCATAAATAATTTTAGTACTCAATAAATTTACCAGTCTAGTACTAAATTATTCCTATTGGGTTAACATCCAATTAATTCGCCTATTAATTTTTGAGGATGTTACATTCTCCCCCACTTAAAGAAATTTTGTCCTCAAAATTAAACACAACGTACCTCAAGAAAACAAATACGGATACTGAGTTCGCATATCGTCCTCCAACTCCCAAGTAGCTTCCTCGACGGAAAAACCATCCCAAACCACCTTGACAATGGGAATTGACTTCGTCCGTAGCGTCCTCTCGCCACGTTCCAGGATGTAATTTGGATGAGGTTGGAAAGACAAGTCCGGTCGGAGATCAATCGCTTCAAAATCTAACGGTTGACTTGGATCGGGAATGTACTTTCGCAATTGAGACACATGGAATACATCATGCAATTTTGACAATGGAGGAGGCAAGGCGATGCGGTATGCAAGAGGCCCAACTCGCTCGATAATTTGGAAGGGTCCAATGTACCGAGGACTGAGCTTCTTCACCCGTAATGCCCTACCTGTGCCAATTGTTGGCGATAATCTCAAAAACACATGATCGCCCGACTCAAACTCTAACGGCCTTCTCCTTTTGTCGGCATAACTCTTTTGCCTACTTTGAGCGGCTTTCATTCTTTCCCTGATCTGGCGGATCTTTTCAGTAGTGTCTTGAATCATCTCGGGTCCTAACAATCGGTTCTCACCGACTTCCCACCAACACAATGGAGTTCTACATTTCCTTCCATACAAGGCCTCAAAAGGTGCCATTCCGATACTGGAATGATAACTGTTGTTATATGAGAATTCAACCAGTGGAAGATGATCCTCCCATTTCTTCCCGTTATCAAGTACCGAAGCCCTAAGCATATCCTCTAATGTCTGGATAGTCCTCTCGGTCTGCCCATCTGTCTGCGGGTGATAAGCGGTACTAAGAAGTACTTTAGTCCCCAATGCTTCATTTAGAGCTTTCCAAAATCGAGAAGTGAATTTCGGATCTCGATCCGAAACTATACTGGTAGGAACCCCATGTAACCTTACTATGTTCTTCAAATACACCTCAGCTAACTTGGATACTTTACTGCTAGAACGGACTGGAATAAAATGAGCTGATTTAGTTAACCGATCCACAACTACCCAAATGGAGTCGTTACCGGTTTGAGACCTTGGCAATGCCATTACAAAATCCATGGAAATGTCTTCCCATTTCCACACTGGCACATCTAGTGGCCGTAGCAGACCAGCAGGCTTCTGATGTTCTATCTTAACTCTTTGGCAAGTTAAGCACTTTGATACGAATTCAGCAATCTCTAACTTCATTCCTTGCCACCAATACATCTGCTTTAAATCTCTATACATCTTGGTGGATCCAGGATGTACAGAAAATAGACTTCGGTGTGCTTCTTCTAGCACCTGATTTTTAATATCTTCATTATCGGGCACACAGATTCTACCGTTGAAACAAATCACTCCATCCCTATCTTCAGTAAAATCTGGCAACAATTTCTGCGATTGCAGCTTCACATCATTTTCCTGCGCTAAGCGAATAGAATCCCTTAATGAGCTAGAGATCCTCATGTGGCTCAGCACTAACCGGTTCTTCCTTGATCTTGCATTCAAATTCAAGTCCCTAAAGGACTCCAACAATTCCATTTCATGCATCATAAACTTTGCTACGTGAATGGATTTCCTACTTAGTGCATCGGCTACGACATTAGCCTTTCCCGGATGATACTTCAATTCG
Source organism: Astragalus membranaceus (assembly GCA_039519185.1). Lineage (NCBI taxonomy): Eukaryota > Viridiplantae > Streptophyta > Magnoliopsida > Fabales > Fabaceae > Astragalus > Astragalus membranaceus. The sequence goes on along the minus strand of CM076854.1, from coordinate 57,759,500 downwards.
AAGTCATAATCCTTCAGAAATTCCACCCACCTTCTCTGCCTGTTATTCAATTCCTTCTGATCAAACAAATACTTCAAGCTTTTATGATCACTGAAGACTTCGAAACGAGACCCATATAGGTAATGTCTCCAAATCTTCAGTGCGTACACAATAGCTGCCAACTCCAGATCATGAGTCGGATAATTCTCTTCATGAGTCTTCAACTGTCTGGAGGCATAAGCTACAACTTGTTGGTTTTGCATGAGAACACATCCCAAACCCTTCCCAGAAGCATCGCTGAAAATTTGAAATTCCAAAGACGGATCTGGAAGAATTAGGATTGGAGCAGAAGTCAACCTAACCTTCAATTCCTGAAAACATTCCTCACAATCGGCATCCCATATAAACGGTTGGGCCTTACGAGTCAACCGGGTAAGTGGAAGAACCAGTTGTGAGAAACCTTGAATAAACCTCCTATAGTAACCAGCTAGACCCAAGAAACTTCTTATTTCTGTAACAGATGTTGGTCTTTCCCAGTTCAATACAGCTTCCACCTTACTGGGATCCACCGCAACTCCCGACTGGGAAATCACGTGTCCCAAAAACTTTACTTCCGGCATCCAGAAGTCACACTTCGATGGCTTGGCATACAATTTCTTTTCTCGGAGTACGTTCAGAACAATGCGGAGATGTTGAACATGGTCCTCAATGGTCTTAGAGTACACCAAGATATCATCAATAAAAACTACTACAAACTGATCGAGATAAGTATGGAATACTCGGTTCATGTAATCCATGAATACCGCTGGAGCATTAGTCAAACCGAAAGGCATCACTACGAACTCGTAATGTCCATACCTCGTACGGAAAGCTGTCTTCGGAATATCTAAGGCTCTTACCTTTATTTGATGATAGCCCGATCTCAGATCAATTTTTGAAAATACCACTGCACTTCGAAGTTGGTCAAGCAAATCGTCTATCCTGGGCAATGGATATTTGTTTTTAATAGTCGCCTTGTTGAGTTGACGGTAGTCAATACACAATCTCATGCTTCCGTCCTTCTTCTTAACTAGCAATACCGGAGCACCCCATGGAGAAGCACTCGGTCGGATAAATCTCTTTGATATTAACTCTTCAAGTTGAGACTTCAATTCCTTCAATTCTAAAGGAGACATCCTATAAGGGGCAATAGATATCGACCCTGTACCAGGAATCAATTCTATTGAGAATTCTACCTCCCTGTCAGGAGGTAAGGATGAAACTTCCTCAGGAAAGACATCTAGAAATTCATTTACCACTTGCACAGACGACAAGTCTAAACCCGTTTCAGTAGACGCAGACAACATAATAAGAATAGCTTCCGCACCTTGGAATAATGACTGGCTTGCTTCGGTGTAAGAGATCGTTGCTTCAAAATCTGCCTGTGTCAACCCTACGGATTCGGAGGCGAAGCTAATGGTTCGATCGGCACAGTTGATTGTTACATGATTTTCAGCCATCCAATTCATACCCAGAACAATGTCCATGCTTCTCATAGGCAAGCAGATAAATTTCACAACAAATTGTCTGTCCCCTATGACAAGTAGGCAATTTTCACACAATGATTGGGTCTGGACTCGACCCTTGGCAGCAGTTAAAATAGTTATCGGTTCGGATAGCTCAGATAATGCTAAACCCAACCGATCGACACATGCTTGTGATATAAAACAATGAGTTGCACCGGAATCATATAAAATATTGACTGAGTTATTAAAAAGAGATCCCGTACCCCTCAGGAGATTATCTGTTGATGTGACGGTTCGAGCGTCCAACGTGTTGATTCGCCCCTGCCTAGGAGCATTGGGTGCTCCTTGAAGACTCTTCTTTTTCGGGCATTCATTTGAATAGTGGCCCTCCTCGTTACAATTATAGCACCGGTTTGGCCTTTGACGACAGTCACCCTGATGATGTCTTCCACAAGTATCACATTTGCGGAACTTTGATGAGTCAAAGGATTGTGCCTGCTTTCCTTTATAATTACTTCCCTTGAATGGCCTGGATGGAGTAGAAGATTCAGCAACCTTTTTCTTGCCCTTCCAATAGTCTTTCTTCTCAGCATACATTTTCCTCAGATCCTCCTCAGCAACATATGCTTGTTGCACTAAGGCAGGATAATTAACCAAGGTGTAAGAACTGAGTCCTTGGTTCACATCAGCTCGGAGACCTTCTTTGAACATTTGCATTTTCCACATATCATTTGGGGCATACTTTCCCAACTCATAGAACTGAGACAGTCTTTCAAATTTCGCAGCGTACTCCCCAACCGACATATCACCTTGCTTAAGGTTTACAAACTCTGCTTGTTTACTCAGCTTCTTCACCGAAGGGAAATATTGCTTCAGAAATAATTCCTTGAAGTTGTCCCAAGTTAGGGGAGTTTCTTGGAGTTCCATCATATGTCTTGCATTACACCACCAGGTGTGGGCATCTTCATCGAGCACATTTGCCGCAAATATTACTTTCTCTTCTTCCCCGCATTGCAAGGTTTGAAAAATTTTCTCCATTGAATCAGTCCAATAGTAGGCGGTCATTGGATCCGATCCTCCTTTGAAAGTCGGGGGCTTCATCTTTTGAAATTGAAAATATGCCCGGTTAGGATCTTCCTGATGGGGTTGAACATTGGGCTGCTGCAGAGCCATTTGGTCATGCTGCATTTGCAACATATCCTGCATCATCTTTTGCTGATTCTCGATGATATTCTGCATCCATTCAAAGTTTGGATCAACAGGAGGAGGAACGCCTCTACCTCTTCTGGCCATGATTCTGCGAAATATGCACAAAGTATTAAGTTGATCAAGCTCAATGTCTAATAGCATACTAAGAAAATCACGACTGGAGAAAGTAAAGACCCTAAAAGCTAAGTCCGACTAGGTCGAACCGCTCTGATACCAACTGTAACACCCCGGTATATTTAACTTGTAAAAATACCAAAGCGTACCAAATATAAACATCAGAGATAAAAATTTCCTGTTTAGACACTGAATACCATTATAATATTTTGCTGAAATACGACATAACCATCTTATACACAAATAAGATCATTCGGTACTCAGACCATAACTGTCAGCAACTGCGGTAATCAGAGTCATACAAGAAAGCGGAAAAGGATAAACAAAACACTAATGCCATAGTGTTGTAATACATAGTCAGCAGAAGGAAAATAAACTTGAACATAAAGCTAAGTCATTATTCTCCTCCCGGGGCCACCTACTCGTGCCTCTGAGGTTTCTTCTGTCCCTGTTTATCTGTAAAACAACAACAATTAAACAGTGAGATACAATCTCAGTGAGTTCTACCGAGACCCCTACTAACACTCTCGGTCCAATTATAAATCCTGGTTAATTTAACACGACACCGACTGCACGCACTGCTAATCCCGGTGAACCGTGTGATAGTATTCTAACTTAGTACGACACCGACTGCACGCACTGCTAATCCCGGTGCACCGTACTACAAAACAATTCTACGTACCACCGACTGCACGCACTGCTAATCCCGGCGGACGTAACACATAACTTTTAACATAACACCGACTGCACGCACTGCTAATCCCGGCGAACCCCATAACCAATAGTGTTTCCTAATGGCACAGAGCCTAGGGTAAGGGTTCATGACTTCCCCGCCTAGTATGTCAACATGGGTCGTCACCCAAACTCGATATAACATATATATATCTACAATCATATGAACATTTAGTTCATTAAATTATACTTTACCACACAGGACTCATAGTCCATGTGTTATCAACAAAACATATCCGCACACGTAGGCTATTATTCGGTTTTTCGAAATGGTTTAGACATCAAAAGCGTTTTATAAAACCCTTTGTAACACACCCAAAATCATGGCATCATAAGCCTAATATCCTTATATAAGGGTTAGGAAAGGATTAGGAAAGGTTTGGAATCAAAACGGAATTATTTTGGGCAACTTGAAAATTTTGGACAGAACTGGGCGCACGGGTCGTGCCCCTGGACGCACGGGTCGTGCGCCCCCTGTTTGACATTTTTGCACACTGAACCCGAACCAGGCGCACGGGTCGTGCGCCCTGGACGCACGGGTCGTGTGCATTTGACAGCATTGCCAAAAATACCCTGTTTCATGAAATTTTGCTTTCCGATTGATCCGAAACTTTCCCCGATCGATTCCTAACTCAAAAACAGATAATACCAGACAATATACCAGTCCAATCAACATCAAACAATCAAGCAATTCAATCAAAAACTCAACGATTACGAATTTCATTAAAACGCAATATATTTCAAAATAACGTTTTCGACTCAAAATCTTTCGAAAACAAATCACACAATTCATTTCAAAACGGAATAAACCTAAACGTGAGTAAAACTCACCCTTGAAGCGAGAATCGTTGCCGAGCCGAAATCACCGATATGTCAAAATCACCGAATCGAACCCAAACAACACCGAACCGCTCCTAACTTCGTTCCGAGCTTCCAATCGCGTTCAATCCGCTCCTAGCTTCGTTCCTAAGCATGATTCAATCATCAATTTGATCACACAACTCACGATTTCGCCAAATCACCTCCAAAACCTCCCCAAATTCGTAGGCCATAAAATAGGGGAAAAACCGGATGAAATCTTACCTAGCTCTTGGGTTATGATGAGGAGAGTGAGATGATGAAGATGGCGAATTTTGGGGCTTGGGGGAGTGATCCTTCTTCTTCTTCTTCTTTCTTCTTTCTCTTCTCCTTTCTCTTCTCCTTTCTTTTCTTCTTTCCTCTTCTCTGCGTATTCTTCTTTCTTTCCTTTCTTCTTTTCTTTCTTTTATTTAAACACACACACACACAAACACATATTTAATTAATAAATAAGTGGTAGCGTGGTCCAATTACCATATTGATCTTGATCCTCTATTTCGAATCCGAAACTTCCTTGATCCGTATTATCCGGTTAACGATCTAATGTTATCCCATAAATAATTTTAGTACTCAATAAATTTACCAGTCTAGTACTAAATTATTCCTATTGGGTTAACATCCAATTAATTCGCCTATTAATTTTTGAGGATGTTACAGAAATCCTTTACATCTTTGTTCAACAGCGCACGGGTCGTGCGCCTACACGCACGGGTCGTGTGAGACCTTCTGATCTTCAAATTCAAAGTACCTTTTTATCCGTTCCAAATGATTCCAATTCCCTTCTAATCCATTCCCCAAGGTCCCCCAACAATGTAAAGATACCGATGTCATGAGATTGAACATGTTTACTAGAAAACTTGTGTATTATGAACAAAATGGAAGACCGTACTTAGAGAACGCGAGAGAACATATGTGAAGAAATAATAATATAATACACGGTACTTGACTGATATGATACACGGTACTTGACTGATATGATACACGGTACTTGACTGATATGATACACGGTACTTGACTGATATGTTACACGGTACTTGACTGATATGATACACGGTACTTGACTGAAATGACTAACAGCCCATTGCGGGTACATGGATATATAATGTATAATAAATACAAGAGGAAAAAGGGTGACGACCCTTAGAGGTTAGCATACTAGGGGAGGGGAAGTCATGAGCCCCAAAACCTAGACTCAAGAATGTTTCCCCCACTAGAAATAGCGGGATGGGTTCACCAAAGTCAAAGAAGTGCCTATAAAATAGGTAGACTGAGGTGTTATGCTAAAAACATGGAACAAAAGATTGTATGCTTCATGTGTCGCTTAGGAGGGCCATGAGCATAATGATACAGGAACTTAATATATTTCCACGTGGTTGCTTTTTAGGGCCACGAGTTCAAAGCAAAGCATAATGAACCGCTAGAGTTTGTAAGGGGTCTCGATAGGACTCACTGAGATAATGTTTATCTCACCCTTCATATTTGTGGTTTTTACAGAGAAACAGGGAAAGGAAAAGGCGACTAAGCACGGTTAGTTGGTGCGACTCATGGAACTATTGGAGATTGGATTTCCGCTTAGCCCTTTGTATTTTTATTTAGTTATGTCGCCGATTGTATAACTTTCATTGTTTAAGTTGTAAAATCGTTTCCGCTACTTTATGTTTTGAGTATTGAACACCAGGATTATGTGCGCGTCTTAACTTTTGAAACTTAAGCATTTTCAGAAGTTTATGAGGTTCAGAGAACCATTTGATATGTATTATCAGAAGTTTTAGTTGTGTTCAATATTTCAATAACAGGAAGTTACTCTAATGTATGCCATTTAGTGCATTTCGGTGATTCTATGTGTTAGAATTTATTGGGGTGTTACATTATGGTATCAGAGCAGTTCGGCCTAGTCGGGCTTAGTTTAGTTTAGGGTTGAGTCGATTCCTTGTTAGTCTTTGTTGTGATTACACTTGTGATGCTAAGAGACATTGAGCCTGATCAACTCAATACTTGGTGTATCATGAGCAGAATTATGGAAGGATGACCAAGACGTAGTCCTCGACCAAGACCGAAGTTCCTTAAAACCCGTTTCATCTTAGGGAATACTGGAAAGGAGAAGGTAGTTAAGCCATCAACTCCGAATGCAAAGTTAAAAGGTAGCTGCTCAAGGAATAGAAAGAGTCAGGTCAGCCTACTTCAGCTCGAGAGAGGGTTTACACTGCAGATGCTCAGAAAGTCAAGGCTACAGACACTCCACCGAGAATGTGGATATTGTCCTATGTATGAGATGAACGACTGCAAACCTTGTGAATGTTGATTGTTTCATCGGACTATCGGTGTCGCCTCCGAGTCAATGGAGCTACAACCGACCAATTCTGAAGTTGTTATCTCATTCACTTCAGCTAGTGACTGTTTGATTCAAGGCGCAGAAGCTTATGTCATGACGTTGTCTGCATCCACCGAGACAGGTCTAGATTTATCTTCTGTGCAAGTTGCTAATGAAATTCTTGATGTGTTTCCTGATGGAGTTCCTTCGTTTCCTCCGGATCGTGAGGTGGAGTTTTCTATAGGGTTGGCTCCAGGCACTGGACCAATTTCTATAGCCCCGTATAGAATGTCGCCTTTAGAGTTGAGGGAATTGAAAGTCCAATTGGAAGAGCTAATTTCCAAACGGTTTATCCGGCCGAGTGCCTCACCATGGGGTGCTCCAGTGTTGCTTGTCAAGAAGGAGGACGGAAGTATGAGATTGTGTATTGATGATCGTCAGTTGAATAAGGTGACTATCAAGAACAAGTACCCTCTACTGAGGATTGATGATTTGTTAGACCAATTGAGGGGAGCTTCTGTATTTTCAAAGATTGATTTGAGGTCTGGCTATCACCAAATCAGGGTTCGAGCTTTGGACGTCCCGAAGACCGCTTTCCGTACGAAGTATGGACACTATGAATTTGTAGTGATGCCCTTCGGTTTGACCAATGCTCCAGCCGTATTCATGGATTATATGAATCAGATTTTTAAATCCCTATCTGGATCAGTTTGTGGTGGTGTTCATTGATGATATCTTGGTGTACTCTAAGACGATTGAGGAGCATGTGCAACATCTCCGAATTGTTCTGAACATACTCCGAGAGAAGAAGTTGTACGCTAAGTCGTCCAAATGTGATTTTTGGATGCCCGAAGTTAAGTTTCTGGGCCATGTGATATCTAGGGCCGGTGTTGCAGTGGATCCCAGTAAGATCGAAGCTGTGGTAGACTGGGAACAGCCGTCTACGGTTACTGAGGTAAGAAGTTTCTTGGGATTAGCTGGGTATTATCGAAGATTCATTCAAGGATTTTCCCAGCTGGTTCTTCCACTCACGCGGGTAACTCGCAAGGGTCAGCCGTTTGTTTGGGACTCAGACCGTGATAATTGTTTCACGGAATTGAAGGATCGTTTGACTTCTGCACCCATCCTGATTCTTCCAGATCCGTCCGTAGGATTCCAAATCTATTGCGACGCCTCTGGTAAGGGTTTGGGATGTGTCCTGATGCAGAATCAACAAGTAGTTGCTTATGCCTCCAGACAGTTGAAACCGCATGAAGAGAATTACCCAACTCATGATTTAGAATTGGCGGCGATTGTGTTTGCCCTAAAGATTTGGAGACATTACCTGTATGGGTCTCGTTTCGAAGTCTTTAGTGACCACAAGAGCCTTAAGTATTTGTTTGACCAAAAGGAGCTGAACAACAGACAGAGGAGATGGGTAGAATTCCTGAAGGATTATGATTTTGAATTGAAGTACCATCCTGGTAAGGCTAATGTTGTGGCCAATGCTTTAAGTAGAAAGTCTATCCACACTGCAGAGTTGATGATGCACGAGATGTCTTTGTTGGAATCGTTTAGAGACCTCAACTTGAAAGTTAAGTCAAGAAGGAACAAGTTGGTGTTGAGCCATATTCAGATTTCAAGTTCATTGAGAAATCTGATTCGCTCAGGCCAAGAAGGTGATATAGAGCTGCAAGCACAGAAAGGATTGCCGAGTTACACCGAAGACGGTGATGGCATAATTCGTTTTGATGGTAGAATCTGTGTGCCGAATGATGAGAATGTAAAGAGGCAAGTTCTAGAAGAGGCTCATAAGAGTCAGCTCTCAATACATCCTGGGTCTACCAAGATGTATCGAGATTCGAAGCAATTGTACTGGTGGCCGAGTATGAAAGTAGATATTGCAGAGTTTGTGTCTCGATGCTTGACTTGTCAAAGGGTTAAGATAGAGCACCAGAAGCCAGGTGGTCAGTTACAACCGTTGAACGTACCTGAATGGAAATGGGAAATCATATCAATGGATTTTGTCATGGGATTGCCACGGTCCCCAAGCCGGAAATGATTCTGTTTGGGTAGTGGTGGATCGCCTGACCAAGTCCGCCCATTTTATTTCGGTGCGTTCGAATCACAAGGTTGTTAGGTTAGCAAATGAGTATCTCAAGAATATTGCGAAGTTGCATGGAATCCCTACAAGTATCGTCCGTGATCGAGATCCCAAGTTCACATCTCGATTTTGGAGAGCATTGAATATGGCGTTGGGAACAACGGTGTGAGTTAGCACCGCTTACCATCCACAGATAAACGGACAGACTGAGAGAACGATCCAGACATTGGAGGATATGTTGAAGGCTTGTGTACTCGATAGTGGAGGCGGATGGGAGGATCATCTTCCATTGGTGGATTTTTCATACAACAACAGTTACCATTCTAGTATCGGAATGGCTCCATATGAAGCATTTTATGGAAGGAAGTGTAGAACACCATTGTGTTGGTGGGATGTTGGTGAGCAGAGATTGTTGGGACTGGATTTGGTCCGTGAGACTACGAAGAAGATCCGTCAGATAAGAGAAAGGATGAAAGCCGCGCAGAGTCGACAAAAGAGTTACGCGGATAAGAGAAGAAGGCCGTTAGAATTCAAAGAAGGAGACCATGTCTTTTTGAGACTTTCTCCAACCATCAGAACCGGTATTGCTTTGCGAGCGAAGAAGCTCAGTCCTCGGTATGTCGGACCCTTCCAGATTATCGAGCGCGTTGGGCCGGTAGCGTATCGCATTGCATTACCTCCAGAGTTGTCCAGATTACATGATGTGTTTCATGTATCGCAGTTAAGGAAATATATTCAAGATCCGAATCAACCATTAAGTTATGAAGCGACTGACATCAGACCGGATTTATCTTATCATCCTACTTCCATCAGGATCATTGAACGTGGCGAGAAAACGCTCTGGACAAGATCAATTCCTATTGTCAAGGTGCTTCACCCGACGAAGCGACATGGGAAGTAGAGGAGAACATGCGGGTGAAATATTCCTATCTTTTCGAATGAGGTACGTTTTGTCAATTTTGAGGACAAAATTTTAAAAGTTGGGGTGATTGTAACATCCCCAATTTAGCTAATTTCATTTATTGAAATTAGCTAGATGTTTCAAGATAATTAATTAGCTTAATTGATTAATTATGATATGGCGAGTTAATTGGGATTTTAAGCGAATAGGAACACAGGGGTATTTTCGTCTTTTCCACCCATAAGTGACTTTCAGCTGGCCCACCTTTCACAAAACTCACACATACGCATTACTTGATAATTGGATAATTATTGTTTGATTAAGTGATTTGAAGTGGATTAAGATAGATTTAAGTGAGATTGTGGAGTATGAATCACTTAGGGGCAAAAGGGTCATTTCCACCCCATTAAAATTCAGCTCACTTAAACAACAACAACAACACACTTGTTGCTGAAACCAAACAGAATCAGAAAATGGAGAGAGTGGGAGGAGGGAGAGGCCATGAGAGTGAGGGAGAAGAGAATATGAGGGAACTCTCTCAATCCTTGATGCATGTTCACCATTTTTGGCTCATGAGATTCAGCTCATCAACCTCTATCTACTGGTACCACTATCATTCCACATTCCTCAGCCATCATCAAAACACCATTTTCAAACCACCATGCTCAAATGGAAGAAAAATGATGTTTTGGAAGAGTTGTGAGTTGCATGATGAGCCTAGAGCAATATTCAGGTGCTAGGACAACAACATAATGGATTGAAGCACATTTGAGGAAGGTTCTGAAGCTAGAAGTGCTTGGGATTCATTTTGGGCAGTTGTTGGAGATGGAAGTCGAAGTTGAGGTTGAAGTTGGAAGTCCCACAGAAAATCTGGGAAAAACCCGTATGACCTACCTTCATTGTTTTCATCGTATCTCACTGTACACTGCTCCGATGATCGTGATTCTTGTCCCTCTGGAAACTAGACACAAAGATCTTCATTTTGGGCACAAGAACCGTATGAGTTCATGGAGAAATGAAGGAGATATAATGTCCCCAAGTTTCGGATTCAGACTCAAGCACTGTCCTGAACCAGTCACATTGTTTCGGGTGTATCTCCCAAGTTACTGGTTGCATGCGTATGCTCCTTTGACCATCAGAAAGTAGACAAAATTATCTACAGAATGGGCACTGGTTTGAAGGGTTTTGGCCACGATTTGACCAAGATATGCGTGTTACAAAACTGCTCACTGATTCTGGAAAACGGATGCGAAATTGGAAGTGTTGGTTCCTCAAATTTCGGACCGAATCGCCAAAGTTCGAGAGACGCCAATTCCGTAGTCAAGGAGGAAGGTCAGTAGCTGGATTTGTGATTGGTTGCTTTTCCGAAGTTCAATTTTTTCCCAACGAGGCCGAGATTCATCCAAAATCACTCGATTTGCTGAAGGTACCTCACTCACCTCATTTCCACTTTCATCAACTTCCCAAATTTCTACCATTTTAACTAAGGTACAAGAGAAAAAGGAGGAAAAAGGATATAAAGGTATACCTCAATACAAGCAAGCGAAACGCTGATGGAAGGCGAAAGTTCACAGCAAGCAATCCTCGGCAGAAGAGCGAGCAGAAATCAAAAGAACAAGCGAAAATGACAAAGTTCTCACATCCCCTGCGCGCTTTTTAAACCATACAGAAAGCCTACCTTCAACGCACGCCCTCATTCAAGCATGAGGTAGGTGAAACGTTCCACTGACACGTCACCTCAGTCATCTGTCCATCAAAACGGTGACATTACACGCTTTCCCAAGCCAACGATCACTTCAACCGTCAAAACAAATCAATGAAAGTTCAAACCTCTTCGCCAAGCTCACTCAGCTCGAGCTTGGGGGCTGTGGACTGGTCCATAGAATTAGAGTTCGGCCCAATGCAAGGTCAACCGAACTCAAGCGTACACGACCTCGGTATGGCCCGTAAAGAGAAGTTACCAAGGACATGTGTCGCAGTGAGAGAACACGTGGAACTCATTTAGCCGGAACCGGGCTAACCGCTGGTAACCGACCTCCCAAGGTAACTGCCGAGAAGCTTTGGAGAACTAGATATATAGGACGCTAGGCCAGAGGAGAGGAGGGAGGTTCGGAGACTAACCCCACTTTCGATACTGGAGAAGACCTCCATTCCTGTAACAACCGAGTTGATTATTCTTATTCAAGAACAGCTAGACACTAGGAATGGCTTTCCACTTTCTAGTTCATGCTAGCCACTTCCTAGTTCATTGTAAGTGATTAAGAATAGATTAGGAATAGGCTAGGACTTGCTAGCCACTAGGAATGACTTGCCACTTCCTAGTTAATCCTAGCCACTTCCTAGTTCATTGTAAGTGATTAAGAATAGATTAGGAATATGATAGGAATGGCTAGCAACTTCCTTAGTCATGCTAGCCACTTCCTAGTTCATTTTAAGTGATTAAGAATAGATTAGGAATATGCCAGGATTTGCTAGCAACTAGGAAGGGCTTGCCACTTCCTAGTTCATCGTAGCCACTTCCTAGTTCATCGTAAGTGATTAAGAATAGATTAGGAATAGGATAGGATTGGCTTGCCACTTCCTAAATCATGCTAGCCACTTCCTAGTTCATTGTAAGTGATTAGGAATAGATAAGGAATGGGCTAAGATTTGCTAGCCACTAGGAATGGCTTACCACTTCCTAGTTCATCCTTGCCACTTCCTAATTCATTGTAAGTGATTAAGAATAGATTAGGAATAGGATAGGAGTGGCTAGCCACTTCCTAAATCATGCTAGCCACTTTCTAGTTCATTGTAAGCGATTAAGAATAGATAAGGAATAGGCTAAGATTTGCCGGCCACAAGGAATGTCTTGCCACTTCCTAGTTCATCCTAGCCATTTCCTAGTTCATTGTAAGTAATTAAGAATAAAGTAGTAATAGGATAGGATTAGCGAGCCAGTAGGATTGGCTAGCCACTTCCTTTTTCATGCTAGACACTACCTAGTTCACCGTAAGTGATTAAGAATAGATTAGGAATAGGATAGGATTTGCTAGCTACTTCCTAAATCAAGCTAGCCTCTTCCTAGTTCATTATAAATGATTAAGAATATATTAAGAATAGGTTAGGATTAGCAAGACACTAGGAATGGCTGGCCACTTCCAAGTTCATGCCAGCCACTTCCTAGTTCATCCTAGCCACATCTTAGTTCATTTATGTGATTAAGAATAGGTTAGGAATAGGATAGGAATGGCTAGCCACTTCCTAAATTATGCTAGCAACTTCCTAGTTCATTGTAAGTGATTAAGAATACATCAGGTATAGGTATCGATTTGCTAGCCACTAGGAATGGCTTGCCACTTCCTAGTTCATTGTAAGTGATTAAGAATAGATTAGGAATAGGCTAGGATTTGCTAGCCACTAGGAATGGCTTGCCACTTTCTAGTTCATCCTAGCCACTTTCTAGTTCTTTGTAAGTGATTAAGAATACATTAGGAATAGGCTAGGATTAGCTAGCCCCTATGAAGGGCTAGCCACTTTTTTTTCATAGTAGCCACTTCCTTGTGCATTGTAAGTGATTAAGAATAGATTAGGATTAGGATAGGTTTGGTTAGCCACTTCCCAAATCATGGTAGCCACTTCCTAGTTCATTGAAAATGATTAAGGATTGAATAGGAATACGCTAGGATTAGCTAGCCACTAGGAATGGCTTGCCACTTCCGAGTTCATGCTAGCCACTTCCTAGTTCATTGTAAGTGACTAAGAATAGATTAGTAATATGATTGGATTGGCTAGGCACTTCCTAAATCATGCTAGCCACTTCCTAGTTCATTGAAAGTGATTATGAATAGATTAGGAATAGGCTAAGATTTTCTAGCCACTAGGAATGGCTTGCCACTTCCTAGGTCATCCTAGCCAGTTCCTAGTTCATTGTAAGTGATTAAGAATAGATTAGGAATACGATTCGATTAGCTAGACACTTCCTAGTTCATGCTAACCACTTCCTACTTCATGCTAGCCACTTGCCAGTTCATGCTTACCACTTCCTAGTTCATGCTAGCCACTTCCTAGGATAGGATTTGCTAGCCACTAGGAATGGCTTGCCACTTCTTAGTTCATCCTTGCCATTTCCTAGCTCATTGTAAGTGAATAATAATATATTAGGAATAGGATAGGTGTAACACCCCGGTATATTTATTTGATAAAAACACCCGAGTGCACAACAATAAACATCAGAGATAAAAATTCCTGCTTAGACACTGAATACTACAATAAAATTTTGCTGAAATATAACATAACCGTCTTATATACAAATAAGACCATACGGTGCTCAGACCATAAACTGTCAGCAACTATGGTAGTGAGAGTCATACAAGAAAGCGGAATGAAAGATAAACATAACACTAATGTCATGGTGTCATAATACATAGACAACAAGGAAAAAGAACATATGCTCAAACATAAAAGCTAAATCTTCGGTATCCTCCCGAGTAATCGTCTACTCGTGCCTCTTCGATCTCCGCATTCCCTGTTTCTCTGTAAAACATCAACATATAAACAATGAGATACAATCTCAGTGAGTTCTACCGAGACCCCTACTAACACTCTCGGTTCAGTTATGAAATTCTTTTTAACTTAACGCGACACCAACTGCGCGAACGCTACTCCCGATGACCCGCGTTATTTTACACATAGCATTCCACCGACTGCGCGAACGCTACTCCCGGCGAACCTGCTATAATTCAGTACGACACCGACTGCGCGAACGCTACTCCCGGTGACTCGTATTGTAGTTTAATTTATAAATCAAGTCTCTATAACTTAGCACGACACCGACTGCGCGAACGCTACTCCCGGTGAATCGTACCGCATAACCGTTAACACGACACCGACTGCGCGAACGCTACTCCCGGTAGACCGTGTCATCTAACCTTTAATACGACACCGGCTGCGCGAACGCTACTCCTGATGAATTGTATCGTTTAACCTTTAACGCGACACCGACTGCGCGAACGCTACTCCCGGTGGATCGCATCCTTTAACATTTAACGTCACACCGACTGCGCGAACGCTACTCCCGGTGGACCGTATCTTTTAACATTTAATTTGCACTTAAATTAAAAATCCAGGTTCACACTCGTACTCTAGCTGACCACTTTTCGACACAATTTTCAATATCAAAAACAGTTCATTTTGCCTTAAAAATAGAATATTCAGTTAGGCCTCTGAATAAGCTTTCCAACGCATCTTAGAACACCTCAATCGGGTTCCGGTATCAAAAGATATCGCGAAAACAAAATCAGTGAAAAACTGTTGAAAATCTGCAAACCGTCGCGACGCGATACGAAACCGTCGCGACGCGAAGAAAGACAGAAACATTTTCCTTGCAAATTGAGGCATGGTCGCGACGCGAAGGAGGGAGGTCGCGACGCGATGGAGACCTGATGCTGCAGAATTTTGGCGGTTTCGCGCGAAAACCGCTATTCCGCTCAATTCCGATTCTCGTTCCGATCAAAAACAGATTTGACAACCAATACAATAGACCCAATACAAACCACACAATCAATCAATCCAATCAAAAACTCAATCTAAACGGATTTTACCCAAACTATTTTTCGAAATAACGGTTTTTGACTCAAATTTCTCGAAATCAACCGACGCAACAAATCATACCAAAACGGAATAAACCTAAGCGTGAGTAAAACTCACCCTCGAAGCGTGAACCGATATCGAGCCGAAATCCCCGAGACACCAAAAATCCCCAATCGAACCCTAGGATCTCCAATCCGCTCCAAACTTCGAATTTAGCTTCAATCCGCTTACAATCGTTGTTGGGCTTGCTGCTAGACACGATTCAACCATCAAAATCAACTCAAATTCGGATTCCCCCACAAAACCCTAAGAAAACGAAATGCAAAAAGGGAGAGGAAAATGGAACCTTAGCTTACCTAGCTTGGAATGGTGGGAGGGGAAGCAAAGATGATGATGAAGATGATAGTTTGGGATGATGGGTGGAGCTCCTCTTCTTCTTCTTCTTCTCTTTCTCTTCCTTTCTCCTTTTCTCTTCCTTTCCCCTTTTCTCTTCTTTCTTCTCTGCTCACGCTTCTTTCTCTCTTTTCCCTTCTCTTCTTTCTTTTATTTTCTTATTCAACACACACACACATATTTAATTAATAAATAAGTGGTAGCGTGGTCCAATTACCATTTTGATCCTAATCCCTTAATTCGATTCCAGAACTTCCTTGATCAGTATTATCTGGTTAACGATCTAATGACATCCATTAAATGATTTTAGCACTCAATAAATTTACCAGTTAAGTACTAAATTATTCTTATTGGGTTAACATCCAAATAATTCGCCTAATTATTTTGAGGATGTTACAATAGGATTGGCTAGCCACTTCCTAAATCATGCTAGCCACTTTCTAGTTCATTGTAAGCGATTAAGAATAGATAAGGAGTAGCCTAAGATTTGCCGGCCACAAGGAATGTCTTGCCACTTCCTAGTTCATCCTAGCCATTTCCTAGTTCATTGTAAGTGATTAAGAATAAAGTAGGAATAGGATAGAATTAGCTAGCCAGTAGGATTGGCTAGCCACTTCCTTTTTCATGCTAGACACTTCCTAGTTCACCGTAAGTGATTAAGAATAGATTAGGAATAGGATAGGATTTGCTAGCCACTTCCTAGTTCATCGTAAGTGATTAAGAATAGATTAGGAATAGGATAGGATTGGCTTGCCACTTCCTAAATCTTGCTAGCCACTTCCTAGTTCATTGTAAGTGATTAGGAATAGATAAGGAATGGGCTAAGATTTGCTAGCCACTAGGAATGGCTTACCACTTCCTAGTTCATCCTTGCCACTTCCTAGTTCATTGTAAGTGATTAAGAATAGATTAGGAATAGGATAAGATTGGTTAGCCACTTCCTAAATCATGCTAGCCACTTTGTAGTTCATTGTAAGCGATTAAGAATAGATAAGGAATAGGCTAAGATTTCCCGGCCACAAGGAATGTCTTGCCACTTCCTAGTTCATCCTAGCCATTTCCTAGTTCATTGTAAGTGATTAAGAATAAAGTAGGAATAGGATAGGATTAGCTAGCCAGTAGGATTGGCTAGCCAGTTCCTTTTTCATGCTAGACACTTCCTAGTTCACCGTAAGTGATTAAGAATAGATTAGGAATAGGATAGGATTTGCTAGCCACTTCCTAAATCAAGCTAGCCCCTTCCTAGTTCATTATAAATGATTAAGAATATATTAAGAATAGGTTAGGATTAGCTAGACACTAGGAATGGCTGGCCACTTCCTAGTTCATGCTAGCCACTTCCTAGTTCATCCTAGCCACCTCTTAGTTCAATTCATTTAAGTGATTAAGAATAGGTTAGGAATAGGATAGAAAAGGCTAGCCACTTCCTAAATTATGCTAGAACCTTCGTAGTTCATTGTAAGTGATTAAGAATACATTAGGTATAGGTATCGATTTGCTAGCCACTAGAAATGGCTTGCCACTTCCTAGTTCATTGTAAGTGATTAAGAATAGATTAGGAATAGGCTAGGATTTGCTAGCCACTAGGAATGGCTTGCCACTTTCTAGTTCATCCTAGCCACTTTCTAGTTCTTTGTAAGTGATCAAGAATACATTAGGAATAGGCTAGGATTAGCTAGCCCCTATGAAGGGCTAGCCACTTTTTTTTCATAGTAGCCACTTCCTTGTTCATTGAAAATGATTAAGGATTGAATAGGAATACACTAGGATTAGCTAGCCACTAGGAATGGCTTGCCACTTCCGAGTTCATGCTAGCCACTTCCAAGTTCATTGTAAGTGATTAAGAATAGATTAGGAATATGATTGGATTGGCTAGGCACTTCCTAAATCATGCTAGCCACTTCCTAGTTCATTGAAAGTGATTATGAATAGATTAGGAATAGGCTAAGATTTTCTAGCCACTAGGAATGGCTTGCCACTTCCTCGGTCATCCTAGCCAATTCCTAGTTCATTGTAAGTGATTAAGAATACATTAGGAATACGATTGGATTAGCTAGACACTTCCTAGTTCATGCTAACCACTTCCTACTTCCTGCCAGCCACTTGCCAGTTCATGCTTACCACTTCCTAGTTCATGCTAGCCACTTCCTAGGAGAGGATTTGCTAGCCACTAGGAATGGCTTGCCACTTCCTAGTTCATCCTTGCCATTTCCTAGTTCATTGTAAGTGATTAATAATATATTAGGAATAGGATAGTATTGGCTAGCCACTTCCTAAATCAAGCTAGCCTCTTCCTAGTTGATTATAAATGCTTAAGAATATATTAAGAATAGGCTAGGATTAGCTAGACACAAGGAATGGCTGGCCACTTCCTAGTTCATGCTAGCCACTTCCTAGTTCATCCTAGCCACCTCTTAGTTCATTTAAGTGATTAAGAATAGGTTTGGAATAAGATAGGAATGGCTAGCCACTTCCTAAATTATGCTAGAAACTTCCTAGTTCATTGTAAGTGATTAAGAATACATTAGGTATTGGTATCGATTTGCTAGCCACTAGGAATGGCTTGCCACTTCCTAGTTCATTTTAAGTGATTAAGAATAGATTAGGAATAGGCTAGGATTTGCTAGCCACTTCCTAGTTCATTGTAAGTGATTAAGAATAGATTAGGAATATGATAGGATTGGCTAGCCGCTTCCTAAATCATGCTAGCCACTTCCTAGTTCATTGTAAGTGATTAAGAATAGATTAGGAATCGGCTAGGATTTGCTAGCCACTAGGAATGGCTAACCACTTCCTAGTTCATCCTTTCCACTTCCTAGTTCATTGTAAGGGATTAAGAATAGTTTAGGAATAAGATAGGATTGGCTAGCCACTTCCTAACTCATGCTGGTCACTTCCTAGTTCATTGTAAGTGAATAAGAATAGATTAGGAATAGGCTAAGATTTGCTATTCACTAGGAATGGCTTGCCACTTCCTAGTTCATCCTAGCCACTTCCTAGTTCATTGTAAGTGACTAAGAATAGATTAGGAATAGGATTGGATTGGCTAGCCACTTCCTAGTTCATTGTAAGTGATTAAGAAGAGATTAGGAATAGGCTAGGATTTGCTAGCCACTAGGAATGGCTTGCCACTTCCTAGTTCATCCTAGCCACTACATAGTTCATTGTAAGTGATTAAGAATAGATTAGGAATAAGATAGGATTGGCTAGCCACTTCCTAAATCATGCTAGCCACTTCCTAGTTCATTGTAAGTGATTAAGAATAGATTAGGAATAGGCTAGGATTTTCTAGCCACTAGGAATGGCTTGCCACTTCCTAGGTCATCCTAGCCAATTCCTAGTTCATTGTAAGTGATTAAGAATAGATTAGGAATAGGATTGGATTACCTAGCCACTTCCTAGTTCATGCTAGCCACTTCCTTCGATAGGATTAGCTAGCCACATCCAAGTTCAAGCTAGCCACTTCCTAGTTCATGCTTGCCACTTCCAAGTTCATGTTTGTAACTTCCTAGTTCATGCTAGCCACTTCCTAGTTCATGCTAGCCACTTCCTAGGATAGGATTAGCTATCCACTCCCTAGTTCATGCTAGCCACTTCCTAGTTCACGCTAGCCACTTCCTAGTTCATGCTTGCCACTTCCTAGTTAATGCTAGCCACTTCCTAGTTCATTCTTGCCACTTCCTAGTTCATGCTTGCCACTTGCTTTTTAATGCTAGCCACTTCCTAGTTCATTGTAAGTGATTAAGAATAGATTAGGAATAAAATAGGATTGGCTAGCCACCTCCGAAATCATGCTAGTAAGTTCCTAGTTCATTGTAAATGATTAAGAATAGATTAGGAATAGGCTAGGATTAGCTAGACACTAGGAATGGCTTGTCACTTTCTAGTTCATGCTAGCCACTTCCTAGTTCATTGTAAGTGAATAAGAATAGATTAGGAATAGGATAGGATTGTCTAGCCACTACCTAAATCATGCTCGCCACTTCCTAGTTCATTGTAAGTGATTAAGAATAGATTAGGAATAGGCTAAGATTTGCTAGCCACTAGGAATGGCTAACCACTTCCTAGTTCATCCTTGCCACTTCCTAGTTCATTGTAAGGGATTAAGAATAGTTTAGGAATAAGATAGGATTGGCTAGCCACTGCCTAATTCATGCTAGTCACTTCCTAGTTCATTGTAAGTGATAAAGAATAGATTAGGAATAGGCTAGGATTTGCTATCCACTAGGAATGGCTTGCCACTTCCTAGTTCATCCTAGCCACTTCCTAGTTCATTGTAAGTGACTAAGAATAGATTAGAAATAGGATTGGATTGGCTAGCCACTTACTAGTTCATTGTAAGAGATTTAGAATAGATTAGGAATAGTCTAGGATTTGCTAGCCACTAGGAATGGCTTGCCACTTCCTAGTTCATCCTAGCCACTACATAGTTCATCCTTGCCACTTCCTAGTTCATCCTTGCCACTTCCGAGTTCATTGTAAGTGATTAAGAATAGATTAGGAATAAGATAGGATTGGCTAGCCACTTCCTAAATCATGCTAGCCACTTCCTAGTTCATTGTAAGTGATTTAGAATAGATTAGGAATAGGCTAGGATTTGCTAGCCACTAGGAATTTCTTGCCACTTCCTAGTTCATCCTTGCCACTTCCTAGTTGATTGTTAGGGATTAAGAATAGATTAGGAATAGGCTAAGATTTTCTAGCCACTAGGAATGGCTTGCCACTTCCTAGGTCATCCTAGCAAATTCCTAGTTCATTGTAAGTGATTAAGAATAGATTAGGAATACGATTGGATTAGCTAGACACTTCCTAGTTCATGCTAACCACTTACTAGTTCATGCTAGTCACTTGCCAGTTCATGCTTACCACTACCTAGTTCATGCTAGCCACTTCCTAGGATAGGATTTGCTAGCCACTAGGAATGGCTTGCCACTTCCAAGTTCATCTTTGCCATTTCCTAGTTCATTGTAAGTGATTAATAATATATTAGGAATAGGATAGGATTACCAAGCCACTTCCTAGTTCATGCTAGCCACTTCCTTCGATAGGATTAGCTAGCCACTTCCAAGTTCAAGCTAGCCACTTCCAAGTTCAAGCTAGACACTTCCTAGTTCATGCTAGCCACTTCCTTGTTCATGTTTGCCACTTCCTTGTTCTTGCTAGCCACTTCCTAGTTCATGCTAGCCACTTCCTACGATAGGATTAGCTATCCACTCCCTAGTTCAAGCTAGCCACTTGCTAGTTCACGCTAGCCACTTCCTAGTTCATGCTTGCCACTTCCTACTTAATTCTAGCCACTTCCTAGTTCATGCTTGCCACTTCCTAGTTCATGCTTGCCACTTCCTAGTTCATGCTAGCCACTTCCTTTTTAATGCTAGCCACTTCCTAGTTCATTGTAAGTGATTAAGAATAGATTAGGAATAAGATAGGATTGGCTAGCTGTAACGCCCCAAAATAATTTAATTATTTATTTAATTAAGTTATTTAAGGCTTACAATATTTATTTAATTTAATTTACTAATTCAGAATTTAATTTAATTTATTTTATTTTATTTATTTAGGAGGTGTTGTCACGAATTAGGTGGTGTGCATGGGGGCCCATGATCCACAAGTAAGCCCATGACCCATTTACCAGTCAAAGGAGTCGACTCACTTAGGGGTCTTGAGAGCTAGTTTGCATTTCACTCACTCCACCCAAAAGAAAGAAAAAGAAGCGAATAGAGAGAGAGTGAGAAGAGGAAGTCGCGACTTGCAAGAGGAAAGGGAGAGGAATTTCGTGGAGCACTCAAGGAGGAGGAAAAGCTTGTTGGTGTCTTGCAATTCCTTGGAGCCTTGCCTTGTAATTTCGACTTCTAAGAGGTTAGGGGGTTCTTCTTTCCATTCTTAATAATTTATGTGATAGGTGTTGTCTAGGGTTAGGTTCTAGGGTAATTTCCATGAATGATTGGTATGTTTTGATGTTGTGGCTATGCTGAATTTTAATTGTGCAAAGATATGTTAGATTGGTGTTGAATTGTACACGATAAGAATTGAGTATGCCCATTATTTGATGTTATGATTGAATGAATTTTTGGTGGAAAATGTGATGGCTATTGTTCATATAAATAATTGGCATTGGTGATTTAATTTGGTGAATTTTTATTGAGAGGAACTCAAAAATTGATGGAGCCTTAGGCGCCCTAGGTGTGTGTGTGTTGCTGGAAATTCTGCCACTGTTGTGTCTGTTGCTGTTCTAGGCGCTGGGTGCCCTCCTGGGCGCCTGTGCCACTGTGTTGCCAGTTTTGGCGCTAGGCGCCTTGTGCCACGGGCGCCAAGGGTCCCAACTTTCTGTTGTTCATTTTGCAAAAATTGATACTGGGTTTTCATGTCCAAGTTAAATGGCTCGTGTAAAGTAATTTTTGTGGTCATAGGAGTTGTGGTCTGTCCTGGCCTTAGGCGCCTAGTCCATGGGCGCCAATGATGCGTGTCACATTTTGCCAAAATTTTTGCTGGGTTCCCATATTCTGAGTATTTGGTTCGTGCAAAATTAATTTCGAAGTCAAAAGAGTTTTCTTGCGTGTTTTGCCAAGGCGCCTTATGCATGGGCGCCGTGTTCCTGCGCCAATTCTGTGTCTGGGCGCTAGGCGCCCTGCGCCAGTTTTTCCTGCGCCAATGTCTGGGCGCCAGGCGCCCTGCGCCAGTTTTTCCTGGGCGCCTGTCTCGCTGTGTTGCTCTACGCCAGTTTTTCTTGCGCCAATTATGTGTCTGGGCGCTAGGCGCCCTGCGCCAGTTTTTGCTGGGCGCAAAAATCAGGATGTTGCCCAAATTTTCCCAAACTTGTTTTTAATGTAACTTTTGACTCGGTTATCCAAATTTAACGGTTCAAAATGTGTTTCGAAGCTATTTTCGATGTCTATCCAAATGTTCTGGTTTTATGTAAAAATGGTTTATTTTACTGGTGGTTCTGGACTGAAGTTGTTCAAGGTGTCTAATTGCAATTTTTATTCACTTTCTCCCATTCCGTGTCAATATCCTAAAACGGTTTAATTAAATTGGTACTGATTTATTGGTGAGTTTTATTGGTGAGATTTATTGGTGAGATTTATTGGTGAGTTTTATTGGTGAGATTTATTGGTGAGTTTTATTGGTGAGTTTTATTGGTGAGTTTATTGGTGAGATATGGTGAGCTAATTAAATGTGAATTGGTGAATTGTGTGGTGTGTTGTGGTGCATTGTCATGGCGTCTCATGAACCATGTGCATTATCGGTGATCAGAGGCTTCAGCCTAATTTTAAATGGTGAGCAGAGGCTACGGCCTAATTGTATTTGGTGACGGATCCGACATGCATGTGCCCGTGGAGTTTGGGTTGCATTTCATGCATAACCATACCTTTTGTATTGTTGTTTGGAGATTGTAATTGTGATGTGGTTGCTGCCATTGTTGTGAATTGGTGTGCCTAGTTACCTTTCTTATGCAGTGCTTATTCCATATGTTATTAATTATGAAAAGAGACTCACCCTACTGCTTTTATGTTGCTTCTTATGTCGGCAACGTGCAGGTAATAACGAGTGAAGGTTACCCTTATGCCTTCGTCTGGTAGGAAGTGTCATGCTCTGATACGTAGCACCGGGGGGCGTCTTATACTTATGTGTTATTGTCTTTATACTGTTAGACTATTATTGGTGATGTATTGATTTTGTTTTCGAACTTATTATTATTCCGCTGCGGTAGTGACTGTATTTGGTTGATGTGAACTAAACGGTATTTTTATGGTGCTATGTATCTTGTGGCTTTTAGCCGAACTATGAAATTTGAAGTTGTTGATTTGATGGAGTAAGTGTAGCACTCTCTTATATTGTTTTCAAAAAAAAAAAAAGAGAAACTCTGATTTTATTAAATAGTAAGGTTATTAGAAAAGGGGTGTTACATTAGTGGTATCAGAGCAGTTCGGTCTGTCCGGCCAAGTCGTCCTGTCATAGTGTCTTATGACAAATAGAATTGTTAGATTAGTTCTAAATTTCTGTTTGTACTGCAGTGATAGTTTGAAATGGCTGGGAGAAACGACGCTGCTCTTGCTGCTGCTTTGCAGGCTATGGCTCAGGCTGTTGGGAACCAGCAAAATGGTGCTGAAAATACTGGGACTCGCAGTTTAGCCACATTCCAGAGGGAGAATCCACCCGTTTTTAAGGGCAAGTACAATCCAGATGGTGCTCTAGCATGGCTGAAAGAGATTGAAAGGATATTTCATGTCATGGATTGTGATGATGCGCAGAAGGTCAGGTATGGTACCCATACGCTGGCAGAAGAAGCTGATGATTGGTGGATGGAGGTTAGGCAGAGGTTAGAAACTGCTAATGAAGAGTTAACTTGGGCTGTTTTCCGCCGAGAGTTCTTACGGAAGTATTTTCCAAAAGATGTGAGGGGAAAGAAAGAAATAGAATTCCTTGAGCTAAAGCAGGAAAGCATGTCAGTGACAGAGTATGCTGTCAAGTTCACTGAATTGGCTAAGTTTTACCCCCATTATGCTGATGCTGATTCTGAGTTCTCAAAATGTATTAAGTATGAGAATGGACTGAGGGCTGATATAAAGAAAGCTATAGGGTACCAGAAGATTCGGGTATTCGCTGATTTAATCGACAGTTGCAGGATATTCGAAGATGATAGTAATGCTCACTCCAAGGTCATGAGAGATCAGAGGGGCAAATTTCAGAACAGGGGTAAGCCATATGAGGTTCCCGCTGGTAAGGGTAAACAGAGGTATGCTGATAGTAAGAAACCAAGTGGGGGAGATGCCCCTGCGAAGGTTGTGTGCTACAGGTGTGGCAAGCCGGGCCATAAGAGTTTTGACTGCTCGGATAATATATGTTTCAAGTGCGGTAAAGAAGGTCATGTGGCTGCAAAATGTGAGAAAAAGGATGTGGTGTGCTACAACTGTGGGGAAGTAGGTCATATTAGTACCAAGTGTACTAAGCCGAAGAAAGAGAAGTTCCATGGAAAAGTGTTTGCTCTCGCAGGATCAGAGGATACTAATGAGATTAGAGGTACATGTTTTATTAATGGTATTCCTTTGGTTGCTATTATTGATACTGGTGCTACGCATTCATTTGTTGCTGCTTTATGTGCTAAGAAATTGGACCTTGCTTTATCTTCTATGATGAGGGAGATGGTTATTGACACTCCAGCTAAGGGTTCAGTAACTACCTCTCTTGTGTGTGCTAAGTGCCCTCTGTCAATCTTCGGCAGAGATTTCCTTGTTGACCTTATTTGTTTGCCATTGGGAGGATTGGATGTCATTCTTGGTATCGACTGGTTAGTAGTTAACCATGTGCATATTAATTGTTTTCGAAAATCTGTGAGTTTCCTTCCTCCCTGTCATACCCCAATTTTGTCCGGCTTAGGGCAAAACCCTAATTTTCAATAAAAATAAATAAATCAAGTCTTAACATTCATCCTAGAGGTTAGGAAAGGCATCATGCTTGCATTTTAGAAGTTTCATAATGCAATTTAGGGTTAGAAAAACATTGCATGACATTTTAGAGCACTTTAGGGCATTTCTAGGGTTTCTAGGGTTTTTCCTAGTTCAAAGGGTATTTTGGTAATTTCGCCAAAAAGACTTATTTTCTCATCATGCATGCATTTCTAGAGTTTTAGAGTCATCCAAAGGGGTTCAGGATCATTGTTAGAGTGGAAATGAAGTTTGGAGCAAAATTAGGGTTTTTAGGACCAAAAGGGCATTTTGGTCATTTCACTAAAATAAATAATTTCTCGGTAAAAACCATTATGCATCTCTTGAGGAATTTATATGAGTCCAAGTGAGTGGAGTTGTGTATTTTTTGTGCATCATGGGAGTACTTTTGGCATGAAATTCGGTTTTTGAACAAAAGGGCAAAATGGTCATTTCCTTTGAAGTAGGGTCAATGAATCAATTTTGGGATTGGTGAGATCATAAAATTCAGAGCCCAATCATTGAATCATGGGATATGGCCCAAAATGGTATGAATTTAGAAGAATCATCTTGAAAGGAATAAGGAATATCCCTTTGAATTTTGAAAGGTCAAGTGTAGTACAATAGTACAAGTTGCAATTCCACTCACTCTCTCTCATATGTGCTGCGAATTCCAGCCCTTTTTCCCCCAATTTTGATTTATTTTATTGGTTGCAAGTTGTGTTTAAATCATGGCCTTCCATTCAAGTGTTAAATGCAATCCTCACCTTTCATTTGAATTAAAATGGCACTTGTGTAATAAGCTTCATGGAAAAATACAATTTTGTAATTGAACTTATCCTTCACCACCCTCCTTATGCTGCGCCCCTCAGCCCTCTCTCTCCTCACTTTGTGCTTTCTAATTGCCCCTAATCCATGTGACATTTGATCTTGACCCTTGGTTCAAAATTTAGATGCAATCCTAGAGCACAAGGGAGATAAATTGACCTAGAAGCCCTTAATGATAAGTGAGCACTATATATATCTTCATATGATCAGCCCACACAAGTTCTTAGCCTCACTCTCCATTCAAAAACCCTAGCACACCAACTCCTCTCCTCCCTCCTCCTCTTGGCCGTAGCCCCTCATCCCTCCTCCTCCATTTTCTTTTCAACTTCCATCCACTAAATCACCTCAAACTACCTCCATATTCATATATCCTCTTCCTTTCATCTTTGATTCCACATTTACATCATCAAAGGGGCTGATCCTTCAAGGTTACGTGGTTGTTGTTGGTGATTTTTGAGGAGTGTTGGTGATTGGTTACTCTTGATTCTCATTTCTACTCTTGTTTAGCTTGGAACTAAGGTATAACCTAAAACCCTTTGCATTTTCATCCACTTTCTTGCATCAAAATCCTTTTTCAACTTATATTTGCATCTCATAACATCATTTAAATGTAGATTAGGGGCTGTTGTGGGTGAGAGTTGGCATCTCGCCCACCAAATAAATTGTTCTTGTGACTATGTGTTGATTATGTGTTGTTCTTGTGATGTTTTTGCATTTGGTGAAATAAAATTGTGAATCTATGGCTATTTTGGTTCGCAAGTTATGTGGAATGTATGTGTAATATAATTTTCTTGTTCATCCTTGCCTAATAATACTTGATCTAGCCATTGATGTTTGATTGTTGTGTTATTATGCTTGGAATCATGTTAAAACTTGCAAAAATAATTTTCCATTCATATGTATGTTTCGCAAGTTTCTAAAATAAATAGGGTTTTTGTTGCCTTTTGGTTCTTTGGCTTGCCTTTGTGCTTAAAAATGTTCTCTCAAGTTGTTTTAATGAAATTTGCTTGCAAGTTTTTGTTGATGATTGACAAAATGACTCTCACTCGTGCTTTGAGCACTATTTGCTAAGTGATGAGGATTGTTCAAGAGGATTCAACCACCTTTGAGTTATAATGTTATTTGTCCTTGTAAATTTGGTTTACCATATTTGTTTCAAATGTTGATGATGTGTAAGATGACTCTCACTTGTGCTTTAGGCACCATTCTTTAAGTGATGAGGATTACTTCAAGTGATTCAACTCTCTTTAAGTCTTCAAATGAACAAGGTGTGAATTTATGATTCTTTGCTTGCTAATGGTTTAGGATAACTTGTGAACAATCTATTTTGGTCATTTTGAGCCTTGCAAATGTGTTGCTTGTTTAGATCATTAATTTGTTGATGATTGGTAAGAGGAATCAACATGTGTTTACAAGCACTATTCTAAATGTTGAGGATTACTTATAAGGGATTCAACTCTTGCACATATCTTAGCATTAAAATTTGGTGAAATGACTAGACATTTATGCCTCTGTGCATTGTTAATAAGTGTCAAAGATTACCAAAAGGAACTTAACTCTTGTGCTTTTATTGTTGATCCTTAAATGATTCAATGAATTACCCTTTTGCAATTGATTAATGTTTCACCTTTGTGTGACCATTTCTTATGGCAATTTGTAATTAGTTTTGACTATTACATATTTATGCATATTGCTTGTCTCTTAGATTTGTAATGCTTGCATGAATTGTAATTAAGTGATTTGTATATTGGCTAGGGATTGGTATGTTGATTGAAATGTCCTACTTGTTTTCCAAAACCCCTTTTCCAAATCAAATTCTTTTTCTCAACTTGTTTCAAATCAAGAGTCAAATGTTTTCCAAACAAAAACCCTAAGGCATTTTTTTTTTCTTTTAAATAAATCATTAGTCATCACTCGAAGCCTTTGCTTGTTTGATCGCTAATGAGGAGTTATTAGTGGTAGTCACTCGAAGCCTTTGCTTGTTTGGCTATCATGAAAGCTCCCACACCTTAACTAAAAAATAAATAAATTCCAATTTCGAAAACAACGTAATTATCACCAATGCTCACCTTTTTCAAAAATGATTTCAAAAAGGATAATAAAACGTCGTTACTTGTAGTCACTCGAAGCCTTTGCTTGTTTGATTACCGGTTTCGACTCTTTTATTTCGAGTTAGTAATGAACGCCACTCGAAGCCGTTGCTTGTTTGGTATTCGTGAAGACTTGAGTCCTATTTCAAAAACTCAAAAAAAATTAAATAAGATAAAACACAAACACACTTTTCAAAAAAAGCCTAGAACTACGTAGCTTTGATCCCTCTTCCAGAGAGGGTACGTAGGAGCGGGTCGTAACCCGTCAAGCACCCTTTTAAAAATCTTTGTTTTATTCCCGAGAACTACGTAGCTTTGATCCCTCTTCCAGAGAGGGTACGTAGGAGCGGGTCGTCACCCGTCAAGCACTCTTTCAAAAAATCTTTGTTTTGTTCCGCTTTTCAAAGATACCAAAAATATTTCTTCCCAATAAAATCATTTCTCACACGAAATAAAAAGAAAGGAAGTAGAACAAAAATCGTTTCAAGTCAACTTTTTCTAAGCCACACATCAAAGTTAATGGTTCCCTTTCGGTAGAAAGGAGGTGCGGGGTGCTAATACCTTCCCCGTACCTAACCAACCCCCGAACCTACATCTCAATGTTTTCGAAAGACCATCCGCCTTTTTCAAAAGACTTTTTCCAATTTTTTAGTCTTTAAAAATAAATATTGGTGGCGGCTTCAAAATTTTTCACGTTGTCAAACTGAGGAATCCTTAACCGGATTTTTCGGGGCGCAACAGCTGGCGACTTCACTGGGGACCCTTTTTCAAAAAGGCGTGGGTCAAGCCTAGTTAACCTGATGTGTGGCTTAAAGTGTTTAACTTGAAAACTTTGTTCTACCTTTTCCTTTTCTTCCTTTTTTTCTCTTATCATGCATTCCTCAATTCCCATGTCCCCTTTTCTTTGCTCCCTTTCAACAAGGTAATCTCATGCATCATACCCTTATGCCCTTATGATCCCTTCTTCTTCGCTCCCTTTCTTGAGGTAAGCTATATGTTTGTTGTTGATACCTTAGTGTAGTTTATTTTGTTAAACCCTAGGGTAGACGACTTATTATTGCTTGTTTCTGTCTGGCTGTTCTGGTTTTCCTTGCAGGTGGGGATGGGTAGATTTTAGGAAGTATGTCCTCAATCACACACTTTCACACCTTATAATTTGTGTGCTATGAGTGGGCTCCTATACCCGGATCCAACAAACACTTAGGGGAGTGGAGACGATTAGTGACTGTCATTCGAGACCTTTGTCTGTCTGATACTCATGAAAGTCTCAACCAGAGTACGCTTTCTTATGACGCCCCACACTTGGTAGTATTCTACATTTGTGGTGTCGGCATGAGGATTCTATAGCTCTGGTAGCCATTGTGAGGGTGTGAATTAGAACTACATGGGAGGAACCTTTGAAGTTGCCCTAGAACTTAGGATTCCCACCTTGGCAGGACACGAGGGCATACGAATTGTATGTTGCATTATAGTTTAGGCATGTCTTTACTATAATAAAAAGAGAAATTTTCAAAAAAAAAAAAAAGGAGAAAAGAGGAAAGGGTTGCCATTGTAGCCTTCTCTTTTGCCGGTCCGTACGAAGTAACATATGGCCCACTTCATTTTCAAAAAAAAAGAGAAAGAAAGAAAGGGTTACCGCTGTAGCCTTTCTCATACCGGTCCATATGAAATGACGTACGGTCCTCATTTTCAAAAAATAATGATATATTTCCCTTCATCAAATAAACCAGTGCGTGAGGCGGCACGTAGCGTGGCTCCTCAATTTTTGAACTTCCGTCCATATGCATCGCCTTTATTTTTTCCACACGCATCATTCATATCATAATTGCATCATACCGCATTCATTTATTCGCATCCATTTAACATCTCATATGCATTTGCTTGCCGGGAATCACCGAATGATGCGCTGTCTTGTCATAGGCGTATCAGAATGGAATCAAGTAGCAAGACTTCGTCTACATCTCGCTTCCCGTTTATGAAGAAGATCGATGTTGATAGTTTGAGGAAGTGTGCAGCTCTTATGGGCCCAGCTGAAGTAATTTCCTTTGATCAAGCATATGGGAATATCCGTAGGCTCTTGCAGTTGAAGGTTCAAGAGGATGCCCTTGTGGCTTTGAGTCAGTTCTATGATTCCGATGCGAGGTGTTTCTTCTTCAAGAATTTTCAGCTATCACCTACATTAGAAGAGTATGAACAGCTATTGGGACTCTCCAAATCTCATGTCAAGCCATACCAATTCCCAGGACAATACTACACTGATGAGAAGCTTGCAACGTGGCTTAGGGTTGGTGTAGACAAGCTGAAGCCGCAAAAGTTAGAAAGAAATGGCATAGTCGGATATCCACAAGAATTCTTTGAAGGCCTGCTGCAGTCTTATGCTTTAGCCGAGAATTGGGGTTCATTCAAGTTAGTGCTCGCTCTCACTATATTCGGGGTTATTCTCTTCCCTCAGCTAGAAAGATATGTTGATGAAGATGCAATTGGTGCATTCTTGGCCTTTAAGGACACCAAGAATCCTATCAATCCTGTGCCTGCTGTTCTTGCCAACACTTATCATGCTCTCACTCGTTACGGTCAGTTCAACAAAAAGAAGATATGCCTTCCTTCTCATGTTCTCTACGCCTGGCTCATCACTCATGTGATCCAAAACCAAACGAAGGTTAAGGAATTGATTTCTTACGCCCTGAGCTGTGACGTGGAGGTCAGAACCTCTCTAGAGTGGGTAGAGTTCCTAAGAAGCCTCAATGATCTCCAGATCCGGTGGTATACACCTGCTTGTTGGGATGACAGACCGATGGTGATATTCAGCTGTGGAACTTTTCAAAATGTGCCTCTCATGGGGATGCAGGGGTGCATTAACTACAATCCTTCGCTGACCATAAGACAACTCGGTTACCCAATGAGGAACTCACCCTCTGAAGATATGCTATCCCGTGTTTACCTCTACAAAGGGATGCCGAGATGCGATGATTTGCTCAGAAAAGTTCAACAATCATGGGGGTCTGTGGTGAGAAAAGGGGTTGAAGAGCTGTCAAAGAAGGCCAGTGATGTTACTTTCAACCAATGGCTTAAAGAGAAGCTGCAAACTACGAAATCACTGAGTCAAGGGGCACTTCCCCTCGAGGAAGAAATACCAGAACCCTATACCCCTGCTCATGAAGAATGGAATGAAGTCAAATCCGCTCTAGCCAAAGTGGAAGATGAAAAGAAGGCATTGCAGGCTAGGATAGAGGAGATGGCCTTGGAAAAGGAGAGGCTAGAAGAAGAAAGCATAGTCAGGAGGAGTGCTATGGAAAAGAGTGTTAGGCAATTCAAGGAAGAAAAGCAAAGTAGGATGGAAGCACAGAAACGTCTGAAAGAAGCCAGAGAAGAACTCCAAAAATACAAACAAAAAACAAGAAAGATACTTGAAGAGGCTCAAGGTTGGAAAGCAAAGGCTATGGAGTCAAGTCAAGAATCTCATCTAGTGGGAGAATTGAGGGGTCAGCTGAGAATCCATGGGCGAGAAAGAAATACTATTGAGGAAATGCTCAGAGAATATCAGCAGGCTTTGAAAGTTGAAAGGGGAATGTCTGATGGGCTGAAAAGAGACCTCTACCATCTAGAAGGTGCATACAGGCAGGTTCGAGTGGAGAGCCAATATTGGGAGCGGCGCTACCTAGATTTTCTTGGAAGAATTGAAGATCAGGAGATCATCAAGGAACTCAAAGATGAAGTCCAATGGTGGAAAGGCAAATTCTCAAAGCTGTCAGAGCTGGCTAGTCAGGCCATGGTAGGGGTTCCCAAGAGTCTCAGGATAGCCGAAGCCGAAATGCACTTCTTCAATACTCCACCCGAAGTATACAAGTTCGTGAAGTATTGCCGAGCCTTGATCACGGAGTTCAAGGAGCAATCTCCAGGCGCAAACGTCAGCAAGAAGAGGAAGCGAGTTGGAGAGTTCAAAGCTATCTGTATTTGAGTCGTTTGTTTGTACTTTTTATTTTGACCATGTACTTCGAGTATTGTATTCAGAATATTGTACTCTTGTGTCTTGTTCATTATGAATATTGTACTGTTTTTTTTAATGAAAGCTTTGAACTCTCAACCAATGAAGTATGTCGACTTGCTATTTCGATTCCTCGATCAAAAACAAAGTTTATGCGTTTGTGACAAGATAGAACACCTTGGGATTCACGGCATAAAACTAACATCCATCTGCATCTCATGCATTGCATTCATTAAATCATTTCTTCATTTAATAAAAAAATGGTTTCAAACAGAAAAAAAGGGCAAGCTGGTTCATCCGCATCGCTATTTCACCCGTCTACAAGCAAGAATGATGGCTAGCAATCAGCATCTCGGAGATGAGGACCACCTGAGTCAAGACGAGTTGGGTGTGGAGATTCTTAACCCTGAGCAACTGGCTCAGGAAAATCAGGCCTTGAAGGCTAAAGTTGAGGCTATGGAAGTGCAGATGGTCAAAGTAATGAGTATGCTACAGAATCTGAGGGGTGAGGCCGCTGCTGGGGCCACCGCTGTTGTAAATCCTGAAGGGGTTGTTACTTTCGTTTCTCCTCCGGTGTCCGCTGAAGTTACAACTACTCATGGACAAGGGGTCAGTCACTTTGCCCATTCTCCAGGGGCGAGTGGACAAGGTCGTCTGAATGCACAGATATATCCTTGGGGAATGCCAATGGGTTATAGGCCGTCCGTTGCTGAAGCTATTCCTTTGGGGTCGGGTCAACCTGTCATGACTATACCTAATGGATCTGCTATGGGACCACAAATTCATACTCCTAGTCCTGGTATCGTGCTGCCAAGAAGTTCACCTACTCCTACTCCGGGAGTTGTCGTGAACCCTCAGAATGCTGTCCATCATATGGGGAACCCCGCTCAGTATGGGGGTTATTATCACAGTTCGGGGAACTATCCACAAGGTCATTTGTTTGAGAGCACTCAGCGTGGGGATCGGTATCACTTGCTTGAAGAGCGTTTAAGGGCTGTGGAAGGATCGGGTACTAGAGCCAGGGATGCCCGAGAGTTGTGCCTTGTCCCAGATGTTGTCATTCCCCCTAAATTCAAAGCCCCTGACTTTGATAAATATCGCGGCACCGGGTGTCCATCTAGCCATCTGACGATGTACGTTAGAAAGATGGCCGCTTATGCTCATGATGACAAGGTGCTCATTCACTATTTTCAGAACAGTCTGACTGGGGCATCGTTAGATTGGTATATGCAGCTGCAATCCTCCGACATTCACAGTTGGAAAGATCTCTCTGAAGCGTTTCTGAAACAATATCAGTATAACATGGACCTTGCTCCCGACCGGTCTCAATTACAGCACATGAGTAAAGGAGATAGAGAATCATTCAAAGAATATGCCCAAAAGTGGAGGAGCATAGCTGCTCAGGTGAAACCGCCATTGATAGAAAAGGAGATGGTGTATATGTTTATGGAAACTCTTCCAGTGCTATATTATGATAGGTTGGTGGGGAGCGTTTCATCCAGTTTCTCGGATATGGTTGTCATTGGGGAACGATTAGAGCACGGATTGCGTAGCGGAAAGATTGCTGGTGGTTTTGGTAGCTCTAGTGGACAAAAGAAGCCCTTGTCCAATTTCCCCAAGAAGAAAGAAGGGGAGACCAATGTTATTACTGGAGGGAGAAGCCCGTCTTTCAATTCTCCACCGCAAACAATGCCATTATCCATTCCAGCTCAGCCACAGCAAACTAATTCAGGCTACAGAGCCCAGAACTATCAAGAGAAGAGACGTGCTAATTTTGATCCGATTCCAATGACCTATACTGAGTTGTTCAATCACCTTGTCTCAAAGAATTTGGTCAATACCCGCCCCATGAAGCCTATGCAACCTCCCTTCCCTAGGGGATACAATGCTGATGCTACCTGTAGCTTTCATAGTGGAGGGGTCGGTCACACAGTGGAAGACTGCAAGGCTTTCAAATATGTAGTCCAGGATTTGATTGACGCCAACTGGATCTCTTTCAAGCCGAACAGTCCAAGCACAACTACAAACCCCCTACCGGGACATGGGACACCATCCGCTAATGCAGTAGAGGATTTTGTGGGACAGACAATGATAAGAGATGTTAAGTGTATCCAGACTCCTCTGGAAAATATACATGCTGAGCTGTGTCGTTGTGGTGTTATCAAGAAGGGCTGTATATGCGCTAACCCTGGGTGTGCAGGTGCTTGTGAGGATTTTAAGGTTGTTTTACAAGATTTGATGGACCGCTATGTGGTTCGGCTGGAGGTGGTTGAGAAAGAAGAAAATGTGCTCATGCTACAGTTCAATGATGGCAAAGGGACCAGAAAACCAATTGAGATACCATACAATCCGAAGCCAGCTCAAGCTAGATCTCAGCCGTTGATTATTCAGGTGCCTGCTCCCTTCCCTTACGAGAAAAACAGTGCAGTACCATGGAAATACAGCAACTTGCCTCCAGTGGAAAATTCTCCAAGTACTTCTGTTGTTACCAACATCACTGGGGCAAGTGGGATGACTAGATGTGGCCGCATGTATGTCCCCAAGGTCACCCAGGCTGAGTCATCTAAAGTGGTTGAAGACAGGGTACGAAAAGGGAAAGACAAAGAAGTGGAGAATGCCCAGAAAGAAAAGGTGGCAGAGCAAGAAAAGGATGAGTTCTTGAAAATTGTAAGACAAAGTGATTATAAAATAGCTGATCAGATGAGCCAGACTCCTGCGAAGATCTCTATGATGTCATTGCTGTTGAGCTCAGAAGCACATAGAGCTGCCCTGATGAAAGTGCTGAACGGGGCTCACGTTGCTCAAAACATTTCTGTGGGTCATTTTGATGAGGTGGTTGGGAATATTATGGCTGCAAACCACGTAACCTTTGCTGATGATGAACTTCCCCCAGAAGGGAGAAAACACAACCTAGCCCTCCACATCTCTGTCAAATGTGGGGACTTTGTGTTAGCCCGGGTGCTGATTGATAATGGCTCCTCTCTGAATGTTATGCCAAAGTCCACTTTGAACAAGTTGGATGTGGACTGCTCCTTCATGAAGCCTAGTTCGACATTGGTAAGGGCATTCGATGGATCAAAGAAGGAAGTAATAGGAGAGGTGGAGTTTCCTATCCAGATTGGGCCAGAGACCTTTTACGTGAATTTTCAAATCATGGACATCTCTTCATCTTACAGCTGTTTACTTGGGAGGCCATGGATTCATATGGTCGGGGCTATCCCTTCCTCTTTGCATCAGAGGGTCAAATTTGTAGTGAATGATAAGATTGTGGTGGTGTTTGGAGAGGAAGAGATGCTAGTCAACAAGCCTTCTCCTTTCCGCTATGTAGAAGCAGCCGAAGAGTCGTTGGAAACTTCTTTTCAATCCCTTGAGATTGCCAATGCCGTGTTCGAGGGGGGTAAGTTGCCATCACCCGTGATGAAGCTGTCAAAAGACGAAGAAATGGTTGCCAAGATCATGATGGCCCAGGGATATCAGTTAGGACGCGGATTGGGAAAAGAAGGACAAGGAATTCGTGCTCCTATTCAGTTGAAAGGGAACAAAGATCGTTTTGGTTTGGGAAACTGCCCAACCGAGGCTGAAAAGAAGAAGGTGGTTGAAGAAAGAAGAGGAGTGAGGTTGGCCAAGCTGAGAGGTTGGAACCCGGAGCCAAAAGGGGTTCCTATCTGTGACATTCGCCAAAGCTTTAAGAGTGCAGGGTTGCTAAACCCAGATCAAATTACCGCCATTGAGGATGGTTCAAAGAATGAAGAAGGTGGTGTCAGCTTGGTCCGCCGTTGTCATGCTGATGAAAAGCTCAAGAATTGGGAAGCTGTAGACTTGCCCATCACTTTTAATTCAAAGTAATGATTTGTGATGCATTCCTTTAGCTCTGCCCAAGGCTTCAGGATAGTTTGTTAGGGCATGCATGTTTTTATGTTCAGTGACATCACCATCAATAAAAACTCTTGTTTTGAATTCCATCAATAAAATTTCTTTGCCTTCATTTATTTTCTCATTCTTTTCACTTTATTTTGTTTGTTTCGCTTTTCATTCTACTCTCTGCTTATACGTATGCAGATTGAAAGTAATTGTTTCTGGAAATAACAGTGCCAATAAGTCATGTTATGATTTTGATCATCCAATTAACCAAACTGAAGGGGGCGTTGAGGAAAACTGGGAAACTCCTCCGGAACTAATAAGACTACTAGAACAGGAAGAAAAGATCATTCAGCCTCATGAAGAGTCGGTTGAGTTAATCAATCTGGGTACGGAAGAGGATAAAAAAAGAAGTTAAAGTCGGTACTGCCATGGGGGATAGTGAACGCAAAAAGCTGATCCAACTCTTGCGTGAATACGTTGATGTCTTTGCATGGTCATACAAGGATATGCCAGGGTTAGATACCGATATTGTTGAGCACAGATTGCCCGTGAAGCCAGAGTGTCCACCAGTCAAGCAGAAATTGAGAAGGATGAAGCCCGAGATGTCAATGAAGATCAGAGATGAGGTAAAAAAGTAGTTTGATGCGGGATTTCTGGCAGTGGCTAAGTATCCTCAATGGGTAGCAAATATCGTCCCTGTCCCGAAAAAGGATGGCAAGGTCAGGATGTGTGTTGATTATAGGGATTTGAACAGAGCTAGTCCCAAGGATGACTTCCCTCTACCTCACATTGATATTCTAGTAGACAGTACAGCCCAGCATTCTTTATTCTCCTTCATGGATGGATATTCAGGGTACAATCAGATCAAAATGGCTCCAGAAGATATGGAGAAAACCACCTTCATAACACTCTGGGGAACATTCTGCTACAAGGTAATGCCTTTTGGGCTCAAGAACGCCGGTGCAACTTATCAGAGAGCGATGGTGACATTATTCCACGACATGATGCACAAAGAAATTGAGGTGTACGTAGATGATATGATTGCGAAATCCAAGACTGATGAGGAGCACATTGTTAATCTGCGAAAACTCTTCGAACGGCTACGGAAGTTCAAACTCAGGTTAAACCCAGCCAAATGTACCTTTGGTGTGAGATCCGGAAAATTATTGGGGTTTATCGTCAGCCAGAAAGGGATAGAAGTTGATCCAGATAAGGTCAAAGCAATCCTTGAAATGCCAGCGCCAAAGACCGAAAAAGAGGTCCGGGGTTTCCTTGGGAGATTGAATTATATCTCAAGGTTTATATCCCAATTGACTGCCACTTGCGAGCCTCTCTTTAAGCTGTTATGCAAGAACCAAAAACTGGAGTGGAATGATGATTGTCAGAGAGCTTTTGAAAGGATTAAAGAGTACCTTCAGAATCCACCAGTCTTGATGCCGCCAGTGTCTGGGAGACCACTTATCTTGTATCTAACTGTGCTAGACAATTCAATGGGGTGTGTACTGGGGCAGCATGATGAATCTGGAAAGAAAGAGCATGCCATATACTACTTGAGTAAGAAATTCACTAACTGTGAGACGAGGTATTCAATGCTGGAAAAGACTTGTTGTGCTTTGACATGGGCTGCTCGTCGTTTAAGGCAGTACATGTTGAGCCATACAACTTGGTTGGTATCCAAAATGGATCCAATCAAATACATTTTTGAAAAGCCAGCGCTCACAGGAAGGATTGCTCGTTGGCAGATGTTGTTGTCAGAATATAATATCCTGTATGTCACGCAGAAAGCAGTCAAGGGCAGTGCACTTGCCGAGTACTTAGCATGCCAGCCAATTCAAGATTACCAGGCAATGCAGTATGATTTTCCCGATGAAGACATCATGGCACTATTTGATGAAGGGAAGTCTCCAGAAGATGAAAGGTGGAGGATGATATTTGACGGCGCATCCAATGTGTGGGGACACGGAGCTGGGGCTGTGTTAATATCCCCAGATAACCGTTTTGTTCCAGTCACTGCCAGATTAAGCTTCTATGTTACTAACAACATCGCAGAATATGAAGCATGCATCTTGGGGATCCAAGCATCCTTAGAGTGGAAAGTTAAAAGGCTCGATGTGTATGGGGATTCAGCCCTGGTTATTCATCAAGTAAGAGGCGATTGGGAGACAAGAGACCCCAAATTGATTCCATATTGTGATTATGTGCGAGAATTGATGGAGTCTTTCGACGCAATTACTTTCCAGCACATCCCTCGAGATGAAAATCAATTGGCCGATGCTTTGGCAACTCTGTCATCAATGTTCAATGTCAGCTGCGACAAAAACCTAGCTCATATCAGAATCCAACATCGGGATCTCCCAGCGCATCATTACTGTACAACCATAGATGAAGAGCCTGATGACAAGCCTTGGTATCATGACATCAAGCAGTACATTATCAGCAGAGAATACCCTCCTGGGGCATCTGAGAATGACAAGAGAACTCTTCGGCGATTGTCAAGTAATTTCTTCCTCAGTGGTGAGGTTCTCTACAAAAGGAATTATGACTCAGTCCTCTTAAGGTGTGTTGCCAAAGAAGAAGCTAAAAGAATCATGAGAGAGGTACATGAGGGCTCACTCGGAACTCATTCTAGTGTGCATACTATGGCTAGGCAGATTTTAAGGGCAGGCTATTACTGGTTGCAGATGGAAGGTGACTGCTACAGTTTTGTCCGAAAATGCCACAAATGTCAAATTTATGCTGATCATATCCATGTGTCGCCTGCCAGATTAAATGTTTTGACTGCATCCTGGCCGTTTTCAATGTGGGGAATGGATGTTATTGGTCCCATTGAACCCAAAGCATCAAACGGGCATCGCTTTATCTTGGTTGCCATTGACTATTTCACGAAATGGGTTGAAGCTGCTTCATACTCTAGTGTGACCAGTTCAGTGGTTGCTAAATTTGTGAAGAAAGATCTGATCTGCCGTTATGGTCTTCCTGACAAGATCATCACTGATAATGGCAGTAACCTGAATAGCAAAATGATGAAGGATCTGTGTGCAGAGTTCAAGATCCAGCATCATAATTCCTCTCCCTATCGACCCAAGATGAATGGGGCAGTCGAAGCAGCTAACAAGAACATCAAGAAGATAGTTCAGAAAATGGTGGTCACATACAAGGATTGGCATGAAATGCTTCCCTTTGCTCTGCATGGCTACCGTACTTCAGTGCGTACCTCAACTGGGGCAACTCCTTTCTCTCTGGTATATGGGACAGAAGCAGTCCTTCCTATCGAGGTTGAGATACCTTCTCTGCGAGTAATCATGGAAGCTAAGCTGGAAGAAGCAGAGTGGGTACGGGCACGTCTCGATCAGCTAAATCTCATTGAGGAAAAGAGAATCACAGCCTTGTGTCATGGGCAGCTATACCAGCAAAGGATGAGAACAGCTTTTGACAAGAAAGTCCGATGCCGTGAGTTCAATGAGGGAGACCTAGTGCTTAAGAAGATTTTGCCCATCCAGACTGATCCTCGAGGGAAGTGGACACCCACTTATGATGGCCCCTATGTAGTCAAGAAAGCCTTTTCTGGAGGAGCGCTGATACTCACGAATATGGATGGAGAAGATTTAAAAAACCCAGTCAATTCCGATCAAGTGAAGAAGTATTATGCCTAAAAGAAATAGATGAAAAAAAAGAGAAAGACAAGCCAAGTAAGAATTAGCTCGCTAGGTTGAAAACCCGCAAAGGGTGACCTAGGCAAAATCAGAGCGACCCGGTGGATTGAAAACCCGCAAAGGGCGATCCAAGCAAAAATTAGGGTCAGAAAGCTTGGGCAAGGAAAGTGAAGAAAGGCGTACAATTCTCCCAAAGACTTGGATGAAAGGATGATCAAAGTCGAAGACATAAATGTTGGCACTGTTCCATAGAGACGGACAATCAGAAATCAGCCTCTCTCTTTTTCGTGTCTTTTTGCAGTTTAAATCTTCAAATGTATTGAATAATCGGCGTAACTTCTTGTGCGACCGGTTTCTATATCAATAAAATTCAGTGTTTCTCATATCTGTTTGTTCTTCTATTTCTCTGCTTTTTCTGCTCAAATAAGTGTTTTATGATGGTGATAACATTGACCTGTAAAACATGTGCATAAATCATAGAACATCACAATCATTGCGAAATTCTTAAAAGTCAAGAGAAGGAAGTAGCTGAGAAAATTAAGCTCACAAAGGAATAATTGCACTCATAGACCATTCCAGATGGCAAATTGCAAAGCAATTGGTGCCCAGCTCATATGCCACCGCAATTCTAATCAATCCCTCAGTCTCACAGGTTGGACGGACCAGCAAAAGAAAATAAGCCAAAAGAGCAAAAGAGCAAACAAAAAAACAGATGATCAGAAAAAAGAAAGACGGTCAAGTAAAATCATTCAAAAAAGAGCAAAAGGAAAAACAAACGATCAGAAAAAAGAAAGCTGATCAAAGAATGAAAAAACAAAGAAAAACAAACAGTCAGAAAAAAGAAAGCTGACCAGAGAAAAATCAAAGAGATGAAGAATCAGGAATAGCATTTCATCACATTCATCATTACACCAAAATCATAGCATTGCACGCATCTGCATAACATGCCTTTGCATAACATGCACTCATACTCCATGCACTATTCCTTGCATCAACTGACGTATGCAGGTACCTCAATCCAGTGCGGCAGCATTGG
Organism: Astragalus membranaceus; assembly: GCA_039519185.1. NCBI lineage: Eukaryota > Viridiplantae > Streptophyta > Magnoliopsida > Fabales > Fabaceae > Astragalus > Astragalus membranaceus. The sequence goes on along the minus strand of CM076854.1, from coordinate 57,718,966 downwards.
TCATTTCAATCAATCAACCAACAGGATTCGTGAATCCCTTCAGGACCCAAGTGTCCCTTCAAAAGCAGACTTCACCTCGTATTCGAGCTGCGGGTAAGTCCTTCAGACCCCAAGTGGTCCTTCAGACTAGTTGTGTCAGCCTAAGACACAGCAGACATCCTTCATGGTCAACATATCAGTTCCGGATCTGATCTTGACCCATCATGGCCGCTCGAATGCAAAGGCCCCCCTCAGACCGTTTTACTAGTACCATAGCTAGTAGCGCTCCTTCAGACCACGATGGTCCTTCAATTAAGGCCTAGGAAGCCTTCCAGACCCTGAGGGGTCCTTCAGAGCCTTAGTGCTCTTTCAGACCCTGAGCGGTCCTTCAGAGCCTTAGTGCTCCTTCAGACCCTGAGCGGTCCTTCAGAGCCTTAGTGCTCCTTCAGATCCCGAGTGGTCCATCATTTTCTCCCTCGGTTAATGCACCAAGTGTTAACCATTCCCCGTTTGTTCTCAAGCCCATCTATTCAAAAAAAAATATAGAAAAAGAAAAAGAGGAAAATTTGGGTCTCCCTAAGCAGACAAAATCGGTATAATTTCTGAATTCTTTATTTCTATTTTGCCTTGAAATATGTCCCGCACAATTCATATTTCTTGTCAAAATCCAAATAAAGAGGGGCAGCTGTCATACCCCAATTTTGTCCGGCTTAGGGCAAAACCCTAATTTTCAATAAAAATAAATAAATCAAGTCTTAACATTCATCCTAGAGGTTAGGAAAGGCATCATGCTTGCATTTTAGAAGTTTCATAATGCAATTTAGGGTTAGAAAAACATTGCATGACATTTTAGAGCACTTTAGGGCATTTCTAGGGTTTCTAGGGTTTTTCCTAGTTCAAAGGGTATTTTGGTAATTTCGCCAAAAAGACTTATTTTCTCATCATGCATGCATTTCTAGAGTTTTAGAGTCATCCAAAGGGGTTCAGGATCATTGTTAGAGTGGAAATGAAGTTTGGAGCAAAATTAGGGTTTTTAGGACCAAAAGGGCATTTTGGTCATTTCACTAAAATAAATAATTTCTCGGTAAAAACCATTATGCATCTCTTGAGGAATTTATATGAGTCCAAGTGAGTGGAGTTGTGTATTTTTTGTGCATCATGGGAGTACTTTTGGCATGAAATTCGGTTTTTGAACAAAAGGGCAAAATGGTCATTTCCTTTGAAGTAGGGTCAATGAATCAATTTTGGGATTGGTGAGATCATAAAATTCAGATCCCAATCATTGAATCATGGGATATGGCCCAAAATGGTATGAATTTAGAAGAATCATCTTGAAAGGAATAAGGAATATCCCTTTGAATTTTGAAAGGTCAAGTGTAGTACAATAGTACAAGTTGCAATTCCACTCACTCTCTCTCATATGTGCTGCGAATTCCAGCCCCTTTTCCCCCAATTTTGATTTATTTTATTGGTTGCAAGTTGTGTTTAAATCATGGCCTTCCATTCAAGTGTTAAATGCAATCCTCACCTTTCATTTGAATTAAAATGGCACTTGTGTAATAAGCTTCATGGAAAAATACAATTTTGTAATTGAACTTATCCTTCACCACCCTCCTTATGCTGCGCCCCTCAGCCCTCTCTCTCCTCACTTTGTGCTTTCTAATTGCCCCTAATCCATGTGACATTTGATCTTGACCCTTGGTTCAAAATTTAGATGCAATCCTAAAGCACAAGGGAGATAAATTGACCTAGAAGCCCTTAATGATAAGTGAGCACTATATATATCTTCATATGATCAGCCCACACAAGTTCTTAGCCTCACTCTCCATTCAAAAACCCTAGCACACCAACTCCTCTCCTCCCTCCTCCTCTTGGCCGTAGCCCCTCATCCCTCCTCCTCCATTTTCTTTTCAACTTCCATCCACTAAATCACCTCAAACTCACTCCATATTCATATATCCTCTTCCTTTCATCTTTGATTCCACATTTACATCATCAAAGGGGCTGATCCTTCAAGGTTACGTGGTTGTTGTTGGTGATTTTTGAGGAGTGTTGGTGATTGGTTACTCTTGATTCTCATTTCTACTCTTGTTTAGCTTGGAACTAAGGTATAACCTAAAACCCTTTGCATTTTCATCCACTTTCTTGCATCAAAATCCTTTTTCAACTTATATTTGCATCTCATAACATCATTTAAATGTAGATTAGGGGCTGTTGTGGGTGAGAGTTGGCATCTCACCCACCAAATAAATTGTTCTTGTGACTATGTGTTGATTATGTGTTGTTCTTGTGATGTTTTTGCATTTGGTGAAATAAAATTGTGAATCTATGGCTATTTTGGTTCGCAAGTTATGTGGAATGTATGTGTAATATAATTTTCTTGTTCATCCTTGCCTAATAATACTTGATCTAGCCATTGATGTTTGATTGTTGTGTTATTATGCTTGGAATCATGTTAAAACTTGCAAAAATAATTTTCCATTCATATGTATGTTTCGCAAGTTTCTAAAATAAATAGGGTTTTTGTTGCCTTTTGGTTCTTTGGCTTGCCTTTGTGCTTAAAAATGTTCTCTCAAGTTGTTTTAATGAAATTTGCTTGCAAGTTTTTGTTGATGATTGACAAAATGACTCTCACTCGTGCTTTGAGCACTATTTGCTAAGTGATGAGGATTGTTCAAGAGGATTCAACCACCTTTGAGTTATAATGTTATTTGTCCTTGTAAATTTGGTTTACCATATTTGTTTCAAATGTTGATGATGTGTAAGATGACTCTCACTTGTGCTTTAGGCACCATTCTTTAAGTGATGAGGATTACTTCAAGTGATTCAACTCTCTTTAAGTCTTCAAATGAACAAGGTGTGAATTTATGATTCTTTGCTTGCTAATGGTTTAGGATAACTTGTGAACAATCTATTTTGGTCATTTTGAGCCTTGCAAATGTGTTGCTTGTTTAGATCATTAATTTGTTGATGATTGGTAAGAGGAATCAACATGTGTTTACAAGCACTATTCTAAATGTTGAGGATTACTTATAAGGGATTCAACTCTTGCACATATCTTAGCATTAAAATTTGGTGAAATGACTAGACATTTATGCCTCTGTGCATTGTTAATAAGTGTCAAAGATTACCAAAAGGAACTTAACTCTTGTGCTTTTATTGTTGATCCTTAAATGATTCAATGAATTACCCTTTTGCAATTGATTAATGTTTCACCTTTGTGTGACCATTTCTTATGGCAATTTGTAATTAGTTTTGACTATTACATATTTATGCATATTGCTTGTCTCTTAGATTTGTAATGCTTGCATGAATTGTAATTAAGTGATTTGTATATTGGCTAGGGATTGGTATGTTGATTGAAATGTCCTACTTGTTTTCCAAAACCCCTTTTCCAAATCAAATTCTTTTTCTCAACTTGTTTCAAATCAAGAGTCAAATGTTTTCCAAACAAAAACCCTAAGGCATTTTTTTTTCTTTTAAATAAATCATTAGTCATCACTCGAAGCCTTTGCTTGTTTGATCGCTAATGAGGAGTTATTAGTGGTAGTCACTCGAAGCCTTTGCTTGTTTGGCTATCATGAAAGCTCCCACACCTTAACTAAAAGATAAATAAATTCCAATTTCGAAAACAACGTAATTATCACCAATGCTCACTGTAACACCCCATTCTACCCGACTATTATTTGTAAGAATCAGAGTTTCAAAATTTCGTTTCAATGGAATGCTACACATAACTCAAATCTAACAAATAACAAAATCAGCATAAGCGTTCATTATATCATTATATTACGCAACACCCTTAGATGGGATAGAATACTCAAGACTTCATCAAATAAAATCCACACACTAGAAAATGGATGTCTCGCAGCGGAAAACAACTTAATCTCAAAAATACCGAACAACATCCTCATCCAAATTCATTAACTCAATGCATATAAAAATTCAACAGCAAAAGAATAACACTAGAATCCTACGCTCACCCCCTAGGTGTCACGTATCAGAGCAGACCGACTCGGGAATGAAGGGAGTAAGCCTTCACTCAGGGCTACCTGTGGTAAACAACAACAGAAGGGTGAGTCTCAACTACATAATAAAGACTATAATAAGAAGTATATTTCATCATAGTATCGCACTCATACAGTAGCATAGTTCATACAATCAACAACTCACATGCTTATTATGAGGATGTATGCAATACGGTTATGCATGTGGTACCATTTTCCCAGACCGCAGCCTCATCATCATAATATCAAACTCAGACCGCAGCCTTATCAACTCAGACCGCAGCCTTATCATTACTATATAAACTCAGACCTCAGCCTTATGTATGCATGAGACTCCATGACAAAGATCACAATCACAATTCATAACGACACGGTCCATATATCATTTATCACCTCTTTATTAATCTCAGGCATAGCCCCCATGGCCTTATCATCAAATCACTTAATTATTATCTCATCTCAAATCACGTCTCTAGGACTCAGCTAGCACTTAGGAATCAACCTGTCACTTTCAGGACCAAAACGAAACACAATACACCGACGCATTACTTGGCGCCCTGGGCGGCCACACTTGGCGCCCAACACAACACGCACGCGCACAAACATAGTAGACCACCTGAACAATTAAAACCGCTCTAGCCAAAATATTCAAAATGGAATTTGGTCAGGTAAATACAAAGTTTGGCTAGGGAAAATATGTTCAGAACTCACAGCTCACCCCTAGGCACCACAAACATAGTCAAAACAACGCCCTCTAGGACAATTTCAAAACGGTACGTGAACAACTGAAAATTCTTTAGCCAAAATGTTTTAAATACAATTTGGTCAGGTGAATACAAAATTTGGCTCGGGAAAATCTGCTTAGAAAATGATTTGCACACAAAGCCCCCTTTACACAAGCTAAAACTATACCCAATAGGACCATTTCAATACAACGCGTGCAAAACAGAAACTTCTTTAGCCAAAGTGTTTGAAATACAATTTGGTCAGGTGAATACAAAGTTTGGCTAGGGAAAATCTGCTCAGAAATTGATTTGCACACAACGCCCCCTTTACACAAGCTAAAACGATGCCCAATAGGACCCTTTCAAAACAACAAGTGCAAACCTGGAAATTCTTTAGCCAAAGTGCTTAAAATACAATTTGGTCAGGTGAATACAAAGTTTGGCTAGGGAAAATCTTCTTAGAAAATGATTTGCACACAAAGCCCCCTTTACACAAGCTAAAACTATACCCAATAGGACCATTTCAAAACAACAAGTGAAAATCTGGAAATTCTTTAGCCAAAGTGCTTAAAATACAATTTGGTCAGGTGAATACAAAGTTTGGCTAGGGAAAATCTGCTTAGAAAATGATTTGCACACAAAGCCCCCTTTACACACGCTAAAACTATACCCAATAGGACCATTTCAAAACAACAAGTGCAAATCTGGAAATTCTTTAGCCAAAGTGCTTAAAATACAATTTGGTCAGGTGAATACAGAGTTTGGCTAGGGAAGATATGTTCAGAAACTGAGTTTTATCCAAAAACATGTTTTGTGCGCCTTGCCTAAGCACAGGCAGCAACCTGGCGCCACCCCAGGCGCCACAGGGCAGCAACATGGGCGCCCTGCACAGACCACACACGCACCCAGCAACAGAACAGCGCCCAGTGCGCCATTTTCCCCCCAGCAACTTGGCGCCCAGGCGCCCCAACACAATCCAAACATCAAGTTCTCAATTTATTTTCCAAGTCAAATCAAAATAACAATCACAAAATACATTATGCTCATACCAACAACATTCAATCTCACATTTATACATCAAGAACACAACGAGGCATAAAATCAAAACATGAAATCTTAACCTTAGCATAGGGAATCGAACTAATCATGCCAATCATCAATTTCAACCAATCTAAACAATCAAACAATTAACAAATAACATCAAGTGGGATCCTATGGTCTACATACAACCTATTATACTCTCTATTATAGAGTGAGACTCCCCTAACCTCGAATTAGATGAATAGAATCTCTAGAGACGATCACGAACGGAACCACGGCAACCGGATCACACCTTCTCCTTTCTCCTTGGAGCTTTGCGCACTTCACCTCTCCTCCTCTCCTCATGGGCGCCGCGCCCTCCTTCCCTTCCCACTCTCTCTATTCGCATTTTTCCTTTCTTTTTCTCAAATGAACCAAAACCTTAAAATCTCAGCTTTTATATGCGCTTAGGTTGTCGGGCTTGGATTGCGGGATTCCCCGCTGCTTAAGCCCAATTTAATTACAACACCTTATCCGATTACAATACTGCTCCTTATTTTATTTAAAACACCTTATACTCATTTTAATAAGTAATAAATAATAATTATATTATTATTTCTACCACCCAATTTCTTTTAACTAATTAAATAAATTAATCTATTATTTTTGGGGTGTTACACTCACCTTTTTCAAAAATGATTTCAAAAAGGATAATAAAACGTCGTTACTTGTAGTCACTCGAAGCCTTTGCTTGTTTGATTACCGGTTTCGACTCTTTTCTTTCGAGTTAGTAATGAACGCCACTCGAAGCCGTTGCTTGTTTGGTATTCGTGAAGACTTGAGTCCTATTTCAAAAACTCAAAAAAAATTAAATAAGATAAAACACATACACACTTTTCAAAAAAAGCCTAGAACTACATAGCTTTGATCCCTCTTCCAGAGAGGGTACGTAGGAGCGGGTCGTAACCCGTCAAGCACCCTTTTAAAAATCTTTGTTTTATTCCCGAGAACTACGTAGCTTTGATCCCTCTTCCAGAGAGGGTACGTAGGAGCGGGTCGTCACCCGTCAAGCACTCTTTCAAAAAATCTTTGTTTTGTTCCGCTTTTCAAAGATACCAAAAATATTTCTTCCCAATAAAATCATTTCTCACACGAAATAAAAAGAAAGGAAGTAGAACAAAAATCGTTTCAAGTCAACTTTTTCTAAGCCACACATCAAAGTTAATGGTTCCCTTTCGGTAGAAAGGAGGTGCGGGGTGCTAATACATTCGCCGTACCTAACCGACCCCCGAACCTACATCTCAATGTTTTCGAAAGACCATCCGCCTTTTTCAAAAGACTTTTTCCAATGTTTTAGTCTTTAAAAATAAATATTGGTGGCGGCTTCAAAACTTTTCACGTTGTCAAACTGAGGAATCCTTAACCGGATTTTTCGGGGCGCAACACTCCCGAAGAAGAAGAATCCGTTTTGTTGCCTGCTGGTCAATTGCATAAAGTAATGAAAGAGGGAGTTCATCTGTTTGCTTTGATGGCGTCATTGTCTGCGGAGAATTAGGTGATCATTGAAGGGGTACAAGTAGTGTGCGAGTTTCCTGAAGTGTTCCCGGATGAAATTCCAAGTGTTCCGCCAGAGAGGGAGGTTGAGTTTGCTATTGACCTTATACCTGGCACTAGTCCTGTGTCTATGGCACCGTATCGGATGTCAGCCTCGGAGTTGTCCGAATTGAAAAAGCAATTAGAAGACCTACTTGAGAAGAAGTTTGTAAGGCCAAGTGTGTCACCATGGGGTGCTCCGGTATTGTTAGTGAAAAAGAAGGATGGGAGTATGAGACTTTGTGTCGACTATAGGCAATTGAACAAGGTGACAATAAAGAACAGGTATTCGCTCCCCAGAATTGATGATTTGATGGACCAGTTGGTGGGTGCTAAAGTGTTTAGCAAAATCGATTTGAGGTCGGGTTATCACCAGATCAAGGTAAAGGATGAAGACATTCAGAAGACAGCTTTCAGAACGAGATATGGGCACTATGAGTATTCTGTGATGCCGTTTGGTGTTACCAACGCGCCGGGAGTGTTTATGGAGTACATGAATCGTACCTTCCATAATTACTTGGATCGGTTTGTAGTTGTGTTTATTGACGACATTCTGGTATATTCTAAGACGGGAGAGGAACACGCAGAACATTTGAGGTTAGTACTAGAAGTGTTGAAAGAAAAGAAATTGTATGCAAAGTTGTCTAAGTGTGAGTTCTGGCAGAATGAAGTAGGTTTCCTTGGTCATATTATCTCTGGTAATGGTATAGCCGTGGATCCAGCCAAGATTGATGCTGTGTTGCAATGGGAGAGCCCGAAGTCAGTTACAGAAATTAGAATCTTCTTGGGATTAGCTGGTTATTACAGGAGGTTTATTGAAGGTTTCTCGAAGTTAGCCCTTCCGTTGACTCAATTGACGTGTAAGGGAAAGGCATTTGTGTGGGATGTTCGCTGTGAGGAGAGCTTCAATGAGTTGAAAAAGAGGTTGACAACATCGCCCGTTTTGACTTTGCCTGTTCCGGATCAATCGTTTGTGGTGTATTGTGATGCTTCCAAGATGGGTTTGGGAGGTGTGTTGATGCAAGAAGGTAAGGTAGTAGCTTATGCGTCTAGATAGTTGAGGACCCATGAGAAGAACTACCCTACTCATGATTTGGAGCTAGCTGCAATTGTGTTTGTGCTGAAAATTTGGAGGCACTATCTGTATGGTACTAGATTTGAAGTGTTTAGTGACCATAAGAGTTTGAAATACTTGTTCGATCAGAAGGAGCTGAATATGAGACAGAGACGTTGGTTAGAATTGCTGAAGGATTATGATTTCGGCTTGAACTATCACCCCGGCAAAGCTAATGTCGTGGCTGATGCTTTAAGTCGAAAGAGCTTGCATATGTCGGCTATGATGGTGAAAGAATTAGAGCTGATTGAGCAGTTTCGGGACATGAGTCTGGTTTGTGAAGTGACACCGCAGAGTGTCTGATTGGGAATGTTGAAGATTGCCAATGAATTTTTGGTTAGTGTTCGAGAAGCCCAAAAGTCAGATGTAAAGTTGGTGGACTTGTTAGTTGTGAATGATCAAGCTGTGAATGGGGATTTCAAGTTAGATTTCCAGGGTGTATTGAGATTCAGGGATAGGATCTGCATTCCTGATGATGCTAAGATGAAGAGAATGATTCTTGAGGAGAGCCATAGGAGCAAGTTGAGTATTCATCCAGGGGCTACGAAAATGTACCAAGATTTGAAGAAATTGTTCTGGTGGCCTGGTATGAAGAAGGATGTGGCGCAGTTTGTGTACGCCTGTTTGACTTGTCAGAAGTCCAAGATTGAGCATCAGAAGCCTGCGGGGTTGATGCAACCATTAGAAGTTCCGGAATGGAAATGGGATAGCATTTCCATGGATTTTGTGACTGGCTTGCCAAATACAGTGAGAGGGTTTGATGCTATATGGGTGGTTGTGGACAGGTTGTCAAAGTCTGCTCATTTCTTACCAATTAATATTACTTATCGAGTTCCAAAGTTAGCAGAGATCTACATCAAGACAATTGTGAAGTTGCATTGCGTTCCGCTTAGTATTGTATCTGATAGAGATCCAAGATTCACTTCTGAATTTTGGAAAAGTTTGCAAGAAGCTTTGGGTTCTAAGTTGAGGTTGAGCTCCGCTTATCATCCGCAGACAGATGGTCAGACGGAGAGGACTATTCAGTCGTTAGAGGACTTGTTGAGAGCATGTGTTCTTGAGCAGGGAGGTTCGTGGGATTCTCATCTTCCATTGATCGAGTTCACCTATAATAACAGTTTTCATTCTAGTATTGGAATGGCACCGTTCGAGGCGTTGTATGGTCGGAGATGTAGGACTCCGTTATGTTGGTATGAATCTGGAGAGAGTGCAGTGTTGGGGCCTGAGATTGTGCGAGAAACAACTGAGAAGGTAAAATTAATCCGTGAGAAGATGAAAGCGTCGCAGAGTCGACAAAAGAGCTATCACGATAAGAGAAGGAAGGATTTAGAGTTTCAGGCCGGTGATTATGTGTTTCTGAGAGTCACTCCGGTGACTGGTGTCGGGCGTGCCTTGAAATCAAAGAAGCTAACTCCCCGTTTCATTGGTCCGTATCAGATTACGGAGAGGGTGGGAAGTGTTGCCTATAGGGTGGCTTTGTCGCCTAATCTTTCGAACTTGCATGACGTGTTCCACGTGTCACAACTTCGAAAGTATGTTCCGGACCCGTCTCATGTGATTCAGATGGATGAAGTAGAGGTACGGGATAATCTCACTGTGGAGACTATGCCTGTGCGAATTGAAGATAGAGAAGTGAAGACTCTGAGAGGGAAGGAGATTCCTTTGGTGAAAGTGGTTTGGTTAGGAGCTGCTGGTGAGAGTATGACTTGGGAGCTGGAGAGTAAGATGTGGGAAGCATATCCGGAGTTGTTTGATTCAGGTAATTTCGAGGACGAAATATTCTAAGTGGGGGAGGATTGTAACGCCCCAAAATAATTTAATTATTTATTTAATTAAGTTATTTAAGGCTTACAATATTTATTTAATTTAGTTAACTAATTCAGAATTTAATTTAATTTATTTTATTTTATTTATTTAGGAGGTGTTGTCACGAATTAGGTGGTGTGCATGGGGGCCCATGATCCACAAGTAAGCCCATGACCCATTGACTAGTCATAGGAGTCGACTCACTTAGGGGTCTTGAGAGTTAGTTTGCATTTCACTCACTCCACCCAAAAGAAAGAAAAAGAAGCGAATAGAGAGAGAGTGAGAAGAGGAAGTCGCGACTTGCAAGAGGAAAGGGAGAGGAATTTCGTGGAGCACTCAAGGAGGAGGAAAAGCTTGTTGGTGTCTTGCAATTCCTTGGAGCCTTGCCTAGTAATTTCGATTTCTAAGAGGTTAGGGGGTTCTTCTTTCCATTCTTAATAGTTTATGTGATAGGTGTTGTCTAGGGTTAGGTTCTAGGGTAATTTCCATGAATGATTGGTATCTTTTGATGTTGTGGCTATGCTGAATTTTAATTGTGCAAAGATATGTTAGATTGGTGTTGAATTGTACACGATAAGAATTGAGCATGCCCATTGTTTGATGTTATGATTGAATGAATTTTTGGTGGAAAATGTGATGGCTATTGTTCATATAAATAATTGGCATTGGTGATTTAATTTGGTGAATTTTTATTGAGAGGAACTCAAAAATTGATGGAGCCTTAGGCGCCCTAGGTGTGTGTGTGTTGCTGGAAATTCTGCCACTGTTGTGTCTGTTGCTGTTCCAGGCGCTGGGTGCCCTCCTGGGCGCCTGTGCCACTGTGTTGCCAGTTTTGGCGCTAGGCGCCTTGTGCCATGGGCGCCAAGGGTCCCAACTTTCTGTTGTTCATTTGGCGAAAATTGATACTGGGTTTTCATGTCAAAGTTAAATGGCTTGTGTAAAGTAATTTTTGGGGTCATAGGAGTTGTGGTTTGTCCTGGCCTTAGGCGCCTAGTCCATGGGCGCCAATGATGCGTGTCACATTTTGCCAAAATTTTTGCTGGGTTCCCATATTCTGAGTATTTGGCTCGTGAAAAATTAATTTCGAAGTCAAAAGAGTTTTCTTGCGTGTTTTGCCAAGGCGCCTTATGCATGGGCGCCGTGTTCCTGCGCCAATTCTGTGTCTGGGCGCTAGGCGCCCTGCGCCAGTTTTTCCTGCGCCAATGTCTGGGCGCCAGACGCCCTGCGCCAGTTTTTCCTGGGCGCCTGTCTCGCTGTGTTGCTCTGCGCCAGTTTTTCTTGCGCCAATCATGTGTCTGGGCGTTAGGCGCCCTGCGCCAGTTTTTGCTGGGCGCCAAAATCAGGATGTTGCCCAAATTTTCCCAAACTTGTTTTTAATGTAACTTTTGACTCGGTTATCCAAATTTAACGGTTCAAAATGCGTTTCGAAGCTAATTTCGATGTCTATCCAAATGTTCTAGTTTTATGTTAAAATGGTTTATTTTACTGGTGGTTCTGGACTGAAGTTGTTCAAGGTGTCCAATTGCAATTTTTATTCACTTTCTCCCATTCCGTGTCAATATCCTAAAACGGTTTAATTAAATTGGTACTGATTTATTGGTGAGTTTTATTGGTGAGATTTATTGGTGAGATTTATTGGTGAGTTTTATTGGTGAGATTTATTGGTGAGTTTTATTGGTGAGTTTTATTGGTGAGTTTATTGGTGAGATATGGTGAGCTAATTAAATGTGAATTGGTGAATTGTGTGGTGTGTTGTGGTGCATTGTCATGGCGTCTCATGAACCATGTGCATTATCGGTGAGCAGAGGCTTCGGCCTAATTTTAAATGGTGAGCAGAGGCTACGGCCTAATTGTATTTGGTGACGGATCCGACATGCATGTGCCCGTGGAGTTTGGGTTGCATTTCATGCATAACCATACCTTTTGTATTGTTGTTTGGAGATTGTAATTGTGATGTGGTTGCTGCCATTGTTGTGAATTGGTGTGCCTAGTTACCTTTCTTATGTAGTGCTTATTCCATATGTTATTAATTATGAAAAGAGACTCACCCTACTGCTTTTATGTTGCTTCTTATGTCGGCAACGTGCAGGTAATAACGAGTGAAGGTTACCCTTATGCCTTCGTCTGGTAGGAAGTGTCATGCTCTGATACGTAGCACCGGGGGGGTGTCTTATACTTATGTGTTATTGTCTTTATACTGTTAGACTATTATTGGTGATGTATTGATTTTGTTTTCGAACTTATTATTATTCCGCTGCGGTAGTGACTGTATTTGGTTGATGTGAACTAAACGGTATTTTTATGGTGCTATGTATCTTGTGGCTTTTAGCCGAACTATGAAAATTTAAAGTTGTTGATTTGATGGAGTAAGGTTATTATAAAAGGGGTGTTACACTAGCCACTTCCTAAATCATACTAGTCAGTTCCTAGTTCATTGTAAATGATTAAGAATAGATTAGGAATAGGCTAGGATTAGCTAGACACTAGGAATGGCTTGCCACTTTCTAGTTCATGCTAGCCACTTCCTAGTTCATTGTAAGTGATTAAGAATAGATTAGGAATAGGCTAACATTTGCTAGCCACTAGGAATGGCTAACCACTTCCTAGTTCATCCTTGCCACTTCCTAGTTCATTGTAAGGGATTACGAATAGTTTAGGAATAAGACAGGATTGCCTACCCACTGCCTAATTCATGCTAGTCACTTCCTAGTTCATTGTAAGTGATAAAGAATAGATTAGGAATAGGCTAGGATTTGCTATCCACTAGGAATGGCTTGCCACTTCCTAGTTCATCCTAGCCACTTCCTAGTTCATTGTAAGTGATTAAGAAAAGATTAGGAATAAGATAGGTTTGGCTAGCCACTTCCTAAATCATGCTAGCCATTTCCTAGTTCATTCTAAGAGATTTAGAATAGATTAGGAATAGTCTAGGATTTGCTAGCCACTAGGAATGGCTTGCCACTTCCTAGTTCATCCTAGCAACTACATAGTTCATCCTTGCCACTTCCTAGTTCATCCTTGCCACTTCCGAGTTCATTGTAAGTGATTAAGAATAGATTAGGAATAAGATAGGATTGGCTAGCTACTTCCTAAATCATGCTAGCCACTTCCTAGTTCATTGTAAGTGATTAAGAATAGATTAGGAATAGGCTAGGATTTGCTAGCCACTAGGAATGTCTTGCCACTTCCTAGTTCATCCTTGCCACTTCCTAGTTGATTATTAGGGATTAAGAATAGATTAGGAATAGGCTAAGATTTTCTAGCCACTAGGAATGGCTTGCCACTTCCTAGGTCATCCTAGCCAATTCCTAGTTCACTGTAAGTGATTAAGAATAGATTAGGAATACGATTGGATTAGCTAGACACTTCCTAGTTCATGCTAACCACTTCCTAGTTCATGCTAGCCACTTGCCAGTTCATGCTTACCACTTCCTAGTTCATGCTAGCCACTTCCTAGGATAGGATTTGCTAGCCACTAGGAATGGCTTGCCACTTCCAAGTTCATCTTTGCCATTTCCTAGTTCATTGTAAGTGATTAATAATATATTAGGAATAGGATGGGATTACCAAGCCACTTCCTAGTTCATGCTAGCCACTTCCTTCGATAGGATTAGCTAGCCACTTCCAAGTTCAAGCTAGCCACTTCCAAGTTCAAGCTAGACACTTCCTAGTTCATGCTAGCCACTTCCTAGTTCATGTTTGCCACTTCCTAGTTCTTGCTAGCCACTTCCTAGTTCATGCTAGCCACTTCCTACGATAGGATTAGCTATCCACTCCCTAGTTCATGCTAGCCACTTGCTAGTTCACGCTAGCCACTTCCTAGTTCATGCTTGCCACTTCCTACTTAATGCTAGCCACTTCCTAGTTCATGCTTGCCACTTCCTAGTTCATGCTTGCCACTTCCTAGTTCATGCTAGCCACTTCCTTTTTAATGCTAGCCACTTCCTAGTTCATTGTAAGTGATTAAGAATAGATTAGGAATAAGATAGGATTGGCTAGCCACTTCCTAAATCATGCTAGTCAGTTCCTAGTTCATTGTAAATGATTAAGAATAGATTAGGAATAGGCTAGGATTAGCTAGACACTAGGAATGGCTTGCCACTTTCTAGTTCATGCTAGCCACTTCCTAGTTCATTGTAAGTGATTAAGAATAGATTAGGAATAGGATAGGATTGGCTAGCCGCTTCCTAAATCATGCTAGCCACTTCCTAGTTCATTGTAAGTGATTAAAAATAGATTAGGAATAGGCTAGGATTTGCTAGCCACTAGGAATGGCAAACCACTTCCTAGTTCATCATTCCCACTTCCTAGTTCATTGTAAGGGATTAAGAATAGTTTAGGAATAAGATAGGATTGGCTAGCCACTTCCTAATTCATGCTAGTCACTTCCTAGTTCATTGTAAGTGATTAAGAATAGATTAGGAATAGGCTAGGATTTGCTATCCACTAGGAATGGCTTGCCACTTCCTAGTTCATCCTAGCCACTTCCTAGTTCATTGTAAGTGACTAAGAATAGATTAGGAATAGGATTGGATTGGCTAGCCACTTCCTAAGTCAGGCTAGCCACTTCCTAGTTCATTGTAAGTGATTAAGAAGAGATTAGGAATAGGCTAGGATTTGCTAGCCAACAGGAATGGCCTGCCACTTCCTAGTTCATCCTACCCACTACATAGTTCATTGTATGTGATTAAGAATAGATTAGGAATAAGATAGGATTGGCTAGCCACTTCCTAAATCATGCTAGCCACTTCCTAGTTCATTGTAAGTAATTAAGAATAGATTAGGAATAGGCTAGGATTTGCTAGCCACTAGGAATGGCTTGCCACTTCCTAGTTCATGCTAGCCACTTCCTAGTTCATGCTAGCCACTTGCTAGTTCATGCTAACCACTTCCTAGTTCATGCTAGCCACTTCCTAGGATAGGATTTGCTAGCCACTAGGAATGGCTTGCCACTTCCGAGTTCATCCTTGCCATTTCCTAGTTCATTGTAAGTGATTAAGAATATATTAGGAATAGGATAGGATTACCTAGCCACTTCCTAGTTCATGCTAGCCACTTCCTTCGATAGGAATAGCTAGCCACTTCCAAGTTCAAGCTAGCCACTTCCTAGTTCATGCTTGCCACTTCCTAGTTCATGTTTGCAACTTCCTAGTTCATGCTAGCCACATCCAAGTTCATGCTAGCCACTTCCTAGGATAGGATTAGCTATCCACTCCCTAGTTTAGGCTAGCCACTTCCTAGTTCACGCTAGCCACTTCCTAGTTCATGCTTGCCACTTCCTAGTTAATGCTAGCCACTTCCTAGTTCATGCTTGCCACTTCCTAGTTCATGCTTGCCACTTCCTAGTTCATGCTAGCCACTTCCTTTTTAATGCAAGCCACTTCCTAGTTCATTGTAAGTGATTAAGAATAGATTAGGAATAAGATAGGATTGGCTAGCCACTTCCGAAATCATGCTAGTCAGTTCCTAGTTCATTGTAAATGATTAATAATAGATTAGGAATAGGCTAAGATTTGCTAGCCGCTAGGAATGGCTAACCACTTCCTAGTTCATCCTTGCCACTTCCTAGTTCATTGTAACGGATTATGAATAGTTTAGGAATAAGATAGGATTGGCTAGCCACTGCCTAACTCATGCTAGTCACTTCCTAGTTCATTGTAAGTGATAAAGAATAGATTAGGAATAGGCTAGGATTTGCTATCCACTAGGAATGGCTTGCCACTTCCTAGTTCATCCTAGCCACTTCCTAGTTCATTGTAAGTGACTAAGAATAGATTAGAAATAGGATTGGATTGGCTAGCCACTTACTAGTTCATTGTAAGTGATTCAAAATAGATTAGGAATAGTCTAGGATTTGCTAGCCACTAGGAATGGCTTGCCACTTCCTAGTTCATCCTAGCCACTACATAGTTCATTGTAAGTGATTAAGAATAGATTAGGAATAAGATAGGATTGGCTAGCCACTTCTAAATCATGCTAGCCACTTCCTAGTTCATTGTAAGTGATTAAGACTAGATTATGAATAGGCTAGGATTTGCTAGCCACTTGGAATGTCTTTCCACTTCCTAGTTCATCCTTGCCACTTCCTAGTTGATTGTTAGGGATTAAGAATAGATTAGGAATAGGTTAAGATTTTCTAGCC
This sequence comes from Astragalus membranaceus, assembly GCA_039519185.1. NCBI lineage: Eukaryota > Viridiplantae > Streptophyta > Magnoliopsida > Fabales > Fabaceae > Astragalus > Astragalus membranaceus. The sequence continues at coordinate 57,702,580 of CM076854.1, read as the reverse complement.
ACTAGGAATGGCTTGCCACTTCCTAGGTCATCCTAGCCAATTCCTAGTTCATTGTAAGTGATTAAGAATAGATTAGGAATACGATTGGGTTAGCTAGACACTTCCTAGTTCATGCTAGCCACTTGCCAGTTCATGCTTACCACTTCCTAGTTCATGCTAGCCACTTCCTAGGATAGGATTTGCTTGCCACTAGGAATGGCTTGCCACTTCCAAGTTCATCTTTGCCATTTCCTAGTTCATTGTAAGTGATTAATAATATATTAGGAATAGGATAGGATTACCAAGCCACTTCCTAGTTCTTGCTAGCCACTTCCTTCGATAGGATTAATTAGCTAGCCACTTCCAAGTTCAAGCTAGCCACTTCCAAGTTCAAGCTAGACACTTCCTAGTTCATGCTAGCCACTTCCTAGTTCATGTTTGCCACTTCCTAGTTCTTGCTAGCCACTTCCTAGTTCATGCTAGCCACTTCCTACGATAGGATTAGCTATCCACTCCCTAGTTCATGCTAGCCACTTGCTAGTTCACGCTAGCCACTTCCTAGTTCATGCTTGCCACTTCCTACTTAATGCTAGCCACTTCCTAGTTCATGCTTGCCACTTCCTAGTTCATGCTTGCCACTTCCTAGTTCATGCTAGCCACTTCCTTTTTAATGCTAGCCACTTCCTAGTTCATTGTAAGTGATTAAGAATAGATTAGGAATAAGATAGGATTGGCTAGCCACTTCCTAAATCATGCTAGTCAGTTCCTAGTTCATTGTAAATGCTTAAGAATAGATTAGGAATAGGCTAGGATTAGACACTAGGAATGGCTTGCCACTTTCTAGTTCATGCTAGCCACTTCCTAGTTCATTGTAAGTGATTAAGAATAGATTAGGAATAGGATAGGATTAGCTAGCCGCTTCCTAAATCATGCTAGCCACTTCCTAGTTCATTGTAAGTGATTAAAAATCGATTAGGAATAGGCTAGGATTTGCTAGCCACTAGGAATGGCTAACCACTTCCTAGTTCATCATTCCCACTTCCTAGTTCATTGTAAGGGATTAAGAATAGTTTGGGAGTAAGATAGGATTGGCTAGCCACTTCCTAATTCACGTTAGTCACTTCCTAGTTCATTGTAAGTGATTAAGAATAGATTAGGAATAGGCTAGGATTTGCTATCCACTAGGAATGGCTTGCCACTTCTTAGTTCATCCTAGCCACTTCCTAGTTCATTGTAAGTGACTAAGAATAGATTAGGAATAGGATTGGATTTGCTAGCTACTTCCTAAGTCAGGCTAGCCACTTCCTAGTTCATTGTAAGTGATTAAGAAAGAGATTAGGAATAGGCTAGGATTTGCTAGCCACTAGGAATGGCCTGCCACTTCCTAGTTCATCCTACCCACTACATAGTTCATTGTATGTGATTAAGAATAGATTAGGAATAAGATAGGATTAGCTAGCCACTTCCTAAATCATGCTAGCCACTTCCTAGTTCATTGTAAGTGATTAAGAATAGAGTAGGAATTGGCTAGGATTTGCTAGCCACTAGGAATGGCTTGCCACTTCCTAGGTCATCCTAGCCAATTCCTAGTTCATTGTAAGTGATTAAGAATAGATTAGGAATAGGATTGGATTAGCTAGCCACTTCCTAGTTCATGCTAGCCACTTCCTAGTTCATGCTAGCCACTTGCTAGTTCATGCAAACCACTTCCTAGTTCATGCTAGCCACTTCCTAGGATAGGATTTGCTAGCCACTAGGAATGGCTTGCCACTTCCTAGTTTATCCTTGCCATTTCCTAGTTCATTGTAAGTGATTAAGAATATATTAGGAATAGGATAGGATTACCTAGCCACTTCCTAGTTCATGTTAGCCACTTCCTTCGATAGGATTAGCTAGCCACTTCCAAGTTCAAGCTAGCCACTTCCTAGTTCATGCTTGCCACTTCCTAGTTCATGTTTGCAACTTCCTAGTTCATGCTAGCCACATCCTAGTTCATGCTAGCCACTTCCTAGGATAGGATTAGCTATCCACTCCCTAGTTTAGGCTAGCCACTTCCTAGTTCACGCTAGCCACTTCCTAGTTCATGCTTGCCACTTCCTAGTTAATGCTAGCCACTTCCTAGTTCATGCTTGCCACTTCCTAGTTCATGCTTGCCACTTCCTAGTTCATGCTAGCCACATCCTTTTTAATGCTAGCCACTTCCTAGTTCATTGTAAGTGATTAAGAATAGATTAGGAATAAGATAGGATTGGCTAGCCACTTCCGAAATCAGGCTAGTCAGTTCCTAGTTCATTGTAAATGATTAATAATAGATTAGGAATAGGCTAAGATTTGCTAGCCACTAGGAATGGCTAACCACTTCCTAGTTCATCCTTGCCACTTCCTAGTTCATTCTAACGGATTAAGAATAGTTTAGGAATAAGATAGGATTGGCTAGCCACTGCCTAATTCATGCTAGTCACTTCCTAGTTCATTGTAAGTGATAAAGAATAGATTAGGAGTAGGCTAGGATTTGCTATCCACTAGGAATGGCTTGCCACTTCCTAGTTCATCCTAGCCACTTCCTAGTTCATTGTAAGTGACTAAGAATAGATTAGAAATAGGATTGGATTGGCTAGCCACTTACTAGTTCATTGTAAGTGATTCAAAATAGATTAGGAATAGTCTAGGATTTGCTAGCCACTAGGAATGGCTTGCCACTTCCTAGTTCATCCTAGCCACTACATAGTTCATTGTAAGTGATTAAGAATAGATTAGGAATAAGATAGGATTGGCTAGCCACTTCTAAATCATGCTAGCCACTTCCTAGTTCATTGTAAGTGATTAAGACTAGATTATGAATAGGCTAGGATTTGCTAGCCACTTGGAATGTCTTTCCACTTCCTAGTTCATCCTTGCCACTTCCTAGTTGATTGTTAGGGATTAAGAATAGATTAGGAATAGGTTAAGATTTTCTAGCCACTAGGAATGGCTTGCCACTTCCTAGGTCATCCTAGCCAATTCCTAGTTCATTGTAAGTGATTAAGAATAGATTAGGAATACGATTGGGTTAGCTAGACACTTCCTAGTTCATGCTAGCCACTTGCCAGTTCATGCTTACCACTTCCTAGTTCATGCTAGCCACTTCCTAGGATAGGATTTGCTTGCCACTAGGAATGGCTTGCCACTTCCAAGTTCATCTTTGCCATTTCCTAGTTCATTGTAAGTGATTAATAATATATTAGGAATAGGATAGGATTACCAAGCCACTTCCTAGTTCTTGCTAGCCACTTCCTTCGATAGGATTAATTAGCTAGCCACTTCCAAGTTCAAGCTAGCCACTTCCAAGTTCAAGCTAGACACTTCCTAGTTCATGCTAGCCACTTCCTAGTTCATGTTTGCCACTTCCTAGTTCTTGCTAGCCACTTCCTAGTTCATGCTAGCCACTTCCTACGATAGGATTAGCTATCCACTCCCTAGTTCATGCTAGCCACTTGCTAGTTCACGCTAGCCACTTCCTAGTTCATGCTTGCCACTTCCTACTTAATGCTAGCCACTTCCTAGTTCATGCTTGCCACTTCCTAGTTCATGCTTGCCACTTCCTAGTTCATGCTAGCCACTTCCTTTTTAATGCTAGCCACTTCCTAGTTCATTGTAAGTGATTAAGAATAGATTAGGAATAAGATAGGATTGGCTAGCCACTTCCTAAATCATGCTAGTCAGTTCCTAGTTCATTGTAAATGCTTAAGAATAGATTAGGAATAGGCTAGGATTAGACACTAGGAATGGCTTGCCACTTTCTAGTTCATGCTAGCCACTTCCTAGTTCATTGTAAGTAATTAAGAATAGATTAGGAATAGGATAGGATTGGCTAGCCGCTTCCTAAATCATGCTAGCCACTTCCTAGTTCATTGTAAGTGATTAAAAATAGATTAGGAATAGGCTAGGATTTGCTAGCCACTAGGAATGGCTAACCACTTCCTAGTTCATCATTCCCACTTCCTAGTTCACTGTTAGGGATTAAGAATAGTTTGGGAGTAAGATAGGATTGGCTAGCCACTTCCTAATTCACGTTAGTCACTTCCTAGTTCATTGTAAGTGATTAAGAATAGATTAGGAATAGGCTAGGATTTGCTATCCACTAGGAATGGCTTGCCACTTCTTAGTTCATCCTAGCCACTTCCTAGTTCATTGTAAGTGACTAAGAATAGATTAGGAATAGGCTAGGATTTGCTATCCACTAGGAATGGCTTGTCACTTCTTAGTTCATCCTAGCCACTTCCTAGTTCATTGTAAGTGACTAAGAATAGATTAGGAATAGGATTGGATTTGCTAGCTACTTCCTAAGTCAGGCTAGCCACTTCCTAGTTCATTGTAAGTGATTAAGAAAGAGATTAGGAATAGGCTAGGATTTGCTAGCCACTAGGAATGGCCTGCCACTTCCTAGTTCATCCTACCCACTACATAGTTCATTGTATGTGATTAAGAATAGATTAGGAATAAGATAGGATTAGCTAGCCACTTCCTAAATCATGCTAGCCACTTCCTAGTTCATTGTAAGTGATTAAGAATAGAGTAGGAATTGGCTAGGATTTGCTAGCCACTAGGAATGGCTTGCCACTTCCTAGGTCATCCTAGCCAATTCCTAGTTCATTGTAAGTGATTAAGAATAGATTAGGAATAGGATTGGATTAGCTAGCCACTTCCTAGTTCATGCTAGCCACTTCCTAGTTCATGCTAGCCACTTGCTAGTTCATGCAAACCACTTCCTAGTTCATGCTAGCCACTTCCTAGGATAGGATTTGCTAGCCACTAGGAATGGCTTGCCACTTCCTAGTTTATCCTTGCCATTTCCTAGTTCATTGTAAGTGATTAAGAATATATTAGGAATAGGATAGGATTACCTAGCCACTTCCTAGTTCATGCTAGCCACTTCCTTCGATAGGATTAGCTAGCCACTTCCAAGTTCAAGCTAGCCACTTCCTAGTTCATGCTTGCCACTTCCTAGTTCATGTTTGCAACTTCCTAGTTCATGCTAGCCACATCCTAGTTCATGCTAGCCACTTCCTAGGATAGGATTAGCTATCCACTCCCTAGTTTAGGCTAGCCACTTCCTAGTTCACGCTAGCCACTTCCTAGTTCATGCTTGCCACTTCCTAGTTAATGCTAGCCACTTCCTAGTTCATGCTTGCCACTTCCTAGTTCATGCTTGCCACTTCCTAGTTCATGCTAGCCACATCCTTTTTAATGCTAGCCACTTCCTAGTTCATTGTAAGTGATTAAGAATAGATTAGGAATAAGATAGGATTGGCTAGCCACTTCCGAAATCAGGCTAGTCAGTTCCTAGTTCATTGTAAATGATTAATAATAGATTAGGAATAGGCTAAGATTTGCTAGCCACTAGGAATGGCTAACCACTTCCTAGTTCATCCTTGCCACTTCCTAGTTCATTCTAACGGATTAAGAATAGTTTAGGAATAAGATAGGATTGGCTAGCCACTGCCTAACTCATGCTAGTCACTTCCTAGTTCATTGTAAGTGATAAAGAATAGATTAGGAATAGGCTAGGATTTGCTATCCACTAGGAATGGCTTGCCACTTCCTAGTTCATCCTAGCCACTTCCTAGTTCATTGTAAGTGACTAAGAATAGATTAGAAATAGGATTGGATTGGCTAGCCACTTACTAGTTCATTGTAAGTGATTCAAAATAGATTAGGAATAGTCTAGGATTTGCTAGCCACTAGGAATGGCTTGCCACTTCCTAGTTCATCCTAGCCACTACATAGTTCATTGTAAGTGATTAAGAATAGATTAGGAATAAGATAGGATTGGCTAGCCACTTCTAAATCATGCTAGCCACTTCCTAGTTCATTGTAAGTGATTAAGACTAGATTATGAATAGGCTAGGATTTGCTAGCCACTTGGAATGTCTTTCCACTTCCTAGTTCATCCTTGCCACTTCCTAGTTGATTGTTAGGGATTAAGAATAGATTAGGAATAGGTTAAGATTTTCTAGCCACTAGGAATGGCTTGCCACTTCCTAGGTCATCCTAGCCAATTCCTAGTTCATTGTAAGTGATTAAGAATAGATTAGGAATACGATTGGGTTAGCTAAACACTTCCTAGTTCATGCTAGCCACTTGCCAGTTCATGCTTACCACTTCCTAGTTCATGCTAGCCACTTCCTAGGATAGGATTTGCTTGCCACTAGGAATGGCTTGCCACTTCCAAGTTCATCTTTGCCATTTCCTAGTTCATTGTAAGTGATTAATAATATATTAGGAATAGGATAGGATTACCAAGCCACTTCCTAGTTCTTGCTAGCCACTTCCTTCGATAGGATTAATTAGCTAGCCACTTCCAAGTTCAAGCTAGCCACTTCCAAGTTCAAGCTAGACACTTCCTAGTTCATGCTAGCCACTTCCTAGTTCATGTTTGCCACTTCCTAGTTCTTGCTAGCCACTTCCTAGTTCATGCTAGCCACTTCCTACGATAGGATTAGCTATCCACTCCCTAGTTCATGCTAGCCACTTGCTAGTTCACGCTAGCCACTTCCTAGTTCATGCTTGCCACTTCCTACTTAATGCTAGCCACTTCCTAGTTCATGCTTGCCACTTCCTAGTTCATGCTTGCCACTTCCTAGTTCATGCTAGCCACTTCCTTTTTAATGCTAGCCACTTCCTAGTTCATTGTAAGTGATTAAGAATAGATTAGGAATAAGATAGGATTGGCTAGCCACTTCCTAAATCATGCTAGTCAGTTCCTAGTTCATTGTAAATGCTTAAGAATAGATTAGGAATAGGCTAGGATTAGACACTAGGAATGGCTTGCCACTTTCTAGTTCATGCTAGCCACTTCCTAGTTCATTGTAAGTAATTAAGAATAGATTAGGAATAGGATAGGATTGGCTAGCCGCTTCCTAAATCATGCTAGCCACTTCCTAGTTCATTGTAAGTGATTAAAAATAGATTAGGAATAGGCTAGGATTTGCTAGCCACTAGGAATGGCTAACCACTTCCTAGTTCATCATTCCCACTTCCTAGTTCACTGTAAGGGATTAAGAATAGTTTGGGAGTAAGATAGGATTGGCTAGCCACTTCCTAATTCACGTTAGTCACTTCCTAGTTCATTGTAAGTGATTAAGAATAGATTAGGAATAGGCTAGGATTTGCTATCCACTAGGAATGGCTTGCCACTTCTTAGTTCATCCTAGCCACTTCCTAGTTCATTGTAAGTGACTAAGAATAGATTAGGAATAGGATTGGATTTGCTAGCTACTTCCTAAGTCAGGCTAGCCACTTCCTAGTTCATTGTAAGTGATTAAGAAAGAGATTAGGAATAGGCTAGGATTTGCTAGCCACTAGGAATGGCCTGCCACTTCCTAGTTCATCCTACCCACTACATAGTTCATTGTATGTGATTAAGAATAGATTAGGAATAAGATAGGATTAGCTAGCCACTTCCTAAATCATGCTAGCCACTTCCTAGTTCATTGTAAGTGATTAAGAATAGAGTAGGAATTGGCTAGGATTTGCTAGCCACTAGGAATGGCTTGCCACTTCCTAGGTCATCCTAGCCAATTCCTAGTTCATTGTAAGTGATTAAGAATAGATTAGGAATAGGATTGGATTAGCTAGCCACTTCCTAGTTCATGCTAGCCACTTCCTAGTTCATGCTAGCCACTTGCTAGTTCATGCAAACCACTTCCTAGTTCATGCTAGCCACTTCCTAGGATAGGATTTGCTAGCCACTAGGAATGGCTTGCCACTTCCTAGTTTATCCTTGCCATTTCCTAGTTCATTGTAAGTGATTAAGAATATATTAGGAATAGGATAGGATTACCTAGCCACTTCCTAGTTCATGCTAGCCACTACCTTCGATAGGATTAGCTAGCCACTTCCAAGTTCAAGCTAGCCACTTCCTAGTTCATGCTTGCCACTTCCTAGTTCATGTTTGCAACTTCCTAGTTCATGCTAGCCACATCCTAGTTCATGCTAGCCACTTCCTAGGATAGGATTAGCTATCCACTCCCTAGTTTAGGCTAGCCACTTCCTAGTTCACGCTAGCCACTTCCTAGTTCATGCTTGCCACTTCCTAGTTAATGCTAGCCACTTCCTAGTTCATGCTTGCCACTTCCTAGTTCATGCTTGCCACTTCCTAGTTCATGCTAGCCACATCCTTTTTAATGCTAGACACTTCCTAGTTCATTGTAAGTGATTAAGAATAGATTAGGAATAAGATAGGATTGGCTAGCCACTTCCGAAATCAGGCTAGTCAGTTCCTAGTTCATTGTAAATGATTAATAATAGATTAGGAATAGGCTAAGATTTGCTAGCCACTAGGAATGGCTAACCACTTCCTAGTTCATCCTTGCCACTTCCTAGTTCATTCTAACGGATTAAGAATAGTTTAGGAATAAGATAGGATTGGCTAGCCACTGCCTAATTCATGCTAGTCACTTCCTAGTTCATTGTAAGTGATAAAGAATAGATTAGGAATAGGCTAGGATTTGCTATCCACTAGGAATGGCTTGCCACTTCCTAGTTCATCCTAGCCACTTCCTAGTTCATTGTAAGTGACTAAGAATAGATTAGAAATAGGATTGGATTGGCTAGCCACTTACTAGTTCATTGTAAGTGATTCAAAATAGATTAGGAATAGTCTAGGATTTGCTAGCCACTAGGAATGGTTTGCCACTTCCTAGTTCATCCTAGCCACTACATAGTTCATTGTAAGTGATTAAGAATAGATTAGGAATAAGATAGGATTGGCTAGCCACTTCCTAGTTCATTGGAAGTGATTAAGAATAGATTAGGAATAGGCTAGGATTTGCTAGCCACTAGGAATGTCTTGCAACTTCCTAGTTCATCCTTGCCACTTCCTAGTTGATTGTTAGGGATTAAGAATACATTAGAAATTGGCTAGGATTTGCTACACAGTAGGAATGGCTTGCCACTTCCTAGTTCATCCTAGCCACTTCCTTGTTCATTCTAAATGACTAAGAATAGATTAGGAATAGGATAGGATTGGCTAGCCACTTCAAAGTTCGTTGTAAGTGATTAAAAATAGATTAGGAATAGGCTAGGATTTGCTAGCAACTAGGAATGGCTTGCCACTTCCTCGTTGTAACAGCCCAGGTCCACCGCAGCGGCCACCCCGGTCCCACTGTTACCTCATGGTCTTCTCTACCCCCCTTGTAGAGTTTTTGCCTTCGGTGGGAATCAAACCTTGCACCTGAGGCATAAGTGCAAGTTAAACCCCCTTCCCACTACCAATTGAGCGCTCAATTGGTAGTGGGAAGGGGGTTTAACTTGCACTTATGCCTCAGGTGCAAGGTTCGATTCCCACGGAAGGCAAAAACTCTACAAGGGGGGTAGAGAAGACCATGAGGTAACAGTGGGACCGGGGTGGCCGCTGCGGTGGACCTGGGCTGTTACACTCGTTCATCCTAGCCACTACGTTGTATATTGTAAGCGATTAAGAATAGATTAGGAATAAGATAGGATTGGCTACCACTTCCAAATTCATGCTAGTCACTTCCTAGTTCATTGTAAGTGACTAAGAATAGATTAGGAATAGGCTAGGATTTGCTAGCCACTAGGACTGGCATGCCACTTCCTAGTTCATCCTAGCCAATTCCTAGTTCATTGTTAGTGATTTAAAATAGATTATGAATAGGATAGGATTGGCAAGCCAATAGGACTGGCTAGCCACTTCCTAATTCATGCTAGTCACTTCCTAGTTCATCCTAGTCACTTCCTAGTTAAGAATAGACTAGGAATAGGCAAGGATTTGCTAGCCACTAGGAATGTCTTGCAACTTCCTAGTTCATCCTAGCCACTTCCTAGTTCATTGTATGTGATTAAGAATAGATTATGAATAGGATAGGATTGGCTAGCCAGTAGGAATGGTTTGTCACTTCCTAGTTCATTGTATGTGATTAAGAATAGAATAGGATTGGCTAGCAACTTCCCAAGTCAAACAAGCCACTTCCTTGTTCATTGTAAGTGAATAAGAATAGATTAGGAATAGGATAAGATTTGCAAGCCACTAGGAATGTCTTGCCACTTCCTAGTACATATTTGCCACTTCCTAGTTCATTGTTAGTGATTATGAATAGATTAGGAATAGGCTAGGACTTGCTACACACTAGGAATGGCTTGCCACTTCCTAGTTCATCCTAGTCACTTCCTAGTTCATTGTAAGCGACTAAGAATAGATTAGGTAAAGGATAGGATTTGCTAGCCACTTCTTAGTTCATTGTAAGTGATTAAAAATAGATTAGGAATAGGCTAGAATTTTCTAGCCACTAGGAATAGCTTGCCACATCCTAGTTCATCCTAGCCAATTCCTAGTTAATTGTAAGTGATTAAGAATATATTATGAATAGGATAGGATTGGCAAGCCAATAGGAATGGTTTTGCCACTTCCTAGTTCGTTGTAAGTGATTAAGAATAGATTAAGAATAAGATAGGATTGGCTAGTGATAGGCCCGCAAGTGCACGGTCTTAACGCGTAATAAAAGAGTTATCAATCCACAGGGAGAGCCTAAGTGATTACCAATTTAATTTTCCAAAGTTGATTAGCTAGAAGGAATGGTTTTAAGGAGTTGTGAAATTTAGAAATAAAAACAAACAATCTCAGGTTTATAGTTTTATCACAACAATAAGGAACCAAAATAATTTCTTTAGACTATTCAACAAATTATAAGAGTAATATATTTCAAAGACAAGGCAGCGAATATAACTAATGTCTCCTTTCGAAGTACAAGAGCGTGTTTTGAACTAACAATCAAGCCTATTCTCATGGTTGATTGTCACCAAAACCCATTAAGCATAACACCTTTATAATGTCTCAAGAGTTTCAAAACTATTCTGATGTGTTGATTCCCTTGTCTAATTTCATAGATCCAACATCAATACTTCACCTTTCGGTTCTTCGTTTGATGTTTAGAATAAGAGTTGAAGGACAATAAAATTAGATTGAAATATAAAACAATTTGGAGTGGAGAATAGTCTTGGGAATTATTAGGGACCTATCATTGGATTACTCCCAATAACCCAAGACATTGTATCTACTCACTCATAATAAATATGAGAGAAGAAGAAGAAGAAGAAAAGACATGAAATTAAATAGCGAGAAATAAAAGAAAGCGGTAAATTGCAAAATCATAAATAGCGGAATTGTAAATGACAAGAAAATAAAAGTGCAAGAAAGTAAATAGCAAGGAAAGTAAATGACTTGGAAAATAAAAGGGCAAGAAATTAAATAGCAAGGTAAGTAAATGACTTGGAAGATAAAAGGGCGAGAAAGTAAATAGCGAGAAAATAAAAGAGCGAGAAAATAAAAGAGCGAGAAAGTAAAAGGGCAAGAAAGTAAATAGCAAGGAAAGTAAATGACTTGGAAAATAAAAGGGCAAGAAAGTAAATGACTTGGAAAATAAAAGGATTTTTCTCACAAAATTTTAAGCTTGGTTACAAGTGAGGATCAAGCTTCTATTTATAGGAAAATATGAGGGCCAAGGCACTTGAGTGGAGGGGCAAAATGGTCCAAAAAAAAGTGGCAAATCAAGTTGGCAAGGAAAGCCATCAGCAAGTGGGTGCAGCCAAAATTGACTTGTCTGGTGCCAGGGTCGTGCGCCCATGTGCCTGGGTCGTGCGCCCTGGCCAGTCAATTTTGGCTGCTCTGCGCCAGTTTTGCACTAGGGTCGTGCTCCTATGTGCCAGGGTCGTGCGCCTTGTGCTGGAAACAGCTATTCTGCGTTGCTGGCAAGCATGGGTCGTGTGCCTATGTGCCAGGGTCGTGCGCCTTGTTCTGCCAAAATGGGCCATTTTCAGTTGAGAACACGCACGGGTCGTGCGTGGTATAGCACGGGTCGTGCGCAGGCTCTGCGCCAGTTTTTCACCAGGGTCGTGCGCCTATGTGCCAGGGTCGTGCGCCAGTTTTGCACTAGGGTCGTGCGCCTATGTGCCAGGGTCGTGCGCAGGCTCTGCGCCAGTTTTTGCTGCTTGGAGCCCTTGGCGCCCAGTGCTGCGCCAGTTTTGCTGCTTGGCGCCCTTAGCCAGTTTTGGGTTTTTGGGGCCCTTGGCGCCCATGAGGGTGTCTAGTGCCTTAAAAAATGCTCCTCCTCAAATATTTCCTTTTTTCTTCATTTTAGCTCATATTTTCTCTTTTACTCCAAAATAAAACCTGAAAATAAAAAGCAAACATTTGTAGTAAAATTGCTCAAAGATATAAAATATAACTAAAATACCTAAAAAAACTTAATGAAAATAACTTTTAAAAAGACTCTAAAAATAGACTTATCAGCTAGCAACTTCCTAAATCAAGCTAGCCACTTCCTAGTTCATTGTAAGTGATTAAGAATAGATTAGGAATAGGCTAGGATTTGTTAGCCACAAGGAATGGCTTGCCACTTCCTAGTTCATCCTAGCCATTTCCTAGTTCATTGTAAGTGATTAAGAATAAATTGGGCATAGGATAGGATTAGTTAGCCATTAGGAATGGCTAGCCACTTCCTTTTTAACGCTAGCCACTTCCTAGTTCATTGTAAGTGATTAAGAATAGACTAGGAATAAGATAGGATTGGCTGGCCACTTCCTAAACCATGCTAGCCACATCCTACTTCATTGTAAATGATTAAGAATAGATTAGGAATAAGCTAGGATTAGTTAAACACTAGGAATGGCTTGCCACTTTCTAGTTCATTCTAGCCACTTCCTAGTTCATTGTAAGTGATTAAAAATAGATTAGGAATAGGATAGGGTTGGCTAGCCACTTCCCAGTTCATTGTAAGTGATTAAGAATAGATTAGGAATATGCCAGGATTTGCTAGCAACTTGGAAGGGCTTGCCACTTCCTAGTTCATCCTAGCCACTTCCTAGTTCATTGTAAGTGATTAAGAATAGATTGGGAATAGGATAGGATTGGCTAGCCACTTCCTAAATCTTGCTAGCCACTTCCTAGTTCATTGTAAGTGATTAGGAATAGATAAGGAATAGGCTAAGATTTTCTAGCAACTAGGAATGGCTTAGCACTTCCTAGTTCATCCTTGCCACTTCCTAGTTCATTGTAAGTGATTAAAAATAGATTAGAATAACATAGGATTGGCTAGCCACTTCCTAATTCATGCTAGTCACTTCCTAGTTCATTGTAATTGTTTAAGAATAGATTAAGAATAGGCTAGGATTTGTTACCCACTAGGAATGGCTTGCCACTTCCTAGTTCATCCTAGCCACTTCCTACTTCATTGTATGTGATTAAGAATAGATTAGGAGTAAGATAGGATTGGCAAGTCACTGCCTAATTCATGCTAGTCACTTCCTAGTTCATTGTAAGTGATTAAGAATAGATTAGGAATAGGCTAGGATGTGCTACCCACTAGGAATGGCATGCCACTTCCTAGTTCATCTTAGCCACTACCTAGTTCATTATAAGTGATTAAGAAGAGATTATGAATAGGATAGGATTGGCTAGTGTAACGACCCAAAATAATTTAATTATTTATTTAATTAAGTTATTTAAGGCTTACAATATTTATTTAGTTTAATTAACTAATTCAGGATTTAATTTATTTTATTTTATTTGTTTAGGAGGTGTTGTCACGAATTAGGTGTGCACATGAGGGCCCATGATCCACAAGTAAGCCCATGACCCATTGACTAGTCATAGGATTCGACTCACTTAGGTGTCTTGACGGTTAGTTTTCATTTCATTCATTCCATCTAAAACAAAGAAAAGAAAATGTAAAAAAAGAAAAGAAAAGGAGAAGTGAGAAGAGAGGTCGCGAAGAGAGAAGGAGAAAGAGAAGAAGGGCGAATCACTCAAGGAGGAAGGGAAAGCTTGTTGGTGCCTTGCAATTCCTTGGAGCCTTGCCTAGCATATTCGAATTTCATAAGGTTAGGGGGCTCTTCTTTTCATCTTTAATAGTGTATGTGATGAGTGTTGTCTAGGGTTAGGTTCTAGGGTGATTTCCATGAATGATTGGTGTGTTTTGATGTTGTTGCTATGCTGAAATTTAATTGTGCAAAAATGTGTTTAATTGGTGTTGAAATGAATATGGTGCGCAATATGCATGCTATGGGTTTGATGATATGACTGAAGGATTTTTGGTGATAAATATGTTGGTTAGTGTTTGTATTGATAGATGGTGTTGGTGATTTAATTTGGTGTAGTTATGTTAAGAGGAACTCAAAAATTGATGGAGCCTTAGGCGCCCTAGGTGTGTGTGTGTTGCTGGAAAATTCTGCACCTAGGCGCCTTGTGCCATGGGCGCCAAGGGCCCCAACTTTCTGTTGTTCATTTTGCGAAAATTGATACTGGGTTTTCATGTCCAAGTTGAATGGCTCGTGCAAAATGATTTTTAGCGTCAAATGTGCTGTATCCCATGTTTTACCAAGGCGCCCTACGCATGGGCGCCATATTCTCTGCGCCAGTTTTTGGGTGTTCCTGCGCCAATTCTGTGTCTGGGCGCTAGGCGCCCTGCGCCAGTTTTTCCTGCGCCTGTCTCACTGTGTTCCCAGTTTTGGTGCTAGGCGCCTTGGCCATGGGCGCCAAGGGCGCCACTGTTGTGTTGCATATTTTCTCAAAATTCTTTTTGGGTTCTCGTACTCTGAATAAATGGCTCGTGTAAAATAATTTTTGGAGTCAAAGGAGTTGTTCCCTGTCCTGGCCTTAGGCGCCTAGTCCATGGGCGCCAATGATACGTGCCACATTTTGCCAAAATTTTTGCTGTGTTCTTATAGGCTGGATAAATGGCTCGTGTAAAACAAATTTTGGAGTCAAATGAGCTGTTTTCCGTGTTGGCCTTAGGCGCCTAGTGCCTGTGCGCCATGTTCCCCTGCGCCAGTTCCTGCGCCAGTTGCGCCAGTCCAGTGTTGCTGCTCCTGGGCGCCCAGCGCCTATGCGCCAGTTCTAGAATGTCTAAGTATTTTCCCGATTTTGTTTCAATCATAACTTTTGACTCGGTTATCCAAATTTGACGGTTCAAAATGCGTTTCGAAGCTAATTTCAGTGTCTATCCAAATGTTCTGGTTTTATGAAAAAAATGGATTACTTTCCTGATGGTTCTGGACTGAAGTTGTTCAAGGTGTCTAATTGAAATTTTTACTCACTTTCCCCTATTCCGTGTCAATGTCCTAAAACGGTTTAATTAAATTGGTACTGATTTATTGGTGAGTTTTATTGGTGAGTTTATTTGGTGAGTTATTTGGTGAGTTTATTGGTTAGTTTATTTGGTGAGTTTATTGGTGGGCTATTTGATTAGTTTATGGTGAGTTGATTAAATGGTGAATTGGTGAATTGTGTGGTGTGTTGTGGTACATTGTCATGGCGTCTCATGAATCATGTGCATTATCGGTGACCAGAGGCTTCGGCCTAATTTTAATTGGTGAGCAGAGGCTACGGCCTAATTGTATTTGGTGACGGATCCGACATGCATGTGCCCGTGGAATTTGGGTTGCATTTCATGCATAACCATAAATTTTGTAATGTCGTCTGGATATTGTAATTTTGATGTGGTTGCTGCCATTGTTGTGAATCGGTGTGCCTAGTTACTTTTCCTATGCAGTGCTTATTCCATATGTTATTAATTATGAAAAGAGACTCACCCTACTGCTTTTATGTTGCTTCTCATGTCGGCAACGTGCAGGTAATAACGAGTGAAGGTTACCCTTATGCCTTCGTCTGGTAGGAAGTGTCATGCTCTGATACATAGCACCGGGGGGGCGTCTTATGCTTATGTGTTATTTTATTTATACTGTTAGACTGTTATTGGTGATGTATTGGATTTGTTTTCGAACTTATTATTATTCCGCTACGGTAGTGACTGTATTTAGTTGATGTGAACTAAACGGTATTTTGGTGCTATGTATCTTGTGGCTTTTAGCCGAACTATGCAATTTGAAGCTGTTGATTTAATGGAGTAAGTGTAGCACTCTCTTATATTGTTTTCAAAAAAAAAAAGAAACTCTGATTTTATTAAATAGTAAGGTATTAGAAAGGGGGTGTTACATTAGTGGTATCAGAGCAGTTCGGTCTGTCCGGCCAAGTCGTCCTGTCATAGTGTCTTATGACAAACAGGAATTGTTAGATTAGTTCTAAATTTCTGTTTGTGCTGCAGTGATAATTTGAAATGGCTGGGAGAAACGATGCTGCTCTTGCTGCTGCTCTGCAGGCTATGGCTCAGGCTGTTGGGAACCAGCAAAATGGTGCTGAGAATGCTGGGACTCGCAGTTTAGCCACGTTCCAGAGGGAGAATCCACCCGTTTTTAAGGGAAAGTACAATCCAGATGGTGCTCTAGCATGGCTGAAAGAGATTGAAAGGATATTTCGTATCATGGATTGTGATGATGCGCAGAAAGTCAGGTATGGCACCCATACGCTGGCAGAAGAAGCTGATGATTGGTGGATGGAGGTTAGGCAGAGGTTAGAAACTGCTAATGAGGAGATAACTTGGGCTGTTTTCCATACGGAGTTCTTACGGAAGTATTTTCCAGAGGATGTGAGGGGAAAGAAAGAAATAGAATTCCTTGAGCTAAAGCAAGGAAGCATGTCAGTGACAGAGTATGCTGCCAAGTTCACTGAATTGGCTAAGTTTTACCCCCATTATTCTGATGCTGATTCTGAATTCTCAAAATGTATTAAGTTTGAGAATGGACTGAGGGCTGATATTAAGAAAGCTGTAGGGTACCAGAAGATTCGGGTATTCGCTGATTTAATCGACAATTGCAGGATATTCGAAGAGGATAGTAATGCTCACTCCAAGGTCATGAGAGATCAGAGGGGTAAATTTCAGAACCGGGGTAAGCCATATGAGGTTCCTGCTGGTAAGGGTAAGTAGAGGTATGCTGATAGTAAGAAGCCAAGTGGGGGAGATGCCCCTGCGAAGGTTGTGTGCTACAGGTGTGGCAAGCCGGGCCATAAGAGTTTTGACTGCTCGGATAATAAATGTTTCAAGTGCGGTAAAGAAGGTCATGTAGCAGCCAAATGTGAGAAAAAGGATGTGGTGTGCTACAACTGTGGGGAAGTAGGCCATGTTAGTACCAAGTGTACTAAGCCGAAGAAAGAAAAGTTCAATGGAAAAGTGTTTGCTCTCGCAGGATCAGAGGATACTAATGAGATTAGAGGTACATGTTTTATTAATGGTATTCCTTTGATTGCTATTATTAATACTGGTGCTACGCATTCATTTATTGCTGCTTTATGTGCTAAGAAATTGGACCTTGCTTTGTCTTCTATGATGAGGGAGATGGTTATTGACACTCCAGCTAAGGGTTCAGTAACTACCTCTCTTGTGTGTGCTAACTGCCCTCTGTCAATCTTCGGCAGAGATTTCCTTGTTGACCTTATTTGTTTGCCGTTGGGAGGGTTGGATGTCATTCTTGGTATGGACTGGTTAGTAGATAACCATGTGCATATTAATTGTTTTCGAAAATCTATGAGTTTCCATCCTCCCGAAGAAGAAGAATCCGTTTTGTTGCCTGCTGGTCAATTGTATAAGGTAATGAAAGAGGGAGTTCATCTGTTTGCTCTGATGGCGTCATTGTCTGCTGAGAATCAGGCGATCATTGAAGGGGTACAAGTAGTGTGTGAGTTTCCTGAAGTGTTCCTGGATGAAATTCCAAGTGTTCCGCCAGAGAGGGAGGTTGAGTTTGCTATTGATCTTATACCTGGTACTAGGCCCGTGTCTATGGTCTCGTACCGGATGTCAGCCTCAGTTGTCTGAATTGAAAAAGCAACTAGAAGATCTACTTGAGAAGAAATTTGTAAGGCCAAGTGTGTCACCAAGGGGTGCTCCGGTATTGTTAGCGAAAAAGAAGGATGGGAGTATGAGACTTTGTGTCGATTATAGGCAATTGAACAAGGTGACAATAAAGAACAGGTATCCGCTCCCCAGAATTGATGATTTGATGGACCAGTTGGTGGGTGCTAAAGTGTTTAGCAAAATCGATTTGAGGTCGGGTTATCACTAGATCAAGGTAAAGGATGAAGACATTCAGAAGACAGCTTTCAGAACGAGATATGGGCACTATGAGTATTCTGTGATGCCGTTTGGTGTTACCAACGCGCCGGGAGTGTTTATGGAGTACATGAATCGTACCTTCCATAGTTACTTGGATCGATTTGTAGTTGAATTTATTGACGACATTCTGGTGTATTCTAAGACGGAAGAGGAGCATGCAGAACATTTGAGGTTAGTACTAGAAGTGTTGAAAGAAAGGAAATTGTATGCAAAGTTGTCTAAGTGTGAGTTCTGGCTAAATGAAGTAGGTTTCCTTGGTCATATTATCTCTGGTAATGGTATAGCTGTGGATCCAGCCAAGGTTGATGCTGTGTTGCAATGGGAGAGCCCGAAGTCAGTTACAGAGATTAGAAGCTTCTTGGGATTAGCTGGTTATTACAGGAGGTTTATAGAAGGTTTCTCGAAGTTGGCCCTTCCGTTGACTCAATTGACGTGTAAGGGAAAAGCATTTGTGTGGGATGCTCGCTGTGAGGAGAGCTTCAATGAGTTGAAGAAGAGGTTGACCACATCACCCGTTTTGACTTTGCCTGTTCCGGATCAACCGTTTGTGGTGTACTGTGATGCTTCCAAGATGGGTTTGGGAGGTGTGTTGATGCAAGAAGGTAAGGTAGTAGCTTATGCGTCTAGACAGTTGAGGACCCATGAGAAGAACTACCCTACTCATGATTTGGAGCTAGCTGCAATTGTGTTTGTGCTGAAGATTTGGAGGCACTATCTGTATGGTACTAGATTTGAGGTGTTTAGTGACCATAAGAGTTTGAAATACTTGCTCGATCAGAAGGAGCTGAATATGAGACAGAGACGTTGGTTAGAATTGCTGAAGGATTATGATTTCGGCTTGAACTATCACCCCGACAAAGCTAATGTTGTGGCTGATGCTTTATGTCGGAAGAGCTTGCATATGTCGGCTATGATGGTGAAAGAATTAGAGCTGATTGAGCAGTTCCGGGATATGAGTCTAGTTTGCGAAGTGACACCGCAGAGTGTCAGATTGGGAATGTTGAAGATTGGCAATGAATTTTTGGTTAGTATTCGAGAAGCCCAAAAGTCAGATGTAAAGTTGGTGGACTTGTTAGTTGTTAATGATCAAGCTGTGAATGGGGATTTCAAGTTAGATTCCCAAGGTGTATTGAGATTCAGGGATAGGATCTGCATTCCTGATGATGCTGAGATGAAGAGAATGATTCTTGAGGAGAGCCATAGGAGCAAGTTGAGTATTCATCCAGGGGCTACGAAAATGTACCAAGATTTGAAGAAATTGTTCTGGTGGCCTGGTATGAAGAAGGATGTGGCACAGTTTGTGTACGCCTGTTTGACTTGTCAGAAGTCAAAGATTGAGCATCAGAAGCCTGCGGGGTTGATGCAACCATTAGAAGTTCCAGAATGGAAATGGGATAGCATTTCCATGGATTTTGTGACTGGCTTGCCAAATACAGTAAGAGGGTTTGATGCTATATGGGTGGTTGTGGACAGGTTGTCAAAGTCTGCTCACTTCTTACCGATTAATATCACTTATCCAGTTTGTAACATCCTCAAAATAATTAATGGAATTATTTGGGTGTTAACCCAATTAAACCAATTTAGTACTTAACTGATAAATTTATCGAGTGCTAAAATTATTTACTGGTTGTCATCGGATCGTTAACCGGATAATACGGACCAAGGAAGTTTCGGAATCGAAATAGGAGATTTCGATCAATATGGTAATTTGACCGCGTTACAACTTATATATTAGATAAATATATGTGTGTATACGTGTGTGTGTGTGAGTGAAGAGAAGAGAGAATTAATTAAAGAAAAGAAAGGAAAGAATTGAAGAAAGAAGGAAGAAAAGAAAGAATGCGAGAGAGAGAGAGTTACAGAGAGGAGAGAAAGGGAGAAAGGAAGAGAATGGCGTGAGGGAGAAGAGAAGAGGGAGAGGGGAGACTTCACCGAAACGACTTCCGTCCAACACGAAAAATGTTCAGCGCTACTTCCTCTTCGATTTGGTACCAATTTCGTGACGATCAGCTCACTCTCTCTCACTTGGCCATTTTTGTGTTTTGGAGGTTTTGTGGGAAATCCGATTTTGGGTTGGTTTTGAAGGTTTAAGTTCGGTTAGGAACGAACCCAAGGTGGATTACTCGAGTATTAGAGTTCGATTGGTTGATTGGGAGCTAGTTGGGTGAGTTAGGTTGAAAAATCAAAATGTTTGGGGTTATGTGTGAATAGTGTCATGGAGGTTAGAGGAGGAAGATGATGAATAGTGTCCGTGGAGAATTTCGGGGAAATCGGTATTTCGGTCAAAAAATGAGGTTTCGCGATCGAGTGGAAAGCTTTGGAAGCGGATTGGATGTCGCCAGAGCGGGGAATGTTCGTGTGGCTACTCGGTGAATTCGGCTCGATCGTGGTTCACGCTTCAAGGGTGAGTTCTACTCACGTTTAGGATTTTTGTTTTTTCGAATTAACTGTTTTATCGCTTTCGCTGGTCTGGAATATTACTGGATATTGTCTGCTTCGGATTAGGAATCGATCGGAGCGAGTCTCGAGTTGTGTCGCGTTGAAATGGAATTTTTGGTGATTTGATTTCGAAAGATTTTGACTTAAAACCCGTTAATTGGGAAATATGTCGCGTTTTGATAAAATCCGTTTTGAATGAGTTTTTGATTGACTTGAATGATTGTGTGACTTTGATTGGAATTGTTTTTATGGTTGTCAAATCTGTTTTTAATCGGAACAAGAATCGGAATTGAGCGGAATAGCGAATTTCGCAAGAAAACGGAAAACCTGCACTTTTCTGCAGAGGGTCGCGTCGCGACCCGTTCTCATCGTGTCGCGACCTGGCCCAGTTTTGTCACGCAAAAAGTTTCTGTCGCGACGCTTTGCAGATTTTCAACAGTTTTTCACTGATTTTGTTTTCGCGATAACTTTTGATCCGGGAACCCGATTGAGGTGTTCTAAAATGCATTTGAAAGCTTATTCCAAGGCCTAACTAAATATACAATTTAAAAAGGTAAAAAGAACTGTTTTTGAAGTTCAAATAGCTTGGAAAAGCCGAATAATAGTACGCGTGTGCGAATATGTTTTATTAATAATAAAGTAGACTATGAGTTCTACGTAATACGGTATAACTGACGCGGGACGATTATTATTTATTGTCTAAACCGGTCTACGATTCACGATATATATATTATATCGACTATGGGAAACGGCCCAATGCGGGTGTTATGTTCAGTTATAGGTCTGAATGTAAATGAACTGAATGTTCATATTATTGTAGATATATATATTATATCGAGTTTGGGTGACGACCCATGTTAACATACTAGCGGAACTGTTATTGGATAGGGGTTCGCCGGGAGACGCAGATGTGCTGCAGCCGGTGTTATGTTAAAAGTATTGTACTATGAATACCGGGAGACGCAGATGTGCTGCAGCCGGTGTTACGTAGAAGGGCCTAGGATGCTAGTTCATCGGGAGACGCAAATAGATTGCAGCCGGTGTCTTACTAGGTCGAAGCCTTATTGTTTGGTCCACCGAGATTGAGCAAGCGGATTGCGATCGGTGTTGTGTCGAATCATAAAGCTGTTTTAAAGGGACCGAGAGCGTTAGTAGGGGTCTCGGTTGTAACACCCTAAAATAATTTAATTAAGTAATTGATTAAATTATTTAAAGTGTTGCACTAATTTTCTTTATTATATTATAATGTAGTATTTTTATTTAATCGAAGGGGATGGCGTTGGTAACACCGGTATTGCAAAGGACGGCCCAAGAAGCCCAAGCCCGTTGGCTTAGGCGCTCCTTAGGCACTAGGGGTCTAGGTCGCGCCTCACTAGTGTCAAAAGAAAGAAAGAAAGTCGAAAGAGAGAAGAAAAGAAAGAAAGTCGAAGGAGAGGAGAAGAGAAGGAAGGAGCGACTTCAAAGCTTGGAGTTAGGGTTTGTGCATCTTGATCCTAGGTAAGGGTTCCTAATCTTCTATGATTCGATTTCCTTTCTCTATCAAGTGCTTAAGTTTCGTTTTCCTAACCCTTCCTACTTTTGTTCAATTTGCGAATGGTCCAAGAGAAAGAGAGAGAGGGCGCGATCGTGATAGAGGAAAGAAGAAGGAGAGGATTCGTTGTTGTGGTGGTTGTCGGTGCTTCGGTGGAAAGAGCTCTAATTCCGGCATAATCAAGGTTAGGGGAGTCTCACTCTATAATAGAGAATATAATAGGTTGTATGTAAACCATAGGATCCCAGTTGACATTACTTGTTAACTGTTAGATTTGTTTAGGTTAGTTGAAATTGATAATTGGTATGATTAATTCGATTCCCTATGCTAAGGTTTGGATTTCATGTGTTGATTTTGTGCCTTGATGTGTCCTTAATATATATATATGAGATTGAATGTTGTTGGTATGAGCACAATGTATTTGGTGAATGTTGTGGTGATTTGGTTTGGATAAATAATTAAGAATTTTGGTGTTTTGGTTGTGTTGGGGCGCCTGGGCGCTGGTTGCTGGGGGGGGGGGGGGGGGAATTGGCGCCCTGGGCGCTGTTTTCTGTTGCTGGGCGTGTGTGTGTTCTGGGCAGGGCGCCTATGTTGCTGCCCTGTGGCGCCTGGGGTGGCGCCAGGTTGCTGCCTATGCTTGGGCAAGGCGCATAAATCATGTCTTTGGATAGAATCATTTTCTGAGCATAATTTACCGAGCCAAATTTTGTATTCACCTGACCAAATCATATTTTAAGCACTTTGGCTAAAGAATTTCCAGATTTGCACTTGTGGTTTTGAAATTGTCCTATTGGGCATCATTTTGGCTTGTTTAAGGGGTGCCTTGTGCACACATCATTTTCTGAGCATAATTTACCGAGCCAAACTTTGTATTCACCTGACCAAATTGTATTTAAAACACTTTGGCTAAAGAATTTCCAGATTTGCACTTGTGGTTTTGAAATTGTCCTATTGGGCATCATTTTGGCTTGTTTAAGGGGTGCCTTGTGCACACGTCATTTTCTGAGCATATTTTACCGAGCCAAACTTTGTATTCACCTGACCAAATTGTATTTAAAACACTTTGGCTAAAGAATTTCCAGATTTGCACTTATGGTTTTGAATTTGTCCTAGAGAGCGTTGTTTTGACTATGTTTGTGATGCCTAGGGGTGAGCTGTGAGTTCTGAACATATTTTCCCTAGCCAAATTCTGTATTCACGTGACCAAATCCCATTTTGAACATTTTGGCTAGAGCGGTTTCAATTTTTCAGGTGACCTACTATGTTTGTGCGTTTGGGTGTTGTGTTGGGCGCCAAGTGTGGCCGCCCAGGGCGCCAAGTGGGGCGCCCATGCCTTGTGTTTGGTTTCGGATCTAATGGTGACAGATTGGTCCCTAAGTGCTAAGTCTAATCCTAGAAATGTGATTGTGATGAGAAAATAAATGAGTTCATTGATGATGAGGCCATGGGGGGCTACAACAAAGATTAATAAAGATGTGATATAAGATGTATGGATTGTGTTGCTAAGAGTTATGATTTTGGTTTTGTCATGGAGTCTCATGCATACATAAGGCTGCGGTCTGAGTTTTAAATTAAAATGATAAGGCTGCGGTCTGAGTTCTAAATCAAAATGATAAGGCTGCGGTCTGAGTTGATATTATGTTGATAAGGCCGCGGTCTGGGAAAATGGTACCACATGCATAACTGGTATTGCATACATCCTCATGATAAGCATGCGAGTTGGTGATTGTATGAACTATGTTATTGTATGACTGTATGAGTGTGATGCTATGATGGAATATACTTCTTATTATAGTCTTTATTATGTAGTTGAGACTCACCCTTCTGTTGTTGTTTACCACAGGTAGTCCTGAGTGAAGGCTTACTCCTTTCACTCCCGAGTCGGTCTGCTCTGATACGTGACACCTAGGGGGTTGGCTTAGGATTTCTAATGTTATTTAATTGTTGTTGAATTTTGTGTGCATTGATCTAATGATTTCCGATGAGGCCGTTGTTTGGCATTTTGAGTTTATGTTATTTTTCCGCTGTGAGACGTCTAAATTATAATGTGTGGATTTTGTTGGTAAAATCAAGAGTACCTTAATTTATTAAATGGTGTTGCGTATTGTAAAGGTATAAGGAAAGCCTAGACTGAATTGATCGTTGTTACAATTAAGTACGTGTGTAGCATTCCATTCAAAAAGAAATTTTGAAACTCTGATCTCTATGGAAAATAGCCGGGTAGAATGGGGTGTTACATTAGTGGTATCAGAGCAAAAGTTCGGTCTGTCCGATCAAGTGTGTCTGTCTGTCATATTGTGTATGACAATTAGGTGTTTTGTTTTGGTTCTAAATTGTCGTTTATGCTGCAGTGCTAGGTTGATATGGCTAGAAGGGATGATGCTGCTTTGGCTGCTGCTCTGCAGGCCATAGCCCAAGCTGTTGGAAATCAACACAATGCTGCTGAAATGAATGCCCGTAACCTGGCAACGTTTCAGAGGGAAAACCCACCCACCTTCAAGGGTCGGTATGATCCCGATGGAGCCTTGTCGTGGCTGAATGAGATAGAGCGGATATTCCGTGTTATGGATTGCACTGCTGCCCAGCAAGTGAAGTTTGGGACGCACATGCTGGCGGAAGAGGCTGACAAGTGGTGGTTAGGGATGCTGCATAGGTTGAACACTGCTGGTGAAGAGGTTACTTGGGAGGTCTTCACAAGAGAGTTTAAAAGAAAGTATTACCCTGAAGACGTTCGGGCCAAGAAAGAGGTAGAATTCTTAGAACTGAAACAGGGAAATAAGACTGTGGCTGAGTATGCAGCCAAGTTTGAAGAGCTGGCCCAATTTTGTCCTTACTACGCCAATGATGCTGATTCAGAGTTCTCTAAATGTGTGAAATTTGAAAGTGGCCTGCGACCTGACATTAAGAAGGCAATTGGGTATCATGAGATACGAGATTTTGCTAGATTAGTTGACAAGAGTAGAATTTATGAAGAGGACAGTTCTGCTGCCTACAAGATTGGGAAAGAAAAGAGGAATACTCAGTTTAGGGGCAAACCATATGATGTGTCTGGAGGTAAAAATAAGTGGAAGGCAGGTGCTGGTAAGAAATTTTCTGAGGGTAAGAAGCCTAGTGGGGGAGGTGCTCCCGCTGATATAGTGTGTTACACCTGTGGCAAGCCGGGTCACAAAAGTTTCGACTGCAAGACTGAGGTAATGTGTTACCGTTGTGGGAAGAAAGGTCATATGGCGTCTAACTGTGATCGTAAGGAATCAGTGTGTTTCAATTGTGGTGAAGCTGGTCACTTCAGTTCTAAATGCACCAAACCGAAGAAAGAGAAATCCAATGGAAGAGTTTTCGCGCTAGCAGGCTCAGAGGGGCCCAATGAGATTCGAGGTACTTGTTTTATTTATGGTTCCCCTTTAGTTGCTATAGTTGATACTGGTGCTACGCATTCTTTTATTGCTGCTGTTTGTGCTGAAAAGTTAAACCTAGTATTGTCTGATATGAAAAGGGAAATGGTTATCGACACTCCGGCTAAGGGTTCAGTGACTACTTCTCTATTGTGTGCTAAGTGTCCTCTGTCAGTATTCGGCAGAGATTTTCTGGTTGACCTTATATGTTTGCCTTTGGGAGGGTTGGATGTTATTCTTGGTATGGACTGGTTAGTGGATAACCATGTGCACATCAACTGTTTCAGCAAGTCTGTGAGTTTCCTTCCTCCTGAGGAGGGAGAGTCTGTTTTGTTGTCTGGGGATCAGCTGCATAAGGTAATGAAGGATGGTGGTCAACTATTTGCTTTGATGGCGTCTATGTCTGCTGAAAACCAAGCTATGGTTGAAGGATTGCAGGTGGTGTGTGAATTCCCTGAAGTGTTCCCTGATGAGATTCCTAGTGTGCCACCCGAGAGGGAAGTAGAGTTTGGGATTGACCTTGTGCCTGGTACTAGGCCTGTGTCCATGGCTCCGTACCGAATGTCAGCTTCTGAGTTATCTGAATTGAAGAAGCAGTTGGAAGAGTTACTTGAAAAGAAATTTGTGAGGCCTAGTGTGTCACCATGGGGAGCTCCGGTTTTATTAGTAAAGAAGAAAGATGGGAGTATGCGCCTGTGTGTGGATTATAGCCAGTTGAACAAAGTGACTATCAAAAATAAGTACCCTCTTCCGAGAATTGATGATCTGATGGACCAGCTGGTGGGTGCTAGGGTTTTTAGTAAAATTGATTTGAGGTCAGGGTATCACCAGATTAAAGTAAAAGATGAAGACGTCCAGAAGACAGCGTTTCAAACGAGATATGGACATTATGAATACTCTGTGATGCCGTTTGGTGTCACCAATGCACCAGGGGTGTTTATGGAGTACATGAACCGTATCTTCCATAGTTACTTGGATCGGTTTGTGGTAATTTTTATAGATGATATTCTGGTATACTCCAAGTCTGAAGAAGAGCATGCAGAGCACTTAAGATTGGTGCTCGAGGTATTGAAAGAGAAAAAGCTTTATGCTAAGTTGTCCAAATGCGAGTTCTGGCTGCGTGAGGTAAGCTTTTTGGGTCACATTATTTCTAGTGATGGCATAGCTGTAGACCCAGCTAAGGTTGATGCAGTGTTACAATGGGAGAGCCCGAAGTCTGCGACTGAGATCAGGAGTTTCTTGGGGTTGGCCGGTTACTACAGGAGGTTCATTGAGGGTTTCTCAAAACTAGCCCTTCCGTTGACTCAATTGACGTGTAAAGGGAGAGTTTTTGTTTGGGATGCTAAATGTGAAGAGAGTTTCCAAGAGTTGAAGAAAAGATTGACAACATCTCCGGTGTTAGTGTTGCCCGTGCCGGATCAACCGTTTGTGGTATATTGTGATGCTTCCAGAATGGGCTTGGGGGGCGTATTGATGCAGGATGGGAAGGTAGTCGCTTATGCGTCCAGACAGTTGCGGACTCATGAGAAGAACTATCCTACTCATGATTTGGAATTGGCTGCTATTGTGTTTGCGCTAAAAATTTGGAGGCACTATTTGTATGGCACTAGATTCGAGGTATTCAGCGACCACAAGAGTTTGAAATACTTGTTTGATCAGAAGGAGCTGAATATGAGGCAGAGGCGTTGGTTAGAACTGCTGAAAGACTATGATTTTGGCTTAAACTATCACCCCGGCAAAGCTAATGTCGTGGCTGATGCTTTAAGTCGAAAGACTTTGCATATGTCAGCAATGATGGTAAGAGAGTTGGAGTTGATTGAGCAATTTCGTGATATGAGTCTGGTTTGTGAAGTGACACCGCGAAGTGTTAGGCTGGGTATGCTGAGGATTGGTAATGACTTCTTGGTTAGTATCAGAGACGCACAGAAATTAGATGTGAAGCTGGTTGACTTGTTAGTTGCGGGTGATCAGAATGTGGATGGGGATTTCAGGTTGGATTCCCAGGGTGTGTTGAGATTTAGAGACAGGATCTGCGTTCCCGATGATATTGAGATGAAGAAGATGATCCTTGAGGAGAGTCATAGGAGCAAGCTGAGTATTCATCCAGGGGCTACAAAGATGTATCATGACTTGAAGAAATTATTCTGGTGGCCTGGTATGAAGAAAGATGTAGCACAGTTTGTGTACGCCTGTTTGACTTGCCAGAAGTCAAAGGTTGAGCACCAAAAGCCTGCGGGGTTGATGCAACCTTTGGATGTTCCGGAATGGAAATGGGATAGCATTTCCATGGATTTTGTGACAGGGTTACCAAGAACCGTTCGGGGATTTGATTCTATTTGGGTGATCGTGGATAGGTTGACGAAGTCTGCTCACTTCCTTCCTATCAACATCACGTATCCGGTAGCGAGATTGGCCGAGATCTATATTCAGGTGATTGTGAAGTTGCATGGTGTCCCGAAGAGTATTGTATCTGACAGAGATCCGAGGTTTACTTCGGAGTTTTGGGGGAGCTTACAGGAGGCATTGGGGTCCAGATTGAGGTTGAGTTCAGCCTATCATCCTCAGACTGATGGGCAGACAGAGAGAACCATTCAGTCATTGGAGGACTTATTGAGATCGTGTGTTTTAGAGCAGGGAGGTGCGTGGGATACACACCTTTCGTTGATTGAGTTCACTTACAACAACAGCTATCATTCGAGTATAGGGATGGCTCCTTACGATGCATTGTATGGGCGGAGGTGTAGAACTCCTTTGTGTTGCCATGAATCTGGCGAGAGTGTTGTTCTTGGACCTGAATTGGTGAGAGAGACTACAGAGAAGATAAAAATGATCAGGGAGAAAATGAAAGAGTCTCAAAGTCGGCAAAAGAGTTACCATGATAGAAGGAGAAAAGATTTGGAATTTCAGGCTGGTGAGCATGTTTTCTTGAGGGTCACGCCTATGGCTGGTGTTGGGCGTGCACTTAAAGCAAAGAAGTTGACTCCTAGATTTATTGGACCGTACCAGATCACCGAGAGGGTCGGAAAGGTTGCTTATAGGGTGGCTCTACCACCCAATCTTTCGAACTTGCACGACGTATTTCACGTGTCGCAACTTCGGAAGTACATTCCAGACCCGTCTCATGTGATCCATATGGATGATATTGAGGTGCGAGATAATCTCACTGTGGAGACTATGCCAGTGAGGATTGATGATAGAGAAGTGAAGGTGCTGAGAGGGAAGAGCATTGTTTTAGTAAAGGTGGTGTGGTTGGGAGCTACTGGCGAGAGCATGACTTGGGAGCTGGAGAGTAGGATGCGGGAGTCCTATCCAGAGCTATTTGACTCAGGTATGAATTTCGAGGACGAAATTTCCTAAGTGGGGGAGAGTTGTAACACCCTAAAATAATTTAATTAAGTAATTGATTAAATTATTTAAAGTGTTGCACTAATTTTCTTTATTATATTATAATGTAGTATTTTTATTTAATTGAAGGGGATGGCGTTGGTAACACCGGTATTGCAAAGGACGGCCCAAGAAGCCCAAGCCCGTTGGCTTAGGCGCTCCTTAGGCACTAGGGGTCTAGGTCGCGCCTCACTAGTGTCAAAAGAAAGAAAGAAAGTCGAAAGAGAGAAGAAAAGAAAGAAAGTCGTAGGAGAGGAGAAGAGAAGGAAGGAGCGACTTCAAAGCTTGGAGTTAGGGTTTGTGCATCTTGATCCTAGGTAAGGGTTCCTAATCTTCTATGATTCGATTTCCTTTCTCTATCAAGTGCTTAAGTTTCGTTTTCCTAACCCTTCCTACTTTTGTTCAATTTGCGAATGGTCCAAGAGAAAGAGAGAGAGGGCGCGATCGTGATAGAGGAAAGAAGAAGGAGAGGATTCGTTGTTGTGGTGGTTGTCGGTGCTTCGGTGGAAAGAGCTCTAATTCCGGCATAATCAAGGTTAGGGGAGTCTCACTCTATAATAGAGAATATAATAGGTTGTATGTAAACCATAGGATCCCAGTTGACATTACTTGTTAATTGTTAGATTTGTTTAGGTTAGTTGAAACTGATAATTGGTATGATTAATTCGATTCCCTATGCTAAGGTTTGGATTTCATGTGTTGATTTTGTGCCTTGATGTGTCCTTAATATATATATATGAGATTGAATGTTGTTGGTATGAGCACAATGTATTTGGTGAATGTTGTGGTGATTTGGTTTGGAAAAATAATTAAGAATTTTGGTGTTTTGGTTGTGTTGGGGCGCCTGGGCGCTGGTTGCTGGGGGGGGGAATTGGCGCCCTGGGCGCTGTTTTCTGTTGCTGGGCGTGTGTGTGTTCTGGGCAGGGCGCCTATGTTGCTGCCCTGTGGCGCCTGGGGTGGCGCCAGGTTGCTGCCTATGCTTGGGCAAGGCGCATAAATCATGTCTTTGGATAGAATCATTTTCTGAGCATAATTTACCGAGCCAAATTTTGTATTCACCTGACCAAATCATATTTTAAGCACTTTGGCTAAAGAATTTCCAGATTTGCACTTGTGGTTTTGAAATTGTCCTCTTGGGCATCATTTTGGCTTGTTTAAGGGGTGCCTTGTGCACACATCATTTTCTGAGCATAATTTACCGAGCCAAACTTTGTATTCACCTGACCAAATTGTATTTAAAACACTTTGGCTAAAGAATTTCCAGATTTGCACTTGTGGTTTTGAAATTGTCCTATTGGGCATCATTTTGGCTTGTTTAAGGGGTGCCTTGTGCACACGTCATTTTCTGAGCATATTTTACCGAGCCAAACTTTGTATTCACCTGACCAAATTGTATTTAAAACACTTTGGCTAAAGAATTTCCAGATTTGCACTTATGGTTTTGAATTTGTCCTAGAGAGCGTTGTTTTGACTATGTTTGTGATGCCTAGGGGTGAGCTGTGAGTTCTGAACATATTTTCCCTAGCCAAATTCTGTATTCACGTGACCAAATCCCATTTTGAACATTTTGGCTAGAGCGGTTTCAATTTTTCAGGTGACCTACTATGTTTGTGCGTTTGGGTGTTGTGTTGGGCGCCAAGTGTGGCCGCCCAGGGCGCCAAGTGGGGCGCCCATGCCTTGTGTTTGGTTTCGGATCTAATGGTGACAGATTGGTCCCTAAGTGCTAAGTCTAATCCTAGAAATGTGATTGTGATGAGAAAATAAATGAGTTCATTGATGATGAGGCCATGGGGGGCTACAACATAGATTAATAAAGATGTGATATAAGATGTATGGATTGTGTTGCTAAGAGTTATGATTTTGGTTTTGTCATGGAGTCTCATGCATACATAAGGCTGCGGTCTGAGTTTTAAATTAAAATGATAAGGCTGCGGTCTGAGTTCTAAATCAAAATGATAAGGCTGCGGTCTGAGTTGATATTATGTTGATAAGGCTGCGGTCTGGGAAAATGGTACCACATGCATAACTGGTATTGCATACATCCTCATGATAAGCATGCGAGTTGGTGATTGTATGAACTATGTTATTGTATGACTGTATGAGTGTGATGCTATGATGGAATATACTTCTTATTATAGTCTTTATTATGTAGTTGAGACTCACCCTTCTGTTGTTGTTTACCACAGGTAGTCCTGAGTGAAGGCTTACTCCTTTCACTCCCGAGTCGGTCTGCTCTGATACGTGACACCTAGGGGGTTGGCTTAGGATTTCTAATGTTATTTAATTGTTGTTGAATTTTGTGTGCATTGATCTAATGATTTCCGATGAGGCCGTTGTTTGGCATTTTGAGTTTATGTTATTTTTCCGCTGTGAGACGTCTAAATTATAATGTGTGGATTTTGTTGGTAAAATCAAGAGTACCTTAATTTATTAAATGGTGTTGCGTATTGTAAAGGTATAAGGAAAGCCTAGACTGAATTGATCGTTGTTACAATTAAGTACGTGTGTAGCATTCCATTCAAAAAGAAATTTTGAAACTCTGATCTCTATGGAAAATAGCCGGGTAGAATGGGGTGTTACATCGGTAGAACTCACTGAGATTGTATCTCACTGTTTATATTTTGTGGTTTTTTCAGAGGAACAGGAAAAAACAAAAGGTGAAGAAGCACAGCTAGGTGGTGTGCATATGAAGACGGTAAAGACTTAGTTTTCATTGTTATTGTCTTTCCCTAGAGATTTTTGTATTTTCGATTGTATAACTTATATCAGTAAAAGTTGTAAAATCGTTTCCGCTATTTCTTGGTATTTGGATATTGGACTCTAAGTTATGAGTTGTTTTTATTTATGTTCAATATCTAAAACAGGAAAAATATCTCTGATTATTTTATGATGGTACACTTGGGTATTTTTACTCGATAAAAATACCGGGGTGTTACACAGTTCCAAAGTTGGCAGAGATCTACATCAAGACAATTGTGAAGTTGCATGGCGTTCCGCTTAGTATTGTATCTGATAAAGATCCAAGATTCACTTCTGAATTTTTGAAAAGTTTGCAAGAAGCTTTGGGTTCTAAGTTGAGGTTGAGCTCCACTTATCATCCGCAGACAGATGGTCAGACGGAGAGGACTATTCAGTCGTTAGAGGACTTGTTGAGAGCATGTGTTCTCGAGCAGGGAGGTTCGTGGGATTCTCATCTTCCATTGATCGAGTTCACCTATAATAACAGTTTTCATTCTAGTATTGGGATGGCACCGTTTGAGGCGTTGTATGGTCGGAGATGTAGGACTCCGTTATGTTGGTGTGAATATGGAGAGAGTGCAGTGTTGGGGCCTGAGATTGTGCGAGAAACAACTGAGAAGGTAAAATTAATCTGTGAGAAGATGAAAGCGTCGCAGAGTCGACAAAAGAGCTATCATGATAAGAGAAGGAAGGATTTAGAGTTTCAGGCCGGTGATCATGTGTTTCTGAGAGTCACTCTGGTGACTGGTGTTGGGCGTGCCTTGAAATCAAAGAAGTTAACTCCCCGTTTCATTGGTCCGTATCAGATTACGGAGAGGGTGGGAAGTGTTGCCTATAGGGTGGCCTTGCCGCCTAATCTTTCGAACTTGCATGACGTGTTTCACGTGTCCCAACTTCGAAAGTATGTTCCGGACCCGTCTCATGTGATTCAGATGGATGAAGTAGAGGTACGGGATAATCTCACTGTGGAGACTATGCCTGTGCGAATTGAAGATAGAGAAGTGAAGATTCTGAGAGGGAAGGAGATTCCTTTGGTGAAAGTGGTTTGGTTAGGAGCTGCTGGTGAGAGTATGACTTGGGAGCTGGAGAGTAAGATGCGGGAAGCATATCCGGAGTTGTTTGATTCAGGTAATTTCGAGGACGAAATATTCTAAGTGGGGGAGGATTGTAACGCCCCAAAATAATCTAATTATTTATTTAATTAAGTTATTTAAGGTTACAATATTTATTTACTTTAATTAACTAATTCAGGATTTAATTTTTTTTTATTATTTGTTTAGGAGGTGTTGTCACGAATTAGGTGTGCACATGAGGGCCCATGATCCACAAGTAAGCCCATGACCCATTGACTAGTCATAGGATTCGACTCACTTAGGGGTCTTGAGGGTTAGTTTTCATTTCATTCATTCCATCTAAAAGAAAGAAAAGAAAACGTAAAAAAAGAAAAGAAAAGGAGAAGTGAGAAGAGAGGTCGCGAAGAGAGAAGGAGAAAGAGAAGAAGGGCGAATCACTCAAGGAGGAAGGGAAAGCTTGTTGGTGCCTTGCAATTCCTTGGAGCCTTGCCTAGCATATTCGAATTTCATAAGGTTAGGGGGTTCTTCTTTCCATCTTTAATAGTGTATGTGATGAGTGTTGTCTAGGGTTAGGTTCTAGGGTGATTTCCATGAATGATTGGTGTGTTTTGATGTTGTTCCTATGCTGAAATTTAATTGTGCAAAAATGTGTTTAATTAGTGTTGAAATGAATATGGTGCGCAATATGCATGCTAGGGGTTTGATGATATGACTGAAGGATTTTTGGTGATAAATATGTTGGTTAGTGTTTGTATTGATAGATGGTGTTGGTGATTTAATTTGGTGTAGTTATGTTAAGAGGAACTCAAAAATTGATGGAGCCTTAGGCGCCCTAGGTGTGTGTGTGTTGCTGGAAAATTCTGCACCTAGGCGCCTTGTGCCATGGGCGCCAAGGGCCCCAACTTTCTGTTGTTCATTTTGCGAAAATTGATACTGGGTTTTCATGTCCAAGTTGAATGGCTCGTGCAAAATGATTTTTAGCGTCAAATGTGCTGTATCCCATGTTTTACCAAGGCGCCCTATGCATGGGCGCCGTGTTCCCTGCGCCAGTTTTTGGGTGTTCCTGCGCCAATTCTGTGTCTGGGCGCTAGGCGCCCTGCGCCAGTTTTTCCTGCGCCTGTCTCACTGTGTTCCCAGTTTTGGTGCTAGGCGCCTTGGCCATGGGCGCCAAGGGCGCCACTGTTGTGTTGCATATTTTCTCAAAATTCTTTTTGGGTTCTCGTACAATGAATAAATGGCTGGTGTAAAATAATTTTTGGAGTCAAAGGAGTTGTTCCCTGTCCTGGCCTTAGGCGCCTAGTCCATGGGCGCCAATGATGCGTGTCACATTTTGCCAAAATTTTTGCTGTGTTCTTATATGCTGGATAAATGGCTCGTGTAAAACAAATTTTGGAGTCAAATAAGCTGTTTTCCGTGTTGGCCTTAGGCGCCTAGTGCCTGGGCGCCATGTTCCCCTGCGCCAGTTGCGCCAGTCCAGTGTTGCTGCTCCTGGGCGCCCAGCGCCTATGCGCCAGTTCCAGAATGTCTAAGTATTTTCCCGATTTTGTTTCAATCATAACTTTTGACTCGGTTATCCAAATTTGACAGTTCAAAATGCGTTTCCAAGCTAATTTCAGTGTCTATCCAAATGTTCTGGTTTTATGAAAAAAATGGATTACTTTCCTGATGGTTCTGGACTGAAGTTGTTCAAGGTGTCTAATTGAAATTTTTACTCACTTTCCCCTATTCCGTGTCAATGTCCTAAAACGGTTTAATTAAATTGGTACTGATTTATTGGTGAGTTTTATTGGTGAGTTTATTTGGTGAGTTATTTGGTGAGTTTATTGGTGAGTTTATTTGGTGAGTTTATTGGTGGGCTATTTGATTAGTTTATGGTGAGTTGATTAAATGGTGAATTGGTGAATTGTGTGGTGTGTTGTGGTACATTGTCATGGCGTCTCATGAATCATGTGCATTATCGGTGAGCAGAGGCTTCGGCCTAATTTTAATTGGTGAGCAGAGGCTACGGCCTAATTGTATTTGGTGACGGATCCGACATGCATGTGCCCGTGGAGTTTGGGTTGCATTTCATGCATAACCATAAATTTTGTAATGTCGTCTGGATATTGTAATTTTGATGTGGTTGCTGCCATTGTTGTGAATCGGTGTGCCTAGTTACTTTTCCTATGCAGTGCTTATTCCATATGTTATTAGATATGAAAAGAGACTCACCCTACTGCTTTTATGTTGCTTCTCATGTCGGCAACGTGCAGGTAATAACGAGTGAAGGCTACCCTTATGCCTTCGTCTGGTAGGAAGTGTCATGCTCTGATACGTAGCACCGGGGGGGCGTCTTATGCTTATGTGTTATTTTATTTATACTGTTAGACTGTTATTGGTGATGTATTGGATTTGTTTTCGAACTTATTATTATTCCGCTGCGGTAGTGACTGTATTTAGTTGATGTGAACTAAACGGTATTTTATGGTGCTATGTATTGTTGCACCCCGAAAAATCCCGGCTTGGGTTTCTCAATGTACAACGTGGAAAATTTTTGGAGCCGCCACCAATATTTTAATTTTAAGACCAAAATATTGAAAAAAGGTCTTTTGGACAAAGCGGATGGTCTTTGAAAACTAGAGATATAGGTTCGGGGGTCGATTACGCGCGAGGAAGGTGTTAGCACCGCGCACGTCCTTTCTACCGAAAGGGAACCTCTAATTAAATGTGTGGTTTTAACGTTTGATTTGAAAAATACCTAGATTTGCCTATTTATTTCTTGTTTGAAGACGAATGAGAAAACTTACTGGAAATTTTATTTTTGGTGAGAAAAGGGGGGGAAAAAAAAGGGTTTTTAGAAAAAGTGCTTGACGGGACATGGCCCGCTCCTACGTATCTCCCGGTGCGATGGAGAATTCAAAGATACGTAGTTCTTGGTTCTTTTTGAAAAGTTTTTGTTTTTTTATCTTTTTTTTAGTGAGTTTTTGAAATAGGACGAGCATTAGCAAATGATTAAACTAGCAGAGGCTATGATGAATCACTTACTAAAT
The DNA here is from genome assembly GCA_039519185.1 of Astragalus membranaceus. Lineage (NCBI taxonomy): Eukaryota > Viridiplantae > Streptophyta > Magnoliopsida > Fabales > Fabaceae > Astragalus > Astragalus membranaceus. The sequence continues at coordinate 57,667,012 of CM076854.1, read as the reverse complement.
ACTCAAAAGAGAGAGTTGTACCGCTAGTCAAACGAACGAAGGTTCTGATGGACTATTGATAACAACTCGTTTTTTATTATCTTTTTTGAAACTGATTTTCGAAAGAAATTGATTTGTACGATGATCAAACTAACAAAGGTTATGATGGATCATCGTTTATTATTTTTAGGAGAAAATGACATTGTCACTAGTAGCTAAACGAACAGAGGCTCTGATGAGCTACTAGCAACAATGGGTTTGAAAATGATTTTTGTTTGTTTTATGAAAATGATTGGTTTAGGGGGATGAAAAGAATTTTTATTTGTTGCGCTTGACGAGAACATGGCTCGCTCCTACGTATCCCAAACGGGAATCAAAGCGACGTAGTTCTAATTAAAAAAATGTTTTTGAAAGGGTTTGAAAGGGGCAAGCTGAATCACCCGAGACCATCTTCACCACTTAGAACATGATGCACTAGGCATGAGTGGGAATCATATGGTTCGTCATCAGCAATGGACGATAATATGCAAGAACGAGTAGATCAGCGCTATAGCTAAGTTAAATCACATGGATCACAATAACTAAATATTAACAAATGAAAAGACTGAAATACCTCTGATGAAGATAGATATTACAGATCTCAGATCTTGTGAAAAATGTGTGTCAGATCTCGTGAAAAATGTGTGTAGCAATTCTTCTCTCTGATCTTGTGTGATGTGTGTCTGTGTGTGTGTGAAATGGTGAAGCGTAGCTTCCTATTTATAGAGTTTCAAAAACTCAACAATTAATGCATGACATAATCGATTATGTCTTTCAATTAAAACATATGCTAATCGATTATGTTGATGAAGATGGAAACTTTGGTGAGATGATAATCGATTATTGTTGTAAGGCAAAACAGGTGCATAATCGATTATCAACCTTCCTTAAAAGGTGGTAATCGATTATGTGCTTCAAAAGGGGAAGGGGATAATCGATTATTTGCTTGTTTTCACAGAGCAAGTAATCGATTATTTGCTTGAATGAAATAAGAAGGTAATCGATTATTTGCTTTCCTGAAAATATGGACATCTTAATAATCGATTATGTGCTTCAAAAGGGGAAAGGGATAATCGATTATTTGCTTGTTTTCTTAGAGCAAATAATCGATTATTGGCTTGTTTTCTTAGAGCAAATAATCGATTATTGGCTTAAATGAAACAAGAAGGTAATCGATTATTTGCTTTCCTGAAAATATGGACACCTTCCTTATTCATCAAGAATATATTATATGCATGATAAAATCAATTTTATACTTTCTAAAAAAATTATTTTCATGCATGAGGCTTATTGAAAAATATTTTCATGCAAAAATTATTTTTATAGACCCCTTTGTGGGAAATGACCAAAATGCCCTTTTTGCCCCTAAAAACCCTAATTTCCCAAAAAGTGCATTCTAACCCTAAAAATGATTTCAAAAACTTTGGAATGGTTTCCAGGACCCAAAATGCAATGCATAATTTATTTTTGTGTGGAAAATTAGGGTTTGGACCTAAGCCGGACAAAATTGGGGTATGACAGCTGCCCCTCTTTATCTGAATTTTAACGAGGAATATGAATTGGCCGAAACATATTCCAAGGCAAAATGAAGATAAAGAATTCAGAAATTATACCGATTTTGTCCACTTGGGAAAACCCGAATTTTCCTCTTTTTTCTTTTTCTAGATTTTTTTTGAAAAGATGGGCACTTTTGTGCAGAAAGCGGTAAAGTGGGCACTTGGCGTGCAGAAAGCAGTAAATGGGCATTTGCGTGCAGACAGAAAAGTAAAATGGGCACTTGCGTGCAGACAGAAAAGTAAAATGGGCACTTGCGTGCAGACAAAAAAGTAAAATGGGCACTTGCGTGCAGACAGAAAAGTAAAATGGGCACTTGCGTGCAGACAGAAAAGTAAAATGGGCACTTGCGTGCAGACAGAAAAGTAAAATGGGCACTTGCGTGCAGACAGAAAAGTAAAATGGGCACTTGCGTGCGGACGGAAAAGTAAAATGGGCACTTGCGTGCAGACAGAAAAGTAAAATGGGCACTTGCGTGCAGACAGAAAAGTAAAATGGGCACTTGCGTGCAGACAGAAAAGTAAAATGGGCACTTGCGTGCAGAAAACGGTAAATTGCCCAGGCTGCCTAAAACCTGTAATCCTTAAACGAACTCTTTGACGAATCCGAGTTTGCACGTGGCTTTGAGGAGCACGCTCTTCCTGTTGGCCTTTTCGAGCGACCGGGGGGATCTTCAACAGCTCCGGAACTGATATACAGATCAATGCACGGCGTCCACTGTATCTTAGGCTGATACAACTATTCCGTTGAACCTCACATGGGGCTGCGGTCCATCGCGTTGCTCGTACACGATGTGAGACCTGGGCAGAAGGGAGCGATGATCTCTGTGCTCCAATCCGCAATGCACGCTTGAGCGCTCTCTTTTCTTTTCTCTCCTTCCTTTCTATTTCTCTTTTTTCTTCTTTTTTCTTTCTGAACTCCCAACTTGGGGGAACATTTTCTGGAATCTGGGGGCGAGGGCTAACACCGAAGTGCTCATCCTCTCTTTGTACCTGTAGCTGAAAATGAATAAATGCATGTAATGCAAATGCCATGATTGCTGTTTTCTTTTCTTTCTTATGATGAATGATGAGTTTCTTATTTCCTTTGTCTATGTCGGATGAATGCATGATCTTTTACTGTTCTTATATGCTTGATGAATGCAATGCCTGACTTTATTTGTTCTTTTGCTCTTTTTTTTTATTTTTTTTTATGAGATGCCAGTATTAATGTGATGCAACTGTATTGCTTTGATGTTTAAATGCAAATGTATGCGGTGATTGATGCTTTGATGAATGAAAGGCTCTTGTTCTAACTTCTGTTTGTTTCTTTTTGCTTTTTCTATGATGCAATGCTTTGATGTTTGATGCAATGATTCTTGTTAATATGATGCATATGCAATGCTTTAATGTTTGATGATTGAATGACAAAGGAATGCTGAATGATATGGAATGCTGGACGACAGGGAATGTTTTTGTGTTGCTTTTGTGGTTTCTTATCTTTGTTTACTTTCTTTGCTTTTTCTATGAAATATCTGATGCCAAATGTAATGCTCTAATGATGAATGACATACGATGATTTTGTTCTTTTCCCTTTTTATGAAGTGTGTGTATGCAAATGCAATGCTTGAGAGTTGTGAAATGCCTTGGAATGCTAAGTTATGGACTTGACATTAGTCTGATTTAAGGATCACAACGAGTCTGGTTTATGGGCCGACAAGCCTGGTTTATGGAGCAATTTGTGTCTGCATACTGGTCTGATTTATGGACCCTAAAGGTATGGTTTAAGGACACGAAGGTCTGGTTTATGGACCACAATGATCTGGCTTAAGGACACAAAGGTCTGGTTTGACCGCATGGAATGCCAGCGTATGCAATGGAAGACTTCGTTTTGTTTTTTCTCTATGCGATGCATGATGCAAATGCCATGATTGCTATTTTCTTTTTCTTTCTCTTATGATGAATGCAAATGCCCGAATCTCTTTTTCTTTACTTTATTATCATTATTTTTATGTCTGATAAATGCATGATTTTATGCATGATGAATGTAATGCATGACTGTGTTTGTTTATTGCCCCCCCTTTTTTTTTTTTTTTTTTTATTTTTGCTGGTTCAGCCAACCCGCGACACTCATGACATGAGACTGAGGAAGCTGTTGGATTTGCGGGGCTCATGGGCCGAGTGCATGTTGGTCTTGACTTTGCTGGTTTGAAGCAATCGTGGATGTAGTTGCTCTCTTGCATGAGTGACTGGCTTTGGGGAATTGCCTTCTCCCGGGACTCTTAAGAATCTCGTAATGATTTGCAATGCTCTATGATGTATGCACATGTTTTACAGTTCAGGACCATCATCATCATAAAACGTTTATTTTGAGCAGAAAAAGCAGAAAATAAAAGAATGAACAGATACGAGAAATTTGAACTTTATTAATGTGGAAACCGGTCGCACAAGAAGTTACGCCGATTATTTATTACACTTGAAAGTTTAAACTGTAAAAAGACACGAAAAAAGGAGAGAAGCTGAATTCTGACTGTCCGTCTCTGTGGAACAGTGCCAAACATCTATGTCCTTGACCTTGATCACTCCCTCATCCAAACTTGTAGGAGAGTTGTATGCCTTTCTTTACTTTTCATGCCTAAGTTTTCAGACCCTAATTTTTGCCTGGATCGCCCTTTGCGGGTTTTCAATCCACCGAGTCGCTCTGTTTTTGCCTAGGTCGCCCTTTGCGGGTTTTCAACCTAGCGAGCTAATTCTTACTTGGCTTGTCTTTCTCTTTTTTCATCTATTTCTTTTAGGCATAATACTTCTTCACTTGATCTGAATTGACTGGATTCCTGAGATCTTCGCCGTCTATGTTTATGAGTATCGGCGCTCCTCTGGAAAAAGCTTTCTTGACTTCACATGGACCGTCATAAGTGGGCCTCAACTTCTCACGGAGTCAGTCCGGATAGGTAGGATCTTTTTGAGTACAGGGTCTCCAACGCCGAATTCTCGAAGGCGGACTTGCTTGCCGAAAGCTGCCTTCACCTTTTGTTGGTACAACTGGCCATGGCGCAGGGCAGCAATTCTTTTCAGTTGATCTAGACGAGCTTGGATCCATTTTGCTTCTTCTAACCTGGCCTCCATGACTACTTGTAGGGAGGGTGTTTCAACCTTGATGAGAAGAACTGCTTCTGACCCATTCACTAGAGAAGAAAGGGGGTTGCCCCTGTATGATTTCAATGAATGTGAGTGCGACAAGGGATGAGATAGGTGTAGGGTCAATTTCCCCAGTTGTAGGAGGGGTGAAGAGCGACAGAATTGCCCCACTTGGCACATGGTAAACAAATGAATTTACTTGTCCTTGAGCTAAAACCTTGAGAAAACAACAGCAATCAATCATTGATCGGGATGGACCTTTCGGGATTGTGGTGTTTTGTGGAGGAGAGATGAGTAAGCTTAATGAAGTATTTGGGGCTAATGGCAGGATGGTGTTTATTTGGTGTTGGCTGTTGATCGATGATTTATGACGGTTAACTGGCTTGATGAGGTATTAGGAGGTTTTATTCCTGGCTAAGGGTTTATGGAGGGCGGGCTGTCGAGGTCAAAGGAGAGTGTTTGCGGTTTATGAGAGGAGGGGTGCATGGAAATGAGAAAGTGTTTGAAGGTTTATTGAGACGAGGATCTCTTGGGTTTTGTGGTAACATGTATCAACTCACTATTTCTTTTGTATTTTTCTTTTGGTTTTGGGATTTTCCTTTTTGACTGATTTTTCCTTCTTTGACTTCTTCTTTTTCTTGAGCTTGGGTGAGCTGATAAAGAACGATGCACTGTTTTTTAATTCGAGGTGATCCTTGTCTAAGGTGACTTTTGGATTTTTGGCTTTTTCTTGGCTTAAGATGGGTCGGAAAGGATTATGTTTTTCTCTTTGGGATTTTCTTGGCTTAAGGTGGTTAAGAGAGGATTTTGTTTTTGGGTATGGAATGGTAGTCCGACTTCATTTCAAATCATGATTGCTTATTTCCTCAAGAATTAACTCTGGGACAATAGTTCACTTATTTTCATGCACTTGCCCTTCTTCTTTATTTCCCTTTTGAGCTCTAATTTTCCTTTATTGAAGTACCCATCCTGACCTCTTTCTTGTTCTCAGCGATTCCCAAGTTGATCACTTCAGTGGATTCCCTATGATGCTGAATAACTCTTTCTCCTTGCTTCATTAACCTTCTGGAGGATTTTCCCGGTCTTTCTCAACGTCCCACTCTGCTTGATTGATAAGGTGATCAAAGTCAAAATATGGACTGTTGGCACTGTTATTTTGAGAGACAATTGCTGTGGATCCGCTTTTTACTGAGGCGAAAAAGCAGAATGAAAGGCGAAACAAACAAACAAGCAATAATAATGCAAGGAAAAGACACACGAAATGAAAAGGAATTGATTTTTATTGATTGGAATTCAAAAACAACGTTTTTATTAATGATGATGATTCTGAAAATAAAAACATGATTGCCCCTAACAACTTGCTCTATGACCATGGGCAGAACCACAGAGTTGCATTACAATGATCATATTGAATTTAAAAGTCACAGGAAAGGCAGCAGCTTCCCCATTCTTCAACTTTCTCTGGCAAGGCAGCGACGAACCAGACCAGTCTCACTTTCTTCAGCTTCGGATCCATTACCAATGGCAGCAATTTGGTTGTGATCAAGCAACCCAGCACTCACGAAGCTCTGGCGGATATCACAAACAGGAATGCTCAGGAAGGAATCATAAATAGGAACCTCCTGCAAGTTTGGTTCCCGCCTTTGAAGCTTAGCTGACCTCTTTTCTTGTTTTTCCTCAGCCATTCTCTTTTTGTCAGCTTGAGTGGGCCGATATCCTAACCCATGCCCATCCTTGTACTTTTGCACACCTATTTGGGTCGTATGACGATCTAATAGGTCTTGCAAAACTGTCTTGAAGGCCTCGCATGCCCCAGTACAATTGACATCAACATAGATTCCTTTCTGAGTGCAACCTCCCTTGATAACTCCGAATTTGCACAGCTCTGCATGAAGAACCTCTAAGGGAGTCTTAACCTTCTCAGCACTTCTTATCACCCGCCCAACAGAGCTTTCAATTGCATTGGCGGCCGACTTTTCAAGGCCTGGCCGTGGATTGGTTGTTGTATTCGAGCTATTCTGCTTAAACGAGATCCGATCAGCATCTACCAAGTCTTGCACTGCATGCTTGAAGGCTTTACAGTTCTCCACGACATGCCCCACCGCTCCCTCATGGAAGGCACAGGTACTGTTAGGGTTGTATCCTCTGAAATATGGTGGTCGGACGGGTTTCATTGGTCTTGTGGTAATGAGCTTGCTTGTGATGAGGCAGTTAAAGAGATCTGTGTATGGCATGGGGATGGAGTCAAACTGACGCGACTTTCTTCGTTCCCCTATAGCATTGTTGGCGCCAATAGGATGGCAGGGGACTCTTCCTCTTTTTATCTCAACTTCGAGTCTTGCCCCTACTCTGACCACATCTGAGAAGCTTGAAGGTCCCCTTCCGATCAGACGTTTGTAGAAAACAGCTGGGAGGGTATCCATGAACATAGACACTATTTCCTTCTCAGTCAACGGGGGCTTCACTTGTGCAGCTACACTTCTCCACCGCTGGGCATATTCCTCAAAAGACTCACGATCTTTCTTGCTCATAAACTGTAACTGAGACCGGTCTGGAGCTGGGTCCAAGTTATGCTGGTAGTACTTCAGAAATGCTTTAAAGAGATTCTTCCAACTATGAACATCGGAGGATGGCAGCTGCATATACCAGTCTAGAGACGCTCCAGTCAGACTGTTTGGAAAGAAATTGATCAACACTTTATCATCATGGGCATAAGCTGCCATCTTCCTAACATACATCTTCAGATGGTTAGATGGACACCCAGTGCCGCGATATTTATCAAAGTCAGGTACTTTGAATTTAGGAGGAATGAAAGTAACAACTCCTCCAGGATTTTCAACAGCGATAGCCCCAACAGCGGCCTCACCCCTCTGCAGCATACTCATTTCTTCGGTTATCTGTGCTTCTTCAGCTTTAGTCTTTGGAGCTTGACTCTCCCGATCCAGCTGCTCAGGATTAAGAACCTCTGCAACTAACTCCTCCTGGCTCCGGCGGCCCTTATTCTTAAGATTCTGATTACTTGCCATAAACCTTGATTGCAGACGAGTGGAGCATCGGTGTTGGTGAACCAGCTTGCCTTTTGTTTCTCTCTGATGATAGAACATTTTTTATGAGTACACGTATGAATGCGTAAATGAATGCAATGCATATGGTTTTATGTTATTTTTGTATTTAGATGCATGAGGAATGCTGTATGAATTTTTCAGAATTTTGCTTAGGGAATGCATGCTGTTATGATGTAAAATGCGGGTGATGAGGATGCTTGTTATAAAGACAGATATTTACAGGTGGGGTTTTGAAATTTTAGGGCAGTATACCCTATATGCCACCCCATATAGGTATTTATGAAAGAGAAGGAAAACCTATTTTTTGGTTTCGTTGTTTTTTCAAAAAAACGTTGGCGGAAATGAACTAAACTAGATGTAACAATGCACACACAATTTTGGAAAAGCCCTTGTGACCTAAAAAGAGGTAAGACCTATGATCTAGGGCAATTAGAAGGGTAATCCTTCCATGTAGCTCTATTCACTCCCTCACAAGGCCACCAGAGCTACAGTCCCTTTCACAAAATTCCCCACAAATGCAGCAAACTGCTAGGTGTGAGGCATCATGAAAGAGCACAACTCTGGTTGAAACTTTCGCAAGTAGCCAAACGGACAAAGGTCCTGATGGGCTCTCACTACTCGAATCCACTCTCCTAAGTTTTTGCAGACCTGGGTTATGGTCCCACTCAAAACACACAGTCACAGGGTATAAGTGTAGTGTGTGTCAAGGGCATTTTCCCTAGTACTACCCCCACCTGAAATGAAAACCAGAGCAGTCCAGACAAAAGCAAGCAATAACAAGTTATCTACCCTAGGGTTCATACCTAGAATATCTATAAACAAGGATATTGCTCACCTTAGGAAAAGGAGCCAAGAAGAGGGGATCATGGGGATTGAAAAAATGCGTGGGCATAAGCGATAAAAGAAAGGGAATAAAAGATAAGAAAGAAAGGCAAACAGGGTTTTAATCAAATCAACAATTCATTAAACCACACATTTAAATTAGTTAGGCTTGACCCTCGTCTTTTTTTAAAAAAATGTCCCCAGTGAAGTCGCCAGCTGTTGCACCCCGAAAAATCCCGGCTTGGGTTTCTCAATGTACAACATGGAAAATTTTTGGAGCCGCCACCAATATTTTAATTTTAAGACCAAAATATTGAAAAAAGGTCTTTTGGACAAAGCGGATGGTCTTTGAAAACTAGAGATATAGGTTCGGGGGTCGATTACGCGCGAGGAAGGTGTTAGCACCGCGCACGTCCTTTCTACCGAAAGGGAACCTCTAATTAAATGTGTGGTTTTAACGTTTGATTTGAAAAATACCTAGATTTGCCTATTTATTTCTTGTTTGAAGACGAATGAGAAAACTTACTGGAAATTTTATTTTTGGTGAGAAAAGGGGGAAAAAAAAAAGGGTTTTTAGAAAAAGTGCTTGACGGGACATGGCCCGCTCCTACGTATCTCCCGGTGCGATGGAGAATTCAAAGCTACGTAGTTCTTGGTTCTTTTTGAAAAGGTTTTGTTTTTTTATCTTTTTTTTAGTGAGTTTTTGAAATAGGACGAGCATTAGCAAATGATTAAACTAGCAGAGGCTATGATGAATCACTTACTAAATACTCAAAAGAGAGAGTTGTACCGCTAGTCAAACGAACGAAGGTTCTGATGGACTATTGATAACAACTCGTTTTTTATTATCTTTTTTGAAAGTGATTTTCGAAAGAAATTGATTTGTACGATGATCAAACTAACAAAGGTTATGATGGATCATCGTTTATTATTTTTAGGAGAAAAGGACATTGTCACTAGTAGCTAAATGAACAGAGGCTCTGATGAGCTACTAGCAACAATGGGTTTGAAAATGATTTTTGTTTGTTTTATGAAAATGATTGGTTTAGGGGGATGAAAAGAATTTTTATTTGTTGCGCTTGACGAGAACATGGCTCGCTCCTACGTATCCCAAACGGGAATCAAAGCGACGTAGTTCTAATTAAAAAAATGTTTTTGAAAGGGTTTGAAAGGGGCAAGCTGAATCACCCGAGACCATCTTCACCACTTAGAACATGATGCACTAGGCATGAGTGGGAATCATATGGTTCGTCATCAGCAATGGACGATAATATGCAAGAACGAGTAGATCAGCGCTATAGCTAAGTTAAATCACATGGATCACAATAACTAAATATTGACAAATGAAAAGACTGAAATACCTCTGATGAAGACAGATATTACAGATCTCAGATCTTGTGAAAAATGTGTGTCAGATCTCGTGAAAAATGTGTGTAGCAATTCTTCTCTCTGATCTTGTGTGATGTGTGTCTGTGTGTGTGTGAAATGGTGAAGCGTAGCTTCCTATTTATAGAGTTCCAAAAACTCAACAATTAATGCATGACATAATCGATTATGTCTTTCAATTAAAACATATGCTAATCGATTATGTTGATGAAGATGGAAACTTTGGTGAGATGATAATCGATTATTGTTGTAAGGCAAAACAGGTGCATAATCGATTATCAACCTTCCTTAAAAGGTGGTAATCGATTATGTGCTTCAAAAGGGGAAGGGGATAATCGATTATTTGCTTGTTTTCACAGAGCAAGTAATCGATTATTTGCTTGAATGAAATAAGAAGGTAATCGATTATTTGCTTTCCTGAAAATATGGACATCTTAATAATCGATTATGTGCTTCAAAAGGGGAAAGGGATAATCGATTATTTGCTTGTTTTCTTAGAGCAAATAATCGATTATTGGCTTGTTTTCTTAGAGCAAATAATCGATTATTGGCTTAAATGAAACAAGAAGGTAATCGATTATTTGCTTTCCTGAAAATATGGACACCTTCCTTATTCATCAAGAATATATTATATGCATGATAAAATCAATTTTATACTTTCTAAAAAAATTATTTTCATGCATGAGGCTTATTGAAAAATATTTTCATGCAAAAATTATTTTTATAGACCCCTTTGTGGGAAATGACCAAAATGCCCTTTTTGCCCCTAAAAACCCTAATTTCCCAAAAAGTGCATTCTAACCCTAAAAATGATTTCAAAAACTTTGGAATGGTTTCCAGGACCCAAAATGCAATGCATAATTTATTTTTGTGTGGAAAATTAGGGTTTGGACCTAAGCCAGGACAAAATTGGGGTATGACATGTATCTTGTGGCTTTTAGCCGAACTATGCAATTTGAAGCTGTTGATTTAATGGAGTAAGTGTAGCACTCTCTTATAATGTTTTCAAAAAAAAAAAAAAAAACTCTGATTTTGTTAAATAGTAAGGTATTAGAAAGGGGGTGTTACAGCTAGCCACTTCCTGGGTAATGCCAGCCACTTCCTAGTTCATTGTAAGTGATTAAGAATATATTAGGAATAGGCTAGGAATTGCTAGCCACTACGAATGGCTTGCCACATCCTAGTTCATCCTAGCCACTACCTAGTTCATTGTAAGTGATTAAGAATATATTAGGAATAGGCTAGGATTTGCTAGCCACTACGAATGGCTTGCCACATCCTAGTTCATCCTAGCCACTACCTAGTTCATTGTAAGTGATTAAGAATAGATTAGGAATAATATAGGATTGGCTAGTCACTTACTAATTCATGCTAGTCACTTCCTAGTTCGTTGTAAGTGATTAAGAATAGATTAGGAATAGGCTAGGATTTGCTAGCCACTAGGAATGGCTTGCCACTTCCAATTTCATCCTAGCCACTTCCTAGTTCATTGTAAGTGACTAAGAATAGATTAGGAATAGGATAGGATTGGCTAGCCACTTTGTAGTTCATTGTAAGTGACTAAAAATAGATTAGGAATAGGCTAGGATTTGCTAGCCACTAGGAATGGCTTGCCACTTCCTAGTTCATCCTAGCCACTGCGTAGTATATTGTAAGCGATTAAGAATAGATTAGGAATAATATAGGATTGGCTACCACTTCCTAATTCTTGCTAGTCACTTCCTAGTTCATTGTAAGTGACTAAGAATAGATACGGAATAGGCTAGGATTTGCTAGCCACTAGGACTAGCTTGCCACTTCCTAGTTCATCCTAGCCAATTCCTAGTTCATTGAAAATGACTAAGAATAGATTATGAATAGGATAGGATTGGCAAGCCAATAGGAATGGTTTGCCACTTCCTAGTTCATTGTAAGTGATTAAGAATAGATTAAAAATAGGATAGGATTGGCTAGCATCTTCCTAAGTCAAGTTAGTCACTTCCTAATTCATTGTAAGTGATTAAGAATAGACTACGAATAGGCTAGGATTTGCTAGCCACTAGGAATGGCTTGCCACTTCCTAATTCATCCTAGCCACTACCTAGTTCATTGTAAGTGATTAAGAATAGATTAGGAATAATATAGGATTTGGCTAGTCACTTACTAATTCATGCTAGTCACTTCCTAGTTCGTTGTAAGTGATTAAGAATAGATTAGGAATAGGCTAGGATTAGCTAGCCACTAGGAATAGCTTGCCACTTCCTAGTTAATGCTAGCCACTTCCTAGGTCATTGTAAGTGATTAAGAATATATTAGAAATAGGATAGGATTGGCTAGCCACTTCCTAAATCTTGCTAGCCACTTCCTAGTTCATTGTAAGTGATTAGGAATAGATAAGGTGTGACATCCCTAATTTTAAAAAAAAAAAATATAACATTATAAGTGGGTTTTATATAATTGCTAGTCGATGGAATTAATGATTCGCAATTCAGAATCGGTAGAGTCGAGAAAATTTTGACGTCGAAAGAATTAAACGTAGAATTTTGAAGTCTTACTCTCATAACCCAAAACTTAGATGGACTAAGGGCAGTTTGGTAAAATTACCACCACTTAAACCCCCAGCCCTTTTACACCCCATCCAGCTGACCCATCTTCCCTCTTTTACCTTCAACCACTTAACCATTCCACCAGAAAATTTAAAAGAAAGGAAATGAGAAGCTGAACTCAACGAGAGAAAAGAGAGAGAGGGTCGCGAGCTTGAGGAAGGAGAAGAGCAAGGTCCAGCTGAAAACCCCATTGCATGTAAGCGATTCTTGTTAGACTTGAGAGTCTATAAAAGTAACCTTAGAGGGGGGGTGAATAAGGTTATAGGTGATTAATGGATTCTTTTTCAATTTAAAAAACTTTTTCGATATTGGTTTAAATGCGGAATAATAATATTTGACCAATATAGAAGGAGTAGAATGAGATGATGGACAGATTAATATTGTATACAGCAATAAAATAGATAATAAGAAGAAAGATTACAATATGATATATTTGCACAGTTATATTGAGAATTTGATAATATAAGCAGTTATGATAATATCAATATTATAAGCAAATAAAGTGCAAAATATAAAGAGATAGGGAAGAGAGAGAGAGACACAGCAATTTAGCGAGGTTCGGGATAAAACCCCTACGTCCTCGGCCTTAGGCTTTTCAACCCTTGGACTTAGTAACCACTATATTGAAGAGAGTTTGATACAAACAGTCGACCCCAATATAAGTGAATCTCAATTCCCCTGAATTGAGAACCTAAGCACTCTTGCTAAGGATTTCTAAACCAACTCAATAACCCTATTGAGAGACCCAAGTACACAGCCCAGGTTTTCAAAACACCAACTCAATCACCTGATTGAGAGACCCAAGTACAAAGCCCAGGATTTCAAAAAACACCTACTCAATCACCTGATTGAGAGACCCAAGTACAAAGCCCAGGATTTCAAAAACACCTTGAAATAAAATAAATTACACAATAGAGTTCTATGATCCAATCACTTCAGAGAATGAGTCAGTTTAGAAACTGAGAGAGATGAGTGATCTTAGGATATTATGGATGCTCTATAAGATGAGGGATGATCTTGCTTTTGCAACCACTTCAAAATTGATATAACAATAGAAGTTGAGGTTGCTTGAAAGCTTTTAAAAATATAGATATGATTTTGAAAAACAAAGCTTTTTGAAAAACAAGATTCAAAACAGTTGGAGCACAGGATCTCAGATTTAGATCTATAAACAGCTTTTGAAAAATGATATAACAATTTAAAATCGAAAGCTTATAAAAAATAAAACAATGAAGAGTAATAGATCTATAGAGATTCTAATATGAGAGAGTAGAGAAGAAAATGTGAGAATCGGTGTTGGAATGAAAGTGAAGCTCAACCGGGTATTTATAGGCTTAGGCACCGTTGAAATTTTTTGAAAAGCATTTAATATAGGTGAAGAATCGATTCATTGATCAAGTTAAAATGTGAAGGAATCGATTCATTGCCTTTAAAAATAAAAGGAATCGATTCATAGTTTAGTTGAAATAAGAAGGAATCGATTCATTGATGTTTTGGAAAAAGAGGGAATCGATTCATTGTTTATGAAGAAGGGAGTGAATCGATTTTCAGGCCATATGGTTGTCCTGAGAATCGATTCTTGGTTCATTTAGAAGCATGGGGAATCGATTCTTAGTTCATAAGAAATAGGAGGAATCGATTTTTAAGCTAGTTAAAATAATAGGGAATCAATTCTTTTCTTTTCTTTTTGGAAGGCATGGGAATCGATTCATGGCCCTTTGGAAACATGAAGGAATCGATTTTCAGGCCATATAGGAGGTCCTGAGAATCGATTTCAAGTCCTATGAAATGGGTTGGAAATCGATTCCAAGCTTTCCTAAAAATATTTTTTTCAACTTGCCACCTTATGCATGCATGCAGTTTTGTGAAATATTTTTTCAAAACTATTTTTATGCATCATGTATGATTAGAAAAGATCATCTCTCTCAATATCTAAAGTGTCACACACTTTAGGTGATAGGACCTTTACAAAGAGTCCTAAGAAAAGGCTTAGACACAAAATAGGGTTTTGAACTTTATATGTTGCTTCTTCTTCAAGCTTCTCTTCTTTTGTGTCTTCTTCTTTTTAAATTAGGTCCTGCACTTTGCTCAACTTGAAACATTAGTAGATATGATGTAATTTGTTATCATTCAAAATAAAGGACTGTTTTACCCTTGGTTCAACAAACTCCCCCTTTTTGATGATAACAAATTACATTATGCATAGGGATTAAAAATCTTAAAAAAAAAAAAGGCTCCCCCTAAGCATATGCATAACAATAATCAGCATAATACCACATATAACATGAGCATAATATTTTCTCCCCATATATAACATGCATACTAATATTCTCTCCCCCTTTGTTTTCATCAAAAAGGAGGTGGGGTGAAACAAAAATCATAAACTAGCATAGTCAAGCATCCCTAGCTCTCTACGGATTTTACAAAAAGGAGCTTCGGCTAGGGGTTTTGTGAAAATATCTGCTAGTTGGTCATCTGTGCCTACAAATTTTAGTTCAATGCTCCCCCTAGACACATGATCTCTAATAAAGTGATGTCGTATGTCTATATGTTTAGTTCTAGAGTGTTGTATAGGGTTCCTAGCAATATTTATGGCACTTGTATTATCACACAAAACAGGCACATTTTCAAAAATTAGACCAAAGTCTTGCAAAGTTTGTTTCATCCACAGAACTTGTGCGACGCAGTTTCCAACAGCCACATATTCAGCTTCAGCTGTGGACAAAGCAACACTGTTCTGCTTCTTACTAGACCAGGAGGTCAAACAAGGACCAAGAAAATGACAAGTTCCACTAGTACTTTTTCTATCAAGAGTGCAACCTGCAAAATCAGCGTCAGAATAACCAATCAAATCAAAAGTACTCGATTTCGGGTACCACAAACCAAAGTCTATGGTCCCTTTAACATACCTAAGAATTCTTTTAACAGCTGTTAAATGGGATTCTTTAGGGCATGCTTGAAATCGGGCACATAAGCATACAGCAAACATAATATCAGGACGGGAGGCAGTTAAGTATAAGAGACTACCTATCATACCTCGATACATAGTTTCGTTTACAGGTTTACCTTTTTCATCTTTATCGAGTTTGGTTGCTGTTGCCATAGGAGTGCTGATATCTTTTGCGTCATTCATGTTGTATTTCTTCAGCAGCTCCTTTGAGAACTTTGTTTGGGATATGAAGATTCCTTCTTTTAATTGTTTCACTTGAAGTCCCAAGAAAAAGTTAAGTTCTCCCATCATACTCATTTCAAATTCACTAGTCATCATCTCAGAAAATTCCTTGCACAAAATCATCATTAGTAGATCCAAAGATAATATCATCAACATAGATTTGAACTACTATGATATGTTTGCCCTTGGTTTTAAGGAATAAGGTAGAATCAATCTTACCCTTTTGGAAACCATTGGCAATTAAATGTTTGCTTAATCTCTCATACCAAGCTCTTGGGGCTTGTTTCAATCCATAGAGGGCTTTGTCAAGTTTAAAGACGTGATCGGGATTTTTAAAATCTTCAAAACCAGGGGGTTGTTTTACAAAAACTTCTTCTTCTAAGAAACCATTTAGGAAGGCACTTTTGACATCCATTTGGTGTAGTTTGAAATCCATGTAGGAGGCAAATGCCAAAATTATCCTAATGGACTCCAATCTAGCCACAGGAGCAAAAGTTTCTTCAAAATCCACCCCTTCGATTTGATTAAAACCTTGAACTACTAGGCGACTTTTGTTTAATAAAATTGTTCCATTTTCGTCAAGTTTGTTGCGAAAAACCCATTTAGTTCCTATGATGGTCCGATCGACCGGTTTTTCAACTAAGTGCCAAACTTTATTTCTTTCAAATTGTTCAAGTTCTTTTTGCATTGACAAAACCCACTCTGGATCATTTAAAGCTTCCTTGATATTATTTGGAACTATTTGAGAGACAAAAGCACTATGAAAGCATAAAAGATTAAGAGAAGAGCGAGTTGTTACCCCCTTTGATGGACTACCAATAATTTGCTCCATGGGATGATCTCGAACTGATTTCCATGTTTTGGGCAGATCATCGTGTGTTCTTCCATGGAGATGATTATCAATGTCTTGGGGCTCTTGTTCCACTATAACTTCTTCTTGAGGTTCAGCTTCCTCCTCGGCTTCTTCTACACTTTCACTGTTAGTTTCAGGTGATCTATTTTTGATCACTTCAATCACTTCATCCTCATCATTAGCAGCTTTCTTATCAAAAGGGTTAGTTTCATCAAAAGAAACATGAATAGATTCTTGCATAGTTTTATCAATTTTATTGTAAACGATATAAGCTCTACTATGATTTGAATAACCCATAAAAATACCTTCAGTTGATTTAGCATCAAACTTACCCAACTTGTCCTTTGTATTAAGAATGAAGCACTTACTTCCAAAGACTTTGAAGTATGAAATGTTTGGAGCTCTACCATTCCACAGCTCATATGGTGTTTTGTTGAGAGATGGCCTTAAGTATACACGGTTTAGTACATGACACGCTGTATCCACTGCATGACCCCAGAAGTATTTGGGAAGGTTGTGCTCATTCAGCATTGTCCTGCTCATCTCTTGTATAGTTCTGTTCTTTCTTTCAACTACACCATTTTGTTGAGGAGTTCTTGGAGCTGAAAAGTTATGATGAATGCCATACTTTTCACACCACGTCTTGAATGATGAATTTTCTTACTCTCCTCCATGATCGCTTCTAATTTCTTTGATGGCTAAGTTTTTCTCATTTTGTAGCTTTCTGCACAACTTAGCAAACTCGTTAAAAGCATCACTTTTATTTGCAAGTAGGATAACCCAAGTATATCTAGAATAATCATCAACAATAACAAAGACATACTTAGACCCTCCTAAACTTACGACATCAATTTCACCAAACAAATCAAGATGTAGCAGTTCAAGCACATTTTTGGTGGAAATAACGGGTTTTGATTTAAAAGAGGTTTTGTGCATTTTACCAAGTTGACATGCATCACATAATTGGCCTTTTTCATATTTCAATTTAGGTAGACCTCTAACATGCTCATTCTTACTTAACTTAGATAGATGTTCTATACTAGCATGTCCTAAACGTCTATGCCACAAATCCACATCATCAATCAAGGTAGGCATACATACTATCTCATCACTTACATTATCAAAATCAACATAGTATACATTGTTTTCTCGAAAGCCAGTAATGTAGAGTTTAGAAGTCATATGGGTGATAACACATTTATCAACAGAAAAGTGCACATCAAAATCATTATCGCATAGTTGACTAACACTTAGTAAGTTAAATTTAACGCCATCAACTAATAAAGCATCTTTAATTTTAATTGTGTTTTCCTTACCCACACAACCTTTACCTATTACTTGAGCAGATTCATTGTTGGCAAACTTTACAGATCCACTAGCTTTGTTGCTCAGTTTTAGAAATAGTGAAGCATCACCAGTCATATGCCTTGAGCAACCACTATCAACCATCCACACATTTTTCTTTTTAGCTGAGAGACCAACCTGCAAAAGAATTGTTTAACAACTAGCACGAGGTACCCTTTTTGTTGGGTCCTTGGGAGTTAGTCATCAAGGGGTTTGCTTTCACAATCCACCTTGGTTTCTTCCAAACAGGTACAAGAGTTCCAAGCTCACATATTTTACGGATGGGGCAAGAAGAAGAGCTATGGTTCCCTTTTTGACAATATGTGCATTTAAAGATAGTAGGTTTATGATTAGAGGTAGAAGCTACAAAGGTGATATTTTTGTTTGAGCTGGAGGTGGTGGAATTTCCTTGGTACCCAATACCTCTCCTATCAACATATTGATGTTGAGAGTGAAGCAACTGAGTCAAGGTCTTTTCACCAACCTCAAACTTTTTCAAAGACTCTTTCAAAAATTCATTTTCAACCTTGACTTTTTCAAAATTTTGTTTAAGCTCAAGAAATTCAAGGTTGAAAGGTTTTGTTTTATGTAGCTCATTCTTCAATTTAACTACCTCATTTTCAAGTGTCTCGATTTGAGTGGACAAGCTTTTGTTGCTCTTTGTTAATTTCTTAGATTTTAACAAAAGAGTTTCATGTTCAAAATAAAGAGCCTCAAAAGCTTCACTCAGATCGTGACTACTATAGTCATTATCAATTATATCATCATGCATAGAGGAGGTAGATGAACTAGAAAAGTTAAGGCTTACCTTTGATGTATCATTTGCCATGCTGCAGACAGCATTGTCGGTCTGCTCATCTTCTTCTGATTCACCATCAGTGCTGAGATTGTCCCATGTTGCTTCAGGTGTGTTCTTTGCCATGAGGCAGACAGCATTTGCAACTTCTTCTTCTTCGGTCTCACTTTCAGTTTCTGTATTGTCCCATGTTGCTTTCATTGCTTTCTTTTGCTTAGATTTCAGCTTGTAACAGTTTTCTTTGATGTGACCGGGTTTGTTGCATTCGAAACATCTTGGTTGATCATTCTTTTTCTCATACCTGTCTTCTTTGTTGTACCCGGACTTCTTTGAAAAGTCACCCTTTCCAAACTTTTTGAATCTCATAAATTTTTTGAAATTTTTGGCAAGCATAGCCATATCTTCATCATCAGTTTCTTCTTCAGATTCAACCTCTTTCCTTGCTACTTTAGAAGTTTTAGCAGCAAGGGCAAGAGATTTCTTCTCTTTTACAGTTTCTTTTTCTTGATTCTTTTTGGCAGCCAGAACTACCTCAAATGCTAGCAATGATCCAATAAGGTCTTCTTGAGGTAAAGTGCCAATGTCTTTGGCTTCGGTTATAGCACAAGTCTTAGGGAAGAAATCACCAGTTAAGGATTCAAGGATCTTTCCATTCAAATCCTTGTTGGTGTATTTCTTTCCTAAGGCCCTCAAGTTGTTTACAATTAAATTTAATCTCTGATGCATTGCTGCGACAGACTCACCTTCTTTCATTTTAAAACTTTCATATTCAGAGGTGAGAATTCTAATTTTAGTATCTTTTACCTGGCTTGTCCCGACATGAGTGGCTTGAAGGCAGTCCCAGATTTCCTTTGCACTTTGACACCCTTTTACTCTACCATATTCTTCTTCACAGAGTGATAGATGAAGGATATTCATGGCCTTTGCATTTAGGGATATCTTGTCAAGCTCAGATTTTCTTAACTCACTCAGGTCGATGGTGTAGATGTCTTCCACCGGCACTTCTTCAGCTTTGCCGGTGGCTTGAATTTTTGAAGTGTCACCATCAGTATTACCTGGTTTTGTGATCTTGATCTTCATTGGGATTAGAGGACCATCTACTATGATTCTCCATAGAGTGAAGTCAATTGCCTGCACATGACATTTCATACGACTACTCCAGTAATCATAGTTAGTACCATCAAATAGAGGAGGCCTATTAGAAGACATTCCTTCTTTCATGAATGAACCCATAATCACAGATATATAACAGGATTAATTTAAATTGCGAGATGTAAAGCTCTAAAGCAATTACTAGCTACTGATACCACTTGTTAGACTTGAGAGTCTATAAAAGTAACCTTAGAGGGGGGGGTGAATAAGGTTATAGGTGATTAATGGATTCTTTTTCAATTTAAAAAACTTTTTCGATATTGGTTTAAATGCGGAATAATAATATTTGACCAATATAGAAGGAGTAGAATGAGATGATGGACAGATTAATATTGTATACAGCAATAAAATATATAATAAGAAGAAAGATTACAATATGATATATTTGCACAGTTATATTGAGAATTTGATAATATAAGCAGTTATGATAATATCAATATTATAAGCAAATAAAGTGCAAAATATAAAGAGATAGGGAAGAGAGAGAGACACAGCAATTTAGCGAGGTTCGGGATAAAACCCCTACGTCCTCGGCCTTAGGCTTTTCAACCCTTGGACTTAGTAACCACTATATTGAAGAGAGTTTGATACAAACAGTCGACCCCAATATAAGTGAATCTCAATTCCCCTGAATTGAGAACCTAAGCACTCTTGCTAAGGATTTCTAAACCAACTCAATAACCCTATTGAGAGACCCAAGTACACAGCCCAGGTTTTCAAAACACCAACTCAATCACCTGATTGAGAGACCCAAGTACAAAGCCCAGGATTTCAAAAAACACCTACTCAATCACCTGATTGAGAGACCCAAGTACAAAGCCCAGGATTTCAAAAACACCTTGAAATAAAATAAATTACACAATAGAGTTCTATGATCCAATCACTTCAGAGAATGAGTCAGTTTAGAAACTGAGAGAGATGAGTGATCTTAGGATATTATGGATGCTCTATAAGATGAGGGATGATCTTGCTTTTGCAACCACTTCAAAATTGATATAACAATAGAAGTTGAGGTTGCTTGAAAGCTTTTAAAAATATAGATATGATTTTGAAAAACAAAGCTTTTTGAAAAACAAGATTCAAAACAGTTGGAGCACAGGATCTCAGATTTAGATCTATAAACAGCTTTTGAAAAATGATATAACAATTTAAAATCGAAAGCTTATAAAAAATAAAACAATGAAGAGTAATAGATCTATAGAGATTCTAATATGAGAGAGTAGAGAAGAAAATGTGAGAATCGGTGTTGGAATGAAAGTGAAGCTCAACCGGGTATTTATAGGCTTAGGCACCGTTGAAATTTTTTGAAAAGCATTTAATATAGGTGAAGAATCGATTCATTGATCAAGTTAAAATGTGAAGGAATCGATTCATTGCCTTTAAAAATAAAAGGAATCGATTCATAGTTTAGTTGAAATAAGAAGGAATCGATTCATTGATGTTTTGGAAAAAGAGGGAATCGATTCATTGTTTATGAAGAAGGGAGTGAATCGATTTTCAGGCCATATGGTTGTCCTGAGAATCGATTCTTGGTTCATTTAGAAGCATGGGGAATCGATTCTTAGTTCATAAGAAATAGGAGGAATCGATTTTTAAGCTAGTTAAAATAATAGGGAATCGATTCTTTTCTTTTCTTTTTGGAAGGCATGGGAATCGATTCATGGCCCTTTGGAAACATGAAGGAATCGATTTTCAGGCCATATAGGAGGTCCTGAGAATCGATTTCAAGTCCTATGAAATGGGTTGGAAATCGATTCCAAGCTTTCCTAAAAATATTTTTTTCAACTTGCCACCTTATGCATGCATGCAGTTTTGTGAAATATTTTTTCAAAACTATTTTTATGCATCATGTATGATTAGAAAAGATCATCTCTCTCAATATCTAAAGTGTCACACACTTTAGGTGATAGGACCTTTACAAAGAGTCCTAAGAAAAGGCTTAGACACAAAATAGGGTTTTGAACTTTATATGTTGCTTCTTCTTCAAGCTTCTCTTCTTTTGTGTCTTCTTCTTTTTAAATTAGGTCCTGCACTTTGCTCAACTTGAAACATTAGTAGATATGATGTAATTTGTTATCATTCAAAATAAAGGACTGTTTTACCCTTGGTTCAACAATTCTTACCCATTCCTACTCCATTTTCGTTTCTGAATCCAATGGTACCACTTTCAGCCTCTGATTCTCCTCCTAACTCTATATCTCCATTTTCGTTTATCAAGCTTTAAGGCCAAAGAAATTAGAGTTCTGAATTTGCTTCAGTGGCATGTTGTTGTTTTGAAGCCTAGAAGCCTTGTGCCTTAGC
Source organism: Astragalus membranaceus (assembly GCA_039519185.1). NCBI lineage: Eukaryota > Viridiplantae > Streptophyta > Magnoliopsida > Fabales > Fabaceae > Astragalus > Astragalus membranaceus. Next base: position 57,644,848 of record CM076854.1, on the reverse strand, counting down.
ATTCGAAATTGGGAAGAAATCCAGTTACTTCAGTTGCTGTCTTGAAGTTGTTATTGCTGGTTCAGTGAAGGATTTACTGCCGCAGCTCTGTTGGTGATTCTGTTAAGTGCCAGATAGTGTGCTTGGTGTTTCGGTCTTCGCGCGTTCAATCGGAATTTCGAACGGAATTGTCAACGGGTGAGTCTTACTCACGAATAGGGAATAAAAAGAGTTGAACATTTTGAATATTTTGAACTGTTTGTGTGTTCCGAAAATCTGTTTAAAACCGAGTCCCGAAGATTTCGAAAACAAATTCTGACTTTTTGCGAAAATACCTCTTTTCGTTTTATGAAAATCATGATACAATTGAAAGGATTTTGGTGATGATTTTGTATTGAATATATGTCTGGAATATTGTGGAATTTTCTGAGATTCAGGGGAATGAAGATTAGGAATCGAATCGAGAGCGAACGGAGAGCGATAATGAGAAAAGGTGCGAGTTGAGCATCAGTACTGGAAGTTCTGTCCATTCGCGCGCCATTCGCGCGCAGGTCGCGCGCCATTCGCGCGCCACTCTTGAATTGGGTTCTGTCCACTCGCGCGCCGTTCACGCGGAAGTCGCGCACCGCGCGTGATTCTGGGCTGCGCTTCTGTCAAGTAACGCGCCATTCACGCGTGGGTTGCGCGCCGCGCGCCGCTGTGACCCTTTTGATGCATAATTCCGTTTTCTCGTTCAACGCTCCGTTCAATCCTGAACCTTTTCTAATCTCTTTCCTAATTAATTTTAAGGTTGTTAACCTACTGAAATCACTATTTTGAAACCATTCAACTCATGTTTTTGGAAGAGAGTTTCGAAAACCTATTTGATCGAGAACGAAAACCATAGTGCGCGTGTGAGAACATCGGCTGATGACTACTGAATATGTATATGTTATATATGTCAACTGATTATGATTATAATGCCGGATGTTTTATATTATTCATCAAAACGGGTTATAGATCAAAAAGATATAAATTATCAAATAAACATATGTAATGGATCCATTTGGTGATCGAAAAGATATAAATTATCTAACTCTCGAGATCTCGTTATGTATTGTCATACATATATCGCGTTGGGTGACGACCTGACAAGTAGCATACTAGGGAGGGTAGTCATGACCCCTTACCTAGGCCCTGAATGTGTTTTGGCGTGGTCAACTCACGGGTTGCCGGGATTAGCAGTTGTGCAGTCGGCTTGTGCTAAGTTATTGCTTATAAGTTAACATTGCCGGGATTAGCAGTTGTGCAGTCGGCCAATGTTAAGCTCTAGCTACCGGGCTAAGCTATTAAAAACATAATTGAGAACACGATTTGCTTGGCATTTCGATTAATAAATAAGACATTGTTATGTCAGCTTTGATAGCGGTTTAATGAATTGAACCGAGTGTCAGTGAGGGGGCACGGTAGGACTCACTGAGATAATGTTATCTCACCCAATCCATATTTGTTGTTTTTCAGAGAAGCAGGGAAAAAGGAAGACTATTGTGCACGAGTAGTTGGTATACTCTTGGAGGTGCCGAAGACTTAGTCGTTGGATCCTTTGTTCTTTTTTTGTCTTTTGGTTGTATTAACTTGTATTGATTATGAGTTATATGAACCGTTTTATGTTTCTGTTTGGTACTTGGACTTGGATATTGTAATCCATTCGGTGTGTAACCGATAAACTTCTATTTGATGAAGTGATGTTATTCCGACTATGTTTTTATTTCGGAAAAAGTTTGTATGTCCAATATTTAAACAGGAGCTGTGTCCTCTGAACTTCCGCATCTGTGCATTTTCGGTCTCTCTACATGTTAGAATTACCGGGGTGTTACATAAGGAATAGGCTAAGATTTGCTAGCCACTAGGAATGGCTTACCACTTCCTAGTTCATCTCTGCCACTTCCTAGTTCATTGTAAGTGATTAAAAATAGATTAGGAATAACATAGGATTGGCTAGCCACTTCCTAATTCATGCTAGTCACTTCCTAGTTCATTGTAATTGATTAAGAATAGATTAAGAATAGGTTAGGATTTGTTACCCACTAGGAATGGCTTGCCACTTCCTAGTTCATCCTAGCCACTTCCTACTTCATTGTAAGTGATTAAGAATAGATTAGGAATAAGATAAGATTGGCTAGTCACTGCCTATTTCATGCTAGTCACTTCCTAGTTCATTGTAAGTGATTAAGAATAGATTAGGAATAGGCTAGGATGTGCTACCCACTAGGAATGGCTTGCCACTTCCTAGTTCATCTTAGCCACTACCTAGTTCATTATAAGTGATTAAGAAGAGATTATGAATAGGATAGGATTGGCTAGCCACTTCCTAAGTCATGCCAGCCACTTCCTAGTTCATTGTAAGTGATTAAGAATATATTAGGAATAGGCTAGGATTTGCTAGCCACTACGAATGGCTTGCCACATCCTAGTTCATCCTAGCCACTACCTAGTTCATTGTAAGTGATTAAGAATAGATTAGGAATAATATAGGATTGGCTAGTCACTTCCTAATTCATGCTAGTCACTTCCTAGTTCGTTGTAAGTGATTAAGAATAGATTAGGAATAGGCTAGGAGTTGCTAGCCACTAGGAATGGCTTGCCACTTCCTAGTTCATTGTAAGTGACTAAGAATAGATTAGGAATAGGATAGGATTGGCTAGCCTTTTCGTAGTTCATTGTAAGTGATTAAAAATAGATTAGGAATAGGCTAGGATTTGCTAGCCACTAGGAATGGCTTGCCACTTCCTAGTTCATCCTAGCCACTACGTAGTATATTGTAAGCGATTAAGAATAGATTAGGAATAATATAGGATTGGCTACCACTTCCTAATTCTGGCTAGTCACTTCCTAGTTCATTGTAAGTGACAAAGAATAGATTAGGAATAGGCTAGGAATTGCTAGCCACTAGGACTGGCTTGCTGTAACACCCCCTTTCTAATAACCTTACTAATTAATAAAATCAGAGTTTTTTTTTTTTTTTTGAAAACAATCTGAGCGAGTGCTACACTTACTGCATCAAATCAACAACTTCAAATTTCACAGTTCGGTTAAAAGCCATAAGATACATAGCACCATAAAAACACCGTTTAGCTCGCATCAACCAAATACAGTCACTACCGCAGCGGAATAATAATAAGTTCGAAAACAAAATCAATACATCACCAATAATAGTCTAACAGTATAAAGACAATAACACATAAGTATAAGACGCCCCCCGGTGCTACGTATCAGAGCATGACACTTCCTACCAGACGAAGGCATAAGGGTAACCTTCACTCGTTATTACCTGCACGTTGCCGACATAAGAAGCAACATAAAGGCAGTAGGGTGAGTCTCTTTTCATAATGAATAACATATGGAATAAGCACTGCATAAGAAAGGTAACTAAGCACACCAATTCACAACAATGGCAGCAACCACATCACAATTACAATCTCCAAACAATAATGCAAAAGGTATGGTTATGCATGAAGTGCAACCCAAACTCCACGGGCACATGCATGTCGGATCCGTCACCAAATACAATTAGGCCGTAGCCTCTGCTCACCATTTAAAATTAGGCCGAAGCCTCTGCTCACCGATAATGCACATGGTTCATGAGACGCCATGACAATGCACCACAACGCACCACACAAATTCACCAATTCAATTTAATCAGCTCACCATATCTCACCAATAAACTCACCAATAAAACTCACCAATAAAACTCACCAATAAATCTCACCAATAAAACTCACCAATAAAACTCACCAATAAATCAGTACCAATTTAATTAAATCGTTTTAGGATATTGACACGGAATGGGAGAAAGTGAATAAAAATTGCAATTAGACACCTTAAACAACTTCAGTCCAGAACCACCAGTAAAATAAATCATTTTTGCATAAAACCAGAACATTTGGATAGACATCGAAATTAGCTTCGAAACGCATTTTGAACCGTTAAATTTGGATAACCGAGTCAAAAGTTACATTAAAAACAAGTTTGGGAAAATTTGGGCAACATCCTGATTTTGGCGCCCAGCAAAAACTGGCGCAGGGCGCCTAGCGCCCAGACACTGGCGCAAGAAAAACTGGCGCAGAGCGCCTAGCAAAACTGGCGCAGAGCGCCTAGCAAAAACTGGCGCAGGGCGCCTAGCGCCCAGACACTGGCGCAGGAAAAACTGGCGCAGAGCGCCTAGCAAAACTGGCGCAGGAACACGGCGCCCATGCATAAGGCGCCTTGGCAAAACACGCAAGAAAACTCTTTTGACTTAGAAATTAATTTTGCATGAGCCAAATACTCAGAATATGGGAACCCAGCAAAAAGTTTGGCAAAATGTGACACGCATCATTGGCGCCCATGGACTAGGCGCCTAAGGCCAGGACAGACCACAACTCCTATGACTCCAAAAATTGTTTTACACGAGCCATTTAACTTGGACATGAAAACCCAGTATCAATTTTCGCAAAATGAGCAACAGAAAGTTGGGACCCTTGGCGCCCATGGCACAAGGCGCCTAGCGCCAAAACTGGCAACACAGTGGCACAGGCGCCCAGGAGGGCACCCAGCGCCTGGAACAGCAACAGACACAACAGTGGCAGCACAGACCAATCAAACATATCTTTGCACAATTAAAATTCAGCATAACCACAACATCAAAACATACTATTCAATCATAGAAATCGCCCTAGAACCTAACACTAGACAATACCTATCACCTAAGCTATTAAGAATGGAAAGAAGAACCCCCTAACCTCTTAGAAGTCGAAATTACTAGGCAAGGCTCCAAGGAATTGCAAGACACCAACAAGCCTTCCCTTCCTCCTTGAGTGATTCGCCCTTTTTCTTCTTCTCCTCCTCTCTTCGCGACCTCTCCTCTTCTCACTCTCTCTTTTTACGTTTTCTTTTCTTTCTTTGCACAATTGAGTAAAATGAAAACTAACTCCCAAGACCCCTAAGTGAGTCGACTCCTATGACTAGTCAATGGGTCATGGGCTCACTTGTGGGTCATGGGCCCCCATGCACCACTTAATTCGTGACAGCACCTCCTAAATAAATAAAATAAAATAAATTAAACCCTGTATTAGTTAATTAAATTAAAATACATATTGTAAGCCTTAAATAACTTAATTAAATAAATAATTAAATTATTTTGGGGCGTTACACTTGCCACTTCCTAGTTCATCCTAGCCAATTCCTAGTTCATTGAAAGTGACTAAGAATAGATTATGAATAGGATAGGATTGGCAAGCCAATAGGAATGGTTTGCCACTTCCTAGTTCATTGTAAGTGATTAAGAATAGATTAAAAATAGGATAGGATTGGCTAGCATCTTCCTAAGTCAAGTTAGTCACTTCCTAAATCATTGTAAGTGATTAAGAATAGACTACGAATAGGCCAGGATTTGCTAGCCACTAGGAATGGCTTGCCACTTCCTAATTCATCCTAGCCACTACCTAGTTCATTCTAAGTGATTAAGAATAGATTAGGAATAAGATAGGATTGGCTAGCCACTGCCTAATTCAAGCTAGCCACTTCCTTGTTCATTTTAAATGATTAAGGATAGATTAGGAATAGGCTAGGATTAGCTAGCCACTAGGAATAGCTTGCCACTTCCTAGTTAATGCTAGCCACTTCCTAGGTCATTGTAAGTGATTAAGAATATATTAGAAATAGGATAGGATTGGCTAGCCACTTCCTAAGTCATGCTAGCCACTTCCTAGTTCATTGTTAGTGATTATGAATAGATTAGGAGTAGGCTAGTATTTGTTAGCCACTAGGAATGGCTTGCCACTTCCTAGTTCATCCTAGCCATTTCCTAGTTCGTTGTAAGTGATTAAGAATTAATTGGGAATAGGATAGGATTATCTAGCCATTAGGAATGGCTAGCCACTTCCTTTTTAATGCTAGCCACTTCCTAGTTCATTGTAAGTGATTTAGAATAGATTAGGATTAAGATAGGATTGGCTAGCCACTTCCTAAATCATGCTAGCCACTTCCTAGTTCATTGTAAATGATTAATAATAGATTAGGAATAGGCTAGGATTAGCTAGACACTAGGAATGGCTTGCCACTTTCTAGTTCATGCTAGCCACTTCCTAGTTCATTGTAAGTGATTTAGAATAGATTAGGAATAGGATAGGATTGGCTAGCCACTTCCTAGTTCATTGTAAGTGATTAAGAATAGATGAGTAATAGGCTAGGATTTGCTACTGTAATACCCCAATTTTGTCCGACTAGTTTATCAAAAATAAAATAAAAATTGTCTTTCCGTGAACACGAAGTTCTAACGGTATTTTGTCTGGCAGTTGAAAGAAACTCAAAGCATAGGTCGAGGTATACGCGCATTATTCTTGACTGCGTACGCGCCTCATTCTAATGATCTTATACTGCTTCGTTATTGTCGTGTTTGCGAGTCTTTTTCTTTATCGTATGTGATGTCAGTCCTAATCGCATGTGCGTGTGACTCCTAATTAAGTGGGCATGTTTGTTTAGATGCATGTCTCTTTCAGACGCGTGTGTTTATTTGAGTGTGCGTATTCATCCTCATTAATGCAAATTAAACTGCTGGTCAAGTGCGTGCTTGTACGAGAATCAATGAATTGCGCGTTTTGCTTGAAGGTTTTTGGTAGTTTAGCGTTATTGTTATTGGTCTCATTTGTTTTGGTTAATTAGTAGTCATCAATAAAGAGGAAAAATAGGAGAAATAGTCAAATAGTGTCTTGTTTAAATCTGTTTTTTTTTTATTATTAAAAAATAATACAAAATTACATTATTTCCTTTTTGTTGTTACAAATAAAAAACATAAAAAAATAAACAAAAAGAAGTCAAACAAAAAAACAGAAGAGCAACGTCTTGCTGGTTGTTCTGATAACAGCATGCATTTTGAGCTCCAAGCTCAACTTGCCTTCTCCTTGTCTCTTTGGTTTCTTATCATTTTTGGCAAAGACATCTCACCATCTTGGCAGTCCCTGCTCCACCTCTGATGCTCACCAGATGCAGTTATGCTTTATGGTCTCCCATGAGTATCGCTCAGCTGCATCTCACCCACACCTACACCACAGAAACCCATTATAAATAGAGACACAGCAAGCACAAGGGAGGGGGGCATAATCAGTAACAGATATACAGATACAAAAAAGACAGCAACAGAGATACACACAAATAGAGAGCAACCAATTTCAAAAATAGAGGGAACAAAGGAGTTTGAGGTCAAAAAAAAAGAGACGCAGTGTTGAGAAGCGGTAGCAGGGATAACAGCTTGGGGACGATTTCAGAAGCGGGAATAAAGGTTGGTCCAAAATTCGATTTTAGTGTTATGCTTCTTAGTTTTAGTTCACTGCCAGAATATCACAAAATCTGAACTTATGGTTTTAGCCATGAAATACGTCCAGTAGTAAAAATTAGGTTCTGAATTCATTAACAAAAAAATAATAAGGGAACTTGGGGTTGAGTTGAGAACCGAAACAGATAAATAAAACAAACAAACAGTAATAGAGAAATAGCAAAGGGTAGAGTTGGAGCTAGGAATCACAACACTGAGAAGTAAGATCAAAGTCGAAAGATAAAAATTTCAAGATTTGAAAAACCATAAGAAAAAATCATAGAAAAAGGGAATAGAGGTAAAAAGAGAAAACATTAAAAAAAAAACGAACCTGAGGCGCAAAATCAACCTCCAGTTGCTATCCTCGAAGCGTCACCGCCATAAGCCCTTCGAAGTCGTGGCGACCCCGTTTCCACCACCGCGTTTAGCCCGCCAACACAATACACCGCCACCCACGGTCTCCACTGTCCGTCACCGTGTCTCCACCGTCCGCTGTAACACCCCGATTTTCGTGCATTGTGCTTTGTTACTATGTGCTTGTTTTATAAACTATTTTCAATTGATAAGATTAAATTATCTTGTATTTGAGTTATTAAAATGGGTTGAAATCTTATTTAATGTATTTTTCTATGTTACCGGTAATATATAGTTGTTATTATATATTTATTTTATTTTTATAAATATTAGTATTTTAGTATTTATGTATTCTACAAATTATTTTGGGACTATTAGTGTGCTAAAATAATAGTTGTAGTTGAAATGAGCTTTTAAAAATGATTTAGAGTTGATTTTGGGCTTTAAAATGAATTAAAATGGATTTTTGGGTGTCTTTTAAACACAACCATGTTTTTTTAATTATCCAGCACCCTGTTTCTACTTCCTGCACCCCCTGTCACTTACTCTAACAGTCGATGCGAACCAAACCAGTCAAGCCCTCTGCCCATGATTCCAAGCCCAAATCCCCAACCCGACCCGGTTCCATCTTCTTCTCCTTCTCTCAGCTGCGTTAAATCAGAAAACCTAGGCAGCCTTCCATTCTTTCACGCGTTCCTCCTCCCTACACCACGGCAAGACCCCAAAACTCGTCCCCCAACTCGAAATCCACCGCTGATTCCGAATATGTCCTCGATTTCTTCGATTGTGGTCGCGTTTTTAGTCCGCCATTTTTGGCTATACCGAATCACCACCGAGAGTTTCCCTCATCTCCCATCTTGCTCCGCGAACAGCCTTTCGAGACCACCTTGTATAGTGTTGCAGTCCCCTCACTTCTTTCTCGGTACTACACCATGAATTAGCCTCTCAGTTCCAAGAGAAGCTATCGTAATATTCTGGAGGATTAAAAGACGTCCATGGGTTCAATGGGAAGCTAGCATGTTGCGATATCAAATTGAATGCTTGCAAGGCGATGTCTTCTTACACGCAAATTCGATGGGGAATGGCAATTTCAAATTGTGTTTTATGTCGGCACCTCTAATCCCAACACAAGTTAACAAACACCTCATCCACATTAATACAAGGTGTTAGCTTATGGCTACATAGGTACGTTTACGTCAGTCCACCATATTTTATTGTTGCTCTATTATTAATTATTAATATAAGTTCTTACAGAATGTGTTTTGTCGATCAAAGATGACTTACAAACTATATGTGATATAAGTTTTATCAAGTATAATATAGTTAGTATATTCTATATATGCTATTGTAAGTAGTTAGTTCCTGTATGATTTAGAATAATTTGATATTTTTAGTATATGACTTTTGTACTATCATCGTTGTTATTGCATAATTGTACGCGTTCGAGTGACACATAATCTCGTTGGAGTTGGATCACGCTCGAGAACCCGCGACATTCTTTTGTTGTGCCAAAGGAACTATTGAAATTGGATATCAGGTAAGGGTGGGTCTCATCTTCTCTATAATAGGGCTTTATGATGGGGACTAAGTAGGGGTAGGCTCTATGTATGCCGTTTTATGTATTTCTAGTGATTATTGATGAACCCTAGGCATATGATAACTCGTTGTCGAGAAATTGTGGTTTGCGTGCTAAGTGCTTGGATACTCATTGATGGTATTGTGATTGATAATGATGCGGTGGACGATTTTTGATGACTCTTTATGTATTCATGATTGATTTGTGATGTGATGTTATTTTTACGGTTGATATGCGATTTGAAGTTATTTGTATGAGTTGTATGTGATTTGATGAATTTGTGTTGCTCGAATTCGTTGCTGTTGGTGTCATAGGCGCATAGGGCGCCATCTTTGTGTTTATGACGTTGCTGGATTTTGTTGTCTAGGCGTAGAATTAGGCGCCCTTGAGTGGGGCGCCCTGTGCCAAGCATTGTTGTTGCTGGAATTTTGGCCACGGAATTAGGCGTCCTCGCGATTGGGCGCCCCGTGCCAAGTTGTTGTGTTTTTGGTTGAATTCTCCATTGCAGGAATTGGCGCCCTTGTGCAGAGCGTATGAGCCAAAGTTTGTGTTGCTGAATTGTGCTTGCTGTTGTGCTGAATTGTGCTTGCTGAGTGTGCGTGTCAGTGTGCGTGCGTTGTGTTGCTTCTGGATGTCTAAGTTGTGTCTTAGGCGCCCAGTGCCTGGGCGCCATTTTCAGGACGTTCCCGATTTTTAATACAAACTGTTTTCGCTATAACTTTTGACTCGGGTGTCCGTTTTAAACGTTTCAAAAAGTGTTGTGAAGCCCATCTCGTTGTCTATCAGTGTGTCCTATTTTAAAAGCGAAAACTTATTATTTTCTGATGGTTCTGGGCGCCCGAGTGGCTGCCCCGATGGTAGTTGTTGCGTTGCAAAACTGTTTTCGGTGTCTAAAACCTTTTTGGTGTCAATGACGATGTTCTAAAGAACGTTTCTGCCTTAGTGGCCAACTTTAATGATAATGATGTGTAAATGACGATGATGCCCTTAGTGGCTAGTTAAATGACTGTTTTGCCCTTAGTGGCTACTATTATTTATAATGAAGTGTAAATGACGTTTTTGCCCTCAGTGGCTATTGTTTGAGTTGATGATATTGATGTGTAAGCGACGATGAAACCCAGTGACGTTTAAAGACCGAAAGGCTAAGTGATGTTAAGGTCTAAAAGGCCAAGTGACGTTGTGTGTTGATTGTGAATTGACAGGTGATGTGCTTCTTGTGAGCAAACTGGTAAGTGACGGGTCACATAGTTGACTATGATTTGAGTATTTGTGTATTTGTGTGTTTGTGAGTGGTGCATGTCATAGTGTCTCATGCCCATATGCATAAACCCAGTGACGTTTTTGAGGCCTGAGTGGCTAAGTGACGATGAGGCCTTAAGGGCTAAGCGACGTTTGTGAAAAGGTACCTCATGCATATGCCCGCGAGTGGGTTGCATTTCATACTCCTGCATGACATTGTGACAACTCGTTGTGCCGAGTAACTTGATGATGAGATTGACTGTTTACCCTTGCTGATGGAATTGACTGTTTTATCCTTGATGATTGACTTGATGTCTCGTGGTGTGGTCTATGTGGTGTCATAACTCCAGCTTAGTGCTTATTATATGCTTTATTATATGGTTAGATGAACTCACCCCTTCTGTTTGAATGTTACCCCTATGCGGTAACGTGCAGGTGAGCGCAAGTGAAGGCTTAGGAACCTTCGCTAGCTGAGTCGGGTCGTCTGCTCTGATATGTAACACTTGGGGGAAATAGAATGTTGTTTTAGTTTATTCAAGACTGTGTATAATTGTTGGACTTTCCGCTGTGAAGTTGTGAATTTATTTGACAATGACGTTTTGGAAGTATTATAAGACTGTTTTCAAAAAGTGAGTAATTTGGCGTATGATGTTTAACGAAGTAAGTGTGACATCCCTTGTGGTGTAATTAAAATTTTGAAACTCTGATTTTTATAAATAAAGTGACGGGTAGAAAGGGGTGTTACATTAGTGGTATCAGAGCAATGGTTGGTCCGTCCGGCCAAGTCGTCGAGTCGTTGTGTCGGTTAACGACCAACTGTTGTCTTTTAGTACTAACCGTTGTTTACATTGCAGGTTGTCCGAATCAGGTAAATTTTATTAGATTGTTCGGTCCTAACCGGACTGTTTGTGTTGTTTGGTTTGCCTTTCTGATGTGTGAATTCTGAGTAGAGTTGCAAGCATCGCTTAATTTATTTTGGGTAGTTGTTAAGCCGACTAGTTCAATCGGTAAGTTTTAAGGTAATGAGATATGCAATAGGTATTCCGTAGAGGAGTCATCAAGGTGATAACCGATAAAAAGAAGTTAGACTCTTAGTGAGAAATTGATTTTTCCCCAAACCCTAAATCCCTAATGTTGGATCTGTTGATGTTTTTCCCCCAATTGATGTTGATGTTGAATATGTTGGATTGAATTTAGCTCCTGAGTTATTGAATCTGTTTATGAGTTGAATGTTGCTGATGAGTTGAATGTTGCATTGCACGTAAATTGAATTTGTTGCCATCTACGTAAATTGAATCTCTCCCCTCAATTTACTTATATTTGTGTATGTTTCCTAATATTGAATCTATTGAATCTAGCTTTAATTTACTGATGTGTTGAATCTGTTAAAACATAGGCTCCAAATGTTAAATCTGTCTAATTGTGGGATCCAAATGGGGATTAGATAGGACTTTAGGGAGACATGCTGATTTGTGGGTTCCTTAGATGGCTGTTGAGAATGGTGACGTTGAGGATATGGATTTGGTAACAAAGAATAGATGGCTTTTATATTTACTCGTTGATTCATTTTGCAATGGTATGCCGCTGCTATGAACTTTTATTTTGGTTCAGGGTAAAAATGTCATGGTTAACTAAGGTTTTTGTTTGAAATAATGCATGATTCGTGGTTTTGTTGCTCCTGATGTGGAGTTTATGAAGTTCTTTAAGTTTCACATGGATTGGTGTTGTGTACTCTGAGTTCGTGCATGAATGACTAAGTGCTTTATTGAATTGTTATGTTTAAATTAGCATGAACTGAGAATTTAATTATGATATGCTGTCTAAGAGTCATTTGCGAGTTTCACTATGATTACATTTTTATTGACTCTTGAGCTATAGGTAATCAGGTGTTTTATGAATGTTTATGTGTGATTCTGTGGGTAACCTTTTAAGATAGGAATTTATCTTAATTGTAGATTTAGTGCTCATGTATTTGTCGAACCACTAGTAGTGTTTTGTGTTTAGAATCGAAGTAAATAGTTGAGGGACGTGAGGGGTGAGAATTCGAACCTTAAGTTGAGACTCACGAGAGTAACAAAACCACGCCTTTGTTGGAAGGATTCAAGAAATGCGGCTTTTATTAAGTTTCATATGGATGATTTATTATGGTGAGAAGTAGATCAATTCTTTTTGTATGAGAGATAAAGTAACCTTTAAGATATTGGAATTAATTAGTGGAGTTAACCCATAACAATTGTCGCTAAGAGTATAGTATCCTAATAGTGGATTGTCGTGTTTGAGTAGTCGAGTAAAACTTTAGGGACCCTGAGAGTAGAATATTGATTTAGGAGTAAAAATGTAGAGGTGTGTGTCATTTGTTGTTCGGTATACAAAAGGACCTTAATGGCAACTAGGGATAAGAACTGGATTTAATTTCGATCTCATTGATTTTGACGGAAATTTCGAGGACGAAATTTTTTTTTAGGGGGGTTGAGTTGTAACACCCCGATTTTCGTGCATTGTGCTTTGTTACTATGTGCTTGTTTTATAAACTATTTTCAATTGATAAGATTAAATTATCTTGTATTTGAGTTATTAAAATGGGTTGAAATCTTATTTAATGTATTTTTCTATGTTACCGGTAATATATAGTTGTTATTATATATTTATTTTATTTTTATAAATATTAGTATTTTAGTATTTATGTATTCTACAAATTATTTTGGGACTATTAGTGTGCTAAAATAATAGTTGTAGTTGAAATGAGCTTTTAAAAATGATTTAGAGTTGATTTTGGGCTTTAAAATGAATTAAAATGGATTTTTGGGTGTCTTTTAAACACAACCATGTTTTTTTAATTATCCAGCACCCTGTTTCTACTTCCTGCACCCCCTGTCACTTACTCTAACAGTCGATGCGAACCAAACCAGTCAAGCCCTCTGCCCACGATTCCAAGCCCAAATCCCCAACCCGACCCGGTTCCATCTTCTTCTCCTTCTCTCAGCTGCGTTAAATCAGAAAACCTAGGCAGCCTTCCATTCTTTCACGCGTTCCTCCTCCCTACACCACGGCAAGACCCCAAAACTCGTCCCCCAACTCGAAATCCACCGCTGATTCCGAATATGTCCTCGATTTCTTCGATTGTGGTCGCGTTTTTAGTCCGCCATTTTTGGCTATACCGAATCACCACCGAGAGTTTCCCTCATCTCCCATCTTGCTCCGCGAACAGCCTTTCGAGACCACCTTGTATAGTGTTGCAGTCCCCTCACTTCTTTCTCGGTACTACACCATGAATTAGCCTCTCAGTTCCAAGAGAAGCTATCGTAATATTCTGGAGGATTAAAAGACGTCCATGGGTTCAATGGGAAGCTAGCATGTTGCGATATCAAATTGAATGCTTGCAAGGCGATGTCTTCTTACACGCAAATTCGATGGGGAATGGCAATTTCAAATTGTGTTTTATGTCGGCACCTCTAATCCCAACACAAGTTAACAAACACCTCATCCACATTAATACAAGGTGTTAGCTTATGGCTACATAGGTACGTTTACGTCAGTCCACCATATTTTATTGTTGCTCTATTATTAATTATTAATATAAGTTCTTACAGAATGTGTTTTGTCGATCAAAGATGACTTACAAACTATATGTGATATAAGTTTTATCAAGTATAATATAGTTAGTATATTCTTTATATGCTATTGTAAGTAGTTAGTTCCTGTATGATTTAGAATAATTTGATATTTTTAGTATATGACTTTTGTACTGTCATTGTTGTTATTGCATAATTGTACGCGTTCGAGTGACACATAATCTCGTTGGAGTTGGATCACGCTCGAGAACCCGCGACATTCTTTTGTTGTGCCAAAGGAACTATTGAAATTGGATATCAGGTAAGGGTGGGTCTCATCTTCTCTATAATAGGGCTTTATGATGGGGACTAAGTAGGGGTAGGCTCTATGTATGCCGTTTTATGTATTTCTAGTGATTATTGATGAACCCTAGGCATATGATAACTCGTTGTCGAGAAATTGTGGTTTGCGTGCTAAGTGCTTGGATACTCATTGATGGTATTGTGATTGATAATGATGCGGTGGACGATTTTTGATGACTCTTTATGTATTCATGATTGATTTGTGATGTGATGTTATTTTTACGGTTGATATGCGATTTGAAGTTATTTGTATGAGTTGTATGTGATTTGATGAATTTGTGTTGCTCGAATTCGTTGCTGTTGGTGTCATAGGCGCATAGGGCGCCATATTTGTGTTTATGACGTTGCTGGATTTTGTTGTCTAGGCGTAGAATTAGGCGCCCTTGAGTGGGGCGCCCTGTGCCAAGCATTGTTGTTGCTGGAATTTTGGCCACGGAATTAGGCGTCCTCGCGATTGGGCGCCCCGTGCCAAGTTGTTGTGTTTTTGGTTGAATTCTCCATTGCAGGAATTGGCGCCCTTGTGCAGAGCGTATGAGCCAAAGTTTGTGTTGCTGAATTGTGCTTGCTGTTGTGCTGAATTGTGCTTGCTGAGTGTGCGTGTCAGTGTGCGTGCGTTGTGTTGCTTCTGGATGTCTAAGTTGTGTCTTAGGCGCCCAGTGCCTGGGCGCCATTTTCAGGACGTTCCCGATTTTTAATACAAACTGTTTTCGCTATAACTTTTGACTCGGGTGTCCGTTTTAAACGTTTCAAAAAGTGTTGTGAAGCCCATCTCGTTGTCTATCAGTGTGTCCTATTTTAAAAGCGAAAACTTATTATTTTCTGATGGTTCTGGGGGCCCGAGTGGCTGCCCCGATGGTAGTTGTTGCGTTGCAAAACTGTTTTCGGTGTCTAAAACCTTTTTGGTGTCAATGACGATGTTCTAAAGAACGTTTCTGCCTTAGTGGCCAACTTTAATGATAATGATGTGTAAATGACGATGATGCCCTTAGTGGCTAGTTAAATGACTGTTTTGCCCTTAGTGGCTACTATTATTTATAATGAAGTGTAAATGACGTTTTTGCCCTCAGTGGCTATTGTTTGAGTTGATGATATTGATGTGTAAGCGACGATGAAACCCAGTGACGTTTAAAGCCCGAAAGGCTAAGTGATGTTAAGGTCTAAAAGGCCAAGTGACGTTGTGTGTTGATTGTGAATTGACAGGTGATGTGCTTCTTGTGAGCAAACTGGTAAGTGACGGGTCACATAGTTGACTATGATTTGAGTATTTGTGTATTTGTGTGTTTGTGAGTGGTGCATGTCATAGTGTCTCATGCCCATATGCATAAACCCAGTGACGTTTTTGAGGCCTGAGTGGCTAAGTGACGATGAGGCCTTAAGGGCTAAGCGACGTTTGTGAAAAGGTACCTCATGCATATGCCCGCGAGTGGGTTGCATTTCATACTCCTGCATGACATTGTGACAACTCGTTGTGCCGAGTAACTTGATGATGAGATTGACTGTTTACCCTTGCTGATGGAATTGACTGTTTTATCCTTGATGATTGACTTGATGTCTCGTGGTGTGGTCTATGTGGTGTCATAACTCCAGCTTAGTGCTTATTATATGCTTTATTATATGGTTAGATGAACTCACCCCTTCTGTTTGAATGTTACCCCTATGCGGTAACGTGCAGGTGAGCGCAAGTGAAGGCTTAGGAACCTTCGCTAGCTGAGTCGGGTCGTCTGCTCTGATATGTAACACTTGGGTAAAATAGAATGTTGTTTTAGTTTATTCAAGACTGTGTATAATTGTTGGACTTTCCGCTGTGAAGTTGTGAATTTATTTGACAATGACGTTTTGGAAGTATTATAAGACTGTTTTCAAAAAGTGAGTAATTTGGCGTATGATGTTTAACGAAGTAAGTGTGACATCCCTTGTGGTGTAATTAAAATTTTGAAACTCTGATTTTTATAAATAAAGTGACGGGTAGAAAGGGGTGTTACATCCGCCACCGTGTCTCCACAACCTCCCCCAAAACGACAGCGCCTCACCTCTTTCGGTTTCCCTCTCGCTCACACCACCCCTCACACTACACCACAGTAGCCATCTTCGCCACCCACACCTCCATAGCCAACCCCCCAAACACCATCAACCCCTCACGGCCATCCACCTCCAAACCGTCCACCACCACTTTTCGTCTTCTCGCTCCTCGCTCCCAACCACCGTGCCATACTCCACCGTCAACACCACACCCAACCGACGCCGTGAGGGAGCGGATCTGTGAAAGAGTGAACCGCCGTAAGAAGAGAAGAAGAAGATCGGCCCGGCGAGAGGGTGTAGGGGACGACAGTGAGGAGAGGAGATCTAGAGTTAGAGAAAGAGAGATTGAGAATGGAGGAGGGTGAGGTTCGGTCACAGCAAGGAGGGAGAGAGAGAGGAATTAAGGTTTGGCCATTTTTAGGGGTGGGGCGCCGTGGAAGTGGAAAGAGGAAATTAGGGTTACTAAATTTGGGTTTTGATTTTATAGCATGACACAAGGGTAATTTCGTCTTTTCACATGTTTTTTATTATTCAGATTGTTATTTACACCCTACGGTTCACTACACGCACCCCCCCCTGAGCCCATCAGAAAACTAAAAAACGTGGGCCTGCTCGCTAAGGATGATGGGCTACTGTTTACACCCCAATCTTAATAATACAGCCTCCCTGCTACTTGCACCCCCATTTTACTATTTCACCCCCTGTTTCTCTTTTCAAATTTTATTTCTTTCCCCTAGATAAACGTTTTTTTTACAAACCCTTTTTTCCCAAATAATAAATTTTCTTTTCCCTAAACGAACTTATTTTTTCTCAAACTTTTTTTAAATGATGGATAAATGTTTCCCCGAACAAAAATCAATCCAATTGCAAATTCCTTTCATCACGACGTTCTCTCCAATTAAAATCAACGAAAACACTTTTCAAAAACAAATCTTTTCAAACGTCGAAATCAAAAGTAATCATCACCAATGATCACTCGCGCCGTTGCCGTTTGATTGTGGGCGATGATTTCATTCCTGTGGGAGCTAGTAGGGTGGCCACTCTAAACCGTTGTTGTTTGGTCCTCACAAACGCTCTCCTTCAATTGCGAAAACCTTTTCAATGCTCAAAATAAAAACCGATTATCATTAATCATCACTCGCGCCGTTGCCGTTTGGTCGTTGATGATAATTCATTTTCGTAAGAGTTAGTAGTGCGACCACTCTAAACCATTGTTGTTTGGTCACTGCGAACGCTCAACCCCTTTGCGAAAAACTCCAAAAAGATTAAAAAACAAAAACCCTTTTCAGGACACACAAGAACTACGTAGCTTTGAATTCTCCATCGCACCAGGAGATACGTAGGAGCGAGAGGCTAACTCTCGTCAAGCGCCAAAAATAAAAATTTTCATTAAGTCTTTTCATTCTCTCTTCGAAAAAGGGCAAATTTAACTATTTTCCAAATCAGCACTTAAAACCACACGTTTAATTAAAGGTTCCCTTTCGATAGAAAGGAGATGTGGGGTGCTAATACCTTCCCCATGCCTAACCGACCCCCGAACCCAAATTTTCCAGTTTCTAAAAGGCCGTTCGTTTTCCAAAAAGGTTTTCTTCAATATTTTCCTTATAAAAAAATATTGGTGGCGACTTCATTGATTTTTAAAAAGGTTGTAAACGAAGAAAGATTCCCTCAGGGACTTTTTCGGGCGCAACAGCTGGCGACTTCACTGGGGACTTTTTTTTTTAATTAAATGTGTGGTTTAGTGTGCTATCGATGTGATTTGGATACTTTGTTTGCTTCTATCCCTTTTCGGTTTGCTCTTCTTATCATGTTGTATGCATGTGCATTTGTTTTCTCTCCTTCCATGTTTATTTTTCCTCGTCTTTGCTTATGTGCTTAGTACCCTCATGCATTTCCCCCCATCTTGTTATGTTCCCCTCTTCTCGGCCCCCTTTCTTGAGGTAAACAAAGCACTTGATTGTTGTTGAAACCCTAGGCTAGCTTATTTGATATTGAACCCTAGTGTAGACAACATGTTATCGCTTGCTATTGTCTGGACTGTTCTGGGTTTTCCTTCGCAGGTGGGGATATATGTGGGTAGTTTTAGGCGGTATGTCCTCGCTACACACACTCACACCTTATGCTTATTGTGCTTCGAGAGGGGCCTAAAACCCAAGGTCTGACAAAACTTAGGAGAGTGGAAACGAGTAGTGACTGGCAATTGGACTGTTGTCCTTCTGACTCTCACGAAAGTTTCAGCCAGAGTACGCTCTTTCATGATGCCTCACACCAGATGGCGTTCCATCGTTGTGGGTGCTATTGTGAGAGAGAGTTAGCTCTGGTAACCTGGTGAGGAAGTGACTAGAACCCACATGGGAGGAACATTTGAGATGTCCTAGAACTTAGGTCCCCATCTTCGTAGGACACAAGGGGCATACCAAATTGTGTGCTGCATTGTAAACTAGGCACGTTTTCAAAAAGAAAAGGAGATTTTTCGAAAAAAGAGAAAACAGAGAAAGAGTTGCCGTTGTAACCTTTCTTTCGCCGGTCTGTACGAAGTGACATATGAACCACTTTATTTTAAAAAAAAAGAGGGGGGTGAAAGAGTTACCGCTGTAGCCTTTCTCATACCGGTCCATATGAAATAACGTACGACCCGCATTTTCAAAAAAAAAAAAACTTGAATCACTGCCAATAAGGACTGGTCTCTGAGTTACATAGACATAGAACATCGTCATCATTTACACACATCCTTTGCATAAAACATACATTTTCAATAGTTTTCACATGCATCTTTGCATTTCATCATGGTTTGTTTGCCGAGAGTCCCAAGTAATGAGAAATTTTTGTCATAGATACGACATGGAATCTAGAAGGGAAACGGTGTATACTCCAAGGTACCCCGCTGTAAACAAGGTAGATGTGACTAGTCCTAAAAAATGTGTTGACCTGATGGGACCTATTGAAAGGGGATCGTTTGACAATGCTAGAGGTGCAGACTGAGGCTATTGTGGCTTTGAGTAGATTCTATGACCCAGAAATCAGGTGCTTTCTTTTCAAGAATTTTCAAGTGGCCCCCACATTGGAGGAATATCAGCAGATTTTGGGTTTCACTCAGACAGAAGCTGTCCCCTACCGGTATCAAGAACAGTACTACACAGATGAGGGGTTCGCTGCATTATTACAAGTGAGTGTAGAGGATCTGAAGCTCCAAAAGCAGAAGAGAAACAATGTGATAGGTTTCCCGCAGAGCTACCTTGAAGGTTTAATGGGAGCCTGTGCTAGAAGTAAAAATTGGGTTGTCTTCAAGCGTGTTTTGGCCTTAGCAATTTTTGGGGTTGTTCTCTTTCCGCAGATTGAGAGGTATGTGGATGTGACCGTTATTGGTATTTTCCTAGCTTTTCAGAATAGGAGGAGCCCCATTAATCCAATTCCCGCCATCCTTGCTGACACTTATTCTGCTTTTACTCATCATTGTGACATGAGAAGGAAGAAAATCTCTTGCTCTTCTCACCTGTTGTATGCGTGGCTTCTCATTCATGCCTTCACCAACCCAACACGAGTGGAAAAGTTGATTGGCTACGCTGTAACTTGTGAGGTGAAAACTATGAGTATTCAAGAGTGGATCCAGTTTCTAGGGGGTCTAGATGAGCACTCGATCCGTTGGTATCTCTCATCTTGCTGGGAAGATAGGCCTAAGGTAGTCTTCCGCTGTGGTGGTTTTCAAAATGTCCCGCTGATGGGCACTAAGGGATGCATCAACTACAACCCGTCCCTGACTCTGAGGCAATTGGGGTATCCGATGAGGAATTCGCCTACTGAAGAGATGATATTCCCGCTTTACATCTTTGAAGGAGGACCAAAAGATGACAGTTTGCTTAGAAAGGTCTTGCAAGCCTGGAGTACGGTGGTTCGCATGGGAAAAGTAGAGCTTGCTCAGAGGACTAGTGGTATCACCTTCGCTCAGTGGCTCGGAAAAAGAATCCAGAATGTTGCAAGTCGAGAGGGAAGTAGTAGACGCCAGTGTCCCTGTTGTCGAAGAATTAGGTGAGGTTAAGTTGGCTCTGATGAAGGCAGAGGAAGAGAAGAAATCTTTGCAAGCTGAGATAGAGAAGATGGCTCTGAAGAACAAAAGGTTGAAAGAAGAAAATGCCCTGAAGTCTGCTACCATTGAGAAGTTCAGTCAGAAACTAAAAAGGGAAGAGGAGAGCAAGTTAGAAGTTCAAAGGTATCTGCAAGGAGCCAAGGAGGAAATCAAGAGGCGAAGCTTGAAAGAGAAGAAGGCCCTGGAAGAAGCCAATCAGTGGAAAGAATTGTGGGATGAAGCAAAAATGGAAGAGAGAGCTGCGAAAAGCTTGCTTGCCAAGTCAAAAAGAGAATCCCGCATGTTACAAGCTGAATGGGAGAGTAAGTTAGACAGTGTTGTGCAAGAGAGAGACTCATTTGAGAACATCCTCAGAGAATATCAGCGGGCCCTAAAAGCAGAGCAAGAGGATTCTGATGAGTTGAAGAAGCGCCTTTGTCACATCAGCGATGCGTACCAGCAAGTGAGGGATGAAAGTCAGTATTGGGAACATCGCTATGTTGAGCTGCTCGGTAGGATTGAAGAGCAGGCAGTCATCATTGAGTTGAGGGATGAAGTTCAACACTGGAAGGATAGGTTCTCCAAGCTATCAGAGTTGGTCAACCAGGCTCTTGTGGATATGCCCAAGAAATTAAGAAAAGCCGAAACTGAGAAGTATCCCCTCAACACCCCGCTTGAGGTGTACAAATTTATGGAGTACTGCAGAGCCCTAGTTGAGGAAGCCAAAGGAAAAGCCGAAAGTACCTCTACCAACAACAAAAGGAAAAGGAGTGGAAATGTCAAAGCTCTTTGTATTTGAGCTTCTTTATTGTAATTTTCCATTTTGTTTTATTGTACCTTTCCATTTTCAATCATTGTATCAGAATGTCGTACTTTTGGATTCAGATTTTGAAGTATTTTGTTTAAATACACCCGTTTCGCTTCGAGATTCCAATTTCAGTATGATCCAAAGAAAGTGATAAAACAAAAATAATCAAAGATTTACCTGCGTATCTATGACAAGACATAATACACTGCAATTCTCGGCAAGACAAACCAAACACGCATTCATTCGCATTGCATTCATTCATTCGTTCTTGTGTTCATAATCGTGTTCCGTCAACTGAAAATCAGGCAAGCTGGTTAATCATCGCTATTGGACGCGTCTGCAAGCAAGAAACATGGAAAACAATCAAGCCAACCCTGATCAGAACAATCCGCAGCCACATCAGGATGACGGAATTCCAGGAGGTCCGAATCCTAACGGTCAGGGTCAGCATGGTCAGAATCAGGGGAATCAAGTCATTCAAGCTGAGATAGAAGTCCTAAGGGCTCAAATGGCGGAGGTCATAAGAGTGCTAAGTGCCTTAAGAGATATTGGCACAACTGAAGCTGCTGCTGCTGGGGTGAACAATCCTCCTCCCCTTCCTGGGTCTGGGATCTCTCAAACCCTTCAAGCTGTGCAATGGCCTCTCTACGGTCTCCCACTGGGCTATACGCCTCCTGCTGCTGATGCAAACCCTGGAAGAGATCCTTCAGGAACCACGGGGCACACTCAGCCTAATACAGTTGTGAATGAAGTTGGAACAGGGACGCATCAAGCCCAGATTCAGATCCCAATTCCTGTTATTGCTCCAGAAACTCCGGCGGGTTTCAATTCACCAATAATGGTTCATCCACACGTACAGGGCCCAGCCCCTCAGAATATTGCTCACCGACACATGACCCCGGTCGCGGTATCGATGAACAACCCTCACTATGGTGCCGGCGGTTTCCCACAGAATTACCCTGTCGAAGCTAGAAGTCAGTATCAGATGCTGGAAGAAAGATTAAGAGCTGTTGAAGGGGCAGGTTCCCGAGCCAGGAATGCCCATGAGTTGTGCTTGGTTCCTGATCTAGTCCTGCCGCCCAAGTTCAAAGCACCAACTTTTGACAAATACAGAGGGACAACTTGCCCAGTCAGCCATGTGACAATGTACTGCCGAAAGATGACTGCGTATGCCCGTGATGATAACTTAATGATG
This sequence comes from Astragalus membranaceus, assembly GCA_039519185.1. Classification (NCBI taxonomy): domain Eukaryota; kingdom Viridiplantae; phylum Streptophyta; class Magnoliopsida; order Fabales; family Fabaceae; genus Astragalus; species Astragalus membranaceus. The sequence continues at coordinate 57,622,371 of CM076854.1, read as the reverse complement.
CATTGCTTCCAAGAAAGTTTAGCTGGAGCTCCCCTTGACTGGTACATGCAGTTAGAGCCAACTAATATCCGTTGCTGGAAAGACATGGCGGATGCCTTCATGCGTCAATACCAGTATAACAATGATTTGGCTCCAGATAGAACTCAGCTACAATGCATGTCTAAGAGGGATAACGAGTCGTTCAAATAGTATGCTCAGAGATGGCGGAACCTTGCGGCTCAAGTAAAACCCCCTCTGCTCGACAATGAAATGGTCCACATGTTTGTGGAAACCCTTCCTGCGGTGTATTATGACAGGTTGGTTGGCAGCGTAGCCTCAAACTTCTCTGAGATGGTGGTCACAGGGGAAAGAGTAGAGAATGGTATGCGGAGCGGAAGAATAGCTCAGGGCCCGACACCTCCTGCCGGTCAAAAAAATCCATTTTTTGGGTCTCATAAGAAGAAAGAAGGTGAAACTAATGCAGTCATCGGAGCCAGTGGTCCGTCGCACAGCAATCCACCGCAAGCTATTTCGGTTCCTCCTCAAACACCACTGGCACAGCCTTTTCAATCAAATTATCAGTACCAAAACTATAATGAAAGGAAGCCTGTTGTCTTTGATCCCATTCCCATGTCCTACACGGACTTGTTCAATTATCTCATCACCAACAAAATAATCAGTACTCGTCAAATGAAGCCATATCATCCTCCCTATCCCAGAGGGTACAACGCAAATGCCACCTGCGCCTTTCATTCTGGGGCAGTAGGTCATGTGGTGGAGGATTGTAAAGCATTCAAATATGTGGTGCAAGAATTACTTGATACGAAAAGCATATCATTTCAACAACCCAATGTAGCCACCAATCCGTTGCCAGGACATGGAGGATCTGCTATTAATGCCGTTGACCATCAGGGGGGTCAGTGTTTGGTTAGAAAAGTTGATTGCATTCAGATGCCTTTGAATCTTATCCATGCTGAATTATGCCGTTTTGGTGTCATCAAAGAAGGGTGTGCTAGGAAAGACGCCTGTGATAATCCTCGCTGCATTGGGGCATGTGAAGGCTTTAAACCAATTCTCCAAGATCTCTTAGACAGACACCTGGTCCAAGTGGGAATCCAGGAGAAAGAAGAAAGTGTATTTACCTTGCAATCAGGCAATGGAGGCTTCAGGAGACCGATTGAAATTCCCTGCAGTCTGAATTCCAGCCTAGCTGTGACGAGACCCTCGACTGTTGTTATTCCAGTACCTGCTGCTTCCCCTAGTGGGCAGACTAGGATGACTCCATGGAGCTGCAATGTGAAAATGCAAGCGGAGGTCCCTAAGGGCACGCTGGATATAACAAACATTGCTGGAGGTAGTTGTATCACAAGGAGTGGAAGGTTGTATACTCCTGAAAACCTTAGAAGAGAGCAATCCCAGGGAAATGAAGAAAGGGCCCGTAAGGGAAAAGACAAGGAAGCTGTAGAAGTCAGAGATGTGTCGGACAAAGAAGCTCAAGAATTCCTGAGAGTAATGAGACAGAGTGAATATCGGGTGGTAGACCAGCTGAATCAAACTCCATCCAAGATCTCAATGCTCTCTTTGCTGCTTAGTTCAGAGGCACATCGTGCTGCACTGCTAAAGATCCTGAATGAAGCTCACGTCTCCCATGACATTACAGTAAACCAGCTTGATGGTATTGTTGGCAACATTGTAGCCTCTAATTACTTGACCTTCTCAGACACTGAGCTGCCTCCGGCAGGAAAGAATCATAATCAAGCTCTTCACATCTCAGTCAAGTGTGGGGACCATATACTTGCCAGGGTGCTTATTGATAACGGTTCATCCTTGAATGTGCTGCCTAAGTCTACAATGGATAAACTGGATGTAGACTGTTCATATCTAAAACCGAGCTCCACCTTGGTCAGAGCATTTGATGGGTCAATAAAGGAAGTTTTTGGAGAAGTAGAAGTGCCGCTGCAGGTAGGCCCTGAAGTATTTTATGTCGTCTTTCAAGTGATGGACATCAATTCATCCTACAGTTGCCTGCTAGGACGTCCTTGGATACATGCGGCTGGGGCAGTGCCATCCTCGCTTCATCAGAAACTCAAGTTTGTGGCTAGGGGAAAGCTGATAGTGATCTCCGGAGAGGAAGAAACATTGATAAATCGATCACCACCTGAATATTATGTGGAAGCAGCAGAAGAGTCCTTTGAGACTGCTTTCCAAGGATTGGAGATTTCAAACGCTGTCTTCGTCGAAGGTGAGCCTCGGTGGAAGCCTAAGTGGTCCAGGGCTGACATGATGGCTGCAAAGGTGATGCTGGGACATGGGTATCAGATTGGTAAGGGCTTAGGAAAAGCTGCTCAAGGAATTGTAATGCCTATCCAGTTGAGGGGTAATATTGAGAGGTTCGGTGTTGGGTACATCCCAAGTCTTGCTGATCGGGAGAGGCTGGCATCTGACGGGAGGGAGAAATGGCTGGCCAAACTCAGAGGAAGGGCACCCAATCAGGGGAGAATGGTCATCGCTAATCTTAAGAACAACTTCCGGAGTGCTAGAATGCTGGACCCTGACCAGGTTAATGTGGTTGAAGAAGGATCAAGCTCAAGTGGCCGTGCTGTAGGTCTGGTGCGCTGCTGTGCGGCTGGAGAGAAGGTGCAAAACTGGGAGATCATAGATTTCCCCGTATTTTTCAATTTAAAGTAATTATCATTGTAATGCAGATCCCCCGGCTCTGCCCAAGGCCTCGGGATATTTCATTCGGGCACACATGTTTTCGTCAAAAATCATCAATCAATAAAGTGTTATTTTGAATTTTCAATAAAATTTCTGTCTTCATCTTTTATCTGTGTTGCTTTTTCTTTGTTTTTATTCGCCGCTCCATTCTAATGCAGATCAAAAATAAACTCTGAAAATAACAATGCCCATAACTCATACTGTGATTTTGATTACCCGGTTAATCAAGCCGAGGAAGATGTTGAGAACGATTGGGATACTCCTCCAGAAATCATGAGAATGGTAGAACAAGAAGAAAAGGTCATTGAACCCCATGAGGAGTCTACAGAAATGGTCAATTTGGGTACTAAGGAAGACAGAAAAGAGATCAAGGTTGGTACCGCAATGGAGGATAAAGAGCGCAAAAAGTTGATTCAGCTCCTGTTCGACTACGCTGACGTATTCGCATGGACATATCGGGACATGCCAGGGTTGAGCACAGATATTGTTGAACATAGATTGCCGGTGAAATCAGAGTGTCCCCCGGTGAAACAGAAGTTAAGGCGGATGAAGCCTGAAATGTCTTTGAAGATCAGGGATGAGGTCAAGAAACAGTTTGATGCAGGGTTCTTAGCTGTGGAAAAATATCCCGAGTGGGTAGCAAACATTGTTCCAGTCCCTAAGAAAGATGGAAAGGTCCGAATGTGTGTCGACTACCGTGACTTGAACAGAGCGAGCCCTAAAGATGATTTCCCTCTACCCCATATTGATGTTTTGGTGGACAGTACTGCTCAGCATTCGATGTTCTCCTTCATCGATGGATATTCAGGCTATAACCAGATCAAAATGGCTCCAGAGGATATGGAGAAAACCACCTTCGTAACCCTTTGGGGAACTTTCTGTTACAAGGTCATGCCTTTCGGGTTGAGGAATGCCGGGGCAACCTACCAAAGAGCGATGGTAACCCTATTCCATGACATGATGCATAAGGAGATCGAAGTCTATGTGGATGACATGATTGCCAAATCAAAGACTAATGAAGAGCACGTGGTTAACCTGCAGAAGCTGTTCGAGCGTCTCAGAAAGTACAAACTCAGGCTGAACCCCGCTAAGTGCACCTTTGGGGTTAGGTCAGGGAAGTTGTTGGGTTTCATTGTTAGCCAGAAGGGAATTGAGGTAGACCCGGACAAGGTACGAGCCATCCTGGAGATGCCAGCACCTAAAACAGAGAAAGAAGTTCGTGGTTTCCTGGGAAGACTAAATTACATCTCTCGATTCATCTTCCAGTTGACTGCAACTTGCGAAACCAATTTTCAAACTGCTGTGCAAAAACCAAGAGATGAAGTGGAATGATAAATGTCAAGAAGCATTTGAGAAAATCAAGGTGTATCTTCAAAATCCACCCGTCCTAATGCCACCTGTGTCTGGCAGGCCCCTCATCCTATACCTCACGGTGCTAGACAACTCTATGGGCTGCGTGTTGGGGCAACACGATGAGTCAGGAAAGAAAGAACACGCGATCTACTACATAAGCAAGAAGTTCACAGACTGTGAGGCAAGGTATTCATCATTGGAGAAGACTTGTTGTGCTCTCGCCTGGGCTGCGCATCGACTGAGACAGTATATGCTGAGTCACACTACCTGGTTGGTGTCCAAAATGGACCCAATCAAGTACATATTTGAAAAACCTACGCTCACAGGTAGAATTGCTCGTTGGCAAATGCTTCTGTCAGAGTATGACCTCGTATACGTAACCCAGAAGGCGATTAAAGGTAGCACACTGGCAGACTACCTGGCACATCAACCGGTTGAGGATTACCAATCAATGCAATGTGAATTCCCAGATGAGTACATTATGGCATTATTTAACGCAGGGAAATCTCAAGATGATGAAAGGTGGAGAGTGTTGTTTGACGGTGCCTCTAACATGTGGGGGCACGGGATCGGAGCAGTGCTGATCTCCCCAGACAACCGCTTCATACCAGTCACTGCCAGACTAAGCTTCTATGTCACAAACAATATTGCAGAGTATGAAGCGTGTATCTTGGGTATCCAGGCAGCTCTCGATCGGAAAGTCAAGAGGCTCGACGTGTACGGAGATTCAGCTCTAGTTGTCCATCAAGTAAAAGGAGATTGGGAAACAAGAAATTCTGATTTGATTCCTTACCGTGACTACATTCAAGAATTAATCAAGCCCTTTGAGGAAATCACTTTCCAGCACATACCCCGCAGCGAGAATCAGTTGGCAGATGCCTTGGCAACTTTGTCTTCTATGTTCAACGTCAGCTGTGACAAAAGTCTGACGACTGTCAGAATCCAGCACAGAGGACAGCCTGCTTATCACTACTGTATGACAGTCGAAGAGGGATCAGATAGTAAGCCTTGGTACCATGACATCAAACGGTATATCACAAACAGAGAGTATCCTCCCGGAGCTACAGAGAATGACAAGAGAACCCTCAGGAGGCTGTCAACAGGTTTCTTCTTGAGTGGAGACGTCCTTTACAAGAGAAACCATGACTTGGTACTCCTCAGGTGTGTAACAGGAGAAGAATCAGTAAAGATTATGCGAGATGTTCATGAAGGCTCATTTGGGGTTCATTCCAACGGGCACGCAATGGCTAGAAAAATCCTGAGAGCTGGATACTACTGGTTGCAGATGGAATCAGACTGTTACAGTTTTGTGAGAAGATGCCATAAATGCCAAATCTATGCAGATCACACCCATGTACCTCCAACTTCTCTGAATGTTTTGAGCGCACCATGGCCATTCTCAATGTGGGGCATGGACATCATTGGTCCCATTGAACCCAAAGCTTCCAATGGTCACCGTTTCATTCTGGTTGCTATTGACTACTTCACTAAGTGGGTGGAGGCTGCTTCTTATCCCAATGTAACGAGCTCAGTGATTGCTAAGTTCATCAAGAAAGACTTGGTCTGCCGCTACGGCCTTCCAAACAAGATTATCACAGACAACGGTAGTAATTTGAACAGCAGAGTGATGAAGGATTTCTGTAAAGACTTCAAAATACAACATCACAACTCTTCTCCCTACCGCCCAAAGATGAATGGGGCAGTTGAGGCAGCTAACAAGAATATCAAGCGGATAATACAGAAGATGGTCGTGACCTATAATGATTGGCATGAGATGCTCCCCTTTGCCCTGCATGGTTACAGAACCTCAGTACGCACCTCAACAGGGGCAACCCCTTACTCCCTGGTTTATGGGTCAGACGCAGTCCTCCCCATTGAGGTTGAAATACCATCCCTGCGGGTGTTAATGGAGACAAAACTTGATGAAGCAGAATGGGTTCGGTCTCGTCTTGACCAGTTGATTCTCATTGATGAAAAACGGGTGGCCGCAATGTGTCATGGACAGTTGTACCAACAGAGGATGAGGAGGGCTTTTGACAAGAAAGTCCGTCCTCGTGAATTCCAAGAAGGAGATCTTGTGCTCAAGCAGATCTTGCCGATTCAGACAGACTCTAGGGGCAAATGGGCTCCCAAATATGAAGGACCTTATGTGGTGAAGAAGGCATTCTCAGGAGGAGCTTTAATTCTGGCAAACATGGACGGAGATGAGATCCCAAATCCAGTGAACTCAGATGTGGTCAAGAAGTATTATGCCTAGAAAAATAGACGAAAAAAAAGAAAGATAAGCCAACAAAAATCAGCTCGCTAGGTTGAAAACCCGCGAAGGGCGACCTAGGCAAAATCAGAGTGTCCCGGTGGATTGAAAACCCGCAAAGGGCGATCCAGGCAAAAATTAGGGTCAGAAAACTTGGGCTTGAGAAAAGAAAAAGGCAATCAGCGTTCCGAAGGTTCGGATAAGGGGGTGATCAGTATTATGAGTATGGACGGTGGGCACCGTTACTTCAGAGATGGAACCACGAGATCTGTTCCTTTTGCTTGTATTTTTTGTAGTTTAAAAGAAAGATTGCAATGCACTTTCGATTGGCGTGACTTTCTGCACGTCCAATTTCTATATCAATAATAGTCCAACTTTTCTTTCATATGTGTGCTTTTCGTGTCTCTGCTTTCATCTATTTAGTTTCTTTCAAAATAATAACTTTTACGATTGATGAAATCGAATTGCAAAACATGTGCACGTTCAGAGCATTACAGGATCATTGCGAAATCTTTGAAAAAATACAGAAAGAAGTGATTTCCCAAGTGAATAAAATTGCGAAAAAAACAGTCGTGACGAACCAGTGTGAAATCCTCGCGGGATCATCGTCCTGGAACTGCCTTCGTCCGGCAGATCGATTTAACCAGCAAAAAAAGAATGCCAAAGAAAAAAAAAACAAATAAGCAGAAAAAAGAAAGCTGCTTAAAGAAAACAAACAGAGTAAACAAAAACAAAAAAGCAGAAAAAAGAAAGCTTCTTAAAGAAAACAAACAGAATAAATAAAAAAAAAACAAAAGAGAAAATCACAAAAGACGGAACATAAAAGAATACAACATCTTCACATCATTCATCATATCATCCATACCATTCGTCACTCCATTCGCATCTCAGAAGAGCGAAAGAATAACAAAAGAAAAAGAAGTGAATGAGGAATCAAACAGAAAAAGCATCCCACCAAAATCAATCATCGCATTCATGTGCATCCAAATACCCAAATGCATGCATTTCATGCACCATTCAAGAAGTTACTTCGGACCAGGGAGTCCCAAAAATCTCATTTTTAGAAAATCACCATGACACTGAGTTAGTAAACTCCATCAACCCCTAGTTAGTAAACTCCATCAACCCATAGTTAATAAACTCCATCAACACAGAGTTAGTGAAGTCCTTCCACAGATCACAACATCGTGTACGATCGCGCGATGGATCCATCCGACTTCGTTAAGTCCTTCAGTTTAGTTGTGTCAGCCTAAGGCATAACGTAAATCCATTGATCAAATCAGTTCCGGACCTGATGTTGATCGGCCGCTCGAAAAGGCCACCCCCAAAGCTCGGACTCGACCAGAGTTCGTTAGAAGGTTTTTAGGCAACCTCCGAATCCCCAATTTACCGCTTTTTCCAATTCACCGTTTTTCCCGATTTACTGCTTTCCCGTTAATGCGACAAGTGTTGATCCCCTTCCTCAAAAGGAAAATAACAAAAAGAAAATTTGAGCTTTTCTGGAGCGGACAAAATTAGTGTTATTTCTATATCTTTATTTCCATTTCACCAACAAATATGAAAAGGCCAAGTCATATTTCTTGGCGAAATGTGAAATAAAGAGGGGCAGCTGTAATACCCCAATTTTGTCCGACTAGTTTATCAAAAATAAAATAAAAATTGTCTTTCCGTGAACACGAAGTTCTAACGGTATTTTGTCTGGCAGTTGAAAGAAACTCAAAGCATAGGTCGAGGTATACGCGCATTATTCTTGACAGCGTACGCGCCTCATTCTAATGATCTTATACTGCTTCGTTATTGTCGTGTTTGCGAGTCTTTTTCTTTATCGTATGTGATGTCAGTCCTAATCGCATGTGCGTGTGACTCCTAATTAAGTGGGCGTGTTTGTTTAGATGCGTGTCTCTTTCAGACGCGTGTGTTTATTTGAGTGTGCGTATTCATCCTCATTAATGCAAATTAAACTGCTGGTCAAGTGCGTGCTTGTACGAGAATCAATGAATTGCGCGTTTTGCTTGAAGGTTTTTGGTAGTTTAGCGTTATTGTTATTGGTCTCATTTGTTTTGGTTAATTAGTAGTCATCAATAAAGAGGAAAAATAGGAGAAATAGTCAAATAGTGTCTTGTTTAAATCTGTTTTTTTTTATTATTAAAAAATAATACAAAATTACATTATTTCCTCTTTGTTGTTACACATAAAAAACATAAAAAAATAAACAAAAAGAAGTCAAACAAAAAAACAGAAGAGCAACGTCTTGCTGGTTGTTCTGATAACAGCATGCATTTTGAGCTCCAAGCTCAACTTGCCTTCTCCTTGTCTCTTTGGTTTCTTATCATTTTTGGCAAAGACATCTCACCATCTTGGCAGTCCCTACTCCACCTCTGATGCTCACCAGATGCAGTTATGCTTTATGGTCTCCCATGAGTATCGCTCAGCTGCATCTCACCCACACCTACACCACAGAAACCCATTATAAATAGAGACACAGCAAGCACAAGGGAGGGGGGGGGCCATAATCAGTAACAGATATACAGATACAAAAAAGACATCAACAGAGATACACACAAATAGAGAGCAACCAGTTTCAAAAATAGAGAGAACAAAGGAGTTTGAGGTCAAAAAAAAAGAAACGCAGTGTTGAGAAGCGGTAGCAGGGATAACAGCTTGGGGACGATTTCAGAAGCGGGAATAAAGGTTGGTCCAAAATTCGATTTTAGTGTTATGCTTCTTAGTTTTAGTTCACTGCCAGAATATCACAAAATCTGAACTTATGGTTTTAGCCATGAAATACGTCCAGTAGTAAAAATTAGGTTCTGAATTCATTAACAAAAAAATAGTAAGGGAACTTGGGGTTGAGTTGAGAACCGAAACAGATAAATAAAACAAACAAACAGTAATAGAGAAATAGCAAAGGGTAGAGTTGGAGCTAGGAATCACAACACTGAGAAGTAAGATCAAAGTCGAAAGATAAAAATTTCAAGATTTGAAAAACCATAAGAAAAAATCATAGAAAAAGGGAATAGAGGTAAAAAGAGAAAACAGTAAAAAAAAACGAACCTGAGGCGCAAAATCAACCTCCAGTTGCTATCCTCGAAGCGTCACCGCCAATAGCCCTTCGAAGTCGTGGCGACCCCGTTTCCACCACCGCGTTTAGCCCGCCAACACAATACACCGCCACCCACGGTCTCCACTGTCCGTCACCGTGTCTCCACCGTCCGCCACCGTGTCTCCACAACCTCCCCCAAAACGACAGCGCCTCACCTCTTTCGGTTTCGCTCTCGCTCACACCACCCCTCACACTACACCACAGTAGCCATCTTCGCCACCCACACCTCCATAGCAAACCCCCCAAACACCATCAACCCCTCACGGCCATCCACCTCCAAACCGTCCACCACCACTTTTCGTCTTCTCGCTCCTCGCTCCCAACCACCGTACCATACTCCACCGTCAACACCACACCCAACCGACGCCGTGAGGGAGCGGATCTGTGAAAGAGTGAACCGCCGTAAGAAGAGAAGAAGAAGATCGGCCCGGCGAGAGGGTGTAGGGGACGACAGTGAGGAGAGGAGATCTAGAGTTAGAGAAATAGAGATTGAGAATGGAGGAGGGTGAGGTTCGGTCGCAGCAAGGAGGGAGAGAGAGAGGAATTAAGGTTTGGCCATTTTTAGGGGTGGGGCGCCGTGGAAGTGGAAAGAGGAAATTAGGGTTACTAAATTTGGGTTTTGCTTTTATAGCATGACACAAGGGTAATTTCGTCTTTTCACATGTTTTTTATTATTCAGATTGTTATTTACACCCTACGGTTCACTACGCGCACCCCCCCTGAGCCCATCAGAAAACTAAAAAACGTGGGCCTGCTCGCTAAGGATGATGGGCTACTGTTTACACCCCAATCTTAATAATACAGCCTCCCTGCTACTTGCACCCCCATTTTACTATTTCACCCCCTGTTTCTCTTTTCAAATTTTATTTCTTTCCCCTAGATAAACGTTTTTTTTTACAAACCCTTTTTTCCCAAATAATAAATTTTCTTTTCCCTAAACGAACTTATTTTTTCTCAAACTTTTTTTAAATGATGGATAAATGTTTCCCCGAACAAAAATCAATCCAATTGCAAGTTCCTTTCATCACGACGTTCTCTCCAATTAAAATCAACGAAAACACTTTTCAAAAACAAATCTTTTCAAACGTCGAAATCAAAAGTAATCATCACTAATGATCACTCGCGCCATTGCCGTTTGATTGTGGGCGATGATTTCATTCCTGTGGGAGCTAGTAGTGTGGCCACTTTAAACCGTTGTTGTTTGGTCCTCACAAACGCTCTCCTTCAATTGCGAAAACCTTTTCAATGCTCAAAATAAAAACCGATTATCATTAATCATCACTCGCGCCGTTGCCGTTTGGTCGTTGATGATAATTCATTTTCATAAGAGTTAGTAGTGCGACCACTCTAAACCATTGTTGTTTGGTCACTGCGAACGCTCAACCCCTTTGCGAAAAACTCCAAAAAGATTAAAAAACAAAAACCCTTTTCAGGACACACAAGAACTACGTAGCTTTGAATTCTCAATCGCACCAGGAGATACGTAGGAGCGAGAGGCTAACTCTCGTCAAGCGCCAAAAATAAAAATTTTCATTAAGTCTTTTCACTCTCTCTTCGAAAAAGGGCAAATTTAAGTATTTTCCAAATCAGCACTTAAAACCACACGTTTAATTAAAGGTTCCCTTTCGATAGAAAGGAGATGTGGGGTGCTAATACCTTCCCCATGCCTAACCGACCCCCGAACCCAAATTTTCCAGTTTCTAAAAGGCCGTTCGTTTTCCAAAAAGGTTTTCTTCAATATTTTCCTTATAAAAAAATATTGGTGGCGACTTCATTGATTTTTAAAAAGGTTGTAAACGAAGAAAGATTCCCTCAGGGACTTTTTCGGGCGCAACAGCTACCCACTAGGAATGGCTTGCCACTTTGATGAGAACCTAGGAAAGACCACCTTGGAATTGAGATTTAGAGAAGGATATTGACGCCACACTAAAGAAAAGATGAGAATGTGAGTGATAAGTCATGGATTTTTGATCGCCACAAGTTGCCTTGATAAGATCGAATATGGTTCTTTTACCCAAGAACACAAGGGAAGCTCTCACAAGTGGAGGAAACTCATTTTTCATTCTTGATTCAAGTCTGATTTTTACATTCTAGATAGGCACATATATATAGCCTTTTTGGGCAGCATGGAGTGGTAAACAAAAGGTCACTTCTAAGTGACATTATTCTTAATGATAGTCTTAACTATCTTTACTTAGTTGCTTATAAATACCTTAACTAAGTGACTAATCAAATAAAACTTATAAGTGGATATTCAGAAAGCACTAAACCTATCTAAAGAGTCACCAATAGGGGTGTTCAAAACCGAACCAAACCAATAGAAAACCGCAAACCGAACCAAACCAAACCGAAAACCGCAAAAAACTGCTTCTTATTGGTTTAGTTCGGTTCTTTTTTTCATTGCACCGCGCGGTTTGGTTCGGTTCGCGGTTTTGATTATAGAAACCGAACCAAACCAAACCAAACCGCAAGTAACACTAAGACTTATTGACTTACAACATTCCTTACTAACTTACTAGCCCAAATGCAACTAAAACTCAACTCTCACTCACTTACTAGCCCAAATACAATTAATTCTTTGATTCACTTACAAACAATCTATATTGTTATGCTATATTTTAAAATTACAATAAAATATTTAATTCAAATTATTTTAGAGATTGTCTTAACTTTCTTAAAAGAATTAAAAGAGCATAATTTCTATATTACAAATATTAAAAGATTTATGTTAGCCATTTTTTATGTTAGTTAATTTTAACTTCGTTTTAAATTATGTTTTGTCTTGGAAAAAACCGAACCAACCGAACCAATCCAAACCGCATTAGTTTGGTTTGATTTGGTTCGGTTTTATTTTAGGAAGCCAACCGAACCAAACCAATCCGCGAACACCCCTAGTCACCAAGGCATGCAAACCAATGGTTTCCTCTTTTTATTACATAAATTAAAATAAAAACATTAAAAACTTCACCAAAATTTGTCTTCACCATCCAGCCCGTTTTTCTCTATGATAATAACCGAATCTAAAATAATGGCACAAATAAAAGTTGTAGAAATCTTTCTTATCTTTCTAGCACATCAAGAAACGCACCAATCTGACTTCTATATCTCGAGAACGAATCAAAACAAGACAGATGTATCATTGTTAATAAAAATCTTTTTTTCAACAGCTCCCATTTTTCCACCATGAGCTTGATTTTTTTTTTGTCAAGGGCATCTATTGTAGGTTGTCATCATTCTCTCCTTCTTCGAGAAAATTCGACCTCGAATTTATACCCTTTGGAAATCATCGTCATCCTCCAGGTTCAAACACAATTCTGTGAAACTTTTGGGGTACGACACGTGGAATTGTTGTTTCATGTTCCTTCAAAATAGAATAAGCATTGCTACATACAGAAGTAGCATTAGTAGGAAAACAAACACTATTTTGAAGAAAGATATTTGTAGGATTCCATGACAATAATTCCTCTTTCCCCACATGTTCAATTACAAGCCAACTTTCAACTTTTATTTTCATATTTTCCTTTCTCTTTTTGTTTTTATTTTCTTCTTCAAAATGAGATATATTATTTTTGACACCCTCTTGCTCTTTTCCCTTTAATTTGAATTCCTCTTGAATTCTCTCAAAACTAGAATTTATCTTTTCCGCACCAACTTCTCTTGGAGATAAAGATACATGTGTAACTTGAAGAGCACTAGAAGTAGAAGAAGAAATAACAAGTGACTTTTGGGAAGTCACAAGAATGCTCTCAATTTCTTTCTCTTTTTTCATCAATTCTTTTTCTCTCAATTCCTCACTTTTTTCTTTCTTTTCACTCTCTTTTTCTTTGTAATTCTCTTCGGCTTTACGGAGATCCTGTAACACCCTCAAAATAATTAATCGAATTATTTGGGTGTTAACCCAATTGAATTAATTTAGTACTTGACTGGTAAATTTATTGAGTGCTAAAATTAATTATTGGTTGTCATCGGATCGTTAACCGGATAATACGGATCAAGGAAGTTTTGGAATCGAAATAAGAGATTTAGATCAATATGGTAATTTGACCACGTTAACACTTATATATTAAATAAAAATATGTGTATGCGTGTGTGGGTGTGTGTGTATAAGAGAGAAAGAATTAAAAGAAAATAAAAGAAAGAGAGAAAGAAGAAGGGAAGCGAGAGATACAGAGAAGAGAAAAGAGAGAAAAGAGAAAGAAGAGGAAAGGGGCATGGAGGAAGAAGAGGAAAAAGGGAGGACTTAGGCTCATCAAAACGACTTCCTTCCAACATGAAAAACGTTCAGCGTTACTTCCTCTTCGATTTTGTACCAACATCAACATGATCAACTCACTCTCTCTCACTTGGCCATTTTCGAAATTTGAAGGGAATGGAGATATTTGGTGGTTCAAGCTCAAGGATAGCTTGGGATGGTGTTTGGCGCGAACCCAAGGATGGTGGATCGGTTATTGAAGTGTGATTGGAAGATTGGAAGCTAGTTGGATGAGTTGGGATTGAAAAATCAAGATTTGGGGTTATGTGTGAATAGTGATTCGAAGGTTGAAGATGATGAATAGTATTTGTTGATTCAAGAGCGATTAGGAGCGAACCCGAAGCGTATCAAGTGCGAGACGAAGTTCAATTTCGCGAATTGGAAGTTGGTTGGTATTAGGGTTCGAATGGGGAATTTCGAGGAATTCGGTATTTCGGTCAAAAAGGCGCCTCGGTCGAGCGGATTTGAGCGTCGTCGGAACGGAAAGTTTATGCGGGGAATGTTCGTGTGGTTACTCAGTGAATTCGGCTCGATCGTGGTTCACACTTCAAGGGTGAGTTTTACTCACGTTTAGGTTTTTGAATTTAATAAACAAAAATTGTGAAATGTGTTTCGGTTTGGTTCGTGTCGAAAACGTATTTTGTACGAAAATCACGTTTTAGGTCCAATCGGTTTTTGGATTGTTTGATTGATGATCATTGTTGTTTGAATATGTTTTTGGACTGTGTTTATGTTGGGACTGGACTGGAACAGGTATCGGAATTGGTCGGAACGACGAAAAATGCGAAAACGGGATAAAATACAATGCTGTCAAAAGCGCACGACCCGTGCGTCCCAGGCGCATGGACCGTGCGTGTCATTCTGTTTCTGTTTTCAAAAATGCATTACAGGGCGCACGACCCGTGTGTAAGGGCGCACGAACCGTGCGCTGTGGTCTGTCCAAATTTTCCAATCTTGCCCGAAACGATCCCGATCGATTCCAATCCTCTTTTAATCCTTTCCTAACCCTTTTACAATGATATTAGGCTTATAAGGCCATGATTTTGAGTATGTTTCAAAAGGGTTTTATAAAATACTTTTGAAGTTGAAATTCTTTCGAAAAGCCGAACAATAGTACACGTGTGCGGATATGTTTTATTGATAACAAAGCGGACTATGAGTCCTACGTGGTAAAGTATAATTTGAATGGACTAAATATTCATATGATTGTAGATATATGTTTAAATATATATCGAGTTGGGTGACGACCCATTGTTCGACATACTAGGCGGGGCAGTCATGCTCCCCCACCCTAGGCTCCGTGCCAATAGCACTGGATTGCAGTCGGTGTTATGTCATGAGTTTGTTGTACGTACACCGGGGTTTAGCACTTTCTTGCAGTCGGTGTCGTATTGTGCGATACACCAGGGTTTAGCACTTTATTGCCGTCGGTGCCGCACTTTGTTTGTTCACGTTCACCGGGGGTTAGCACTTTATTGCAGTCGGTATCGTGTTGATTTTAAAAAGAATTATTAATTGAACCGAGAGAGTTAGTAGGGGTCTCGGTAGAACTCACTGAAATTGTATCTCACTGTTTAAATGTTGTTGTTTTACAGAGACACAGGGACAGCGGAAATCCAAGAGGCACGAGTAGGTTGAGCTCGGACTGGTTGCTGATAGCATAGCTTTATGTTTAAGCTTATTTCCCTTTTGTTGTTTGTATACTAAAATGCTATGTATTTAGTGTATATCTTTCTCCCGCTTTCTTGTATGATACTGAATACTATAGATGCTGATGGTATGTGGTCTGAGAACCATATTGTCTTGTTGTAAATAAGACTGTTTGGGTTATATTCAGCGAAAAATTTATAGTGATATTCAGTGTCTAAGCAGGAAATATATCTCTGATGTGTTACTAATGTGCACTTGGGTATTTTTAGTCAATAGAAATACCGGGGTGTTACAGATCCGCCCATAATATTTCATTACTAGCAGCAATATCTCTTTCCATTTTCTCCTCCCTTCTCATTCTTCTTTCAATCTCTCTATCAGCCCTTCTATTTTCTTTTTGTGTTTTCTCCTTTTCTCTATCTGTTTTCTCATGTGTTTTCTTCAGCCAATCACCAGTCTTATATTTTTCAAGTGGAATTGTAACACATTCATCTTTATAATCCATGTATCTATATCTAGAATTCCACATGATGAAAAGAAAATAAGATAGATATTATTGAAATTAAACGGACCTTTCCAATTGCTGCGTATTTCACCCGGATGAGGAAACCAGCAACTTGGCTTTGATACCAAATGATGAGAACCTAGGAAAGACCATCTTGGAATTGAGATTTAGAGAAGGATATTGACGCCACACTCAAGAAAAGATGAGAATGTGAGTGATAAGTCATGGATTTTTGATTGCCACAAGTTGCCTTGATAAGATCGAATATGGTTCTTTTACCCAAGAACACAAGGGAAGCTCTCACAAGTGGAGGAAACTCAATTTTCATTCATGATTCAAATCTGATTTTTACATTCTAGATAGGCACATATATATAGCTTTTTTGGGCAGCATGGAGTGGTAAACAAAAGGTCATTTCTAAGTGACATTATTCTTAATGATAGTCTTAACTATCTTTACATAGTTGCTTATAAATACCTTAACTAAGTGACTAATCAAATAAAACTTATAAGTGGATATTCAGAAAGCACTAAACCTATCTAAAGAGTCACCAAGGCATGCAAACCAATGGTTTTCTCTTCTTATTACATAAATTAAAATAAAAACATTAAAAACTTCACCAAAATTCGTCTTCACCATCCAGCCTATTTTTCTCCATGATAATAACCAAATCTAAAATAATGGCACAAATAAAAGTTGTAGAAATCTTTCTTATCTTTCTAACACATCAAGAAACGCACCAATCGGACTTCTATATCTCGAGAACGAATCAAAACAAGGCAGATGTATCATTGTTAATAAAAATCTTTTTTTCAACAGCTCCCATTTTTTCCACCATGAGCTTGATTTTATTTTTGTCAAGGGCATCTATTGTAGGTTGTCATCACACTTCCTAGTTCATTGCAATTGACTAAGAATATATTAGGAATAGGATAGGATTGGATAGCCACTTCCTAGTTCATTGTAAGTGATTAAAAATAAATTAGGAATAGGCCAGGATTTGCTAGCCACTAGGAAGGGCTAGCCACTTCCTAGTTCATTGTAAGTGATTAAGAATAGATTAGGAATAAGATAGGATTGGCTAGCCACTTCCTAAATCATGCAAGCCACTTCCTAGTTCATTGTAAATGATTAATAATAGATTAGGAATAGGCTAGGATTAGCTAGACACTAGGAATGGCTTGCCACTTTCTAGTTCATGCTAGCCACTTCCTAGTTCATTGTAAGTGATTTAGAATAGATTAGGAATAGGATAGGATTGGCTAGCCATTTCCTAGTTCATTGTAAGTGATTAAGAATAGATGAGGAATAGGCTAGGAGTTCCTACTCACTAGGAATGGCTTGCCACTTCCTAGATCATTGTAAGTGTAACATCCCTAATTTTTTTAAGACTCGTACTGTAACGTCCAAAATAATTTAATTAATTTATTTAATTGAATTATTTAGGTATTTATTAGTTTAGTTATATTAAAATAATAATTGGGTGTTTTAATTAATTAGGGCGTGTTAATTAGTAATTGGGTCAAGCTGTGGAGGAAAGCCCGCGATCCAGATCCACTAACCTAGGCGCATACTTAAGCCAAAAAAATTAGAGTTTGGCTCATTTTGTGCAAAAAAAGAAAGAAATTGCGAAGAGGAGAGAAAGAGAGAAGGAGGGGTGGCGATTTCAAGAGAGGAGGAGAAGGGGGGTTTCGCGAATCAAGGAGAGAAGAACGAGAGAAGCTCGGTTGCTGTGGTTTCTTGGTGTTCCCGTGGAGAGATCATCATCTTCGGAAAATCTAAGGTAAGGGGGGTCTCATAGTATAAAGGGTTATATGATGGGTAGTATATAGGAGGGTAGAACCTATGATGCCTAGGAGTTGTTTGATAATATGCATAAGTATGTGATGTTGAGATTGGTATTTGGTGATTGATCACAATGAGTTTTACTTGCTTATGGTCTTTTGTGCGTTTCTGGACACTGTTTCGGTCCTTCTAAAACTGGTACTGTTCGGTTGATCCAAAAATTATGTGGCTGATTGTTTTTGAAAATAGACTTAAAGACGGTTGTTTTGGCACTGGTTCCGTTCAATATGGAGTTGTGTAGCTCAAGTTATGAGTCTCCAAAGTTAGGTCAAAATTCTGGAATCAAACTGTGAGTAGGTTCGGTTTTTGTAGGTTTTGTGTTCTCAATCGAACTCCATTTTGAATGATTCTTGTTTAATTGGAAAGTATACTTAGTTCTATATGATATAGGCACTGGTTTCACGAAATTTCATTAACAAATGAGAAAGAAAATTTAGTTTCAAGTTGGGTAAAGAATTCTGTCCGATTTTGGTACCTCAGTGTAGTGTTTTGAAAAACTGTACCAACTGGATACTTATTTTGAAAAATGAAAATCATAGACAAAAACTACACTCAGAGAGCTTCCCAATGAGTGGTCTTTTGTTAAAATCCGATATCGTTTGCTATTTTAATTAATTCCCCGAAGTAGGTGCACTGCTGTAGAAAATTCTGCACTAGTGCTGTGCTGCGCCAGGGCGCCATGTTGCTGCCCTGTGTGCGCCAGGTTGCTTGCTGTGTTGCGCCCAGAGTGGCGCAGGTTGCCCAGAATGTGGCGCAGGTTGCCACAGGGCGCCAGGTTGCTTGCTGTGTTGCGCCCAGAGTGGCGCAGGTTGCCCAGAATGTGGCGCAGGTTGCCACAGGGCGCCAGGTTGCTTGCTGTGTTGCGCCCAGAGTGGCGCAGGTTGCCCAGAATGTGGCGCAGGTTGCCACCAGGCGCCAGTTTTAGTGTCTATGTTGCCTGTTGTGTTGCAGTTTGTGTCTTAGTTTGTATCTAGGACTGTGTTGCTGTTTGTGTCTTAGTTTGTGACTGTGTTGCTGTTTGTGTCTTAGTTTGTGACTGTGTTGCTGTTTGTGTCTTAGTTTGTGTCTTGGACTGTGTTGCTGTTTGTGTCTTAGTTTGTGACTGTGTTGCAGTTTGTGTCTTAGTTTGTGTCTAGGACTATGTTGCTGTATGACGCCACGTGCTGTCTGTTTTGGCGCCCAGGGTGGCCCAGTTTGCCTCAGGCGCCCTTTTATGTGCTGTTGGGCGCCAATGTGTTGTGTCTGTGTTGTTGGTGTTGTTTCCTAGGCGCCACTTTGTGCTACCTCAGTGCTGTGATGTTCTGTTGTGCCTAATAAGAATAAATTTGCTGTTCTTGTTGTTGAGTCAATGTGACTAAATCTTGTTGTTGTTGTTGCTGGGTCAAATATGACCAAAACACGATGATGACGTGGTTGGGTCGAATATGACCAATGATGATGTTGTTGACGTTGTTGGGCATAGCATGATTATGTTGTTGATTGTTCCGATGCATTGTACATGGTGTCTCATGCATGGCATAATGCATTATTACGTTGATGTAGGCTTCGGCCATACAGCTTTGCTCAGTGTTGATGATGAAGCCACAAAGGCTATTTACGTTGATTGGTACCACATGCATATACCCGTCGGTGTGGGTTGCATTTCATACATACACGTTGTACCCATGGTGTCGTTGCTTGTAGTTTTGCTTATGTTGTTACTTGTTGGTGTTGCTCCGTGATAGTTGTACTTATGACTGTTGATGTGCTATGGTAGTTATAGTTGCCTATTCTCTAGTATATTATCTATCATATATGCTTTTATGCTGTTAGAGACTCACCCTTTCTGTTTGAATGTTACCTCTACGTGGGTAACGTGCAGGTAGTCGCAAATGAAGACCAAGGGTCTTTTAGTAGCCGAGTCAGTGTCGTCTCTGATACGTAGCACCCGGGGAGGGGAAGAACACTGTTTTCAATTGCTTGTTGCATTAGTTGTTTTTGAAACATGGATAGGTGGTTTGAAGTATTTGAACAAATATTCGGGGTTGTAAACTAAGTTGATGTTGTTCTTCCACGTTTTTACTTGATTATATGTTGTTGGCTTTTGAAATGTTGCATGTGACGCTCCATTGCCTGTTTTAAGTTTAATTTCCGCACTCTGATATGTAATAAAACGAACGGGTAGAATTGGGATGTTACATAGTGGTATTAGAGCAATGGTTGGTCCATCCGGCCAAGTCGTCGAGTCGTTGTCTCGGTTAACGACCAACTGTTGTCTTCTAGTCCTAACCATTGGTTGTGTTGTAGTGATGTTCCTGCAGGTACAGGTAAACAGAAGCTGCTGATGGTAAGTGAACTAGTGGGGGAGATGCCCCTACTGGTATTGTGTGATGTATTGTGTTCTGATGTGTGAACTCTGTGCCCTTTGTGTTGGATTTTATTTTTAACCCTCTTGTTGTGCCCATATGCTTCTAGTAATTTGCATTGTTGCTTGTTACGCTGTCATACCCCAATTTTGTCCGGCTTAGGTCCAAACCCTAATTTTCCACACAAAAATAAATTATGCATTTCGGATCCTTGAAATCGCTCCAAAGTTTCTGAAATCATTTTTAGGGTTACAATGCACTTTTTAGGAAATTAGGGTTTTGAAAAATATGTTATGCCTGCATGGCAAGCTTTGGAAAATATTTTATGCATGCATGGCAAAGACCTAAAAACGTTTTTGTGGAAAGCAAGAATTGATTTCTATTCTGTTCCAATGGCCAGAATCGATTTATACTATTTTGTAAAGACCATGAAATCGATTTTCAAGATCTTCTATAGGCCATGAATCGATTCCTCCTTATTTTATCAAAGCATGAAATCGATTTTCAAGCTCTTCTATAGGCCATGAATCGATTCCTCCTTATTTTATCAAAGCATGAAATCGATTTTCAAGCAATTTTAAAGAGCCAAGAATCGATTCCTCACTCATCTAACTAAGCATGGAATCGATTCATGTGATTTTTCAAAGGCAAGGAATCGATTATACACTTGTTACACTTCATCAAACAATCGATTCATCCTTGTAATAAATGTTTTTTAAAAAATTCTACGCTTTCCTAAGCCTATAAATAGGCAGCCTCAAGTCACATTTTGACGGAGACATTTCACGAGATCAGAGAAGACAATTTTCGCAAATCTCATTTTCCAGAAACCCATTTTTGTGAGATCCCTCACATTTTAGAAAAAAAAACTCTTCTACGCTTTATTTTTTTGCTCTATTCGTTCCGTTGGTCCGTCCGAGCTGATCTTCTGCAAGAGTTAGTCGGGGTTGCGTTCTTCAAGATGTAATATCTGCCTTCATCAGAGGTATTTCTGTCTTTACATTTGTTAATATTTAGTTATTGTGATCCGTGCCAAAATTGCCCTATGTGATTTAACTTAGCTATAGTGTTTATTTACTTGTTCTTGTATATTATCGTCCATTGTTGATGATGAACCAAAAGGATTCCCACTTATGCCTAGTGCATCATGTTCTAAGTGGTGAAGATGGTCTCAGATGATTCAACTTGCCCCTTTCAAACCCTTTCAAAAACATTTTTCATTAGAACTACGTCGCTTTGATTCCCATTTGGGATACGTAGGAGCGAGTCACATTCTCGTCAAGCGCCACAAATAAAAATCCTTTTCACCACCCTAAACCAATCATTTTCATAAAACAAACAAAAATCATTTTCAAACCCATTGTTGCTAGTAGCTCATCAGAGCCTTTGTTCGTTTAGCTATTAGTGGCAATGTCCTTTTCTCCTAAAAATAATAAACGATGATCCATCATAACCTTTGTTAGTTTGATCATCGTGCGAATCAATCTCTTTCGAAAATCACTTTCAAAAAAGATAATAAAACGAGTTGTTATCAAATAGTCCATCAAAACCTTTGTTCGTTTGACTAGCGGTACAACTCTCTTTTTTGAGTATTTAGTAGTGATTCGTCATAGCCTCTGCTAGTTTAATCATTCACTAATGCTCGTCCTATTTCAAAAACTCACCAAAAAAAGGTAAAAAACAAAAACTTTTCAAAAAGACAACCAAGAACTACGTAGCTTTGAATTCTCCATCGCACCGGGAGATACGTAGGAGCGGGCCAGGTCCCGTCAAGCACTTTTTTCTAAAAACCCTTTTTCCCCCTTTCTCACCTAAAATAAAATTTCCATTAAGTTTTCCCATTCATCTTCAAACAAGGAATAAATAGGCAAATCTAGGTATTTTTCAAATCAAACGTTAAAACCACACATTTAATTAGAGGTTCCCTTTCGGTAGAAAGGACGTGCGCGGTGCTAACACCTTCCTCGCACGTAATCGACCCCCGAACCTATATCTCTAGTTTTCAAAAGACCATCCGCCTTGTCCAAAAGACCTTTTTTCAATGTTTTGGTCTTAAAATTAAAATATTGGTGGCGGCTCCAAAATTTTTCCACGTTGTACATTGAGAAACCCAACCGCGGGGGATTTTTCGGGGTGCAACAGCTGGCGACTCCACTGGGGACACTTTTTAAAAGACGAGGGTCAAGCCTAACTAATTTAAATGTGTGGTTTAATGTATTGTTGATTTGATTAAAACCTTGTTTGCCTTTCTTTCTTATCATTGATGGTAGGCATACACGTTTGTCTTCTTTGTTGTTCCCTATCTCTTCTTTTTATCCTTTTCCTTTTATATGCTTATGCTCATGCATTCTTCCAACCCCCATGTTCCCTTCTTTCTTTGCTCCTTTTCTTCAAGGTAAGCTCATGCATTTCTCCCCAATTCTATCATGTCCCTTCTTCTCAGCTCCCTTTCTGAAGTAAGTAATGTGTTTGTTGTTGGTACCCTATGTTGCACCCCGAAAAATCCCGCTTGGGGTTTCTCAATGTACAACGTGGAAAAATTTTGGAGCCGCCACCAATATTTTAATTTTAAGACCAAAACATTGAAAAAAGGTCTTTTGGACAAAGCAGATGGTCTTTGAAAACTAGAGATATAGGTTCGGGGGTCGATTACGTGCGAGGAAGGTGTTAGCACCGCGCACGTCCTTTCTACCGAAAGGGAACCTCTAATTAAATGTGTGGTTTTAATGTTTGATTTGAAAAATACCTAGATTTGCCTATTTATTTCTTGTTTGAAGACGAATGAGAAAACTTACTGGAAATTTTATTTTTGGTGAGAAAGGGGGGAAAAGGGGTTTTTAGAAAAAAAGTGCTTGACGGGACATGGCCCGCTCCTACGTATCTCCCGGTGCGATGGAGAATTCAAAGCTACGTAGTTCTTGGTTGTTTTTGAAAAGTTTTTGTTTTTTTATCTTTTTTTGGTGAGTTTTTTGAAATAGGACGAGCATTAGTGAATGATTAAACTAGCAGAGGCTATGATGAATCACTACTAAATACTCAAGAAAGAGAGTTGTACCGCTAGTCGAACGAACAAAGGTTCTGATGGACTATTGATAACAACTCGTTTTATTATCTTTTTTTGAAAGTGATTTTCGAAAGAGGTTGGTTTGCACGATGATCAAACTAACAAAGGTTATGATGGATCATCGTTTATTATTTTTAGGAGAAAAGGACATTGTCACTAATAGCTAAACGAACAGAGGCTCTGATGAGCTACTAGCGACAATGGGTTTGAAAATGATTTTTGTTTGTTTTATGAAAATGATTGGTTTAGGGGGATGAAGAGAATTTTTATTTGTTGCGCTTGACGAGAACATGGCTCGCTCCTACGTATCCCAAACGGGAATCAAAGCGACGTAGTTCTAAGGAAATTGTTTTTAAAAGGGTTTGAAAGATTTTTGGAAAAAGGGTGAAGGCACTATCAATGATTGATTACAAAAGTTCAAGCACATTCACTAATCACGAAATCATGCATATGTGGAACATTTAATCAAGACTAAACATGCCAATATGATCAAAAGACCCACTTATCAGGGATGCAAGGTAAAGTTCTCAAAGCAAGTGTGTGTGTAGGAAGGAGTGTATTTACCCTAATGACTCTATGCTACAACAGGCATGTAGACTTACGTCTTCATTAGGAGGTCATACTAAGCAAGTGTGTGTGTAGGAAGGAGTGTATTTACCCTAATGACTCTATGCTACAACAGGCATGTAGACTTACGTCTTCATTAGGAGGTCATACACATGGATGGAATGGCATATTGAATTGAGACATTTAAAATGCATAAAAAACAAGCAAGCAATTGATCATAGGCATAGAATGATCTTAATTAAACTGAGGAACATATGAGCAACGATTTCTCAATAACATGAACGAAAGGGGAAATTGCGTCAAGGCTAAGGTAAGCTTATCCTTTGCATTCATGAATATGTGCCCAAAGGTTAGTAACACAATCAAAGAGGAGGGAGCATCAAGGTTTTGGGAAACCCATCCTTTGCAATAACCCATGGACCTTAAACCACAAACCTAACTATCTTTTATTCATTAGGAAGTTAAAAGGGGGAGGTTGAATCATCTGAGACCATCTTCACCACTTAGAAAATGATGCACTAGGCATAGGTGGGAATCATGTGGTTCATCATCAACAAGGACACTACAGCTAAATTAAATCACATAGGGCAATTTTGGCGTGGATCACAATGATTAAATTTTAACAAATGTAAAGACTGAAATACCTTTGATGAAGACAGATATTACAACTCTGAAGAATGCAAACCCCGACTAACCCTTGCAGGAGATCAGCTCAGACGGACCAACGGCACGAATAGAGCAAAAATGAAGTGTAGAACCGGAAAATGAGATTTGCGAGAGTTGTCTTCTCAGATCTCGTGAAATGTGTCTCTGGAGCAATTCTTCTCTGATCTTGTGAGATGTGTGTGTCTGTTTTCTGATTTCGTTTAATCTCCTCCCCAAATGTGATTTGAGGCTGCCTATTTATAGGCTTAGGAAAGCGTAGAATTTTTTAAAAAACATTTATTGCAAGGATGAATCGATTGTTTGATGAAGGCAAAATATAGTATAATCGATTCTTTGCTTTTAGAAAACATAGGAATCGATTCCTTGGGCTTTAGAAATTAGTGGGAATCGATTCTTGGACTTCCTGAAATGATAGAAATCGATTTCATTGTGTTTTAAAAAAGAAGGAAATCGATTCTTGAGACATCCTAAAAGGTAGGAGTCGATTTCATGTTTAGTTAAGGTAAGTGGGAATCGATTCTTGGCCTTTAGGAGAACTTAAAAATCGATTTCATGGCCTATGCAAGAAGTGGGAAATCGATTTTCAGGACATCCTAAAAGGTAGGAATCGATTTCATGCTTAGTTAAGGCAAGTGGGAATCGATTCTTGGCCTTTAGGAGAGCTTAAAAATCGATTTCATGGCCTATGCAAGAAGTGGGAAATCGATTTTTGGCCTTTGGAACACAATAGAAATCAATTCTTGCTTTCCAAAAAATGCTTTTAGGTCTTTGCCATGCATGCATAAAATATTTTCCAAAGCTTGCCATGCATGCATAACACATTTTCAAAAAACCCTAAATTCCCAAAAAATGATTTCAGAAACTTTGGAAGGGTTTCTAGGACCCAAAATGCAATGCATAAATTATTATATATTTTTTTTGTGTGGAAAATTAGGGTTTGGACCTAAGCCGGACAAAATTGGGGTATGACAGTTGCCCCTCTTTATCTGAATTTTAACGAGGAATATGAATTGGCCGAAACATATTCCAAGGAAAAATGATGATAAAGAATTCAGAAATTATACCGATTTTGTCCACTTGGGGAAACCCGAATTTTTTCTTTTCTTTTTCTATATTTTTTTGAATAGATGGGCTTGAGAACAAGCGGGGAACGGTTAACACCTGGCGCATTAACCGAGAGAGAGAATGACGGATCACTCGGGATCTGAAGGAGCACTAAGGCTCTGAAGGACCACTCGGGGTCTGAAGGAACACTAAGGCTCTGAAGGTCTAATTCGCAGTCGATGCTTGGCGCATTGATTGGAGTTAAACTGAAGGACCGACGAGGTCTGAAGGGCATGCCTAAGCCTGATGGACCAATGGGTCTGATGGAACGCAAACTAGCAACGGTACTAGTAAAACGGTCTGCTTGGGGGGGGGGCCTTTTCCGAGCGGCCATGATGGGTCAAGATCAGATCCGGAAATGATATGTTGACCATGAAGGACGTCCACTGTGTCTTAGGCTGACACAACTAGTCTGAAGGACCACTCGGGGTCTGAAGGACTTACCCGCAGCTCGAATGCGAGGTGAAGTCTGCTTTTGAAGGGACACTTGGGTCCTGAAGGGATTCACGAATCCTATTGGTTGATAGACACTTGGCGTGCAAACAGAAACGGTAAAATGGGCACTTGGCATGCAGAAGCAGGAAATAAAGCGGGCACTTGGCGTGCAAACAGAAAAGTAAATGGGCACTCGGCGTGCAGACAGAAGGGTAAAATGGGCACTTGGCGTGCAGATAGAAACGTAAAATGGGCACTTGGCGTGCAAAAAGCGGTAAAGAAAGCAGAAAAGAAGGAGCACTGAGGACTCAGGATGAGCGCGGAGGGCTCAGGATGAGCATAGAGGGCTCAGGGGGGAGCGCAGAGGGCTCAGGATGAGCGCAGAGGGCTCAGGATGAGCGCGGAGGGCTCAGGAGGAGCACAGAGGGCTCAGGATGAGCGCAGAGGGCTCAGGGGGGAGCACAGAGGGCTCAGGATGAGCACAAAGGGCTCAGGGGGAGCACGGAGGGCCCAGGAATTCTGCTGATTGGTTGATTTGAAATGACCGATGCTGCTGCACTGGATTGAGGTACCTGCATACGTCAGTTGATGGCAAGGAATAGTGCATGGAGTATGGGTGCATGTTATGCAAGGGCATGTTATGCATGTGCATGCAATGCTATGATTTTGGTGTAATGATGAATGTGGAAGATGCGGTTATGCAAATGTAATGCAGATGTATGCTACGTGGATGCATGTGACGCTGATGCATGCAATGCTGGACGCTTTTGATATTCTCTTTTGGCTTTCCTTCATGGTTGCCTTTTTTATTTATGAAGTGCGGGTATGCCAATGCAATGCTTGAGAGTTGTGAAATGCTTTGGTTTATTTGATGGAATGCTAAATTATGGACTCGACATTAGTCTGATTTAAGGATCACAACGAGTCTGGTTTATGGGCCGACAAGCCTGGATTATGGAGCAATATGTGTCTGCATACTGGTCTGATTTATGGACCCTAAAGGTCTGGTTTAAGGACACAAAGGTCTGGTTTGACCGCATGGAATGCCAGTGTATGCAATGGAAGGCTTCGTTTTGTTTTTTCTATGAGATGCATGATGCAAATGCCATGATTGCTATTTTCTTTTTCTTTCTCTTATGATGAATGCAAATGCCTGAATTTCTCTTTTTCTTTACTTTATTATCATTATTTTTATGTCTGATAAATGCATGATTTTATGCATGATGAATGTAATGCATGACTGTGTTTGTTTGTTGCCTTTTTTTTGCTTATTATTTTTTTTTATTTTTTTTTTATTTTATTTTTGCTGGTTCAGCCAACCCGCGACACTCATGACGCGAGACTGAGGAACCTGTTGGACTTGCGGGGCTTATGGGCCGAGTGCATGTTGGTCTTGACTTTGCTGGTTTGAAGCAATCGTGGATGTAGTTGCTTTCTCTTGCATGATTGACTGATTTTGAGGGTGTGCTTTCTCTCAGGACTCTTAAGAATCTCGTAATGATTTGCAATGCTCTATGATATATGCACATGTTTTACAGTTCAGGACCATTATCATCATAAAACGTTTATTTTGAGCAGAAAAAGCAGAAAATAAAAGAGTGAACAGATACGAGAAATTTGAACTTTATTAATGCGGAAACCGGTCGCACAAGAAGTTACGCCGATTGTTTATTACACTTGAAAGTTTAAACTGTAAAAAAAAAAAAACACGAAAAAGGAGAGGAGCCAATTTCTGACTGTCCGTCTCTGTGGAACAGTGCCAAACATCTATGTCCTTGACCTTGATCACTCCCTCATCCAAGCTTGTAGGAGAGTTGTATGCCTTTCTTTACTTTCCATGCCTAAGTTTTTAGACCCTAATTTTTGCCTGGATCGCCCTTTGCGGGTTTTCAATCCACCGGGTCGCTCTGATTTTGCCTAGGCCGCCCTTTGTGGGTTTTCAACCTAGCGAGCTAATTCTTACTTGGCTTGTCTTTCTCTTTTTTCATCTATTTCTTTTAGGCATAATACTTCTTCACTTGATCTGAATTGACTGGATTCCTGAGATCTTCGCCGTCTATGTTTATGAGTATCGGCGATTCTCTGGAAAAAGCTTTCTTGACTTCACATGGACCGTCATAAGTGGGTATCAACTTCCCACGGAGTCAGTCTGGATAGGTAGGATCTTTTTGAGTACAAGGTCCCCTTCGCCGAATTCTCGAAGACGGACTTTCCTGCCGAAAGCTGCCTTCATCTTTTGTTGGTACAACTGGCCATGGCGCAGGGCAGCAATTCTTTTCTCTTTAATGAGATTCAGTTGATCTAGACGAGCTTGGACCCCCTTTTGCTTCTTCTAACTTGGCCTCCATGGCTACTCGTGGAGAAGATATCTCAACCTTGATGAGAAGAACTGCTTCTGACCCATACACTAGAGAAAAAAAAAAGGGTTGCCCCTGTATGATTTCAATGAATGTGAGTGCGACAAGGGATGAGATAGGTGTAGGATCAATTTCCCCAATTTTAGGAGGGGTGAAGAGCGACAGGATTGCCCCACTTGGCATATTTTAAACAAATGAATTTACTTGTCCTTGAGCTAAAACTTTGAGAAAACAACAGCAATCAATCATTGATCGGAATGGACCTTTCGGGATTGTGGTGTTCTGTGGAGGAGAGATGAGTAGGCTTAATGAGGTATTTGGGGCTAATGGCAGGATGGTTTTTATTCGGTGTTGGCTGTTGATCGATGATTTATGATGGTTAACTGGCTTGAGGAGGTTTTATTCCTGGCTAAAGGTCTGTGGAGGGCGGGTCATCGCGGTCAAATGAG
This sequence comes from Astragalus membranaceus, assembly GCA_039519185.1. Taxonomy (NCBI): domain Eukaryota; kingdom Viridiplantae; phylum Streptophyta; class Magnoliopsida; order Fabales; family Fabaceae; genus Astragalus; species Astragalus membranaceus. Next base: position 57,593,725 of record CM076854.1, on the reverse strand, counting down.
AGTGTTTGCGGTTTATGAGAGGAGGGGTTCTTGGGTTTTGTGGTAACATGTATCAACTCACTATTTACATCTCTCTTGTATTTTTCTTTTGGTTTTGGGATGATTTTTCCTTCTTTGACTTCTTCTTTTTCTTGAGCTTGGGTGAGCTGATAAAGAACGATGCACCGTTTTTTCCGAGGTGGTCCTTGTCTAAGGTGACTTTTGGATTTTTGGCTTTTTCTTGGCTTAAGATGGGTCGGAAAGGATTATGTTTTTCTCTTTGGGATTTTCTTGGCTTACGGTGGGTAGGAGGGATTTTGTTTTTCTCTTTGGGATTTTCTTGGCTTAAGGTGGTTAGGAGAGGATTTTGTTTTTGGATATGGAATGGTAGTCCGACTTCATTTCAAATCATGATTGCTTATTTCCTCAAAAATTAACTCTGGGACAATAATTCACTTATTTTCATGCACTTGCCCTTTTTCTTTATTTCCCTTTTGAGCTCTAATTTTCCTTTATTGAAGTACCCATCTTGACCTCTTTCTTGTTCTCAGCGGTCCCCAAGTTGATCACTTCAGCGGATTCCCCGTGATGCTGAATAACCCTTTTTCCTTGCTTCATTAACCTTCTGGAGGATTTTCCCGGTCTTTCTCAACGTCCCACTCTGCTTGATTGATAAGGTGATCAAAGTCAAAATATGGACCGTTGGCACTGTTATTTTGAGAGACAATTGCTGTGGATTTGCTTTTTGCCGAGGCGAAAAAGCAGAATGGAAGGTGAGACATGCAGGCAAAAATAATAAAGAAAAGAAGAGACACATGAAATGAAAAGGAATTGATTTTTATTGATTGGAATTCAAAAACAACGTTTTTATTGATGATGATGATTTAGAAAATAAAAACATGTGCGCCCCTAACAACTGGTCCTGTGGCCTTGGGCAGAACCACAGGGTTGCATTACAAATGACTACTTTAAATCAAAGGTCCCAGGAGGATCAACAGTCTTTCAATTCTTTAATTCTTTCACCAGCACTGCAGCGACAAACCAGGTTTGCACCACCCTCATCCTTGATGACAGCAATTTGATCGTGTTGTTCCTCTTCCTCATCCCATCCTGTGGGCTGGATGTCTTCTATTCAGATTTGAGCACTCTCGGGAGCGTCATATCTGACCAAGTAGTCAAACTTCCCACTGGACTCCCCTAGGGTATCCCAACATCTCTCTTTCATAGGCACCGCTATTACTTCCTCATTGATTTCTTTTTCATCTTCAATATCATGGGTCCCTATCTGAACCACGCACCGATCTATCAGGTCTTGCAGGACTGACTTGAAAACTTCACAGGCACCCACACATAAAGGATCGGTGCATACACAGTCCTTCTTGATAACACCACGACGACACAACTCAGCATGTATATTTTCCAGAGGAGTCTGGATACACTTAACATCTTTTATCATTGTCTGCCCCACAGAATCCTCTCCTGCATTAGCGGATGGTGTCCCATGTCCCGGTAGGGGGTTTGTAGTTGTACTGGGACTGTTCGGCTTGAAAGAGATCCAGTTGGCGTCAATCAAATCCTGGACTACATATTTGAAAGCCTTGCAGTCCTCCACCGTGTGGCCGACACCTCCACTATGAAAGCTACAAGTAGTATCAGCATTGTACCCCCTAGGAAAGGGAGGTTGTATAGGATTCATGGGGCGAGTATTGACCAAATTCTTTGAGACAAGATGATTGAACAATTCAGTATAGGTCATTGGGATCGGATCAAAATTAGCACGCCTCTTCTCTTGATAGTTCTGGGCTCTGTAGCCCGAATTAGTTTGCTGCGGAGAGTTGAAAGATAATGGCACCGCCTGCTGTGGAGAGCTGAAAGATGGGCCTCCCCCTGCGGAAATAACATTGGTTTCCCCTTCTTTCTTCTTGGGGAAGTTGGGAAAGGGTTTCTTTTGTCCACTAGAATTTCCAAAACCTCCAGCAATCTTTCCGCTGCGCAATCCGTGCTCTAATCGTTCCCCAATGACAACCATATCTGAGAAATTGGACGAAACGCTCCCCACCAATCTATCATAATACAGCCCTGGAAGGGTCTCCATAAACATGTACACCATCTCTTTTTCAGTCAATGGCGGCTTCACCTGAGCAGCTATGCTCCTCCATTTTTGAGCGTATTCTTTGAATGACTCTCTATCTCCTTTGCTCATGTGCTGTAATTGAGACCGGTCTGGAGCAAGGTCCATGTTATACTGGTATTGTTTTAGAAAGGCTTCAGAGAGATCCTTCCAACTGTGAACTTCGGAGGATTGCAGCTGCATGTACCAATCTAGTGATGCCCCAGTCAGACTGTCCTGGAAATAATGAATGAGCACCTTGTCATCATGAGCATAAGCGGCCATTTTTCTAACATACATCGTCAAATGGCTAGATGTACACCCGGTGCCGCGATATTTATCGAAGTCAGGTGCTTTGAATTTAGGGGGTATAACAACATCTGGGACAAGGCACAAATCTCGGGCATCCCTGGCTCTAGTTCCTGATCCTTCCACAGCTCTTAAGCGCTCTTCAAGCGAGTGATACCGATCCCCATGCTGAGTGTTCCCAAACAAATGACCTTGTGGATAGTTCCCCATACCGTGATAATAACCCCCATACTGAGCAGGGTTTCCCATATGATGGGCAGCGTTCTGAGGGTTCACAGTAACTCCCAGAGTAGGACTAGGTGAACCTCTTGGCAGTACAGTATCAGGACTAGGAGTATGAATTTGTGGTCCCATAGCAGCTCCACCAGGCATAGTCGTGACAGGTTGACTCGGCCCCACAGGAATAGCTTCAGTAGCAGGCGGCATATAACCCATTGGCATCCCCCAAGGATATATCGGTGCATTCAGATGACTCTGTCCGCTCGCTCCTGGAGGATGGGCAAAGTGATTGACCCCCTGTCCATAAGAGGTGTGAGTAGTTGTAACTTCAGCGGACACCGGAGGAGAAACGAAAGTAACAACCCCTTCGGAATTTACAACAGCGGCGGCCCCAGCAGCGGCCCCACCCCTCAGATTCTGTAGCATACTCATTACTTCGACCATCTGTGCTTCCATAGCCTCCACTTTGGTCTTCAAAGCTTGATTCTCTTGAGCCAGCTGCTCAGGATTAAGAATCTCCACAACCGACTCATCTTGACCCAGGGGGTCCTCATTCTCGAGATGTTGATTGCTAGCCATTAATCTTGCTTGTAGACGAGTGGAGTATCGGTGTTGGCGAACCAGCTTGCCTTTCGTTTCTGTTGGTAGAACATTTTATAAGTACAAGTATGAATGCGTAAATGAATGCAATGCATATGGCTTTATGTTATTTTTGTATTTATATGCATGAGGAATGCTGTATGAATTTTTCAGAATTTTGCTTATGTAATGCATGCTGTTATGATGTAAAATGCGGATGATGAGGATGCTTGTTATAAAGACAGATATTTACAGGTGGGGTTTTGAAAATTTAGGGCGGTATACCCTATATGCCACCCCATATAGGTATTTGTGAAAGAGAAGGAAAAACCTATTTTTTGATTTCGTTGTTTTTTCAAAAAAATGTTGGCGGAAATGAACTATATGTAATAATGCAACACACAATTTTGGAAAAGCCCTTGTGACCTAAAAAGAGGTGAGACCTATGGTCTAGGGCAATTTAAAGGGTAATCCTTCCGTGTAGCTCTATTCACTCCCTCACAAGGCCACCAGAGCTACAGTCCCTTTCACAAAATTCCCCACAAATGCAGCAAACTGCTAGGTGTGAGGCATCATGAAAGAGCACAACTCTGGTTGAAACTTTCGCAAGTAGCCAAACGGACAAAGGTCCTGATGGGCTCTCACTACTCGAATCCACTCTCCTAAGTTTTTGCAGACATGGGTTTTGGTCCCACTCAAAACACATAGTCACAGGGTATAAGTGTAGTGTGTGTGAAGGGCATTTCCTCAAAACTACCCCATCTGCAAATGAAAATCCAGACAGTCCAGACAATAGCATGTCGTCTACCCTAGGGTTTAATATCATTCAAATACAACTAACCTAGGGTACCAACAACAAACACATTACGTACTTCAGAAAGGGAGCTGAGAAGAAGGGACATGATAGAATTGGGGAGAGATGCATGAGCTTACCTTGAAGAAAAGGAGCAAAGAAAGAAGGGAACATGGGGATTGGAAGAATGCATGGGCATAAACGATAAAAGAAAGGGAATAAGACGAGACAAGGAACATAGAAGAACACAAATGCATACGCCTACAATCAATGATAAGAAGGAAAGACAAACAAGGTTTCAATCAAATCAACAATACATTAAACCACACATCTTAATTAGTTAGGCTTGACCCTCGTCTTTAAAAAAAAGGTCCCCAGTGGAGTCGCCAGCTGTTGCACCCCGAAAAATCCCGCTTGGGGTTTCTCAATGTACAACGTGGAAAAATTTTGGAGCCGCCACCAATATTTTAATTTTAAGACCAAAACATTGAAAAAAGGTCTTTTGGACAAAGCAGATGGTCTTTGAAAACTAGAGATATAGGTTCGGGGGTCGATTACGTGCGAGGAAGGTGTTAGCACCGCGCACGTCCTTTCTACCGAAAGGGAACCTCTAATTAAATGTGTGGTTTTAATGTTTGATTTGAAAAATACCTAGATTTGCCTATTTATTTCTTGTTTGAAGACGAATGAGAAAACTTACTGGAAATTTTATTTTTGGTGAGAAAGGGGGGAAAAAGGGGTTTTTAGAAAAAAAGTGCTTGACGGGACATGGCCCGCTCCTACGTATCTCCCGGTGCGATGGAGAATTCAAAGCTACGTAGTTCTTGGTTCTTTTTGAAAAGTTTTTATTTTTTTATCTTTTTTTGGTGAGTTTTTTGAAATAGGACGAGCATTAGTGAATGATTAAACTAGCAGAGGCTATGATGAATCACTACTAAATACTCAAGAAAGAGAGTTGTACCGCTAGTCGAACGAACAAAGGTTCTGATGGACTATTGATAACAACTCGTTTTATTATCTTTTTTTGAAAGTGATTTTCGAAAGAGGTTGGTTTGCACGATGATTAAACTAACAAAGGTTATGCTGGATCATCGTTTATTATTTTTAGGAGAAAAGGACATTGTCACTAATAGCTAAACGAACAGAGGCTCTGATGAGCTACTAGCGACAATGAGTTTGAAAATGATTTTTGTTTGTTTTATGAAAATGATTGGTTTAGGGGGATGAAGAGAATTTTTATTTGTTGCGCTTGACGAGAACATGGCTCGCTCCTACGTATCCCAAACGGGAATCAAAGCGACGTAGTTCTAAGGAAATTGTTTTTAAAAGGGTTTGAAAGATTTTTGGAAAAAGGGTGAAGGCACTATGAATGATTGATTACAAAAGTTCAAGCACATTCACTAATCACGAAATCATGCATATGTTGAACATTTAATCAAGACTAAACATGCCAATATGATCAAAAGACCCACTTATCAGGGATGCAAGGTAAAGTTCTCAAAGCAAGTGTGTGTGTAGGAAGGAGTGTATTTACCCTAATGACTCTATGCTACAACAGGCATGTAGACTTACGTCTTCATTAGGAGGTCATACTAAGCAAGTGTGTGTGTAGGAAGGAGTGTATTTACCCTAATGACTCTATGCTACAACAGGCATGTAGACTTACGTCTTCATTAGGAGGTCATACACATGGATGGAATGGCATATTGAATTGAGACATTTAAAATGCATAAAAAACAAGCAAGCAATTGATCATAGGCATAGAATGATCTTAATTAAACTGAGGAACATATGAGCAACGATTTCTCAATAACATGAACGAAAGGGGAAATTGGGTTAAGGCTAAGGTAAGCTTATCCTTTGCATTCATGAATATGTGCCCAAAGGTTAGTAACACAATCAAAGAGGAGGGAGCATCAAGGTTTTGGGAAACCCATTCTTTGCAATAACCCATGGACCTTAAACCACAAACCTAACTATCTTTTATTCATTAGGAGTTAAAAGGGGGAGGTTGAATCATCTGAGACCATCTTCACCACTTAGAAAATGATGCACTAGGCATAGGTGGGAATCATGTGGTTCATCATCAACAAGGACACTACAGCTAAATTAAATCACATAGGGCAATTTTGGCGTGGATCACAATGATTAAATTTTAACAAATGTAAAGACTGAAATACCTTTATTGAAGACAGATATTACAACTCTGAAGAATGCAAACCCCGACTAACCCTTGCAGGAGATCAGCTCAGACGGACCAACGGCACGAATAGAGCGAAAATGAAGTGTAGAACCGGAAAATGAGATTTGCGAGAGTTGTCTTCTCAGATCTCGTGAAATGTGTCTCTGGAGCAATTCTTCTCTGATCTTGTGAGATGTGTGTGTCTGTTTTCTGATTTCGTTTAATCTCCTCCCCAAATGTGATTTGAGGCTGCCTATTTATAGGCTTAGGAAAGCGTAGAATTTTTTAAAAAACATTTATTGCAAGGATGAATCGATTGTTTGATGAAGGCAAAATATAGTATAATCGATTCTTTGCTTTTAGAAAACATAGGAATCGATTCCTTGGGCTTTAGAAACTAGTGGGAATCGATTCTTGGACTTCCTGAAATGATAGAAATCGATTTCATTGTGTTTTAAAAAAGAAGGAAATCGATTTTTGAGACATCCTAAAAGGTAGGAGTCGATTTCATGTTTAGTTAAGGTAAGTGGGAATCGATTCTTGGCCTTTAGGAGAACTTAAAAATCGATTTCATGGCCTATGCAAGAAGAGGGAAATCGATTTTCAGGACATCCTAAAAGGTAGGAATCGATTTCATGCTTAGTTAAGGCAGGTGGGAATCGATTCTTGGCCTTTAGGAGAGCTTAAAAATCGATTTCATGGCCTATGCAAGAAGTGGGAAATCGATTTTTGGCCTTTGGAACACAATAGAAATCAATTCTTGCTTTCCAAAAAATGCTTTTAGGTCTTTGCCATGCATGCATAAAATATTTTCCAAAGCTTGCCATGCATGCATAACACATTTTCAAAAAACCCTAAATTCCCAAAAAATGATTTCAGAAACTTTGGAAGGGTTTCTAGGACCCAAAATGCAATGCATAAATTATTATATATTTTTTTTGTGTGGAAAATTAGGGTTTGGACCTAAGCCAGACAAAATTGGGGTATGACAGTTGCCCCTCTTTATCTGAATTTTAACGAGGAATATGAATTGGCCGAAACATATTCCAAGGAAAAATGAAGATAAAGAATTCAGAAATTATACCGATTTTGTCCACTTGGGGAAACCCGAATTTTTTCTTTTCTTTTTCTATATTTTTTTGAATAGATGGGCTTGAGAACAAGCGGGGAACGGTTAACACCTGGCGCATTAACCGAGAGAGAGAATGACGGATCACTCGGGATCTGAAGGAGCACTAAGGCTCTAAAGGACCACTCGGGGTCTGAAGGAACACTAAGGCTCTGAAGGTCTAATTCGCAGTCGATGCTTGGCGCATTGATTGGAGTTAAACTGAAGGACCGACGAGGTCTGAAGGGCATGCCTAAGCCTGATGGACCAATGGGTCTGATGGAACGCAAACTAGCAACGGTACTAGTAAAACGGTCTGCTTGGGGGGGGCCTTTTCCGAGCGGCCATGATGGGTCAAGATCAGATCCGGAACTGATATGTTGACCATGAAGGACGTCCACCGTGTCTTAGGCTGACACAACTAGTCTGAAGGACCACTCGGGGTCTGAAGGACTTACCCGCAGCTCGAATGCGAGGTGAAGTCTGCTTTTGAAGGGACACTTGGGTCCTGAAGGGATTCACGAATCCTATTGGTTGATAGACACTTGGCGTGCAAACAGAAACAGTAAAATGGGCACTTGGCATGCAGAAGCAGGAAATAAAGCGGGCACTTGGCGTGCAAACAGAAAAGTAAATGGGCACTCGGCGTGCAGACAGAAGGGTAAAATGGGCACTTGGCGTGCAGATAGAAACGTAAAATGGGCACTTGGCGTGCAAAAAGCGGTAAAGAAAGCAGAAAAGAAGGAGCACTGAGGACTCAGGATGAGCGCGGAGGGCTCAGGATGTGCACAGAGGGTTCAAGAGGAGCACAGAGGGCTCAGGATGAGCATAGAGGGCTCAGGGGGAAGCACAGAGGGCTCAGGATGAGCGCAGAGGGCTCAGGATGAGCGCAGAGGGCTCAGGATGAGCGCGGAGGGCTCAGGAGGAGCACAGAGGGCTCAGGATGAGCGCAGAGGGCTCAGGGGGGAGCACAGAGGGCTCAGGATGAGCACAAAGGGCTCAGGGGGAGCACGGAGGGCCCAGGAATTCTGCTGATTGGTTGATTTGAAATGACCGATGCTGCTGCACTGGATTGAGGTACCTGCATACGTCAGTTGATGGCAAGGAATAGTGCATGGAGTATGGGTGCATGTTATGCAAGGGAATGTTATGCATGTGCATGCAATGCTATGATTTTGGTGTAATGATGAATGTGGAAGATGCGGTTATGCAAATGTAATGCAGATGTATGCTACGTGGATGCATGTGACGCTGATGCATGCAATGCTGGACGCTTTTGATATTCTCTTTTGGCTTTCCTTCATGGTTGCCTTTTTTATTTATGAAGTGCGGGTATGCCAATGCAATGCTTGAGAGTTGTGAAATGCTTTGGTTTATTTGATGGAATGCTAAATTATGGACTCGACATTAGTCTGATTTAAGGATCACAACGAGTCTGGTTTATGGGCCGACAAGCCTGGTTTATGGAGCAATATGTGTCTGCATACTGGTCTGATTTATGGACCCTAAAGGTCTGGTTTAAGGACACAAAGGTCTGGTTTGACCGCATGGAATGCCAGTGTATGCAATGGAAGGCTTCGTTTTGTTTTTTCTATGAGATGCATGATGCAAATGCCATGATTGCTATTTTCTTTTTCTTTCTCTTATGATGAATGCAAATGCCTGAATTTCTCTTTTTCTTTACTTTATTATCATTATTTTTATGTCTGATAAATGCATGATTTTATGCATGATGAATGTAATGCATGACTGTGTTTGTTTGTTGCCTTTTTTTTGCTTATTATTTTTTTTTATTTTTTTTTTATTTTATTTTTGCTGGTTCAGCCAACCCGCGACACTCATGACGCGAGACTGAGGAACCTGTTGGACTTGCGGGGCTCATGGGCCGAGTGCATGTTGGTCTTGACTTTGCTGGTTTGAAACAATCGTGGATGTAGTTGCTTTCTCTTGCATGATTGACTGATTTTGAGGGTGTGCTTTCTCTCAAGACTCTTAAGAATCTCGTAATGATTTGCAATGCTCTATGATATATGCACATGTTTTACAGTTCAGGACCATTATCATCATAAAACGTTTATTTTGAGCAGAAAAAGAAGAAAATAAAAGAGTGAACAGATACGAGAAATTTGAACTTTATTAATGCGGAAACCGGTCGCACAAGAAGTTACGCCGATTGTTTATTACACTTGAAAGTTTAAACTGTAAAAAAAAAAAAACACGAAAAAGGAGAGGAGCCAATTTCTGACTGTCCGTCTCTGTGGAACAGTGCCAAACATCTATGTCCTTGACCTTGATCACTCCCTCATCCAAGCTTGTAGGAGAGTTGTATGCCTTTCTTTACTTTCCATGCCTAAGTTTTTAGACCCTAATTTTTGCCTGGATCGCCCTTTGCGGGTTTTCAATCCACCGGGTCGCTCTGATTTTGCCTAGGCCGCCCTTTGTGGGTTTTCAACCTAGCGAGCTAATTCTTACTTGGCTTGTCTTTCTCTTTTTTCATCTATTTCTTTTAGGCATAATACTTCTTCACTTGATCTGAATTGACTGGATTCCTGAGATCTTCGCCGTCTATGTTTATGAGTGTTGCACCCCGAAAAATCCCCGGTTTGGGGTTTCTCAATGTACAACGTGGAATAATTTGGAGCCGCCACCAATATTTTAATTTTAAGACCAAAACATTGGAAAAAGGTCTTTTGGACAAGGCGGATGGTCTTTGAAAACTAGAGATATAGGTTCGGGGGTCGATTACGTGCGAGGAAGGTATTAGCACCGCGCACGTCCTTTCTACCGAAAGGGAACCTCTAATTAAATGTGTGGTTTTAACGTTTGATTTGAAAAATACCTAGATTTGCCTATTTATTTCTTGTTTGAAAGACGAATGAGAAAACTTACTGGAAATTTAATTTTTGGTGAGAAAGGGGGGAAAAAGGGGTTTTTAGAAAAAAGTGCTTGACGGGACATGGCCCGCTCCTACGTATCTCCAGGTGCGATGGAGAATTCAAAGCTACGTAGTTCTTGGGTGTAGAAAATGTTTGTGGGTTGGTGTTTTTTAATGTAGGGGTTTTAGGACTGAGTGATCTGTGTTGAAGGACCACTGGGGGTCTGAAGGACCACTGGGGGTCTGAAGGAGCACTGGGGCTCTGAAGGACCACAGTTCACTTATCCTAAAACAATGATTAACCCGGCCGTGCGACCGACTTAATCCCCTACTTTGAAAATAAGATTTTTGATTTTTTATGAAGGAGATGTGTTTGTATTTTTTAATTTTAGAAATTATTTGTTTTTGCGCTTGACAGGGGCGTGGCCCTGCTCCTACGTATCTCCGGGTGGAGAATCAAAGGCGACGTAGTTCTAAGTCTTTTTGAAAAGTTTTTGTTTTTTATCTTTTTTAGTGAGTTTTTTGAAATAGGACGAGCATTAGCAAATGATTAAACTAGCAGAGGCTATGATGAATCACTACTAAATACTCAAAAAGAGAGAGTTGTACCGCTAGTCAAACGAACAAAGGTTCTGATGGACTATTGATAACAACTCGTTTTTATTATCTTTTTGAAAGTGATTTTTCGAAAAAGATTGATTTGCACAATGATCAAACTAACAAAGGTTATGATGGACCATCGTTTATTATTCTTATGAGAAAAAGACATTGTCGCCAATAGCTAAACGAACAGAGGCTCTGATGAGCTATTAGCAACAATGGGTTGGAAAATGATTCTTTTTGTTTGTTTTTATGAAAATAATTTGTTTATGGGGATGAAAAGGATTTTTATTTGTTGCGCTTGACGAGAACGTGGCTCGCTCCTACGTATCCCGAACGGGAATCAAAGCGACGTAGTTCTGAGTCTTTGGTTTTGAAAAGGTTTTTGTTTTGTTCTTTTTTGGTGAGTTTTCGCAATAGGACGAGCATTAATGAGTGATTAAACTAACGAAGGCTATGGGTAATCACTGCTAAATACTCAAAAAAAGTTGTTACCTCTAGTCAGACGAACAAAGGCTCTGATTGACTATTAGTAACGACTTGTTTTTATTATATTTTCGAAAAGGTTTTCGAAGTAGGACGAGCATTAGCGAATGATTAAACTAACAAAGGTTATGGGTAATCATCGCTAAGTACTCATGTAAATTTGAAGAGCGTTCATAGAGATCAAACTAACAAAGGTTATGGGTGACCTCCACTACTTGAAAATGCTTTGAAAATTAATTGGTTTGGAAAAGAGTTTTTAGAAAATAAATAAATCATTTTCAATCGAATTCTATGTCCAAAACCAAATGCGACATGAATGAATGAAGTTCAGACATATTCAACTAATCAAGCAATCATGAACATGTTGATCATCAACTAAGATTAAGCATGCCAATATAATCAAGAGATTTAATTGTCCTAGATGCAAGACAAAGTTCTCAAAACAATTGTGTTTGTGTGTGAAGGAGAATTGCTACACAAGTTGGAAGCAATCTCAAGAGGGGCACATATGCCTCTATGCTACACATGTTGGTAGCCTTATAAGGGCACATGATTGTGTAAAAGGGTTTGTGCACAATTAAGTCAAGACATTCAAATGGCATCAAGAACAAAGGAATACAATTGATCATAGGCATAGAGTATTCTAGGTTAGGTGAATGAACATGTGAGCAATGATGCATGATTTGGCAAGCATGTGAATGCATGAGCATACAAGAATGAATGCATGAATGAGTAGACAGGAGGATGCATGAGCATACAAGAATGCATGAGCATTTGAGTATGATCATGCATCCTCCTGTCTACTCATTCATGCATTCATTCTTGTATGCTCATGCATTCACATGCTTGCCAAATCATGCATCATTGCTCACATGTTCATTCACCTAACCTAGAATACTCTATGCCTATGATCAATTGTATTCCTTTGTTCTTGATGCCATTTGAATGTCTTGACTTAATTGTGCACAAACCCTTTTACACAATCATGTGCCCTTATAAGGCTACCAACATGTGTAGCATAGAGGCATATGTGCCCCTCTTGAGATTGCTTCCAACTTGTGTAGCAATTCTCCTTCACACACAAACACAATTGTTTTGAGAACTTTGTCTTGCATCTAGGACAATTAAATCTCTTGATTATATTGGCATGCTTAATCTTAGTTGATGATCAACATGTTCATGATTGCTTGATTAGTTGAATATGTCTGAACTTCATTCATTCATGTCGCATTTGGTTTTGGACATAGAATTCGATTGAAAATGATTTATTTATTTTCTAAAAACTCTTTTCCAAACCAATTAATTTTCAAAGCATTTTCAAGTAGTGGAGGTCACCCATAACCTTTGTTAGTTTGATCTCTATGAACGCTCTTCAAATTTACATGAGTACTTAGCGATGATTACCCATAACCTTTGTTAGTTTAATCATTCGCTAATGCTCGTCCTACTTCGAAAACCTTTTCGAAAATATAATAAAAACAAGTCGTTACTAATAGTCAATCAGAGCCTTTGTTCGTCTGACTAGAGGTAACAACTTTTTTTGAGTATTTAGCAGTGATTACCCATAGCCTTCGTTAGTTTAATCACTCATTAATGCTCGTCCTATTGCGAAAACTCACCAAAAAAGAACAAAACAAAAACCTTTTCAAAACCAAAGACTCAGAACTACGTCGCTTTGATTCCCGTTCGGGATACGTAGGAGCGAGCCACGTTCTCGTCAAGCGCAACAAATAAAAATCCTTTTCATCCCCATAAACAAATTATTTTCATAAAAACAAACAAAAAGAATCATTTTCCAACCCATTGTTGCTAATAGCTCATCAGAGCCTCTGTTCGTTTAGCTATTGGCGACAATGTCTTTTTCTCATAAGAATAATAAACGATGGTCCATCATAACCTTTGTTAGTTTGATCATTGTGCAAATCAATCTTTTTCGAAAAATCACTTTCAAAAAGATAATAAAAACGAGTTGTTATCAATAGTCCATCAGAACCTTTGTTCGTTTGACTAGCGGTACAACTCTCTCTTTTTGAGTATTTAGTAGTGATTCATCATAGCCTCTGCTAGTTTAATCATTTGCTAATGCTCGTCCTATTTCAAAAAACTCACTAAAAAAGATAAAAAACAAAAACTTTTCAAAAAGACTTAGAACTACGTCGCCTTTGATTCTCCACCCGGAGATACGTAGGAGCAGGGCCACGCCCCTGTCAAGCGCAAAAACAAATAATTTCTAAAATTAAAAAATACAAACACATCTCCTTCATAAAAAATCAAAAATCTTATTTTCAAAGTAGGGGATTAAGTCGGTCGCACGGCCGGGTTAATCATTGTTTTAGGATAAGTGAACTGTGGTCCTTCAGAGCCCCAGTGCTCCTTCAGACCCCCAGTGGTCCTTCAGACCCCCAGTGGTCCTTCAACACAGATCACTCAGTCCTAAAACCCCTACATTAAAAAACACCAACCCACAAACATTTTCTACACCCAAGAACTACGTAGCTTTGAATTCTCCATCGCACCGGGAGATACGTAGGAGCGGGCCATGTCCCGTCAAGCACTTTTTTCTAAAAACCCCTTTTTCCCCCCTTTCTCACCAAAAATTAAATTTCCAGTAAGTTTTCTCATTCGTCTTTCAAACAAGAAATAAATAGGCAAATCTAGGTATTTTTCAAATCAAACGTTAAAACCACACATTTAATTAGAGGTTCCCTTTCGGTAGAAAGGACGTGCGCGGTGCTAATACCTTCCTCGCACGTAATCGACCCCCGAACCTATATCTCTAGTTTTCAAAGACCATCCGCCTTGTCCAAAAGACCTTTTTCCAATGTTTTGGTCTTAAAATTAAAATATTGGTGGCGGCTCCAAATTATTCCACGTTGTACATTGAGAAACCCCAAACCGGGGATTTTTCGGGGTGCAACAGCTGGCGACTCCGCTGGGGACACTTTTTTTAAAAAAAAAAAAAAAGACGAGGGTCAAGCCTAACTAATTTAAATGTGTGGTTTAATGTATTGTTGATTTGATTAAAACCTTGTTTGCCTTTCTTTCTTATCATTGATTGTAGGCATATGCATTTGTCTTCTTCTTTGTTGTTCCCTATCTCCTCTTCTACTCCTATTCTTTCATTTGCTTACGCCCATGCATTCTTCCAACCCCCATGTTCCCTTCTTCTTTGCTCCTTTTCTCCAAAGGTAAGTTCATGCATCTCTTCCCCATTCTATCCTGTTCCCTCTTCTTCGCTCCCTTTCTTGAGGTAAGTAGTGCATTGTTGTTGGCACCCTAGATTAGTTGTATTTAATTGGTATTGAACCCTAGGGTAGACGACATGTTATTCCTTTCTATTGTCTGGATTGTCTGGATTTTCATTTGCAGGTGGGGTAGTTTTTAAGGAAATGCCCTTCGCACACACACTTGTACCTTGAGGCTACATAATTAGAGAAAGAGACCATAACCCAGGTCTGTTAGGATACCATAGGATGAGTGGATTCGAGTAGTGGGAGCCCATCAGGACCTTTGTCCGTTTGGCTACTCGCGAAAGTTTCAATCAGAGTTGTGCTCTTCCATGATACCTTGTACCTAGCAGTTTGCTGCATTTACAAGGAATTTCGTGAAAGAGACAGTGGCTCTGATGACCTTTGTGAGGGTGTGAATAGAGCTATATGGAAGGATTACCCTTTTAATTGCCCTAGATCGTAGGTCTCACCTCCTTTTAGGTCACAAGGGCTTTCCAAATTGTGTGCTGCATTGTTGCATTCAGTTCAATCAATTTTTCCTTCAAAATTTTTGAAAATCAAAAAAAATATATGCTTTCCCCTTTCAATAAATACCTATGTGAGGTGGCATATAGGGTGAAAATTTTCAAATCACCACCTGTAAATATCCTCTTTCTGCAGAAACAAAAAAAGAAACATCCTTGCATCATCGCATCATTGCATCACTGCATCATTGCATCATTTGCATTGCATAAAATTCCAATTTTGAAAAAAAAAAACCATTCATATTGCATTCCCTTTCATTACATAAAGATAAAACGAAAAAAACAATTATCATCTGCATAGCATAAACATTTCATTTATAATCATGCAAAAAAAATCCTCGTCAAGTTCACCCAAAACATGGCATTCATGCATAAGCATTATTTCAAAAAAGACACAGTAGAACTACGTAAGCTTTGATTCCTCATTACAATGGGGATACGTAGGAACGGGTCATACCCCGTCAAGCACATTTTTCTAAAACCTTTTCTCCAATAAATCATTTGCATCATACATGCACATCATAATTTGTTCATTCATTCATTGCATAAAATAAGAGTTGTGATGAGAAGCGAAATGTTCTTGCAAAACAATCATCCTTTTGAAAAGATTATCCTTATTTGGTTGCAAACTCAAGGTGTTCCAAGGCACTCAGTTTTTCAAATCAATAGCTCATTTGCACTGCATCCCATCCATTCTATGACAAAAGACCGAAATAGTGTGTCAAAAAAAAAAAAAAAAAAAAAAAAAAAAAAAAAACAAATTCTTTTAACTGATGTTAACTCTCTGTGAAGCATTCTTCTAATGAGCGTGCATGCTATGAGTACATTCTCTTGTTTGAGTCCGTTGATTTTCCTCCCTTACCACAGTTTCCCGTCCAAGTCTAATCCCGCCCCGTCCACCCCTAAAGAGCATATTCTCTCCCATCAGTGCATACTTGACTTTTGGTTCATTCCCACTAACACTTTAAGTCCTCCATGCTGGGGCAATTTCTGTGATCACTAATTTTCCTTGTCGGTATCATATTCCCTTAGTGCAAGTCTTTCTAAAAAATATAATAAATAAAAAAGATAAAATAAGCTCGCTAGGTTGAAAACCCGCAAAGGGCGGCCTAGGCAAAAATGAGCGCCCGGTGGATTGAAAACTCGCAAAGAGCGGTCCAGGCAAAAATTAGGGCACAAAAAAGGGAAAATAAAAGAGCAAAGACATGAAGATAGATAAGTTATTGTTCTAAAGTTAAGTCTCATAGAAATAAGCAATCGGGATTTGAAATGAAGTTTTGGCCATCTCCTCAAAAACCCCAAAATCCCAGAAAATCCCTTTCCTACCCACCTTGAGCCAAGAAAAACCGAAATCCAAAAATCACCCTAGACAAAGATCTCCCCAAATAAAAACAAAACAGTGCATCACTTTTATCAGCTCACCCGAGTTAAAAAAAAAAAAAAAAAAAAAAAAAAAAAGGGGGGATTCAAAAAATGAAAACCCCAAAACAAAATGGTGAGTTGGTACATGTTACCACAAAGTACAAGAGATCCTTGTCTAAATAAACCCTCAAACACTTCATCATTCCAACACCTGGTTCCATAAACCTTCAAACACTTCCTTTGGCCTCAACATCAAACCCCTTAGTCATTCTACCCTGAGACATGAATTTGCCTTAACAGAGCCCAAACAAGCCCAATAACCATCTTCCTCATAGACCATTAACCGTCAATCAAACGCCGAACAAAACTCACCCTCCCACTAGCCTCAAACACTTCATTAAGCCTAACCCTCCTTCCTCCACAAAACACCACAATCCCGAAAAGTCCATTCCGATCAATGACCGGTTGCTTTTGTTCACTCAAATTTAATCTTAGGACGAATAAGCTTATCTATGTACAAAGTGTTTGCTCAAAAGAAAAACAAATGATCAGAAAAAAGAAAGCTGATCAAGAAAGAATAAACCCTCAGAAAAAAGAGAACTGAGGAAACAAAAACAAACAGTCAGAAAAAAAGAAAGCTGACAAAATAAAAAAGAAGGACTTGCACACTCAAGATACATTAAAACAAGGTTTAGTGATCATCAGATAAGAATTCTTTCACACCAAAAGTCAAGACATCAGTCAGAACCAAAGATTTGCACTAAGAATACCACTCGGACCCAAAAGTTGGGGCATTCTCTTCACCACCCACACACCCTAGTCTTGGGAAAGTATGTTCAATGTCCATCCCATGTCACTCCAGTTGTCAATGTCATTCCAAAGTGGGGCAAGTGCATTCCCGTTCCTTCACCTCATTCATTCCATAAAAAAACCCTCACCGGGGCAATTTCTCAACTCACTATCCTAACAAGACCTTGTCATTCTGATTGGGGCAGCTTTGTCTTTGTTATGACTGGGGCAACATCAAATTCTGTGGGTTGAAGCAAAACCCCTTTCGTTCCAGCTTTCATCCCAAGAGCCGAAGCGTTCCCAATTCATCATCTTCTACACCCCTAGTTGTTGTCACCACTAGACAGGGGCAAGTTATTCACTCGTCAAAGACCTGAATTGGGGCAATCTTGTATCTCTTGGTCCCTCATAAGCTTCGACAATAACCATGTCTGTCATTCCTTCACTGGCCATAAATGTCCATGCCCTAAACCAATTCCAAGTTAACGGACTCACTCATTCACATTTGCACCCCTATGCATGCTTACTAGATAATGCTTCAAAGAGAGAGAACACAAGTTAGTCATGTGATATCTAAAATTCAGTCATCATGGAAAGAAAGAGAAAACAAGTGAGGTTGTTTGTAAATAAAAACCTTGAGAACACCGGAGTTTGAATCAAATTCCATTTTCTTCTCTCAACAAAATGGTCAATAATCATCTCAATTCCTTGCATTCAAAGTCTTGCATCTCATCATCACAAAAATGTTTCATCATTCATATCCTATTCTTCGCCTCCTGCATTTAGGCGTTCCATTTTGCATCGTGCCAACATCATCATTTCATGAAAGGCAACAAAAAAAGAGAAGCAACGGATAAAAGCAAAAATCTTCCGTCTCATTCCATCAAGCATCAAAGCATTGCATCATAAAAGCAAAAACACGTCATCCCGTGTCATAACATTTGCATCCAAACATTTCATTCACATCATATTCACATTCACATTTCATGTATTTATCGCATGTCATCCAAAATGCCTATGTTTCCCAATCAACCATTTCATATCATTACGCTATGCGTCATAACATTAGCATCCAAACTTTTCATTCGCATTTCATGCATTCATCCCATATGCCTATGTTTCCCAATCAACCATTTCATATCATGCATCAAAGTATTGCATTTGCATCCTCACATAGCAAGAAGACAAATAGGAAAAATTCTTTAACCAGCTATCTCAGCACATGAAGGGGTCGCCTAAAGTCGGCCGCTTGTAGGACTTTAGCGCTCGCCTGGATCCTTAGGGATTAGGTTGTTATCTTGTAGGGCTTTAGTGCTCGCCTGGATCCTTAGGGATTAGGATGTTTACCTTGTAGGCACTTGAAGTGTTGATCCTTAACCAAAATAAAAAGGAAGAAAATCAAAAATAGCATCTCATAGCATCCATCATTCCATTGAAATCATCACATCACATACACTGTGCATAACATACATTCATACTCCATTTACATAGATATCTGCATTCCATAAAAAAAAAAAAAAAAAAAAAAAAAAAAAAAAAAGGGGGCAAATAAGAAAGGAGAGAAGAAAATCACAGAAGACGGAACATAAAAGAACACAACATTTTCACATCATTCATCATTTTCACATATCATTCATACCAGTCATCACTCCATGGCATCAAACAGTACATTACGCCTTCAAATTCGCATCTCAGAAGAGCGAAAGAATAACAAAAGGAAAAGAAGAGAAAAATCAAACAGAAAAGGCATCCCACCAAAGTCAATCATTGCATTCATATGCATTCAAGTGTATGCATTTCATGTACCTGTCAAGATAGAAGTTACCTCAGACTAGATAGTCTCAACCCAGAGTTAGTAAACTCCATCAACCCAGAGTTAGTAAACTCCATCAACCCAGAGTTAGTGAACTCCATCAATCCAGATCACAACATTGTGTACGAGCACGCAATGGATCCATCAGACTTCGTCAAGTCCTTCGGATTAGTTGTGTCAGCCTAAGGCATAGCGTAAATCCATTGATCAAATCAGTTCCGGACCTGATGTTGATCGGTCGCTCGAAAAGGCCACCCCCCCAGAGCTCGGACTCGACAAGAGTCCGTTAAAAGGTTTTAGGCAGCCTTCCAGACCCCGAGTGGTCCTTCAGAGCCCTAGTGCTCCTTTAGAAAATCATCAACCCCGAGTTAGTAAACTCCATCAACCCTGAGTTAGTAAACTCCCTCAACACAGAGTTAGTGAACTCCCACAGAGTTAGTGAACTCCCACCGAGTTAGTGAACTCCTTCCACAGATCACAACATTGTGTACGAGCACGCAATGGATCCATCAGACTTCGTCAAGTCCTTCGGATTAGTTATGTCAACCTAAGGCATAATGGACATCCTTTGATCAAATCAGTTCCGGACCTGATGTTGATCGGCCCGCTCGAGAAGGCCATCCCAAAGCTCGGACTCAACAAGAGTCCGTTAGAAGGTTTTTAGGCAACCTCCGAATTCAGGACCCCAGCGTCCCTTCAGAACCCCAGTGTTCATTCAGGATCCAAGCATCCCTTCAGGACCCAAGTGTCCATCCAAGTTATTTTCTTTACTGCTTTCTTTATAGCTTTATTTCCTGCTTTTTGAGGGCGGGCATTTCATTTAAATATAGAAAAAGAAAAGAGGAAAATTCGGGTTTCCCTAAGCAGACAAAATCGGTATAATTTCTGAATTCTTTATTTCTATTTTGCCTCGAAATATGTCCTGCGCAATTCATATTTCTTGTCAAAATCCAAATAAAGAGGGGCAGCTGTCATACCCCAATTTTGTCCGGCTTAGGTCAAAACCCTAATTTTCTCCACAAAAAATAAAAATAAATTATGCATTGCAGTTTTTAGAATCATTCTTAGGGATAGAATGCACTTTTTAAGAAACTAGGGTTTTGAAAATATGTTATGCATGCATGGCAAGCTTTGAAAAATATTTTATGCATGTATGGCAAGGACCTAAAAGCATTTTTTTTTTGGAAAGCAAGAATTGATTTCTAAGCCAAGAATCGATTTATAGTATGTTGCATAGGTTTTGAAAATCGATTTTTAAGCTCTTCCATAGGCCATGAATCGATTCCTCATTGCTTTAACTAAACATGGAATCGATTTTCACCTATTATATATGTCCTGAAAATCGATTTCCCTCTCCTTTCATAGGCCTTGAAATCGATTTTCAGGCCATTTTAAAGAGGTGAAAATCGATTCCTCCTTTTTCCATAGGCCATACAATCGATTCCCATCATTTCCAAAAATAAAGAATCGATTCCTACATGTTTCCAAAGACCACAGAATCGATTTTCAGGATCTCCAAATGTCCTGAAAATCGATTCCTACCATTTTCCATAGGCCATATAATCGATTCTTGTCATTTCCAAAAGAAAAGAATCGATTCCTGCACATTTCCAAAGGCTCAAATAATCGATTCATCCTTGCCATAAATGTTTTAAAAAATTTTTTACGCTCTCTAAGCCTATAAATAGGCAGCCTCAAATCACATTTTGAGGAGGCACAGATCTCACAGAGAGGAGATCTCACAGGACAGGGAAAAACTTCACAGGGTCAGAAAACAGACACAGCTCACAAGATCAGGGAGAAGAATTGCTACACACATTTTTTAAGATCTGAGAAGAATTGCTCCAGAAACATTTTCACAAGATCTGGGAAGACAACTCTCGCAAATCTCATTTTCCAGTTCTCCGCTTCATTTTTGTTCTTCAGATCTGTAATATCTGCCTTCATCAGAGGTATTTCTGTTTTTATATTTGTTAAAATTCAATCATTCTGATCCATGCCAAGATTGCCCTATGTGATTTAATTTAGCTGTAGTGTCCTTGTTGATGATGAACCACATGATTCCCACTTGTGCCTAGTGCATCATTTTCTAAGGGGTGAAGATGGTCTCAGATGATTCAACCTCTCCTTTCAAACCCTTTCAAAAAAAAACATTCTTTTGTCAGAACTACGTCGCTTTGATTCCCGTTTGGGATACGTAGGAGCGAGCCACGTTCTCGTCAAGCGCAACAAATAAAAATCCTTTTCATCCCCATAAACCAATCATTTTCATAAAACAAGCAAAAGAAGTCATTTCCAAACCCATTGTTGCTAGTAGCTCATCAGAGCCTCTGTTCGTTTAGCTATTAGTGACAATGTCCTTTTCTCCTAAAAATAATAAACGATGATCCATCATAACCTTTGTTAGTTTGATCATCGTACAAATCAATCTCTTTCGAAAATCACTTTCCGAAAGGATAAAAAAAAACGAGTTGTTATCAATAGTCCATCAGAACCTTTGTTCGTTTGACTAACGGTGCAACTCTCTTTTTGAGTATTTAGTAGTGATTCATCATAGCCTCTGCTAGTTCAATCATTTGCTAATGCTCGTCCTATTTCAAAAAACTCACTAAAAAGATAAAAAACAAAAACTTTTCAAAAAGACAACCTAGAACTACGTCGCCTTTGATTCTCCACCCGGAGATACGTAGGAGCAGGGCCACGCCCCTGTCAAGCGCAAAAATAAACAATTTCTAAATTAAAAAATACAAACACACCTCTTTCATAAAACAAAAAAAATCAAATGTCCATGCATTCATCAAATGCTCATGCGTTCTGGTATGCTCATGCGTCTTTGTATATACTCATTCTTGCATTCATCCTCACATGTCCATGCATTCTTGTATCAAATGCTCATGCATTCTTGTATGCTCATACATCTTTGTATATACTCATTCTTGCATTCATTCTCAAATGTTCATGCATTTACATGCATTCATGCTTATCTAATCTAGCACATCATGATCACATGCTCATCCATTTAACTTAGACTATTCTATGCCTATGATCAATTGTATTCCTTTGTTCTTGATGCCATTTGAATGTCTTGACTTAATTGTGCACAAACCCTTTTACATAATCATGTGCCCTTATAAGACTACCAACATGTGTAGCATAGAGGCATATGTGCCCCTCTTGAGATTGCTTCCAACTTGTGTAGCAATTCTCCTTCACACACAAACACAATTGTTTTGAGAACTTTGTCTTGCACCTTTAACAATTAAATCTCTTGATTATATTGGCATGCTTAATCTTAGTTGATGATCAACATGTTCATGATTGCTTGATTAGTTGAATATGTTTGAACTTCATTCATTCATTTTGCATTTGGTTTTGGACATAGATTTCGATTGAAAATGATTTATTTATTTTCTAAAAACTCTTTTCCAAACCAATTAATTTTCAAAGCATTTTCAATAAACAAAAACAAGCAAGTAGTGGAGGTCACCCATAACCTTTGTTAGTTTGATCTCTATGAACGCTCTTCAAATTTACATGAGTACTTAGCGATGATTACCCATAACCTTTGTTAGTTTAATCATTCGCTAATGCTCGTCCTACTTCGAAAACCTTTTCGAAAATATAATAAAAACAAGTCGTTACTAATAGTCAATCAGAGCCTTTGTTCGTCTGACTAGAGGTAACAACTCTTTTTGAGTATTTAGCAGTGATTACCCATAGCCTTTGTTAGTTTAATCACTCATTAATGCTCGTCCTATTGCGAAAACTCACCAAAAAGAACAAAACAAAAACCTTTTCAAAACCAAAGGCCTAGAACTACGTCGCCTTTGATTCTCCACCCGGAGATACGTAGGAGCAGGGCCACGCCCCTGTCAAGCGCAAAAATAAACAATTTCTAAATTAAAAAATACAAACACATCTCTTTCATTTCAAAAATCAAAAAATACTATTTTCAAAATAGGGGATTAAGTCGGTCGTACGGCCGGGTTAACCATCGTTTTAGGATAAGTGAACTGTGGTCCTTCCGAGCCCCAGTGCTCCTTCAGCCCCCAGCGGCCCTTCAGACCCCCAGTGGTCCTTCAGACCCCCAGTGGTCCTTCAACACAGATCACATTGTTCTAAAACCCCTATATTAAAAAACACCAACACACAAACATTTTCTACCCAAGAACTACGTAGCTTTGAATTCTCCATCGCACCGGGAGATACGTAGGAGCGGGCCATGTCCCGTCAAGCACTTTTTTTTCTGAAAACCCCTTTTTTCCCCCCTTTCTCACCAAAAATAATATTTTCATTAAAGTTTTCCCATTCATCTCCAAATAAGGAATAAATAGACAAATCTAGGTTTTTTTCAAATCAAACGTTAAAACCACACATTTAATTAGAGGTTCCCTTTCGGTAGAAAGGACGTGCGCGGTGCTAACACCTTCCTCGCACGTAATCGACCCCCGAACCTATATCTCTAGTTTCAAAAGACCATCCGCCTTGTCCAAAAGACCTTTTTTCAATGTTTTGGTCTTAAAATTAAAATATTGGTGGCGGCTCCAAATTTTTCCACGTTGTACATCGAGAAACCCAACCGGGATTTTTCGGGGTGCAACAATGAGTATCGGCGATTCTCTGGAAAAAGCTTTCTTGACTTCACATGGACCGTCATAAGTGGGTATCAACTTCCCACGGAGTCAGTTTGGATAGGTAGGATCTTTTTGAGTACAAGGTCCCCTTCGCCGAATTCTCGAAGACGGACTTTCCTGCCGAAAGCTGCCTTCATCTTTTGTTGGTACAACTGGCCATGGCGCAGGGCAGCAATTCTTTTCTCTTTAATGAGATTCAGTTGATCTAGACGAGCTTGGACCCCCTTTTGCTTCTTCTAACTTGGCCTCCATGGCTACTCGTGGAGAAGATATCTCAACCTTGATGAGAAGAACTGCTTCTGACCCATACACTAGAGAAAAAAAAAGGGTTGCCCCTGTATGATTTCAATGAATGTGAGTGCGACAAGGGATGAGATAGGTGTAGGATCAATTTCCCCAATTGTAGGAGGGGTGAAGAGCGACAGGATTGCCCCACTTGGCATATTGTAAACAAATGAATTTACTTGTCCTTGAGCTAAAACTTTGAGAAAACAACAGCAATCAATCATTGATCGGAATGGACCTTTCGGGATTGTGGTGTTTTGTGGAGGAGAGATGAGTAGGCTTAATGAGGTATTTGGGGCTAATGGCAGGATGGTTTTTATTCGGTGTTGGCTGTTGATCGATGATTTATGATGGTTAACTGGCTTGAGGAGGTTTTATTCCTGGCTAAAGGTCTGTGGAGGGCGGGTCATCGCGGTCAAATGAGAGTGTTTGCGGTTTATGAGAGGAGGGGTTCTTGGGTTTTGTGGTAACATGTATCAACTCACTATTTACATCTCTCTTGTATTTTTCTTTTGGTTTTGGGATGATTTTTCCTTCTTTGACTTCTTCTTTTTCTTGAGCTTGGGTGAGCTGATAAAGAACGATGCACCGTTTTTTCCGAGGTGGTCCTTGTCTAAGGTGACTTTTGGATTTTTGGCTTTTTCTTGGCTTAAGATGGGTCGGAAAGGATTATGTTTTTCTCTTTGGGATTTTCTTGGCTTACGGTGGGTAGGAGGGATTTTGTTTTTCTCTTTGGGATTTTCTTGGCTTAAGGTGGTTAGGAGAGGATTTTGTTTTTGGATATGGAATGGTAGTCCGACTTCATTTCAAATCATGATTGCTTATTTCCTCAAAAATTAACTCTGGGACAATAATTCACTTATTTTCATGCACTTGCCCTTTTTCTTTATTTCCCTTTTGAGCTCTAATTTTCCTTTATTGAAGTACCCATCTTGACCTCTTTCTTGTTCTCAGCGGTCCCCAAGTTGATCACTTCAGCGGATTCCCCGTGATGCTGAATAACCCTTTTTCCTTGCTTCATTAACCTTCTGGAGGATTTTCCCGGTCTTTCTCAACGTCCCACTCTGCTTGATTGATAAGGTGATCAAAGTCAAAATATGGACCGTTGGCACTGTTATTTTGAGAGACAATTGCTGTGGATTTGCTTTTTGCCGAGGCGAAAAAGCAGAATGGAAGGTGAGACATGCAGGCAAAAATAATAAAGAAAAGAAGAGACACATGAAATGAAAAGGAATTGATTTTTATTGATTGGAATTCAAAAACAACGTTTTTATTGATGATGATGATTTAGAAAATAAAAACATGTGCGCCCCTAACAACTGGTCCTGTGGCCTTGGGCAGAACCACAGGGTTGCATTACAAATGACTACTTTAAATCAAAGGTCCCAGGAGGATCAACAGTCTTTCAATTCTTTAATTCTTTCACCAGCACTGCAGCGACAAACCAGGTTTGCACCACCCTCATCCTTGATGACAGCAATTTGATCGTGTTGTTCCTCTTCCTCATCCCATCCTGTGGGCTGGATGTCTTCTATTCGGATTTGAGCACTCTCGGGAGCGTCATATCTGACCAAGTAGTCAAACTTCCCACTGGACTCCCCTAGGGTATCCCAACATCTCTCTTTCATAGGCACCGCTATTACTTCCTCATTGATTTCTTTTTCATCTTCAATATCATGGGTCCCTATCTGAACCACGCACCGATCTATCAGGTCTTGCAGGACTGACTTGAAAACTTCACAGGCACCCACACATAAAGGATTGGTGCATACACAGTCCTTCTTGATAACACCACGACGACACAACTCAGCATGTATATTTTCCAGAGGAGTCTGGATACACTTAACATCTTTTATCATTGTCTGCCCCACAGAATCCTCTACTGCATTAGCGGATGGTGTCCCATGTCCCGGTAGGGGGTTTGTAGTTGTACTGGGACTGTTCGGCTTGAAAGAGATCCAGTTGGCGTCAATCAAATCCTGGACTACATATTTGAAAGCCTTGCAGTCCTCCACCGTGTGGCCGACACCTCCACTATGAAAGCTACAAGTAGTATCAGCATTGTACCCCCTAGGAAAGGGAGGTTGTATAGGCTTCATGGGGCGAGTATTGACCAAATTCTTTGAGACAAGATGATTGAACAATTCAGTATAGGTCATTGGGATCGGATCAAAATTAGCACGCCTCTTCTCTTGATAGTTCTGGGCTCTGTAGCCCGAATTAGTTTGCTGCGGAGAGTTGAAAGATAATGGCACCGCCTGCTGTGGAGAGCTGAAAGATGGGCCTCCCCCTGCGGAAATAACATTGGTTTCCCCTTCTTTCTTCTTGGGGAAGTTGGGAAAGGGTTTCTTTTGTCCACTAGAATTGCCAAAACCTCCAGCAATCTTTCCGCTACGCAATCCGTGCTCTAATCGTTCCCCAATGACAACCATATCTGAGAAATTGGACGAAACGCTCCCCACCAACCTATCATAATACAGCCCTGGAAGGGTCTCCATAAACATGTACACCATCTCTTTTTCAGTCAATGGCGGCTTCACCTGAGCAGCTATGCTCCTCCATTTTTGAGCGTATTCTTTGAATGACTCTCTATCTCCTTTGCTCATGTGCTGTAATTGAGACCGGTCTGGAGCAAGGTCCATGTTATACTGGTATTGTTTTAGAAAGGCTTCAGAGAGATCCTTCCAACTGTGAACTTCGGAGGATTGCAGCTGCATGTACCAATCTAGTGATGCCCCAGTCAGACTGTCCTGGAAATAATGAATGAGCACCTTGTCATCATGAGCATAAGCGGCC